>CM059427.1:186595074-187195074 GCA_030390025.1 Squalus acanthias | reverse complement strand
GTGGATGGAATGGTGGCGAGGGAACGGAGTTTGTGGCGGGAGCTAAAGGCAGTGGCTTTGGTCTTCCCAATGTTTAATTGGAGAGAATTGTGGCTCATCCAGGACCGGATGTCGGACAAGCACTCAGACAACACAGAGGCAGTGGAGGGATTGAGAGACACGGTGGTGAAGTAGAGCTATGTGTCGTCAGCAGACTTGTGCAATCTGACATCATGTCTTCGGATAATGTCGCCAAGCAGCAGCATGTAGATGAGAAACAGGAAGGGGCCAAGAATAGATCCCCATGGAAATGTAGAGATAATGTTGCATAGTGAGATACCTAGACAAAGGGTGGCTCTATTAGAAGGATTGAGACACCCAGGGGCAACATTTTAATTTTAATGTTAGGCCTCCCCTGTTTCCAATGGAGATCTGCTCCAGGGCTTTGGCCTAAGTTAAATAATAAGTGAGATCTTAAAGAGCCTTGCACACAGTCAGTTGACAGGCTTCTAGTGCGCTAAGTTCTGTCTGTCCTCACTTCCATTGGAATAGGTGCACAGTTGGGCCTGATCTCCATCTCCAATTATACCTGGTGCTGGTGACATTTTAAAATTATTATTCATTCTCAGGATGTGAGCGTCGCTGGCAAGGCCGGCATTTATTGCCCATCCCTAGTTGCCTTTAACTGAGTGACTTGCTAGGCCACTTCACAGGGCAGTTAAGAGTCAACCACGTTGAGTTTTACAGAGCCATGGACTGCATTATGCACCCCATAATGTTTTTGTAACCCAAATACTAAACAGTTGAACACTCAGGATTTTACATTCAGCCATGGTCAAATTCCACAATATTTTTTTTATGAAGATGTAGCGGTTACTGTCCTGAGTATACTCATATATCATATTAATATTTTCATAGCTAAAATTTACATCAGAAACAAGACTTAGTGGTTTATGAGAAATCAAACTGTGCGGTGATTTTGGACAGCTGGGGTCATAGGGGGAGAAATTCAGTATCGCCCCATTTGGGGCGCAATTATCGGCCGGGTGTAAAGATTAGCGCCTGGCGTTAATTATCGCCACCGACTGCAAACTTGACTTTTATCGCCCCTGGAGGTGATTGCAGCACTAAATCAGGCGCTTCACACCTGTCTTAAGGCGCAAAGGCCGAGGAGTGAGGCGCTACCTCAGAGCGCTGGCGAAGCTCATGTAATGTCAGTCAGCAATGGAACACACACACAATGGCACGGGCCAGTTCTTAAAGGGGATGGTTAATCTTGCTTTCCATCCACATCCTGCTCATTGCAGCCGTGAATCTCGGCCTGGAGAGACCTGCACATCCAATCTGCTGGAAAGAACAATGGAGAGTACCAGGCAAAGAGCTCAGAGTGCAGCCCCCACAGTCTCTTCTAAATCGATACAAGGAATGGCAAATCAAAATGAACCTGCAAAGTGCTGCTCAGTACCCAAAATTCCTTCACACAACGTTGAATCTCTCCAGAAGTCTCTCTCTCTCTCTCTCAGAATGCGTAGTTCAAAAATGGCACCAACAATAAAAGGCAGGAAGCGGTCACCTTTAAATAGTGCTCCCCCTTTCCCTTCATGACTGCAGACGCTCCCCTCAACCTGTCGTTGCTAGCGTCAGGCGGTAAGGCAGGGGGCGCCACTCAATATCCGCTCCGGGGCGATACCGGGGCGTTGCGCACTCGACTGACGTCACGATCTGCCGGCGCAGGAGATCGTGGCGGTAGTGTTTAGCGGCGCCGCAAAATGTCTAGTTAATTTCGCGAGCGGCGCAAACTTCGCCGCAACTGGGCGCGAGATGCTTAGCGCCCCATTAGCGCCCTCTTAAGGCGCTAACGGGAGGCGCAACCAACTGAATTTTTCCCCCTGTGACTCTAACCACACGGAGCTAAGATACTCATTTGACGGTTTCCACATTGCCAATCTCTGAGCTGGTGCCTTTAAGGGTAAGGTTGATATATCCTTCATCTTCATATGCGCTGCCCTCTTCATGCTCTGCTCTCTCAGAGTCCTGTTGAGTTTGCGAACCTGAAGTGGAAGAGAGGGACAATGGTTTGCAGTTAGTGACAAGGGTAAGCAGAGACAGATGAAAGGCTGCACAGAGCAACTCCACTTTGTCAAGCAGAGTGTGTAGCATGAGATTGCAGTGAGATGGGAAAAGGCTGTGCAAAAACCCTGCTGGACTTATCCTCAAGCCTTGCCACTCACCACGGTCCTGACTCGCCCCCTGCCCCTGATGTCACACCCCTCCTCTCCCTGTGGAGACAAATCGCGATCTTACCTGAGGAGGCGCGTTCGAGGCGGGACTGCTGGTTTTCGGGTTTCAGTCCCGGCCCCAGCGACGTCTGACGAACAGACGCTATTTTCCCCTGATTGGCCTTGTTAAGCCCGCCCTGCGAGCTTGCTGGCCAATTAAGGGAAAGCCGGTGTCAGATGACATCAGTGCATGACGCTTCATCTGCCGGTTTTGTTAAAGTGACAGGCACCATAATTTTTTGAAAGATGAATTGTCAGTGTTTGACAGCATTGAGGTGTTGTCAAACACTGACGATCACTGTCCAAAGGTGAGCCCTTGAACCCCAGCTCACCAATGGCTCTCTCCTTAGGAGAAAACAGATGGCAGCTGCAGCTGAGATTGCAGAAGTCATCTGTCAATTCTCCCGATCAGATGAGGCTTCAAAGAAACATCAAATCTTGTCACCTGCAGATACATAGAAACAGAATAAAAATATTTCTCACGACATTTTCTCACCTGTCATAATTACCTGTGCACCATTGCACCCATCACACTACCTCTGCAACTGTCATTTGCACACTTACACTGCAGCAGACCCACAGCTCGCCTCGCTGACCCTGGCGGGGTTTCCCGCCGTCGGGAAGCCCGCATCAGCCGGTGGAAAATGGGGAAAAGCCTCTTAACTGCCTGTTAACTACCTGTTAGTTAATTGGCTCGAATCCCCTTCCCGCTGCCAGGAGACGGGTCCCTGCGCGAGTCGGGGACCCGCCTCCCGGGAAGATGGTTCGGAGGCGGGATAGGAGCAGGGTTGGGACCCGCTCCCAATTTTTCCCATTTTCCCAGCAGTCCCACCTCCTCAGGGCTGGTAAAATCCAGCCAAGAGTGCAAGTATGATCTCCCTCCCCCTGTGAGTGTCAGCTGGTGTCTATTGTGTGCCAGCTTCTCCTGCAAGAAAGGAGTGTGTTAGCGGCAGCCAGTGAGGTGTCTTGAGGATGTGCATGCCATGATATAATAGTGTGTATGCTGCGTGAGGAAGTGAGAGAAGTAATTGTGATGTCAGTAGCAGGTGAGAGTGTGGCAGTAGCAGCAGAAGGAGAACAGAGTGAAATGCACTGCAGTGGCTGGAGGAGAGTGAAAGGAAGCGGGGGAGGGAATGCTTGCGAGCACTGGGGCGACAGGTGGTGCAGGCCTCAGCAGAGAGTAACAGAGATGAGAGTTTGAAGTCTTACCTTAGCAACCACACAGCAAGCAGTTAGGAAGGCAAATTGTCTGTTGGCCTTCATTGCAAGAGGATTTGAGTACAGGAGCAAGGATGTCTTACTGCAGTTGTACAGGGCCTTGGTGAGACCACACCTGGAGTACCTTGTGCAGTTTTGGTCTCCTTACCTAAGAAAGGATATACTTGCCATAGAGGGAGTGCAGCGAAGGTTCACCAGACTGATTCCTGGGATGGCAGGACTGTCGTATGAGGCGAGATTGGGTCGACTAGGCCTGTATTCACTAGAGTTTAGAAGAATGAAAGGGGATCTCATTGAAACGTATAAAATTCTGACAGGGCTAGACAGACTGGATGCAGGGAGGATGTTTCCCCTGGCTGGGGGGTCTAGAATGAGGGGGTCACAGTCTCAGGATACAGGGTAGGACATTTAGGACTGAGATGAGGAGAAATTTCTTCACTCAGAGTGTGGTGAACCTGTGGAATTCTCTACCACAGAAGGCTGTGGAGGCCAAGTCACTGAATATATTTAAGAAGGAGGTCGATAGATTTCTTGACACAAAAGGCATCAAGGGATATGGGGAGAGAGCAGGAATATGGTATTGAGGTGGAGGATCAACCATGATCATATTGAATGGCGGAGCAGGCTTGAAGGGCCGAATGGCCTACTGCTGCTCTTATTTTTCTATGTTTCTAACCCTGGTCTGTTCATTAAACTTCTTTCTATATTGTAGGCAGGTACTGGCTGCAATGCTTCTGACATTGACCTCCTCTGGAACTTCATTCCACTGCTGACACTTGTCGGGAATCTTTGCCCTCCACCCCCCCATCCCCCCCCCCATCCACCCCCCAAGGGAACAGCACCTCCCTCATCCTATTGAACCCCTGCACCAGGACCTCGAATGCAGCATCAGAGAATCTGGGGATCCTTGCAGCCCCAGCTGTCTGTGCCATTTTGACTGCTGTAAAGCGAATTAAAGCAGATTACAGTTGCCTGCAGCCGAAAAGCATCTACCCTTTAAGAAGTGCAGGCTGCCTTTAAATTGTGACAAGGGGGTCCGATTTTCTGCCGCCCCCAGCCCCACCCCCTCCCCCCACGCCCCGCCCCTAGTTGCCGGTCAGCCGAGTGAGCAGCGCTGGTAGCTCACCCGCTGTAACCAAATGAAAATCGCCCGTATCTCTGGCCCAAATGTTGGGGCACACGGGGTGATTGTTCTGTGCATTTCCCGATCGAAGACCAGCTTAAAATAACTTTTGGCCCCTCCGTGTTTTATTCTTGTGGATACTTGTCCGCCCGATACAATTATGGGGATCTATGTTTGCATTCCTTTGTCCTTGATTGAACTTCAAAGGAGTTGTAAAGTATACCTCAGGGAAAGTTGCCTATCAGGCTTTCTGAAGGCAACATTTGCTAAGGATTAATACAAAAGCAAAATACTGCGGATGCTGGAAATCTGAAATAGAAACAGAAAGTGCTGGAAATACTCAGCAGGTCAGGCAGCATCCGTGGAGAGAGAAACAGAGTTAACGTTTCAGGTCGATGAGCTTTCCTCATCTCAGTCTTAAATGGTCGATCCCTTCTCCTGAGACTGTGCCCCCTAGTTCTAGACTCTCCAGTCAGGGGAAACAACCTCTCAGCATCTACCCTGTCAATCCCCCTCAGAATCTTATATGTTTCAATGAGATCATCTCTCATTCTTCTAAACTGCAGAGAGTCTAGGCCCAATCTACTCAACCTCTCCTCATAGGACAGCCCTCTCATCCCAGGATTTGATACTATTTATTCTGCTACTTTCTAAATTCTAAGTTTACGAGGGCGGATGCTGTATTCAGTAAGCGGAAGACCCCTGGAGACATCTACTACTAGATATTGTGCATTTAAAGTAGCACTCTGGCTTGTAGGGAGGACAAGTCCCATTATGTGTGTGTGGTATTTGACTGAACGTGGGAAGGTCGGAAGAGATCCTTTTATCTCCTGGGCTGTGTCACACTTAGAAGTTGGAATTTAAAAAATCCTGTTTTCAGAAATACCGTCAGTAGCTTCTGTCTTCCCAGAATTACTATTTGAGTAACTGATGAAAAATCCCACTGGAGTCTGTAAAAACTTCTGCGTTCAGTGCTTCGGGTGTTAGTTGCCAATGCATTGCTTTTGGATGTACCTCTGCAATAAATAGTCCACTTAGAGTCTCTCTTAACTTTGCACAATTCTACAAAAAAAGGTGTTGTCTTAACTGAGCTGGTGCAGCATTTGGTAGATACTCAAAGACACGGCCGATTGGCCGGTGCTTTCCACCCTGTGCTCACTGCCCACTAACTTTCTAACTTTTAAAGTGAAAGGACAAAAAAAAAATCACAGGTGGCGAACGCAAAAGCAGAAAAAGCCGTGCAATATCTCCACCGATTCCATACAGAGGACAGCAACCTAAGTTAGCAGCAGAGTTATTGTGGTCAACATTTGTCCCTCAGCAAACATCACTAAAACAGGTTGGGGTGCAATTGGACGAGGGCGGGAACGCAAAATAGTTTGCATCGCATCGTTCATCTGCGATACACTCCGCCCGACATTCAGGTCTGAAGAAAGGTCACTGACCTGAAACGTCAACTCTGTTTCTCTCTCCACGGATGCTGCCTGACCTGCTGAGTGTGTCCAGCATTTTTCTGTTTTTATTTGCGATTTCCAGCCTCCGCAGGATTGTTTCAGTTCCATTGACTTCAATACAACTGAATATTGGGCCTGTTGTATAACGGTCGGCAAACGCGATTCTGCCCCTTGTAAGTCCTCAACCCAATTCCAACTTCACCCTCATTGTTTGCTGTTTGTTTGTGGGACCTTGTGTGGAAATGATCTGCCTTTCCTACATTTCAAAAAGTGCTTCATAGAAGCATAGAAGATAGGAGCAGGAGTAGGCCATTCGGCCCCTCGAGCCTGCTCTGCCATTAAATGAGATCATGGCTGATCATCCAAACTCAGTACTCTGTCCCCTGCTTTCTCCCCATATCCCTTGATCCCTTTAGCCTTAAGAAATATATCTAACTCCTTCTTGAATATATTTAATGAATTGGCCTCAACTGCCTTCTGTGGTAGAGAATTCCACAGGTTCACCACTCTCTGGGTGAAGAAATTCCTCCTCATCTCAGTCCTAAATGGCTTACCCCTTATCTTTAGACTGTGACCTCTTGTTCTGGACTCCCCCGCCATCGGGAACATCCTTCCTGTATCTAGTCTGTCTAGTCCTGTTAGAATTTTATAAGTTTCAATGAGATCCCCTCTCATTCTTCTAAACTCTAGCGAATATAAGCCTAATCGACCCAATCTCTCTTCATACGTCATTCTTGCCATCCTAGGTATCAGTCTGGTAAATCTTCGCTGCACTCCCTCCATGGCAAGAACATCCTTCCTCAGATAAGGCGACCAAATCTGCACACAATACTCAGGGTGTGGTCTCACCAAGGCCTTGTACAACTGCAGCAAGACATCCTTGCTCCTGTACTCGAATCCTCTCGCTATGAAGGTCAACATACCATTTACCTTCTTAACCACCTGCTGCACCTGCATGCTTACCTTCAGTGACTGGTGCACAAGGACTCCCAGATCTCGTTGCACTTCCTCTTTTCCCAATCTATTGTCATTCAGATAATAATCTGCCTTCCTGTTTTTGCCACCAAAGTGGATAACCTCGCATTTATCCACATTATACTGCATCTGCCATGCATCTGCCCAATCACCCAACCTGTCCAAATCATACTGGTGTTTCTCTGCATCCTCCTCACAGCACACACGCCCATCCAGCTTTGTGCCGTCTGCAACTTAGAGATATTACATCTAGTTCCCTCGTCTAGATCATTAATATATATTGTGAATAGCTGGGGTCCTAGCACCGATCCCTGCAGTACCCCATTGGCCATCAAGGTGTCCTGAAGACATGAAAGTGCTTTAGAAGGACAAGTTCTTTCTTTAGGTGTGTGTTGTTAAAGATTCAGTTCACACTAGCATGCTGTACCCAGGGTCAGATTTACTAGAGCCTGTAAAGTTGTACTGAAGTCACTATTTATTCTCACATATTTACAATATCTGAAACTCTGGAGAAATTATTTTTGGCTTGAAAGGTAGGATTACAGTAGGGTTCAAACTATCAGGAAATGCACCAAATAAAGACATGATAAAATCATAACTTTCTGGGGATGTTCCCCTCGAAAATAAGGGGGTGATTTTAACCCATCCTGTCCAGCAGAACTGGGCAACACAATTAAAATTGCCTCTTAAACCTTCATGTTCTGTTGTTGCTCCAATCTCGCACGTTCCCACTAAATCTGGGCCCTTTTTTTAGGCAGCGCAGGCGCCCAAGTAACTAGAGTGGGAGTTTTATCACTACTTACAAATCAAGATCCTGCGATGCCGTTAGGATGCCTTGGCATTTTAACTGGCAACTGATCGCGGCAACTCCACTCAGTAAAACTTCTTGGGGAAGAAGCAAAAAGCCCGAAAAGATACGATTGAAACTCATCTTTAGGAGGCAAGTTTAGGCATCTGAGGTCCTGGGCTCCCTCTTTCGAGCCCATTAGACCCTGAAGAACCCCTGCCACACCTCCCTCAACTTTCCTCAGTGCCAGCAGGTGGCCTCTAGGCCACTCGATCTTCGCCTGACGGTAGACGGCCAGCTCCCTCATTGTGGGTGGGCAGCTGGCTGGTGAGCTGTAAATGAGGCCCGGAGGTTAAAGTTCCCCGGGTGTGGGGGGGACGGTGGTTTGATACTCGCCCTACCCGTGCCTGTTAGAAACACGCTCCAAGTTAAAATCTCCCAAAGTCTCATGACTTCAACACTTGTATTTCCCTTCGGTAAATTGTTAAATCCACCACTGCTTTTCTCTTGCATTAAAGGTGATGTTGTTTCAGTTATGACAGGCCAGTCTCCCACTTCACTTTCAATCCAACTTCTCATCTGCACAGGTCATGAGGCCATTATTTGGAGCGGTCATCTTTTTTATTGCTAAATCAGTTTTTACCAGCTTGCTAGAATAACATGTACACAGACATGATGGTACAGACCTGGATTTTGGGAACAAACGCTTATCAGAAGTAGCAAACATTCTTACACCATTGATGTGAAATCTTGATTTTGACATCAACCAAAGCCTTGCATAGACTAGAACTTTGAACTTCCTTCTTTGCAACATTTCTTGTCTTTCTATCTTAATCATACTGTTGCAGTCAATGTTTCTCTGAGCTTTTCTCTCTTGTTCCTCCAAATTTGCCATCTGTCTCAATCTACCTCGTCCCCACATCCTCGATGTGTTGAAACCAAAATGCACAAACATTGTAACTGACGGAAAGCTGACCAACAGCTGCAAAAGAAAGTTGGTACACAAGCAGAAAGAGCGACAACTCCATAAACACCCTGAATGTGAGTTTGCAATGTGTGAACACTTGTAATTTATGCTGCAAAGTGCACCCAAAATTATTACTCATCTTGAAGGAGAAAAATCAGAAGTTTATGAAACTTTTAGGAGAGGTACAAGATTAGAAGGCACAAGGTTTGATTTTTTGACCCTTACTTGGTCCATTTTTCAGAATTTTGGATTCTAGAGTGAAAATGGGCATTGATTTTTTATTTACATCTAAAAATGGAGAAATCTGAGGATCATCTTGAATAAAATATATGCTTGGCTGTAGGGGCCGGCACCCTGAGAGAGTGGGAAGGTGCCCCTCTGATTCTTCCAGCCACCCTGTGGGGCGGATGCCCACGAGGAGCTGTAAATAACACAGGCCTCTGGGACAGGGTCTACGCTGGGCCGTGCTGACATTGGAAATCCCACCCCCTGCACTTCCATCAGGGGTAGGAGCCTCCAGGAATTTCAGGCCCCGCATGATTTTCAGTCCAGGCAACACCTGATAAGGTCTTTATGGCCTGCTAATTGGAAGGAATTTCACATCACAGTCATCGAATTATGATTTATACACCCTTCATTGTCCTATTTTCACCCAAGGTATTTCTGGGGGCACTCTGGTATTTCCTCATCTTATAGTGGAGTTTGACATACTGCAACTCCACTATTAGACCATCACCTAAGCTAGGTCTGGGGAGTGGTCTAATGGTGGAGTTGCATTATGATAACTCCAGTGTAACATGAGGAAAAAGCACAGTGACCCAGATTCCATGACACATGATATAATGCACGTCAATGCTGTGAATCATTGTCACCCATGGATATGAGCCTGATTCCAATGGACATTTCTCCGAGTATTTAAATATCTGTGTTGATCAGAGAAACACAGAAGCACAGAAGATAGGAGCAGGAGTAGGCCATTCGGCCCTCGAGCCTGCTCTGCCATTTAATGAGATCATGGCTGATCATCCAAATTCAGTACCCTGTCCCTGCTTTCTCCCCATATCACTTGATCCCTTTAGCCTTAAGAAATATATTTATCTACTTCTTGAATATATTTAATGAATTGGCCTCAACTGCCTTCTGTGGTAGAGAATTCCACAGGCTCACCACTCTGTGGGTGAAGAAATTCCTCCTCATCTCAGTCCTAAATGGCTTACCCCTTATCCTTATACTGTGACCTATGGTTCTAGACTCCCCCGCCATCGGGAACGATCCTTCCTGCATCTAGTCTGTCTAGTCCTGTTAGAATTTTATAATTTGCAATGAGATCCCCTCTCATTCTTCTAAACTCTAGCAAATATAAGCAAATCGACCCAATCTCTCTTCATACGTCATTCCTGCCATCCCAGGTATCAGTCTGGTAAATCTTCGCTGCACTCCCTCCATGGCAAGAACATCCTTCCTCAGATAAGGTGACCAAATCTGCACACAATACTCAAGGTGTGGTCTCACCAAGGCCTTGTACAACTGCAGCAAGACATCCTTGCTCCTGTACTCGAATCCTCTCGCTATGAAGGCCAACATACCATTTGCCTTCTTAACCGCCTGCTGCACCTACATGCTTACCTTCAGCGACTGGTGCACAAGGACTCCCAGATCTCGTTGCACTTCCCCTTTTCCCAATCTACTGCCGTTCAGATAATAATCTGTCTTCCTGTTTTTGCCTCCAAAATGGATAACCTCGCATTTATCCACATTATACTGCATCTGCCATGCATCTGCCCAATCACCCAACCTGTCCAAATCATACTGGAGTTTCTCTGCATCATCCTCACAGCACACACGCCCACCCAGCTTTGTGTCATCTGCAAACTTAGAGATATTACATCCAATTCCCTCATCTAGATCATTAATATATATTGTGAATAGCTGGGGTCCTAGCACCGATCCCTGTGGTACTCCACTAGTCACTGCCTGCCACTCGGAAAAAGACCCGTTCATTCCAACTCTTTGCTTCCTCTCTGCCAACCAGTTCTCTATCCAAATCAGTACCTTACCCCCAATCCCATGTGCTTTAATTTTGCACGCTAATCTCTTATGCAGGACGTTATCGAAAGCCTTCTGAAAGTCCAAATACACCACATCCACTGGTTCTCCCTTATCTATTCTACCAGTTACATCCTCAAAAAATTCCAGTAGAATAGTCAAGCATGATTTACCTTTTGTAAATCCGTGTTGACTTTGTCCGATCCTGTCACTGTTTTCCAAGTGGTCTGCTAGCACATCTTTTATAATGGACTCTAGCATTTTGCCCACTACCGATGTCAGGCTTACAGGTCTATAATTCCCCGTTTTTTCACTACCACCTTTTATAAATAGTGGGGTTACATTAGCTACCCTCCAATCCATGGGAACTGTTCCAGATTTGATAGAATTTTGAAAGATAACCAGCAATGCATCTACTATTTCTAGGGCCACTTCCTTAAGTACCCTAGGATGTAGATTATCAGGCCCTGGGGATTTATCGGCCTTCAATCCCGTCAATTTCCCTAACACCATTTCCCTACAAATACTGATTTCATTCAATTCCTCCCTCTCATTAGACCCTTTGTTCCCCGACATCTCTGGGAGTTTATTTGTTACCTCCTTTGTGAAGACAGAACCAAAGTATGTATTTAATTGGTGCCATTTCTTTGTTGCCCATTATAAATTCCCCTGATTCTGACTGCAAGGGACCTACGCTTGACTTCACCAATCTTTTTCTCTTCACATATCTATAGAAGCTTTTATAGTCTGTTTTTATGTTCCCTGCAAGCTTACTCTCATATTCTATTTCCCCCCTCTTAATTAATCCCTTTGTCCTCCTTTGCTGAATCCTAAACTGCTCTAAATCCTCAGGTTTGCTGCTTTTTTCTGGCCAATTTATATGTCATCTCCTTGGATCTTATGCTATCCCTAATTTCCCTTGTTAGCCACGGTTGAGTCACCTTTTTTGTTTTATTTTTATGCCAAACAGGGATGAACAACTTCTGTAGTTCAGCCATGCGATCTTTAAATGTTTGCCATTGCCTATCCACCATCAACCCTTTAAGTAATTTCCCCAATCCATCCTAGCCAACTCACGCCTCATACCATCATAGCTTCCTTTATTTAAATTCAGGACCCTAGTCTCTGAGTCAACTACTTCACTCTCCATCTTAATGAAGAATTCTATCATATTATGATCGCTCTTCCCCAAGGGGCCTCACACAACAAGATTGCTAATTAATCCTTTCTCATTACATAATACCCAGTCTAAGATGGCCTGATCTCCAGTTGGTTCCTCGATATATTGGTCCAGGGAACCATCCTGTATACACTCTAGGAATTCCTCCTCCACAGTATTGTTACTAATTTGGTTAACCCAATCTATATGTAGATTAAAGTCACCCATTATGCCATTTTTTTCTTCTGAATAGAACTTGTAGCATTATCAAACATGATGGATAACACAGAGCATGCATGAAGTTGATTTGTGAATTGGAGAGTTTAATGGGCAGGCACTGAAAAATGGCCGTCTAAGATGGAACTCACACTGGTAACCAAGGGGAATAAAGAAAGAAAACAAAGACTTACATTTATGTAGCGCCTTTCACAACCTCAGGATGTCCCAAAGTGCTTTATCGCCAAAGAATTATTTTTGAAGTGAGTGTAGTCATTGTTGTATTGTAGGAAATGTGGCAGCCAATTTGCGCACAGCAAGCTCCCACAAACAGCTGTGTGATAATGACCAGATAATCTGTTTTAGTGATGTTGATTGGGGGATAAATATCGACCAGGACACCAGGGATATCTCTCCCACGCTTTGAAATAATGCCATGGGATCGTTCATGTCCAGCTGAGAGAGCAGATGGGGCCTCAGTTTAACGTCTCATCCAAAAGATAGCACCTCCCACAGCGCTACACTCCCTCAGTACTGCACTGGAGTGCAAGATTAGATTTTTGTGCTCAAGTCTTGGGAGTGGGACTTGAAACACACAATCTTTTGACTCAGAGCTGATAATGCTACCAACTGAGCCATGGCTGACACAAGAATAACCAAAGCGAGCAGTAGGTGCATCACTGAGTGAATTAATTGAATGCTGGTGGCTATTAAGGGATGAATTTACCCACATTGACCCAGTCAGAGGCAGAAAAACTCAAGCTTAAGCGACACATTGCATAGTTCAATCATCATTGTTATTACATTTCTGAGACATTAACTGAGTGGGAAACAAAATTATGTGTAACGTCCAATTTATTTTCATAATGTGGCTGTTTTTTTTTTACATAGCATCTGCAGAAGCTGTGAAAGGATGGATGAAACTATATTAAGAGAACCATTTCTATAGCAAGTTATCATTCATCAGTTATGTTCATATTTGAAAAGCATGATTGAATATTAAGGGAATCAAGGGCTATGGGGATAGTTCAGGAAAGTGGGGATCAGGTGGAAGATCAGCCATGATCTTATTAAATGGCGGAGCAGGCTCGAAGGGCTAAATGGCCTCCTCCTGCTCCTATTTCTTATGTTCTTATGTTCTTATGATGCAATGATTATGTTAATTCAGAGCAGATACATAGGAAGAAAGCTACATATATGTTCTCAGGTAAAAATGCCAAATCCCCAAAATGTTATATTCCACATATCGAACTCAAAGCTCTTTCTCTCTGTCCTGTGCAGATCATTTATATTTTGCTTTTGCTACTTTTGCATAGATGACAGATGAATCATCTTCCTTTGAAGGAGACAGGTCCTGCAAGAGAGAAATTAACCATTTATAATAAAGTGATCTATTACTGCATCTCTTTACATCAGATAACAACTTTACAAATTTGTTGCAGATATTCATGCTGTAGGTCATGTGATTTCACCAATAGGAATCGATATACTTACAGTATCTGAAGATTGCTTATTGCACTGCGTACCATGTCTGGACCCTGTGATAATTGCAAACATCACAATTAAAGGATAACATTGACAGATCAGACTGACAAAAAAACTGACAATTGGCAAACAAATGTCCTCAACTTACTGCATTTCACTGGTACAGCCAATGGATCAGCAAGACATTGATTGACGGTGAACCCAGTTGGCCTCTTTATGACTCAGATCCACACTAAGCACTGCATTTACACAGTGAGCCACAGGGGTGATCATAAATGAACGAAGCTCCTTCTTTAATGGTTGGGAGATTTTATGACCCACTGCTAGCTCATTCAGGTGCTGTTGGAAGTGGTTGCTCTTCGGATGAAACCACAGGACAGTGAGGCTGAAGGAAGCGGAACTCCTCCTCCAGTCTGATCTCCATTGAAGCATGGCGGCAGCATAAAAGGAATAGAGGTCCCGTGTCACAGATCAGCACCCCTTTTTCTTATCATTAAGGCCCAGGGAATAAGAGTTTTCTAGCCACAGATAGGAAAATCAGCTTTACTTATATCAACTTGGGAAGAATTTTCACAGTGCCTTCCACATCCTCAGGACATGCGAAAGAAAATTAAACACTTTTATAGTTTAGTTACTGTTCTAGGCAACGCACCTGCAACACTGCAACAGTCCCTCTGTGTAGATTGCAGCAAGCAAGGCGTGAACCCATGACCTTTCTCAGAGGTGAGAGGGTGACGCCTGAGTCAAGCTGACACTCAGAAGGCTGAAACAAGTTTCTTTCTACGCCACATGTGCAATATTTGGGGGGTGAATTTTAACACCAAAAATCAGGTGGGTTGGGTCAGAGGTTAAATTTAAAAAATCTCAAAACCGACACCAAACCGCCTCCAACAAGCTCACTTCCAGGTTTAAAGGAGGCGGGATGAGGGGCGGGCCGCAAACCCGCTCCCAGGAGGCGGGTTGTCAATTTAAATGAGACTGACGGCCTCTGATTTGACCTGCTTTGCTGGTTTTCCATTGGGTGGCAGGGTTTTCCAGGCCTTGGGAAACCTGACAGCTGAAGGGAGGCAAGGACAGCTTCGGGGAGGATGTAACCGCCTTTACAGCACTGCTTGTGGGCCAGGAGGAGCAGAAGTGTTTCCCCCCCAGCCCCAGCCCTCCAAGCTCCTCCCCATTAGACCTGCCCCTACAAAGACCCCTGGGGTCGGGGTTTGAACACCCCCCCCCCCCGAAGATTGAGCCCCCACTCAGGGTTGGGGATCTGACCCCCCACCCCCAGGATGGGATCACCCCGGGATCGGACCACCCCTCGGGGTCAGAGATCAGACCTATCTGCTCCTGTGGCCTGCTCCAGAGTTCTCCTTGCCCGACTGGAATCCAAGCCAGCTGATCAGGCTGACTTCTGGGCGGGGAAGCTGTCAAGGAGGAAAGACGCTCGCTGTGGAGTTCAAACTCCACAGCATGCGAGGAAACCAAGACTTCCGGGTTTCCCTACCGAAACTCTGCCCCACCCACCCCCGCCTATGAAACCCACCCCTGTTAATATCCAGGCCTTGGTGTGATATGATTCAAAAATGTCAGATGATTTTCTCTTATTTTGGTTCCATATTACTACTAACTTCAATCTTTAGTTCAAAAATAGTTACAATAACAGAGGTTGCCTATGACATCAACTTTTTTCTCTCGAAAACGTTTCAATTGGAAAGACACTACCGATTCTATTGATAAAGTATGCAATGTTGCCAATAGTTACCGTGCGTTATTGTCTGTGCAGGAGAATGCACTGGTCTTAAGGGCATTTCGCCATCCTACATCATTTTTTTGATTTTGTTCAGAGTCACATTTATTGCCCATCCCCAGTTGCCCGAAGAAAGTAGTGGACGTTCTTCTTGAAGCAGTTATATGCTTCAGAGAGCAGTAAGCGTTAGCTACGTGTGTATTAGAGTCCAATTTAAGCCACAAGGCTTGTGCCTTTCCCTGAAGGACATTAGTAAACCCAAGTACCGAGAGTTCCCTGGTGCTAGCCTACAAATTATGAGATTTAAAAGATTCAGTTTCCCAACATACCATGGTAGGATTGGAAGGTATGACTGTTAGGTTGGTAGACCAGTACCATAATAATGTGTCCGACTGTTGAGGTACTTTAATATTTGTTCTGGGTTTAAACTAGCTTGGCAGGGGGGTTAGGTACCTGAGAGCGTAGATTCAGAAGGGAGAGAATGCAAGCTGGAAATGGAAGACAGAGAAAACAATGGCTAGAAAATAGACAAGAAAGGGGTTTGGCAGTGCTTAATGATATATACTTCAATGCAAGGAGTCTCGTCAATAAGGTAGATGAGCTGAGGGCACAGATAGACACGTGGAAGTATGATATCATAGCTATTACTGAAACATGGCTGAAAGAAGGGCAGAAATGGCAGCTCAACATTCCTGGTTACAAGAGGAGAACTAAAGTAAGAGTAGGGCCTATTAGAGACCAAATAGGTAACTTGTGTATTGAGGCGGAAGACGTGGGTATGGTTCTTAGTGAATACTTTGCGTCTGTCTTCACAAAGAGGGGGACAATGTAAACACTGTAGTCAAGGAGTAGGAGTGTGAAATATTAGATGAGATAAACATAGTGAAAGAGGAAATATCAAAGGGTTTAGCATGTTTGAAAGTGGATAAATCACCAGGCCCGGATGAAATGTATCCCAGGCTATTAAGAGAAGCAAGGGAGGAAATAGCGGAGGCTCTGACCATAATTTTCAAATCCTCTCTGGCTACAGGTGTGGTGCCGGAGGACTGGAGGACTGCTAACATTGTACCGATGTTTAAAAAGGGAGAAAGGGATAGACCGAGTAATTACAGACCAGTCAGCCTAACCTCAGTGGTGGGCAAATTATTGGAAAAAATTCTGAGGGACACTATTAATCATCATTTAGAAAGGCACAGATTAATCAAGGAAAGTCAGCATGGATTTGTGTCTGACTAACTTGATTGAATTTTTTGAGGAGGTAAGAAGGAGAGTCGATGAGGGTAGTGCATTTGATGTAGTCTACATGGATTTTAGCAAGGCTTCTGACACGGTCCCACATGGCAGACTGGTCAGAAAAGTAAAAGCCCATGGGATCCAAGGGAAAGTTGCAAGTTGGATCCAAAACTGGCTCAGCAGCAGGAAGCAAAGGGTAATGGTCGACAGGTGTTTTTGTGACTGGAAGGCTGTTTCCAGTGGGGTTACACAGGGCTCAGTACTAGGTCCCTTGCTTTTTTTGGTATATATCAATGATTTAGACTTCAATATAGGGGTCATGATTAAGAAGTTTGCAAATGATACGAAAATTGGTCGTGTGGTTGATAGTGAGATAGATTGCAGGAAGATATCAATGGACTCATCAGGTGGGCAGAAAAGTGGCAAATGGAATTCAATCTGCAGAAGTTTGAGGTGATGTATTTGGGGAGGGCTAACAAGGGAAGGGAATTCACAATAAATAGTAGGATACTGAAAAGTGTAGAGGAATAGAAGGACCTTGGAGTGCATGTCCACAGATCCCTGAAGGTAGCAGGTCAGGTAGATAAGGTTGTTAAGAAGGCACACGAGATACTTGCCTTTATTAGCCAAGGCATAGAATATAAGAGCAGGGAGGTTATGTTATAACTGTATAAAACACTAGTTAGTCCACAGCCAGAATACTGCGTGCAGTTCTGGTCACCACATTACAGGAAGGATGTGATTGCACTAGAGAGGGTACAGAGGAGATTTACGAGGATGTTGCCAGGACTGGAGAATTTTAGCTATGAGGAAAGATTGGGTAGGCTGGGCTTGTTTTCCTTGGAGCAGAGGAGGTTGAGACGAGACTTAATTGAGGTGTATAAAATTATGAGGGGCCTAGATAGAGTGGATAGGAAGGGCCTATTTCCCTTAGCAGAGAGGTAATAACCAGGGGGTATAGATTTAACGTAATTGGTAGAAGGATTAGAGGGGAGTTGAGGAGAACTTTTTTTCACTCAGCGGGTGGTGGAAGTCTGGAACTCACTGCCTGAAAGAGTGGTCGAGGCAGAAACCCTCATCTCATTTAGTACTTGGATATGCACTTGAAGTGCCGTAACCTACAGGGCTATGGACCAAGAGCTGGAAAGTGTGATTAGGCGGGATAGCTTTTTTTCGGCCGGCACAGACACAATGGACCAAATGGCCTCCTTCTGTGCTGTAAACTTCTATGATTCTATGATTCTGCAGTCTCAATGTAGTTCCTACTAGGAATGGACCTACAGCACAATACTTTCCCTAATTAAACATTATTGACAATTTCACTCAGAGGGCACAAGATGTATGTGTGCGGCAAATGGAAAAATGGCCCACTGGTGCCTTTGAAGGATGCAAAAATGAAAAAAAAATTGCAATGTTAGTTTTCACTACCTGGTGCTTTTCTCTGAAATGAGATAGATCCGTAATGAATATCTTCTCTTTCTGTGTCTGCAGAGAATAAGAAGGAAATAAAGATTTGCATCTGTATATAAATATTGTGCCTGAACATATCCCAAAGCAAGTAATCAATTACTTTTAAAGTGGAAGTATTGTTGTCAGGTAAACAAACACAATTCAAGGTCCCAAAAGCAGGAAATGAGATAAAGACCAGTTAATCTCTTGTGGTCGTTTTGGTTGCGCGAAGAATTTTTGTCAGCACAACTTCCTGCTCTCCTTCAAATGATACGATGATAGCTTTAACATTCACCTAAACAGTTCTCTGCTGAAAGACAGCTGTTTCAAAAATGCAGTCCTCCCCCTGAAGTGTCAGTCTAGAGTACATGCTCAAAGTCTGTAATGGGGCTTGAACCCACAACTTTCTGCCTCCGAAGTGACTGTGCTGCCAAGTTATCTCATAAATTGGAGCATTAACACCGTAGATCTATTGGTGCAGATTATATCTTTTCCAATTTTAATCTCTTTATTCTCTTTTCTCCCACCTCTCCTGACTCTCACTCGGTTCTGGTTCCACAAGTACTGACAGTCCTCCATTAAATAACTCAAATATTGATTCTTCATCTGTGAGTCTGGATATGAGGTGTTGGGAAGCTATATGATCATGTGGAGTCTCAAAGCCAAGCCTGATCCTGACATCCGCACTTGTTGCTACTTGTTTACTTTGTTTCCGTGATTCATTATAGCCTGGAATTTGTGGTGAGTAACGATGGCGAACTGGAACGTTCGCTGTCATTACCCCATTGAAACTGACAACAACTTCAGGATTAAGCGCATGCGCATCTAAACGCAGAAATCCTGAAGTTGCGGTCTCTCATTCACTGCTCCGACACTGGCTGGGCTGTGGACCCCCCGACCATAGCCAGCAATCCGTGTAATCAGTGAAATCAATGAAACTGACGAAAACTTGGGATTCTCCGCGCTAATATCGCTGTTAAATATCCCATTAATGGTTAAGCCTTGTTGGAATAGTTTTAACAGTGTATTGACTGCTACAATTTTTTTAAACTTGATTTTTTTTGAAAGTTTGTTGATGGTATTTTAGCTTCTACCTTATCCCCATGTGAAAGTCCCAATCTTTATTTCGCTCACTGTAACATTTTTAAAAAGTCCGGATAAAAGCAACTTCTCATTTCCTGGTTTGCTGTCTGTGAGAGTTATTCAATGTGATTGGCTGCTTAGACGGCTTGTTAATGTCACAGCAGCTCCTCACTAGGAATCCCCATGACAGAGCGCTGCAATCAATTGAACGTCAAAAAAGGCAAACTTCTCACCACAGAGACCGCGGGATCTCGATGGGCAACTTTCTTCGGGGTCAGCGGCGAATGCCTTTGCTTTGTCGCTGACCACAAATTATGGACCATTATTTCTAAACAGCCAATCCTATTGCAAATTTGTGATCTATAAATGACTAAAATGACTGAATAAATGGGCTGCTGTATTGTGCTTGAAGCCTTTTATAGTGGACCAGCATCACAAAGATCTATTTTACTAAAGATTGTTAAACTATCTCTGAATTTATCATCGCATCTCTGAAGAGCGCGCAAGACAAAGTATTAAAGTAGAAGCAACATTTTAACTCAATGAAATCCAACAATCGATCAGCAGCAGCAGCAGCGGCGGCAGTGCGGACCTGGGAGGAGCGGCGAGGTGGCGGTGGCAGTGTGGACCTGGGAGGAGCGGCGAGGCTGTGGTGGCGGCAGTGTGGACCTGGGAGGAGCGGCGAGGTGGCGGTGGCGGCAGTGCGGACCTGGGAGGAGCGGCAAGGTGGCGGTGGCGGCAGTGCGGACCTGGGAGGAGCGGCGAGGTGGCGGTGGCGGCAGTGCGGACCTGGGAGGAGCGGCGAGGTGGCGGTGGCGGCAGTGCGGACCTGGGAGGAGCGGCGAGGTGGTGGTGGCGGTACCAACTCAGCACCGGCAGAATTTTCAAAGAGTGACGTCAGAAATCAAAAGTGACGTCGGCACAAGGTGAAGGAGCTGATTGGTGAGTATCTGGTAAGTGTTTATACTTGGCTTTCTTAAAGTTTTAAGTTTATTCCAGCTCGGTTAGAAAATAGTCTGTTAATTAGAGGTATGGCAGGGCAGCTCACACCCGGGGAATGCACATCCTGTGCCATGTGGGAAGTCCTGGACACCTCCCATGGTCTGGACGACCACGTGCGGGAAGTGTCGCCAGCTACAGCAGCTCGAGCACCGGGTTACGGTGATTGAGCGGCGGCTGCAGTCACTGCTGTGCATCCGAGAGGCTGTGAGCCACGTGGATAGCACGTTTCGGGAGGTGGTCACCCCGCAGCTTAAGAGTGTGCAGGCAAAGAGGGAATGGGTGACCGCCAGACAGAAGAGGAGGACCAGGCAGGTAGTGCAGGAGTCCCCTGAGCCCATCTTGCTCACCAACCAGTATTTGGTGCTGAGTACTGGTGAGGGAGATGGTTCCTCTGGGGAGTGCAGCCAGAGCCAAGTCCACAGCACCATGGAAGGCTCAGCTGCACAGGCGGGGGGCGGGGGGAAGAGGAGAGGGAGAGCAATAGTGATAGGGGATTCAATAGTGAGGGGTGCAGACAGGCGTTTCTGCGGCCGCAGACATGACTCCAAGATGGTATGTTGCCTCCCTGGTTCCAGGGTCAAGGATGTCACTGAACGGCTGCAGGGCATTCTGAGGGGGGAGGGTGAACACCTAGAGGTCATGGTCCATATCGGTACCAACGACATAGGTAGAAAGAGGGATGAGGTCCTGCAGGCAGAGTTTAGGGAGCTGGGAAAGAGGTTAAAAAGCAGGACTTCAAAGGTAGTAATCTCTGGATTACTACCAGTGCCACGTGCTAGTGAGTACAGAAATAGGAGGATAGAGCAGATGAATGCGTGGCTGGAGAGATGGTATAGGAGGGAGGGCTTTAGATTCCTGAGGAGTTGGAACCATTTCTGGGGGAGGTGGGACTTCTACAAGCCAGATGGGTTGCACCTCAACGGGAACAGGACCAATATCCTCGCGGGAGGGTTTGCTAGTGCTGTTGGGGAGGGTTTAAACTAGCTTGGCAGGGGGATGGGAACCTAAGAATAGAGTCGGTAGGGAGGGAAGAAAAGCCGGAATTGGAAAACAAAAATGTAGAAAGTAAATTGGAAGGACAGAGGAATCAAGGGCTAGATAGTAGTCAATAAGGAGGTTTGCCTGTACTAAATGGTATATACTTCAATGCAAGGAGTATAGCGAACAAGGCAGATGAGCTGAGGGCACAGGTAGATACTTGGGACTATGATATTATAGCTGTTACAGAGACGTGGCTGAAAGAAGGGCTTGTAAAGCAGCTCAACATTCCTGGTTACAGGATTTTCAGACGGGATAGAGAGGGAGGTAAAAAGGGAGGGGGTGTCGCAGTATTGATTAAAGAAACTATTACAGCTGTGAGGAGGGATGATATGTTGGAGGGATCATCAAACGAGACCATATGGGTCGAATTGAAAAACAAAAAAGGGGCGATCACACTGCTGGGAGTGTACTATAGACCCCCAAACAGTGAGAGGGAGATAGAAGAGCAAATAAGTAGACAAATTTCTGAGAAGTGCAAAAACTATAGGGCAGTAATAGTAAGGGATTTCAACTACCCCAATATTAACTGGGATAAAATTAGAGTCAAGCGTATAGAGGGTGCGGAATTCCTAAAATGCATCCAGGAGAACATTTTTAGCCGATATGTAGCAAACCCAAATAGGGAGGGGGCGGTTCTGGACTTATTTTTAGGGAATGAAGCTGGGCAGGTAGAAGGCGGACCTCTGTGGGAGCGGCAGCGGGACCTGAGAGAAGGCGGAGCGGCCATAAAGGAGCGCTGCAGAGTAGGCCAGACACTGGAGTGCTGCGAGTTGGGAAAGAGTCCGGGAGCGGGAGTAGTCAACCAAATTTAATTAGCAATCTTGTTGTGCGAGGCCCCTTGGGGAGGAGCAATCATAACATGATGGAATTTTTCATTAAGATGGAGAATGAAGTCGTTGATTCAGAGACTTAGGTCCTGAATTTAAATAAAGGAAACTACGATGGTATGAGGCGCGAGTTGGCTAGGATGGATTGGGGAGAGTTACTTAAAGGGTTGATGGTGGATAGGCAATGGGAAACATTTAAAGATCGCATGGATGAGCTACAGAATTTGTTCATCCCTGTTTGTCATGAAAATAAAACAAAAAGGTGACTCAACCGTGGCTAACAAGGGAAATTAGGGATAGCATAAGATCCAAGGAGAGGACATATAATTTGGCCGGAAAAAGCAGCAAATCTGAGGATTGGGAGCAGTTTAGGATTTAGCAAAGGAGGACAAAGGGATTAATTAAGAGGGGGAAAATAGAATATGAGACTAAGCTTGCAGGTAACATAAAAACTGACTGTAAAAGCTTCTATAGATATGTGAAGAGAAAAAGATTGGTGAAGTCAAGCGTAGGTCCTTTGCAGTCAGAATCAGGGGAATTTATAATGGGGAACAAAGAAATGGCAGACCAAATAAATACATACTTCGGTTCTGTCTTCACAAAGGAGGACACAAATAACCTCCCAGAGATGTCGGGGAACATAGGGTCTAATGAGAGGGAGGAATTGAATGAAATCAGTATTTGTAGGGTAATGGTTTTAGAGAAATTAACGGGATTGAAGGCAAATAAATCCCCAGGGCCTGATAATCTACATCCTAGGGTACTTAAGGAAGTGGCCCTAGAAATAGTAGATGCATTGCTGGTCATCTTTCAAAATTCTATAGACTCTGGAACAGTTCCCATGGATTGGAAGGTAGCTAATGTAACCCCACCTTTTAAAAAAGGTGGTAGAGAAAAAACGGGGAATTATAAGCTTCACATCGGTAGTGGGCAAAATGCTAGAGTCATTATAAAAGATGTAATAGCAGAGCACTTGGAAAACAGTGACAGGATCGGACAAAGTCAACATGTATTTACAAAAGGGAAATCATGCCTGACTAATCTACTGGAATTTTTTGAGGATGTAACTGGTAGAATAGAAAAGGGAGAACCAGTGGTTTTGGTGTATTTGGACTTTCAGAAGGCTTTTGATAAGGTCCCGCATAAGAGATTAGCGTGCAAAGGTAAAGCAATTGGGATTGGAGGTAAGGCACTGACTTGGATAGAGAACTGGTTGGCAGACAGGAAGCAAAGAGTTGGAATAAACGGGTCTTTTTCCGAGTGACAGGCAATGACTAGTGGGGTACCGCAGGGATCAGTGCTAGGACCCCAGCTATTCACAATATATATTAATGATCTAGCCGAGGGAACTAGATGTAATATCTCTAAGTTTGTAGATGACACAAAGCTGGGTGGGCGTGTGTGCTGTGAGGAGGATGCAGAGAAACTCCAGTATGATTTGGACAGGTTGGGCGATTGGGCAGATGCATGGCAGATGCAGTATAATGTGGATAAATGCGAGGTTATCCACTTTGGGGCCAAAACCAGGAAGACAGATTATTATCTGAACGGCAAAAGATTGGGAAAAGGGGAAGTGCAACGAGATCTGGGAGTCCTTGTGCACCAGTCGCTGAAGGTAAGCATGCAGGTGCAGCAGGCAATTAAGAAGGTAAATGGTATGTTGGCCTTCATAGCGAGAGGATTCGAGTACAGGAGCAAGAATGTCTTGCTGCAGTTGTACAAGGCCTTGGTGAGACCACACCTTGAGAATTGTGTGCAGTTTTGGTCGCCTTATCTGAGGAAGGATGTTCTTGCCATGGAGGGAGTGCAGCGAAGATTTACCAGACTGATACCTGGGATGGCAGGAATGACGTATGAAGAGAGATTGGGTCGATTCGGCTTATATTCGCTAGTTTAGAAGAATGAGAGGGGATCTCATTGAAACTTATAAAATTCTAACAGGACTAGACAGACTAGATGCAGGAAGGATGTTCCCGATGGCGGGGGATTCCAGAACCAGGGGTCACAGACTAAGGATAAGGGGTAAGCCATTTAGGACTGAGATGAGGAGGAATTTCTTCACCCAGAGAGTAGTGAACCTGTGGAATTCTCTACCACAGAAGGCAGTTGAGGCCAATTCATTAAATATATTCAAGAAGGAGATAGATATATTTCTTAAGGCTAAAGGGATCAAGGGATATGGGGAGAAAGCAGGGACAGGGTACTGAATTTGGATGATCAGCCATGATCTCATTAAATGGTGGAGCAGGCTCGAGGGGCTGAATGGCCTACTCCTGCTCCTATCTTCTGTGCTTCTATGCTTCTAACTGCGAAACTGCTAAAGTGGCGTCACAGCCAGGGAAGGAGCTGATTGGTAAATAGGACCTGGTGAGTATTTCTACCGTCCAGTCGTTGAAGTAAAAGTAAGGTCTCTAGTTTAGAGTAAGTAGTGTTTAAAGTGAAGTAAGGTCCCTAGTGTATTTACAATTCTTTAATTTAAAGGAAGTAAAGGGAGTAAGTTAAGGGTAGGACATGGCAGGGCAGCTCGGCTTCATGGAGTGCTCCTCCTATGCTGTGTGGGAAGTCAGGGACACTTTCGGTGTTCAGGGCGAACACATGTGCAGGAGGTGTCTCCAGCTGCAGCTACTCGAAATCCGCGCTTCGGAGCTGGAACTGTGGCTGGAGTCACTGTGGAGCATCCGCGAAGCTGAGATCTTCGTGGATAGCACGTTTAATGAGGTGGTCACAACGCAGGTAAAGAGTGCACAGGCAGAGAGGGAATGGGTGACCGCCAGACAGAGTAAAAGTACTAGGAAGGTAGTGCAGGAGTCCCCTGGGTCCATCTCCCTCTCCAACAGATTTTCAGTTTTGGATACTGCTGGGGGAGATGGTTTCTCAGGGGAATGCAGCAAGAGCCATGTCTGTGGCACTACGAGTGGCTCAGCTGCACAGGAGGGGAGGAAATAGAATGGGAGAGCAATAGTGATGGGGGATTCTATCGTGAGGGTAACAGATAGACGTTTCTGTGGCCACAGACGTGACTCCAGGATGGTATGTTGCCTCCCTGGTTCCAGGGTCAAGGATGTCACTGAACGGCTGCAGTGCATTCTGAATGGGGAGGGCGAACAGTCAGAGGTCGTGGTTCACATTTGTACCAACGACATGGGTAGAAAGAGGGATGAGGTCCTGCAACAAAAGAATTTAGGGAGCTTGGTAGCAGATTAAAAAGCAGGACCTCAAAGGTTGTAATCTCTGGATTACTCCCGGTGCCATGTGCTAGTGAGTATAGGAATAGAAGGATAGAGCAGATGAATGTATGGCTAAAGAGTTGGTGCAGGAGGGAGGGCTTTAGTTTCCTGGATCACTGGGTCTGCTTCTGGGGAAGGTGGGACCTGTACAAGTTGGACGGGTTGCACCTGAACCGGAACAGGACCAAGATCATTGCAGGGAGGTTTGCTAGTGCTGTTGGGGGGCGAGTTTAAACTAACTTGGCAGGGGGATGGGATACGGAGTGGAGCTATAGTAGAGTGTGATGCACAGCCAAATATAGAGGAAAAAACAAGTCAGCCTGGAAGGCAGAGCAAATATGTAAAGGCACAAGGGAGTATGGCAAGGCTGGATGGCATTTATTTTAATGCAAGGTGTCTTGCTGGTAAGGCAGATGCATTGAAGGTGTTGATGAACACATAGGACTATGATATTGTTGCTATCACAGAGACATGGTTGAAGGAGGGGCAGGACTGGCAGCTCAATATTCCGGGGTATAGAATCTTCAGGCGAGACAGAGGGGGGTGTAAAAGAGGAGGGGAGTCGCAATATTAATCAAGGAGTCAATTACTGCTGTAAGGAGGGATGATATCTTAGCAGGTTCCTCTAATGAGGCCATATGGGTAGAACATAAAAACAAAAAGGGGGCAAGCACTTTGCTGGGAGTGTACTATAGGCCCCCAAACAGTCAGGGGGAGATAGAGGAACAGATATGTATGCAAATCTCAGAGAAGTGTAGAAATAATAGGATAATAATAGTAGGGGATTTCAACTTCCCCACTATTAACTGGATAGTCAGAGTGGGAAAGGCTTAGAGTGTGCGGAATTCTTAAAGTGCATCCAGGAGAGCTTTTTGAGCCAGCATGTAGAAAGTCCTACAAGAGAGGGGGCAGTACTGGACCTAATTCTAGGGAATGTAGCCAGGCAAGTGGTAGAAGTGTCAGTAGGAGAGCATTTTGGTGACAGTGACCATAATTCGGTGAGAATTAAGGTAGTCATGGAAAGGGACAAAGATGGATCAGAAATAAAGGTTCTGAAGAGGGGGAAGGCTGATTTTAATCTGATAAGGCAGGATCTGGTCAAAGTGTATTGGGATAAGCTACTTGTAGGAAAATCCACAGCAGAGCAGTGGGAGTCTTTCAGAAAGGGAATGGAGAGAGTACAACGCCAACATGTTTCCGTAAAGGTCAAGGGTGGGACCAACAAGCCCAGGGAACCCTGGATGTCAAGGGATATACAAGAATGGATTAGGAAAAAAAGGGAGGCTTTTGGCAGATACAAAGGACTAAAAACAGTGGAAGCCCTAGAGGAGTATGGAAAGAGCAGGGGAGTACTTAAAAAAGAAATTCAGAGAGTGAAGAGAGGGCATGAAAAAACACTGGCGGGCAAAATAAAGGAAAATCCCAACGTGTTTTCTAAGTATATTAAGGGCAACAGGATAACCAGGGAAAGAGTAGGGCCCATTATGGACCAAAATGGCAATCTGTGTGTAGAGCTGGAAGATGTGGGTGAGGATTTAAATGAATATTTTGCATCTGTGTTCACTATGGAGAAGGATGATGTAGGCATAGAAATCAGGCAGGGGGATTGTGATATAATTGAACAAATTAGTATTGAGAGGGAGGAGGTACCAGCGGTTTTAGCGGGCTTAAATGTGGATAAATCCCCAGGCCCAGATGAGATGTATCCCAGGCTGCTGTGTGAGGCAAGGGAGGAGATTGCAGGGGCTCTGACACAACTTTTCAGAACCTCTCTGGCCACAGGGGAGGTGCCAGAGGACTGGAGGACAGCTAACGTAGAATCATTATTCAAGAAGGGTAGTAGGGATTAACCAGGGAATTAAAGGCCAGTGAGCCTAACATCAGTGGTAGGGAAATTATTGGAAAAATTCTGAGGGACAGAATTAGTCTTCACTTGGAGAGGCAAGGATTAATCAAGGATAGTCAGCATGGCTTTTTCAGGGGGAGATCATGTCCAACCAATTTGATTGAATTTTTCGGGGGGGTGACTAGGTGTGTGGATGAGGGTAGTGCAGTTGATGTAGTCTACATGGACTTCAGTAAGGCTTTTCACAAAGTCCCGCATGGGAGACTGCTCAAAATGTAAGAGCCCATGGGAACCAGGGCAATTTGGCACATTGGATCCAAAATTGGCTTAGTGGCAGGAGGCAGAGGGTGATGGTCGAAGGTTGTTTTTATGACTGGAAGCCTGTATCCAGTGGTGTACTGCAGGGATCGGTGCTGGGTCCTTTGCTGTTTGTAGTGTACATTAATGATTTAGATTTGAATGTAGGAGGTATGATCAGTAAGTTCGCAGATGACATGAAAATTGGTGGAGTGGTAAATAGCGAGGAGGGAAGCCTCAGGCTACAGGACAATATAGACGGGTTGGCGAGATGGGCAGAACAGTGGCAAATGGAATTTAAACCTGAAAAGTGTGAGGTGATGCATTTTGGGAGGACAAACACGGCAAGGGAATACACAATGAATGGTAGGATCCTAGGAAGGACAGAGGATCAGAGGGACCTTGGTGTGCATGTACATAGATCCCTGAAGGCAGCAGGACAGGTAGGTAAGGAGGTTAAAAAGGCATATGGGATACTTGCCTTCATTAGCCGAGGTATAGAATATAAGAGCAGGGAGGTTATGATAGAGTTGTACAAAACGTTAGTTAGGCCACAGCTGGAATACTGTGTGCAGTTCTGGTCGCCACGCTATAGAAGGGCTGTGATTGCATTGGAGAGGGTGCAGAGGAGATTCACCAGGATGTTAACTGGGCTGGAGCGCTTCAGCTATGAAGAGAGACTGGACAGGCTGGGGTTGTTTTCCTCAGAGCAGAGAAGGCTGAGGGGGGACCTGATTGAGGTGTACAAAATTATGAGGGGCATAGATCGAGTAGATAGAAAGGAACTTTTCCCCATACTATAGGAGTCATTAACCAGGGGGCATAGTTTCAAGGGAAGGGGCAGGAGGCTTAGAGGGGATTTGAGGAAAAGCTTTTTCACCCAGAGGGTGGTTGGAATCTGGAACTCACTGCCTGAAAGGGTGGTAGAGGCAGGAACCCTCACAACATTCAAGAAGCATTTAGATAAGCATTTGAAACGCCATAGCATACAAGGCTACGGACCAAGTGCTGGAAAATGGGTTTAGAATAGGTAGGGCTTGATGGCCGGCGCAGACACGATGGGCCGAAGGGCCTCTTTCTGTGCTGTATAACTCTATGACTCTCTGACTTTAAGGCGTTTCAGTGGGGGAGCATTTTGGTGCTAGTGACCATAATTCAGTTAGACTTAAGGTAATTATGGAAAAAGACAAGGCAAGACCAGGAATAAACATTCTAAATTGGAGAAAAGCAAATTTTGCTATGCTCAGAGGGGATTTAGCCATAGTGGACTGGAAACAGCTACTTGAAGGTAAATCAGTGTCAGAGCAGTGGGAGGCATTCAAGGAGGAGATCCGATGGGTTCAGACCAAATGTGTGCCCTTAAAGAAAAAGGTGGGACTAACAAATCTCGAGCCCCCTGGATGTCTAGGTTTTCATAAAGTGTAGAATAAAGAAAAAAAGGAAGGCGTACGACAGATACCGTGGGCTAAATACTCCAGAATCTTTGGAGGAGTACAGAAAGTACAGGGGTGCAATTAAAAATGATATTGGCCCGAAAATTAGACCTAATACGCGAGAGTACGCACTGTGTACTCTCGCGTTTTAGGTCTCCAATTGTCGGTTTCCTGCATGCACTGCTCATGCGCGGGAAACCGGCACTTCGTGAATTCAAAAGGGGGCGGTTCCTAAGTGAACCGCGTGCGCGCTACAGGCTGCGCGCACGCAGTGCACTTAGTGCTTTGAACGTGCAGGTAAGCATGGAAGATTTTACACATAAAGAAAGGAGGCGTAAGACCCTCTTTTAACAAGGTAAGTAGTTAATTAAGTATTATTTTAAATTTTTTTCAACAGGTTTATCTTTTTTAGAGACTTTAAAGAAAGGTAAGTTTATTTTTATAACTTTTAAAAAGATTTTAAATTTTTTCAAAAATTTAATTTTTTGTTTAAAGTGGTTAATTTATTTAACTATACTTATTTTATTAAAGTGATGGCTTTTTTTTTAAATTTAATTGAGGTTTAGCTGTTCTTTCGGGGGTGTGTAGGATTCATAGCTTTGACAGCCCTTGCTGTTAAAACTATGAATGAAAGATGGTGTGCTGCCATTGGCTCTAACTGAATCACGTGATCCCAGAGCTCGCACGAACTAATTGCGTCTCTGGGTCACGCAAGCACTGCACAGCTGCAGCCTTGAAACTAAAGTTCGTGTGGGCCCGGAGGAAAAAGGTAGGCGCGGAGTGAGATATCGCGGGGAAGCCTTACCCCCGCGTGAACACTCAGTGTTTAATTTCTGGGCCATTAGGAAAGCAAAGAGTGAGCATGAAAAATTCTTGGCAAGTGAAATCAAGGAAAACCCAAAGATGTTTTATAAATATATTAAGAGTAAGAGGATAACTAAAGAAAGGGTAGGGCCTATTAGAGATCATGAGGGTAATCTGTGTGTGGAGGCGGGAGATGCCGGTAGGGTTCTTAATGAAAACTTTGCGTCTGTTTTCACAAAGGAGAGGGGCGAAGCAGACATTGCTATCAGGGGGGAGGAGTGTGAAATATTAGATGAAATAAACATAGTGAGAGAGGAAGTATTAAGGGGTTTAGCAGCTTCAAAAGTGGATAAATCCCCAGGCCCGGATGAAATGTTAAGCGAAGTAAAAGAGGAAATAGCAGAGGCCCTGAACATCATTTTTCAATCCTCTCTGCCTTCAGGTGTGGTGCCGGAGGACTGGAGGACTGCTAATGTGGTACCCTTGTTTAAAAAGGGAGAAAAGGATAGACTGAGTAATTACAGGCCAGTCAGCCTAACCTCGGTGGTGGGAAAATTATTGGAAAGAATTCTGAAGGACAGGATAAATCTTCATTTAGAAAGACACGGATTAATCAAGGATAGTCTGCACGGATTTGTTAAGGGAAGGTCGTGTCTGACAAACTTGATTGAATTTTTTGAGGCGGTAACAAGGAGGGTGGATGAGGGTAGTGCGTTTGATGTAGTGTATTTGGACTTTAGCAAGGCTTTTGATAAGGTTCCACATGGCAGACTGGTCACGAAGTTAAAAGCCCATGGGATCCAGGGCAAAGTGTCAAGTTGGATTCAAAACTGGCTCGGAGGCAGGAAGCAGAGAGTAATGGTTGATGGGTGTTTTTGTGACTGGAGGCTGTTTCCAGTGGGGTTCCGCAGGGCTCAGTACTAGGTCCCTTGCTTTTTGTTGTATATATCAATGATCTAGACTTGAATATAGAGGGTATGATTAAGAAGTTTGCAGATGATACTAAAATCGCCTGTGTGGTTGATACTGAAGAAGGAAGCTGTAGACTGCAGGTAGATATCAATAAATTGGTCAGGTGGGCAGAACAGTGGCAAATGGAATTCAATCCAGAGAAGTGTGAGGTAATGCATTTGGGGAGGGCTAACAAGGAAAGGGAATACACATTAAATGGTAGAACACTGAGTAGTGTAGAGGAACAAAGGGGCCTTGAGTGCATGTCCACAGATCCCTGAAAGTAGCAGGCCAGGTAGATAAGGTGGTTAAGAAGGCATACGGAATGCTTGCCTTTATTAGCCGTGGCATAGAATACAAGAGCAGGGAGGTTATGCTTCAACTGTATAAAACACTAGTTGGGCCTCAGCTAGAGTACTGCGTGCAGTTCTGGTCACCACATTACAGGAAAGATGTGATTGCACGAGAGTGGGTACAGAGGAGATTTACAAGGATGTTGCCAGGAGTAGAGAATCTTAGCTATGAGGAAAGACTGGATAGGCTGGGTTTGTTTTCCTTGGAACAGAGGAGGCTGAGGGGAGACCTTATTGAGGTGTATAAAATTATGAGGGGCCGAGGTAATGTGGCTAGAAAGGACCTATTTCCCTTAGCAGAGGGGTCAAAAACCAGGAGGCACAGATTTAAAGTAATTGGTGGAAGGTTTAGAGGGGATTTGAGGGGAAGTTTCTTCACCCAGAGGGTTGTGGGGGCCTGGAACTCATTGTCTGAAAGGATGGTAGAGGCAGAAACCCTAACCACATTTAAAAAGTACTTGGATGTGCACTTGGGATGCTCTAACCTGCAGGGCTACGGACCAAGAGCTGGGAAGTGGGATTAGGCTGGATAGCTCTTTGTTGGCCGGCACGGACACGATGGGCCGAAATGGCCTCCTTCCGTGCTGTAACTTTCTATGATTCTATGATTCTATGAGTTTCTATGTTAACAATACCTCCACTGATAGAGCCTCATAATATGATCCATCTACTTACCGTCTTCTTTTTCCTTTATATTGACAGTTGCATATTCAGCAAAACTACTCGTCTCAGGCACCGGTGTCTCGTTTTCTCCTGGAAAACAATATTTTTCTGATTAAGACATTAGCATGGCCTGATTTTCAAAAAGCTGTATCAGGCATTTCTACAAAAACTGCTCCATTGCTAATGAGATGTATTGGAATGATCAGGAAAGTGGGATCAGTCCTCCAGAGAAAACAATGGCCCGGATCTTGTGCTGGTAATGACGGTGAAACTGTCAGCGTTCGCCGTCATTACCCCTCTGAAACTGACAGGAACTTCGGGATTTAGTGCACGCGCAGATAAATGCGGGAATCCAGAAGTTGCGGTCACTCATTCCGTGCTCCGCCCTAGGTTGCATTGCGAATCTCCCCAGAGCTGGCAATCGATTCAAATCACACTGATGGATGAAAACTTCCCCAATTACGTTAGAATATCGTTGTTAAACCCACCCTCCCACCCCCAGAAAAAGTTAAGACTTGTTGAAAGAGGTCTGTCTGGGTTTTTAGCGGCATATTGACAGCTGAAAAACCGTTCTGGCCCTAAAAAACTAATTTTATATTTGTGGAATGTCAAGTTTTTCAATTAATATAATTAAGAATTACATGGTTTGTAAAATAATATGTTTTTTAAGTTTGTTTATGATATTGCAGCTTCTACCTTAATCCTATGTGTATGTCCCAATCTTTATTTCACTATGGCCCAATCTTTATTTCACTCTCTGTAAAATTTATAAAAAGTCAATTAGAATCTGTACATTTTACTTCCTGGTTTGCTCTCTGTGAGAATTCTTCAAAGTGATTGGCTGCTCAGCCTGCTTGCTGACATCACTGTTTCTGGATGCTGGAAATTCGCTTGATTTGGTGCCAGATTCAAACACAGGTTCGGAGAGCTGAAATTCACACCACAGAAATCGTTAGATCTTTGTGGGCAGTTTTCTTCGAGGTCAGTGGTGAGTGCCATCGCTTTGCCGATGACCGCAAATTCCAGGCTAATATTGCCTAACAAAGATGTTCACACTGTCCTGAATCGTTGGCACTAGTTGTCACAAGGGGTTTTGGAAACACTAGAGTATTTGTGACGTGCGCTGGAGGCATCTAATGGTAGTAGGGTGATATCTCAGGAAACGTGTGACCGCTCTTTTCGAGGGGAAGTGCTTAGGATTCAAAATGCAATGATTAATCACACTGTTATTTGAGATACACAGGAAATGATAAGTGAGATTTAAACTACTGCAGGCTATCGTTGTGTGATGTGATTTCTTAATGTTTATGGTTTGAGCGTACTGTTCAAATGAAGATTAGAATATGTTACATTGTCATGCATATGAAATATGACAAATAATGAAATCATATCATGACATAAAATAATATTGAACTGCACTGTAGAAGGTTCCAGATCAATTCCCAGTCTTGAGTTCTAATTGCTCTCAATGAATGAGCTTCAACAGGTTTTTGGTTGGGTAACTGTGACTAGTCTCGCCAGCGTTAGTCTTACTCCTGAGTGTTGTTTAGGAAGAGCTGTTCATAGAATTGCAGAATGATACAGCACAGAAGGAGGCCATTTGGCCCACCGTGGCTATGCCGGTAGTTAATTGTGATCTTTGAGTAGTCTATGTCACACAGCATCCTAGGATGTAAGCTGAAGAAAGTTCCTGAATAACAAGTGTCTGCAGAGGAGACCTAACAGTAAAAATGGGAAGTGATTATGAAGGATAAGAGAATGTACTTGCATTCTACAGGATATTTGGATTTAACAGAATAAAAACACAACATTTCTGTGCAACTGAAAATTACAAAGGGGATTAATAATAGCCATGAACAAATGGAGCAGAGCACTTGTAAAACTCTGATTATGTTATTAGTGTTTAAATGTTACCTTGCATTTGCTGCATTTCATTGACATTTGAGTGAATCTGAGATGCATCTTCTATATGTTCCGTTAGTTGCAGAGGTTTCTGTCTTTGATTTCCCAAACCTGTTCATGCAGAGGTCACCTATTAAAATGCATTCAGCTTTCCTAATAAATTTCAGGCATTCTAATAAACAAGCTCAGTTTAAAAATGGACCATTAGCACAGATATGGCAGACATTGTGACAAGATATAATTAATATCTCTGCAGACACTAGATACAGACTTGGTGCAACTTAACTTGGTTCAAGCCCCACTCCAGAACATGAGCACATCAGCTCGGCTAATACTTCGGTACAATACTGAGGCAGCGCTGCATTATCAGAGGTGAATAGGATATTAAACCGAGACTCTGTCTGCCCGTTCAGTTGGATGCTGATGATACAAAGCTGGGTGGGAATGTAAGTTGTGAGGAGGATGCAAAGAGGCTTCAAGGGGATATAGAGAAGTTAAGTGAGTGGTCAAGAACATGGCAAATGGAATATAATGTGGAAAAATGTGAAGTTATCCACTTTTGTAGGAAAAATAGAAAAGCAGAGTATTTTTTAAATGGTGAGAGATTGGGAAATGTTGGTGTTCAGAGGGACCTGGGTGTCCTTGTACACGAATCACTGCAAGTTAACATGCAGGTACAGCAAGGAATTAGGAAAGCAAATGGTATGTTGGCCTTTATTACAAGAGGATTTGAGTATAAGAGTAAAGATGTCTTACTGCAATAATATAGGTCCCTGGTGAGACCACACCTGGAGTATTGTGTACAGTTTTGATCTCCTTACCTAAGGAAGGATATACTTGCCATAGAGGGAGTGCAACAAAGGTTCACCAGACTGGTTCCTGGGATGGGGGGATTGTCCTATGAGGAGCGATTGAGTAGACTAGGTCTATATTCTCTAGAGTTTAGAAGAATGAGAGGTGATCTCATTGCAACATACAAAATTCTTACAGGGCTTGACAGGGTAGATGCAGGGAGGATGTTTCCCCTGGCTGGGGAGTCTGGCACCAGGGGTCACAGTCTCAGAATAAGGGGTCGGCCATTTAGGACTGAGATGAGGAGAAATTTCTTCATTCAGGGTGGTGAATCTTTGGAATTCTCTACCCCAGAGGGCTGTGGAGGCTCAGTCGTTGAGTATATTCAAGACAGAGATCGATAGATTTTTGGATATTAAGGGAATCAAGGGATATGGGGATAGTGCAGGAAAGTGGAGTTGAGGTAGAAGATCAGCCATGATCTTATTGAATGGCGGAGCAGGCTCGAAGGGCCAAATGGCCGACTCCTGCTCCTATTTCTTATGTTCTTATCAAAGCGCACAGAGTTCTTCCAGTGTCCTGGCCAAAATTTCTCCATCAACCAATGGCACCAAAAACAAACTAAGGGGGTGATTTTGCCAATGGGGATGTGATGGAGGCGGGACTGCTGCTTGTCGGGTTTTAATCCCACCTCCATCGACATCCGGCCAACCCACACTAAGCCCAGTGGGCTTAGGCCGATTAAGGGAAAGCCGGTTACTGGTGACGGCAGCGAGTGACGTTTCATCTGTCAAGAGCTTTTGACAGATGAATTGTCATCATTTGAGAGCTCTGTGAAGCTTTCAAACACTGACAATCTGTCTTCTAATTTGAGACCTGGGACACAGGCTGACTTAGAGATCTCTCCTGAGCAGAAAGCAGAAGGCTGATGCATTTGAGAATGCAGCGGCCATTCTGCTTGCTCTGCCGGTGAGATGAGGGACTCCCGAGACCTGAAGGGTTGAAGCCTGGAGGAAGAAGCAAAGGTAAGTAAAACTTTTAAAACACTTAAGACTCACCTCACACACTTACCTCTGCACACATGCACTCATCACTCACCTGCACACCGGACATCTCGGCCCCTCCGACCCCCGCAGACCCATGGCTCGCTTCGCTGACCCTGGCGAGGTTCGGAGCCGTCAGGAAGCCCACACTTTAGGTGGCAAAATAGGGATTATCCAAAAAACTGCCTGTTAACTGTCTGTTAGCAGGCAGTTAATTGGCACTAATCCCCTTCCCGACCTCAAGGAGGTGGCTCCCAGCACGGGTCGGGTATCCGCCTCCTGGGAACATGGCACGGAGGCAGGTTGGGGGAGGGATGGGTACCCGCCCCCCAGATTCTGCCATTTTCCCGGCAGTCCTGCCTCCATACCCGCCTCCCCAGGGCTGGCAAAATCGCCCCCTAAGTGATCAATCATCTCATTTGCTACGTTTGTCTTGATAACAACAGTAACTACACTTCAAAAGTAAATGGTTGGCTATGACGTGCTATAGGACATCTTGAGGACCTGACAGTGTCTTTCTGGACTAGTACTCCAGGGGCTTGGACTAATAATCCAGAGAACGTGAGTTGAAATCCCACCATGGCTGTATGAGAATTTTAATTCAATTTAACAAATAAATCTGGAAATAAATAGCTGGTATCAATAAGAGTGACCATGAAACTATCGGATTGTCATAAAAACCCAACTGGTTCACTAATGTCCTTCACAGGAGGAAACCTGCCATCCTTACCCAGTCTGGCCTATGTAACTCCAGTCCTCCACAAACTTTATTGACTCTTAACTGCCCTCTGAAGTGGCCCAGCATGCCACTCATTTGTATCATGGGCATCTAGGGATGGGTAATAAATGCCAGCGACCTCCACATCCTGAGAATTATTATTTTAAACTATGATGCTATATAAATGGAAGCTTTCTCCTTTACTTCACATGCGATAAGAGGTCTTATTTTCTTTCCCCAATTTTCCCCGATTATACGAGTACAGTTCCACGGGCAGTAACAGAATGTTGCTACCTCTGTGGGCATGGACGATGTGCATACGTTGGATCACTCTTCTGTGGACATCAGCACAGCTGAGTCTAATTGCGTCCTCATCAAATGCTACCATCATAGGAGTCAATCTCAATGGGCCGAAAATTGATCCCGGGACGCGAGAGTACGCACTGCATACTCTCGCGTATTCACACTCCAATTGCCGGTTTTCTGCATGCCCTGCGCATGCGCTGAAAACCGGCAATTGCTCTTCCGAAAAGGGGGCGGGGCCGGAGTGCATCGCGTGCGCGCTACAGGCTGCGCGCACGCTGTGCACTTCATGCTTTGGACGCGCAGGTAAGTACTGAAGATTTTGGAAATGTAAAAAGGAGGAGTAAGACCCGCTTTTAAGAAGGTAAGTAGTGAATTAAGTATTTTTTTGAATTTTTTTTTACAGGTATATCTTTTTTATAGACTTTAAAGACAGGTAAGTTTATTTTTATAACTTTTTAAAAGATTTTAAATTTTTTCAAAAATTTAATTTTTTATTTAAAATGGTTAATTTAATTAACTATACTTATTTTATTAATGTGATGGGTTTTTTTTAAATTTAATTGAGGTTTAGCTGTTATTTTGGGGGGGTGTAAGATTCATAAGTCTCACAGCTGTTATGAATGGAAGATGGTGTGCTGCCATTGGCTCTAACTGAGTCACGTGATCCCACAGCTCGCACGAATTAACTACGCCGCTGGGATACGCAAGCCCAGCACAGCTGATGTCTGGAACATCAATTTCGTGCGAGCTGGATCAGAAAAAGCATAAGCGAGGTGAGACATCGCGGGGAAGGCTTACCCCCGCGTGAACAGAGCGAGATCAATTTCTGGGCCTATCATTCAGTCTACAACAAATCCAGACATGAGACAGGGAAAACCCCAGTGGTTGAGAGCTTTGCAAGCCATAGGCCCAAGATCACCTGTTCCTCCCAAGTATGCTAAACTTATGTTATGTCTCAAATAAAAGAATAAAGAAAGACTTGCATTTTTATAGCTCCTTTCATGACCTCAGGATGTCCCAAAAGCGCTCAACAGCCAATGAAGTACTTTTGAAGTGTAGTCACTGTTGTAATGTAGGAAACGCGGCAGCCAATTTGCACACTGCAAGCTCCCACAAATAGCAATGTGGATATGGCCAGATAATCTGTTTTTTTATGATGTTGATTGAGAGATAACTATTGGCCAGGTCTTCTTTGAAATAGAATAGGATTTTTACGTTCACCTGAGAGAGCAGACAGGGCCTCAATTTAATGTCTCATCTGAAAGACGGCACCTCCAACAGTGCAGCACTCCCTCAGCACTGCACTGGAGTGTCAGCCTGAATTTTTGTGCTCAAGTCTCTGGAATGGGCCTTGAACCCACATCCTTCTGACTCAGAGGCGAGAGAGTTACCAACTACACTTTACTCATATACTGTATCCAAAATGTTATTTTCTGAAAGAAATCTATCTAATTTGTATCTGAATGAATTAACACTATGTTCTTCCACTGTCTCTCTATGGAACTTGTTCACCTGAGCATCCAGCCTTCATGTGTGAACCTAGAAAGTCAAGGTTATCGGGAGCATCGCAGTTGAGACCAATCCTGTTCTCAACGGATGTACCCATCCACACATTTGGTGAAAAACTCTAAGATAAATCAACATTATTCAACACATCGAGTTACATTTCACAGGTGAAATTCCTCATAGTCAGAAAATGAATGAAGCTATATAGAATATTACAATATATTGGTTTATCCCTGTGCCCTTCAAATATTTTCATTGCCAGATATAACCAAAATAAGTGCAAAAGGTATGGAATATGAGATCGTTCAGCCTATTAAACCCATTCCTCCTGTAGACCATGTATCGATGGTTCTGTTGTGAAATCCACCCAACTTAATAAATGTCCCAAATTATGTTTCCCGGGCTTCAACTATAACTGAGAAAATATCCAGAACACCCATCTAACCTTGTAACCTATATTATGCCTGGTCTGGCAAAGCCTCGACTTTAAAATTCTCATCCTTGTTTTCAAATCCCTCCATGGCATTGCCCCTCCCTACCTCTGTAAACTCCTCCAGCCCTACAACCCTCTGAGATCTCTGCGCTCCTCCAATTCCGGCCTCTTGCGCATCCGCGATTTTCATCACTCCACCACTGGCGGCCGTGCCTTCATCTGCCTAAGCCCTAATCTCTGGAATTCCCTCCCCAAACCTTTACGCCTCACTACCTCTCTCTCCACCTTTAAGACACCCCTTGAAACAGATCTCTTTGACCAAGCTTTTGGTCACCTGTCCTAATATCTCCTTATGTGGCCCGGTGTCAAATTTTATTTTATAATGCTTCTGTGAAGCACCTTGGGACCTTTTAGTACATTAAAGGCGCTATATTAATGCAAGTTGTTGTTGTTATTATTCATCCGTGACCCAGTATAGAACTCCCATCATTCTAGCAGTTCAGGAACTATTGCCTTCCTAGAATATTTGACACCTAGAAACACTAACACATCTGTACATAAAATCCTAGTGGATTACATTGTTTAATTTCAAGCATATAGGCCGAAACATACTGGGGTCCATGCAGGCGCTATCGGAGGCGGGTCGGGAGGGAAATTTGAAATAAGTTGGAGCGGGTCGAGAACCCGTTGTCATCCCACCCCCACACGCTTTTCCCTCGGGCGCGTTTGCCAGCGCAGCAGGAATCCGACCTGCAGAGGTGGGCGGCCAAATTCAAATCATTGTCACCTTGTTGTTAGACCCTTAAGCACTTTTTTTAGCCTACCTTTCAAATTTCCCTGGCTGACCACGGGATTCCCGCAACTCGTGAACCACGTCTGTCAGCCTGAGGCAGAAGTTGAGTGGCCATTCCTCCAGCTGATTAGTTGACAGCATTAAATGTACTATAAAAGCTCTCACCTCACAGCTGATCACTTTCCTCAGGCAGAAGCTGTTGCTGACTGCAATCCCAGCACAGATTCAGTTTTTTACAGGCTGCAAGTGTTTTCAGCAAAGGCACCATCCAGTCTCACCTCATTGGTAGAACCTATCACACCATTGACAGAATGCTTCTCTCATCTCTACTTCACCTGCCATCTGTTCCATCAGCATGGGTGCCGTTTATGCTGCCCCTCAGAACATTTTCCAATAATTTTCCCACCACCGAGCTTAGGCTGACTGGCCTGTAATTACTCGGTCTATTCCTATCTCCCTTTTTAAACAAAGGTACAACATTAGCAGTCCTCCAGTCCTCTGGCACCACACCTGTAGCCAGAAAGGCTTGGAAAATGATGGTCAGAGCCTGTGCTATTTCCTCTCTCAATTTTCTTAACATTCTGGGATACATTTCATCCGGGCCTGGGGATTTATCCACTTTCAAAGATGCTAAACCCCTTAATACTTCCTCTTTCACTATGTTTATTTCATCTAATATATCACACTCCTCCTCCCTGATTGCAATGTCTGCATCGTCCCATCTCTTTTGTGAAAACAGATGCAAAGTTTTCATTAAGAACCATCCCCATGTCTTCCACTTCCACACACAGGTTACCTTTATGGTCCACAATAGGCCCTACTCTTACTTTAGTTATCCTCTTGCTCTTAATGTATTTATAAAACATCTTTGGGTTTTCCTTGATTTTACTTGCCAATATTTTTTCATGCCCTCTCTTTGCTTTCCTAATTTCCTCTTTGATTTCACCCCTGCACTTTCTATACTCCTCTCGGCTTTCTTCAGTATCGAGGCCTCGCTATCTGAACCTGTAGATGAACCTTCAAATGCAATGTGGCCATGGCTCCTTTAAATATGCCGGCTGAAAACACGTCATCGAGGGCACCATCAGAGCCGCACCATTTACTAGGGCCGGGTAACGCGCAGGGAGGCTTAATAGGCCCCATTAACGCAAAGTTGATTTCTGCAGCGGGATGGAAGCAAGAACGGGGTCGTGACCTGCCATGTCGACCGCCCACACCCAACCTGCCCAGGTACAAAAAATTCCGGCCATATTGTCATTCCTAATTTTTGGAATCAAGTGGCACATTCACATTATATTACATGTGTGAAACCTGAAATTGGTTGCAGCAATAAACATATCTTACCTGCAACCGTGCACTTTCCTAGACACAGCACCACTGCCAGGATAATGATGAGGAGAAGAGCCAGACTCCCGAAAATTACAATATTGGTATGTTTAAAAGTGTAAACATCTGTCAGAAGAATAAGCATAGATTTCACATTTAGTTTATAGATTAACTTTAAAAAAAAAATTAAGCTTCCTTAATAACCCAGTAGATAACCCTACTGCCTGATTTACCATTAAGCCGTACAGGCCAGAAGGTCCTCCATTTAATTCCTGATCCAAGTTCACTGACCTCACTCAGGAACATTGGAGTGTTACAACTGTCCTCAGTACCCTTCAGTTCGGGACAGGGAAAAAAATCACACAGGGTTCTAGTTCCTGATTCCAATCCGGTGATTCCTTCTGGAGAGGAGATGTGTGCAGGTGACTGGAAAGTAATGGATCCGATTCAGCTGTGATGCTTCCCGCTGTACAATAGGCGAAAGATACTCATTGTCTCGGTTTATACTTGAATAATGGCTATTTGAATGAGAACTGCACTCAACGGGGTAGATTTTAACTTTGTGCAATAGTGTAAATTAAAATGGGGAGAGATGTAAAACGTGCTGCCGACTCGCGATCACTCGTTTTAAACCATCACACAAAGCAGCGGCAGCGACAAGAGGATAAAGAGCGGCCCGAGAGTGGACCTGAATTAAAGCAGCGGCAGCGGCGTGAGGATAAAGAGCGGCCCGAGAACGGACCTGAACTAAAACAGCGGCAGCGGCGAGAGGATAAAGAGCGGCCCGAGAACGGACCTGAATTAAAGCAACGGCAGCGGCGAGAGGATAAAGAGCGGCCCGAGAGCGGACCTGAATTAAAGCAGCGGCAGCGGCGAGAGGATAAAGAGCGGCCCGAGAGCGGACCTGAATTAAAGCAGTGGCAGCGGCGAGAGGATAAAGAGCGGCCCGAGAGCGGACCTGAATTAAAGCAACGGCAGCGGCGAGAGGATAAAGAGCGGCCCGAGAGCGGACCTGAATTAAAGCAGTGGCAGCGATGAGAGGATAAAGAGCGGCCCGAGAGTGGACCTGAATTAAAGCAGTGGCAGCGGCGAGAGGATAAAGAGCGGCCCGAGAGTGGACCTGAATTAAAGCAGTGGCAGCGGCGAGAGGATAAAGAGCGGCCCGAGAGCGGACCTGAATTAAAGCAGCGGCGAGAGGATAAAGAGCGGCCCGAGAGCGGCTCTGAATTAAAGCAGTGGCAGCGGCGAGAGGATAAAGAGCGGCCCGAGAGCGGACCTGAATTAAAGACGAGGCTCCGATTCAAAAACAACAAAAAAATATCAAAGAATGATGTCGCAGGAGAGCAGACAAGTGATTGGTTGGTGAGCATTACAGCTTTATTTTGCTCTCAAAGTTAGGGACAGGGGTTAAAATAACAGCTGAGAAACTGTAACTTGCCAGTACTTATTAAATTAATAACTTAAACGACATAAAATAATCAAACAATAAAACTAAAATATCAATTGAATAAAAGCTTTAACTAATTAATTAATAAATAAAACAAGGTTAGAGATGGCAGGGCAGGTGGTGTGTCGTAACTGCAGCATGTGGGAGTTCGTGGAGAGCATCGCAATCCCGAGAAACCACATCTGCAGTAAGTATCCGCAACTCGAGGAACTTTGGCTCAGAGTTGTTGAGCTGGAGTCCGAGCTGCAGACATTGCGATGCATCAGGGAGAGGGAGAGTTACCTGGACACTTTGTTCCAGGAGGCAGTCACACCCTTTAGGTTAAGTAGTACTTTAGAGTTCGTCAGTGGTCAGGGACAGGAGGGTGTGGCTGCACGTCAGGGAGGTATGGGGACCCAGGATGCAGGATGTAGTGATGGAGGAGCCTCAGCCCAGGACCTTGTCCAACAGGTATGAGGTACTTGCTACCTGTATGGATGAGGAAAAGGACTGCAGGGAGGTGGGGCAAACTAACCACAGCACCGTGGTACAGGGGGCCATCCAAGTGGGGGGGCGAAGGAAGGAATGTGGTAGTGGTAGGGGACAGTATAGTCAGGGGGATAGCTACTGTTCTCGTAAAAGAGAGTCCCAAAGGCTGTGTTGCCTGCCCAGTACCAGGGTTAAGGATATCTCCTTGCGGCTGGAGAAGAACTTGGAGTGGGAGGGGCAGGATCCAGTTGTCGTGGTCCATGCAGGCACCAACGACATAGGTAGAACTAAGAATGAGGTTCTGCTGAGAGAGTTTGAGGAGCTAGGGTCTAAATTAAAAAGCAGAACCTCAAGGGCAATAATCTCTGGATTACTATCTGAGCCACGCACAAATTGGCATAGGGTCAAGCAGATCAGAAAGTTAAATGCGTGGCTCAAAGAGTGGTGTGGGAAGAAGGGGTTTCATTTCATGGGGCACTGGCACCAATACTGGGGAAAGAGGGAGCTGTTCTGTCGGGACTGGCTCCACTTAAACCGGGCTGGGACCAGCGTCCTGGCAAATCGAGTAACCAGGGCTGTAGATAGGGCTTTAAACTAAAAAAAGGTGCGGAGGGGTCAGGTGAGGGGAAATTTAGAAATCTAAAGTAAAAAGGTCAAGGCAATAGAGCAGTGTAGCGATTTGGGTAAAAATAAGCAGAGCATGACAGGAAGGGACAGAAAGTTTAACGGTAGCAGTGCAGCAGAGAATAAGGTCAAAGCAGGGAAAAATGGTAAAACATTTAAATTTAGGCTCTTTGTCTGAATGCACGAAGCATTCGTAACAAGATAGACAAACTAGTGGCACAAATAGAGATAAATGGGTTTGATCTAATGGCCATTACAGAGACATGTTTGCAAGGTGACCAAGGTTGGGAACTAAATGTTCCAGGGTACTTGAAGTTTTGAAAAGGCAGGCAGAATGGAAAAGGGGGTGGGTAGTCCAGATAATAAAGGATGACATAAGGACAGTAGAAAGAAAGCATCTTACATAGAAACAGAGAAGATAGGAGCAGGAGTAGGCCATTCAGCCCCTCGAGCCTGCTCTGCCATTCAATGAGATCATGGCTGATCATCCAAATTCAGTACCCTGTCCCTGCCTTCTCTCCATATCCCTTGATCCCTTTAGCTTTAAGAAATATATCTAACTCCTTCTTGAATATATTTAATGAATTGGCCTCTACTGCCTTCTGTGGTGGAGAATTCCACAGGTTCACCACTCTCTGGGTGAAGAAATTCCTCCTCATCTCAGTCCTAAATGGCTTACCCCTTATCCTTAGACTGTGACCCCTGGTTCTGGACTCCCCAGCCATCGGGAACATCCTTTCTGCATCTAGTCTGTCTAGTCCTGTTAGAATTTTATAAGTTTCAATGAGATCCCCTCTCATTCTTCTAAACTCCAGCAAGTATAAGCCCAATCGACCCAATCTCTCCTCATACGTCATTCCTGCCATCCCAGGTATCAGCCTGGTGAATCTTCGCTGCACTCCCTCCATGGCACGAACATCCTTCCTCAGATAAGGCGACCAAAACTGCACACAATACTCAAGATGTGGTCTCACCAAAGCCCTGTACAACTGCAGCAAGACATCCTTGTTCCTGTACTCGAACCCTTTCGCTACGAAGGCCAACATACCATTTGGCTTCTTAACCGCCTGCTGCACCTGCATGCTTATCTTCAGCGACTGGTGCACAAGGACACCCAGGTTCGGAAGATCAGGAAGTAGAATCAATATGGGTGGAGATAAGGAATAACAAGAGGCAGGAAACAAGGGTGGGCGTAGTATATAGGCCCCCTAACAGTAGCTATACCGTTGGACAGAATATTAATCAAGAAATGTAGGAGCTTGTAACAAAGGTAATGCAATTTTCGTGGGGGACTTTAATCTACATAAATACTGGACAAATCAAATTGGCAAAGGTAGTCTGGAGAACGAGTTCCTGGAATGCATTCAGGACATTTTCCTAGAACAATACATTTTGAAACCAACCAGGGAACAAGCTCTTTTAGATCTTGTATTGTGTAATGAGGCTAGGTTAATTAGCAATCTCATAGTAAAGGATCCTCTGGGTCAGAGTGATCATAATATGATAGAATTTCACATTAAGTTTGAGAGTGACTTGCCTAAGTCCGAAACTAGAGTCTTAAACTTAAATGAAGCCAATTACATAGATATGAGGGGCAAGTTGGCTAAGGTAGACTGGAAAAATTGATTAAAAGGTATGGCGGTAGATAAGCAGTGGCTAGCATTTAAAGAAATATTTCATAATTCTCAACAAAAATACATTCCATTGAGAAACAAAAACTCCACAGGAAAAGTGGTCCATCCATGGCTAACTAAAGAAGTTAAGAATAGCATTAGATTAAAAGAAGAAGCTTATAATGTTGCGAAGAATTGTAATAAGCCTAAGGATTGGGACAGATTCAGAAACCAGCAAAGGATGACCAAAAAACTGATAAAAAGGGAAACAATAGAATATGAGAGAAAACTAGCAAGAAATATAAAAACAGATTGTAAGAGCTTCTACAAGTATACAAAAAGGAAGAGAGTAGCAAAAGTAAATGTTGGTTCTTTAGAGACTGAGACAGGAGAAATTATTATGGGGAATAAGGAAATGGCAGAAATGTTAAACAAATATTTTGTATCTGTCTTCATATTAGAAGACACGAAAAGCATACCAAAAATAATGGGGAATCAATGGTCTAATGAGGATGAGGAGCTTAACGTAATTAATATAAGTAGAGGAAAAGTACTAGAGAAAATAATGGGATTAAAAAATGACAAATCCCCTGGAGCTGATGGCCTGCATCCTAGGGTTCTAAAAGAGGTGGCTGCTGAGATAGTGGATGCATTGGTTTTGATCTTCCAAAATTCCCTAGTGGATTGGAAGGTAGCAAATGTAACACAGCTATTCAAGAAAGGAGGGAGAGACAAAACAGGGAATTACAGGCCAGTTAGCCTGACATTAGTCATCAGGAAAATGCTGGAATCCATTGTTAAGGAAGTGGTATCAGGGCACTTAGAAAATCATAACATGATTAGGCAGAGTCAACATGGTTTTATGAAAGGGAAATCTTGTTTGACAAATTTATTAGAGTTTTTTGAGGATGTAACGAGCATGGGAAGTTAAAGGGGAACCAGTGGATCTAGTATATTTGGATTTCCAAAAGGCATTCGATAAGGTGCCACATAAAAGGTTATTACATAAGATTAGGGTTCATGGGGTTGGAGGATATATAGTAGCATGGATAGAGGATTGGTTAACGGACAGAAAACAGAGAGTAGGGATAAACGGGTCTTTTTCAGGTTGGCAGGTTGTAACTAGTGGGGTGCCACAAGAATCAGTTCTGGGGCCTCAGTTATTTACAATCTATATTAATGACTGAGATGAAGTGTAATGTATCCAAGTTTGCTGACGATATCAAGCTAGATGGGACAGCAAGCTGTGAGGAGAACACAAAGAGTCTGCAAAGGGATATAGATAGACTAAGTGAGTGGGTGTTAAAGTGGCAGATGGAGTATAATGTAGGGATATATGAGGTTATTCACTTTGGTAGGAAGAATAGAAAAACAGAATATTTTTTAAATGGTGAGAAACTTTTAAATGTTGGTGTTCAGAGAGATTTGGGTGTCCTCGTGCAAGAAACACAGAAAGCTAGCATGCAGGTAAAGCAAGCAATAAGGAAGGCAAATGGCATGTTGGCCTTTATTGCAAGGGGGTTGGAGTATAAGAGCAAGGAAGTCTTGCTACAATTGTACAGGGCCTTGGTGAGACCACACCTGGAGTACTGTGCACAGTTTTGGTCTCCTTATCTAAGGAAGGATATACGTGCCTTGGAGGTGGTGCAACAAATGTTCACTGGACTGATTCCTGGGATGAGAGGGTTGTCCTACGAGAAGAGAGGAGTAGAATGGGCCTATACTCCGGAGAAGAATGAGAGGTGATCTCATTGAAACATACAAGATTCTGAAGATTATTGACAGGGCAGATGCTCCCCTGGTTGGAGTGTCTAGAACTAGGGGGCATAGTCTCAGGATAAGGGGTAGGCCATTTAAGACTGAGATGAGGAAGAATTTCTTCACTCAGAGGGTTGTGAATCTTTGGAATTCTCTGCCCCAGAACGCTGTGAATGCTGAGTCTTTGAGTGTATTCAAGGCTGAGACAGATAGATTTTTGGACTCTAGGGGAATCAAGGGATCTGGAGATCAGGCAGGAAAGTGGAGTTGAGGTCAATGATCAGCCATGATCTTACTGAATGGCGGAGCAGGCTCGAGGGACCTACTCCTGCTCCTATTGCTTATGTTCTTATGTTCTACCCCAAAATGTGAGGAGAAGAGAAAAGAGGAGAAAATTGGTAGAGAATTAGGACAGAAAATGTGTACAGTATCTTCCTGGCCATAATATTGAGCAAGAATTAATCCATGACAATGCTTCCTCAGGAATGGCACCACAATGCATATTGGAGCAGCAAGACATTACCATGGAATGAGATTGTGACCATGATGTGCCACAAGCCAAATATAAGGAAATATGATACAAATATGATCCCAGCACAATAACGATAAGCCAAATGGTCTCCTTCTGTTCTGTATTATTCTATGACAATAAGGCCAGTTAACTCAAGAAGCTCACTTCTACCAGACATCATCATCCATTTACTTTATCATGGAATCTGTAGAATTCGCAATATATCGCGATTTTATAAATAAGGAGGAAAACACATAGTTTCGTTCAAACAGCTTTTATTTCAGCAGAATGCTATCAAGTTTTCAAAGTGGACACAAGCAGCTTGTAAAATGGCCGCCACGCCTCGTGGCAGAACATTCTAGACTTTTCGACAGGCAGACAAGATGGCGTTCCAATAAACATTTGTGCAAGATCGATCAAGACTCAGCACATTTAAGATAATACACGAGACATCATGGGTTTGCAGTATACACATAAATACTGAAATCGGTCTCCCAGGTGCGAATAAGGGCTATTGTACCAAGTAATCAAGAACCCATCCAAAGACATTAATATGCAAAATCCCAACGACTCTACGATGAGAGAGCCGTTAGCGGGTAGTTACAGAAAACATTTGGAAGCCCCAAAACCCCTCCAGGGAGAACACCGACCGATTAAACAATGGGAGAAATATTAACAGGTACTCAGACAATTACGAGTATCCCCGAAACCCATTAAAACGGAGATCACCCTATACAAGAAATTTGAGCGCCAAACCCTAACAAAAGAAAAGACATTAAGGTTGGGCGGGAAAAGGAAGATTTTGCACTATAACTGCAAGCTCCAACCGTCCATCTCGCTCTTATCCTTTTGACTCCTTGCCGCCTGCCTCGTGTCTCTGCCTCTTGCAGCTTTTAAAGACTGTTGAAGTTTACGATCCGCTCGGATCTACCTCGTGGCGTGCCGCGAAGATCTGTGTGGAACTGGGCTGTGAAGCCTTCAAGCGGGCGCACCATCCCGAGAAGTCGGTAAACGGTGTTGGAACCGAAGGCCCGAGATGAGATGAGATGAGATGAGATGAGATGAGAAGAGAAGAAGACCATACGTATCGCCACGGTCAGTAAGCTCCGACCGCGCCTGTAGGTCGAATAGACACTTTCCTTGCCAGGAAGACTTCTTCGAGTTTTACAGAACAGCCAGGAAGACTATTCTTCGAATTTTATCGCATCAGTGCGAGGGCACAGGAAGACTCTTTTTTGAGTAGAGTCGGAACTCCGAGGACAACACAGATCTTCATGACAGCAGACGTTCCAGCCTGCTAGCCGGAGCAGAAACGAGTAAACAAGTGGGGTACAGAGACCCCTGATTGACACGTGGGTGATCAGGTGCTGCGGTGGAAAACATCCGATCAGAGTTTTCGGAATTCTCTGAGTTATCACGAGTGGTGAGCATGAGTCTCGATCCTACAAATCTAGCTTAGGGCAGATATTGATAGGGGAGGGTTTAAGTTTTAAGGATAATTGTAATGTGTGCCCCCATTTACGATGTGTCGTTCGTTCCTCGTTTCCCTGAAATTAGTTACATAACTGCGTGTAAGATTGTACTGTCATTAATCTGTGCTTATGACATGTATTTCATAATCTTAAATAATATGCAATAAAGATTTTCCATTTCGTACCTTTCAACCGGGTCTACCTGAGTTTTATCTCCATTACTGCTCTCGCATCTAAGTCCAGTGTCAGAACCGTAAGGGCGAGTGGGTCGAACCACTCACAGGTGTCTAGTGCTCCCAGACTGGCTGGAGACCAGAACAGGCAACAAGGCCTAAACCCGCACTAGCATCCAGGCTGCACAGAGCCACACGAATCTCACAGGTTCAGAGAGAAAACCCTTACAAATCTATCCCAAATATTTAAGGGGTGATTTTCCTGGTTTTAGCACGAAAATAGCACCTGAAAATTGGGCCCTGTGCACAGGAACAATGGATGCAAATCCTGCGCTATTGTTTTACACCTGAATAGCACAGCGTCTGAATTTCCTGCATGGGTTTTCTGATAGTTGGCCCTGAAGTTAGTTGCCCAATATAAATTGATGCAACTGAGTGTCAGAGTCCTGTGCACTCAGATCCCCCAGTCTATTGCTGGGTGCAATTCAGAGGCAAATTTACTCCAAAACAAGAAACCTGGAGCAGTAGCTTCCAGAGCAATAAAGTTAAAATTATCAGAGTGAATAACGAGCAAGTTATTTCTGCTCCCTTCTTAATCTGATCTTGAGTCGACTAGACAGCCTTTTCTATCATTCCCCGGCCAATCATTCCTGGACCAATCTTTCCCCGGCCAATCATTCCCCGCCCAATAATTCCCTGGCCAATCATTCACCATCCCATCATTCCCCAGCCAATCATTTGCCTGCCAATCATCCAATCATTCCCCGACCAATCAATCCCTGGGTAATCACAACCATTTCCAGGATTTCAATCCAGAAGTGCCATTGGTCAATTATTGGTCATATTCAAATGAGTGGTTGGAACAGAGTGATATCATGAGTCACATTTTCCATTATTAACCACCATATGTAAGATTCTCAAAATTCACAGATCCCCCAAAACTCGAAGACAAACCCTAAGGAAAAAGATGTTGGACTCTTTTCTAACTATTTCAGGGTGGTGAAATGCATTGGGCTTAACCGAAGGACATTTTAGAGCAAAAACCAAGATTTGGTATTTTAAAAGACATGTCTGGACTTGTAAGCCAGAAAAGGCTGTAAAGGAAGGTGGGGTCAACCTCTGTGAAGACAGTTTGGATATTGGAGTTAATGTAAACTGTCTGGGGAACCGCATGACCTCGCTTGGAGTTAATCGGCCCTTAGCAGACATTAACATCCTAACAATAAACCCGAGGAAGAGCAGTCTCCACCAAAACTACAGGACCCATCAAAACATGCACAAAACAGATCACTTTGACCCACTCTATAGAAATCCCAGGCCCAGTCAAGAAACTCACAACCTGAGAACACTCAGCTACAATCAAGCAAGCAGATCGACAGGATGGAGCCATCCCGAAACCACTTCACACATTTACAAACAGGTTACTATTTACGAGCCCGCCAAAATCTAACAATGACCCGGAGTTGATTTGGCGCGCAGATAAGGAAGCTTCAATTAGTATAATTGAAGGCCCGTTCTCAACCGAAACAAACATTCACGGACGCATTCACCACAACACAGCTCTCCACACAACCGTTCAACGATACGTGTCCAACCAGGAGGTCGACAGCTCAAAACCAGACCGTTCAACAAAGGAGGCCAACAGCTCCAGAAGTAGGCCGACACACGTGGAAGAAACCAGAGCAACTGCCTCAGTGACCATTGGACACTTTGCAGCAACAAGGGCCTCACGAAACAACCAACCGAACATTACCACCAATATTGGGCCACCGCGACCAAAGAAAACCAACTCGGAGAAAAACCGAAGATCCGCAAAGTTTCCACTCCACAATCTATTCCTGACTTACCCCTGGGTAAGATTTTACTCAAAAGACTCTAAACCCTATCTCTAACCAAAGAAAAGTGGGTACTCACCTGATAGATCCAATACGCACCCTACCGCATCAGCGGACTCGCGAAGACTGACCAGCTACGCAGTTGAAGTCCTCTACCACGTACGGGGTATGGCAGACACCAACCAACATACAGAGCTAACCCCAAAACCGCGAACCAGCCCAACTGTCAAGGATTTTGTTTGGTGAGTATCATCCCTGGTCCTCTAGAGTCCTACTTAGCTAGTAAAGTGGGATTGGGAGGGGTGAGGTGTTCTTCTAATGTGATTTCCCTCGTATGTACTGAAGTGTTCCCCATTTTATTAGAGTGTTAAGATTATTGTGTTATATTTACTCTCTTGAATAAAGATCAAAAGTTCTTGCACCAAACCAGTTGTCTACTGCACTTTTGTCACAACCCCCAAATAAGTCCAAGGTCTAGAACCAAGGGAGTGGGAGCGATTTGAACCGCTCAGAAGTCAGAGGTGAAGCTGACACACACCCATCACCCCCTACATAATGGTGACCGCGGCACAAGCTTGGCAAAAGGGATGTGATGCAGTGGATACTGTTTTTGAAGAAAGAACTAAGATGGAAGAGAGGATTTCCTCTTATGTGTTCAAGAAAGTAAATATAACAAAGAAATGGGTGCTCAGTCTGTTGTGCGCTGAGCGTCCAATAGACGCTGCAGCCAAGTGGACTGAGAGCAAGGACCACAAGAAATCTGTGGAGAAAGCCATCTGGTTGGTATGCTCCCAGCGACAGATCCAGCTTTTAGACAAACGTGTTGAGGCACTTAAAGCAGAGCTGCGGGAATCAGCTCAACTGTCTCACGCAAGGGCTCTAGCAGGGGAAACATTGTTGGCAGAACTAACCATCCGAAATCAGGAAAAAACGTAGCTAGTGGAAACACATAGAAACAGACAGGAATATTTTCAGTGTCAGGTCACCGAAGCTAAAACCAGTGAACTGGTGTTACAGGAAGAGAACGCCCGCCTTGCCAAGAAAGTAAGAGAGCAGGAGTTGAGGTTGAGAGACGTCCAGGCAGCTTACAAGATAGCAAGCACTAGGGGGTATGAGGCGGGAGATCACGGCCCCTGCCAGAAACAAATTGAGAGTTTGAACCTTGCTCTGTCCAGGGCGAAAGGCTTGGTATGCTTATTAAGCCCGGGTGCGGCCCGGGTGGACCTGGAAGTGCAAGGGGAAACTGTTCGGAAACCACCTGTGGCGCCGGGGAATGACCCGGTTTTACAGCAGGGGGGACGGACGATTTGTGAGGCCGGCAGGGAGTGCACACCACCACCACCTGTGACGCCGGGTTTTAACTCGGTTTGGCAGCAGGGAGGGGTGGGCGAACCAATGCAGGAAAGGTCAGAGCCGGGGCCGATGTGCCCGGTCCGGCAGCAAAAGTTTGGCCCACCCGGCGGTGGTGGGGGTCAAGGACCCCTTGAAAGCCAATTCGTGGCTCCCCATGGCACCCAACAGCTGAGGGCTATGATAAGCCACCTGAGTAAGCTCACCCAAAAGGGGACCCCTCGGTCCACTTCATGGAAGTGGAACAGCCAGCGGGCATCAATGACTGCGATGACTCCAAGATGGCAAAAAATGCTCCTTTTCTCCCTAGATAGCCAACTCTACCAGTCCCTCTCCGCGGAGAGTAAAATGGGGCAGGGTGGATACGCTGCTATCCGGGAGGAAGTTTTGGAGGCCATGGGTATGAATGATGGTAGTCCCTTCTCCCGGGTGGAGAGGACAACACAGCTAGCAGGGGAGACCCCACAGGCTTTTGCAGACCGACTGTGGCCTGTGTACAAGAGTGCCTGTAATGGGGCTCTCGACTGGGCTTACCTGAATCAGGATGAGCTGACCCACTGGCTCTGAAGCCTGGTGGCAAACAGCTTGCCACGGATCAGAGCCAAGGCTGAGCTGTGGTTTGACCCGAAAGACCCCCGGGTCTCCGAGGAGACAGTGGTCAGACAACTGACCCTGGCTTACCGGAGCAGTAGAGGGACAGAAGAGCACCCACCTAAAGGAAAAGTACATGAAATGAAACCTAGTAATAAGAAAGAGTGGCACCAGGAGGGGGTAACCCTTCCAACATGAAGCGTAACTGCTTCGGGTACGGGAAGAATGGGCATTGGAGAAGGGACTGTAGGAATCCGTGGAAGGATAACATAGGAAATAACTTCCCAGCTCCTGCCCCAAGAACCGAAACACCGACCACTTCCCCCACATTAGACTCAGTCATAGCTGCGATCCGAGCTTTACTAAATGGCCCAGGGAAGGTAGCCACCGCCAGTGGTGCTTTAACCCCATCTGCCCCACTCAACACAGACTTATGACTAGAACCAGTGCTGCCTGTCTACCTGTGTTCCCCGGAATACGATGGTAAGAACGGGGTGGAGACGGTGCAAGGGAGTAATTTGGTGGACACCGGAGCTTCCAGCACGGTGGTCCATTCGAAGACCCGACCAATTCACCCAGGTCTAACAAGGTCCCATTTAGCCTAATGGGGTTCACAGGGAACGAACAGGCTGGGGCAATGTCCAAACCTTTGGACATAGATTTAGGATCCCTCCATACCACGTGGGAGGGTAACCAAAAGGCCGACAAGTTGGCCAAGCAGGGGGCCAGGGAAGGAGAGTTCTGGGATCCCTATAAAGCAGGTCTGGTAGCTGCAATCCGGGACAAGGGAGGCACACAGGGGGTAGCTTTGCCCCCGGACTTAAAGCAGGTCCAAGCCCAGGATCCCGTCCTTAAGGCCGTCCTGGTAAAGAGAGAGAATGGGGAGTCCATAGAAGGTCCGTTCAGGGCAGCGGACGAGATTTTAAAACAGAGTCACTGGCAAGCAGCCAGTAACCTGGGGAGCCAGCACCAGAAAAATCGGCTGCTGTTAGAACCCCAGAGAACCCATGAGTGGGAGATTAACCAGGGTAAACTGTTTAAACCCGACAAAGGGGAGAGCCCAGCAAGGGTGGACCGCCCCAAAGATAGAGATCCTCAGCCAGCAGCTGTGGCAGACTCACAGACCGCACCGGTGGGGGCAGTGGCTTGTGTCACTGGAGGGGGCCATCCCACCAATTATTTGGGACTCGGACGCACCTCTAAAAAGTCTCCTCGCACACCACAGCCAAAACTACCGTGGTCACCAGCGCATCAGTTTCAATGGTTCAGCCCCGGAAGGGCTGCAACCCATATAAGAACGCCCAAGGTCAGGGATCATTCTAGGAATAGGGATCCCCAGCCTGCAGCTTCCAACGGTGAGGGACTCACAGGAGAGGTAGCGGTGGGCAAAGAGAACAAGAGGGATCCCCAACCTGCGGCCTCAGGCTGCGAGGAACCCACAGGACAGGACAGGGACTCAGCAGCCACACCAAAGTGGGTAGTGTGCTGTAGCACAGGAGGGGACACTCCCCGGATTATCTGGGATTCAGGGAAACCCCCAGTTGTTTTAAAAAGGACTCTCCGGGTCCTGCGGTACAGGCCACCTTACGCCCAGGCGTACAAGCTGCTCAGAAGCTGCCCAAGACAGAGGCCAAACAGGAATTAGCCTGGCCGTCCGGAGACGGGCGGCGGATGTACATAGCTTTTCTGATGAATAAAGTTTTGTGACCGTGTATTATTTTTCTATGTATGTACTATATTTTCCAAGTGGTGAAGGGGTGTTGGACTCCCTCCGTGCTTGGATATGAATGTAACTGAATTCTTACCTGTGTCTGCATCTGAACACTACACCTAAAGGGGAATGTATGTTTTGGGTCTTAGATAGGTAAACTACAGGGGAAGGTTGGCTCTCGAGGATCAAGAATTTTGCTCACCCAGGATGATACTCAAGCAAATAAAGTATCACAGGGACTGTAAGATTCTCAAAATTCGCAGATCTCACAGATCCCCCAAAACTCGGAGACATACCCTAAGGAGAAGGACTTTGGACTCTTTTATAACTACTTCAGGGTGATGAAATGCATTGGGCCTAACCGAAGGCCATTTAGAGCAAAAAAAACAAGATTTGTTTTTTCAAAAGACATGTCTGGAGTTGTAAGGGAGAAAAGGCTGCACAGGAGTTGGGTTCAACCTCTGTAAAAGACAGTTTGATTATTGGAGTTAATCAAACTGTCTGGGGAACTGCATGACCTCATTTGGAGTTAATCGGCCCCTATCAGACATTAACATCCTAACAAAAGACCTGAGGAAGAGCAGTCCCCACCCAAATTACAGGACCCATCCAAACCATGCATAAAACAGATCACTCAGACCCACTCTATAGAAATCTCAGGCCCAGTCAGGTAACTCGAAACCTGCGCACAATTGACTACAATCAAGAAACAGCTCAACAGCTCATGGAACCATCCCGAAAACACTTCACACTTTCGTGAACAATTGAAGGCCTGTTTTCTCAAGTTCAAGAGTGGAGCAGTTACACAGTTACAACAATCAGGAGTGCATCGAGTTCAGCAATTACGGAGTTCAGCAGCTCTAGAAGCAGGTCAACACACAAGAAGAGACCAGAACAACAGTTCCAGTGACCATCAGACATCTCACGGCAACAAGGGCCTTACGAAACAACCAATCGAATATTACCACCAACCAACCGGGTAATATTGGGCCACCGTGACCAAAGAAAACCAACTCGGGAGAAAACCGAAGACTCGCAAGTTTTCCACTCTGAAATCTATTCCTGACTTACCCCTGGGTAAGATTTTTACTCAAAAGACTCTAAACCCTAACTCTAACCGAAGCAAAGTGGGTACTCACCCGATACATCCAATACGCACCCTACCGCATCAGCGGACTCGCGAAGACTGACCAGATACGCAGTTGAAGTCCTTTACCGCGTCCGGGGTACGGCAGGCACCCACCAACACATCCAGCGAACCCCGAAACCGCGAACCAGCTCAACTGTCAAGGATTCGTTTGGTGAGCATTATCCCTGGTCCTCTAGAGCCCAACTTAGCTAGTAAAGTGGGATTGGGAGGGGTGAGGTATTTTTCTACTGTAATTTCCCTCGTGTGTACCACCCCCTACACATAGCAACACTGGATGCAAGAAAAAACATTCTGTTGCTGGCAATTAGTCTTATTGCAGTGGGCAGGAGGGAATTTAACATTTAAAAGACTCTTTACAGGAGTGTAATGGACCCAAAGATGTAAAAAAAATGTTCTCCTCTTCAGCTCCTCTCTATTGCTTTGATTGTATAGTTTGATTTTTGATGTTAAATTGTTTATATGTGAACACCGATGATTGAACTCTGAGTAATGTGGAGTGCAATAGGATCTGAAAAGGAAGAGGTTATCATAATAAAAGAGCAGTGAGTGACAAGAACTTTCAATGGAGGCTAAAAGTGAAAAACCTGAGACACTTACTGTTAACCTTCAGATAATATGGAATTAAAATGCTGGGCGTGTTTTGATGAAACAAAACACATGTCCAGTTCCTTCTGTCTCTATCAGCTTTCTGAATAATCAGCCGTAACAAATCCTCTTCCTGGTTTTGGTCCTTAAAAGTTTTCTCCTCAACAGTTTTGCCATCGCTACTGATCCAAACAAGTCTCATTGATTCAGTGACATCAGAGACAGAGCAGGTCAGGGTAACGGTGTCTCCCTCAGTCACTGCATCAGATGGTTCAGCTGTGACTGTGTAAACAAGAAAATCATTTAGATTTCAAACAATAACTTGATCATTGGAAACAATGACAACATTCTGTCTCCTACCTTTAACTGTGATTAGTTTAATGGTCACCATGTTATATGATCCCAGAGAACTTGTGTAAACTCCTGCATCTTCAAACAGCACAGGGACAATCCTCACACTGAAGTTCTTGCCATTAAACTTTGTCTCTGTGGGCACCAGTCGACTCCCAAAGTAGGTCCTGTCTACATTGATGAGCTGAGATATTGAAGCAGATGCTATTTCTTTCTTCTGATTTTGAAGCTGACGTGACCTCCAGGTCCATGCAGCATGAGAGTAAGAGTAAACATAATTATTATAATAACCATAGCAAATCAGGTCGAGTTCACTGTGATCTGTGCCTGATCGATAAAGTGTGTAACTCTTCCCATATAAATCTGTAATAGAGAGACAGAGAACGACGTGTTAGATTTTTACGGTTGTTGAGTTACAGAGAAAATAGAGAATAATTATTGGCCACAATCATATAAGCCTATTTTGCATTTTGATTATCATAATTTTATTTGATCAAGTTTTTGTCAGATTTATAAACTGTTTAAAAAATGTACAATTTGGGTTAATTTGATATTCATAAGGAAACAGAATTTTTTGAATGAAACATTTTTGATTTTTAGTATGATGAGATTTTTGTGCCCTGGGCGACACCATGACATCACAGGCCCAATAGTCTGAGGCTGGGCCAGTAACCTGGAGTCCTGCTGGTGGCGGCTGCAGGCTACATAGAACTACATTTTGCACAGAGCAATTTTGCAATGTTTTAAATATGGGGTCAGAAATTCGGCTGTTGTCGGGTGAGTACGTGTTGTGTACTCACCCGTAAGGCAACCTGAAGTGTCAGTTTCCTGCATGCACTGCGCATGCGCGGGAAACCGGAACTTCCGTTCCCCTGAAGGGAGGGGTTCAGAAGTCGAACACGTGCGCGGGAGAGGCTGCGCGCACGCAGCGAACTTCAGGTTTTTTTTCAGGTTTCTCCGGGAAGGTAAGTATGAAGAAGCTGCGCTTTTAAAAAGGAGGCGCAAGGCCTATTTTTAACAAGGTAAGTGATTAATTAATTACAATTTAAACATTTTTTCAACAGGCTTATCTTTTTTAGATACTTTAAAGAAAGGTAAGTTTATTTTTAGCACCGTTAAAATGTATAATTAATTTTTTCAAAAATTTTAATTTTTATTTAAAGTAGTTAATTTATGTAACTTATAGTTATTTTAAAAATGTGATTTAAAAAAAATGTATTTGAAGTTTAAGTGTGGTTTTGGGGCCGATCTCTATTCATAGATTTGACAGGTCTTCCTGTCAAATCTATGAATGAAAATGCCCTGCTAGGATTGGCTCTCCATGGCCCACGTGATCCCAGGCGACGCTTCGAACTAACTGCGCCCCTGGGATACACAAGCACTGCGCGCCGGCAGCTGGAGGAGGCCCAGGACCCGAAGTCCTCGTGGGCCCAAAGCACAACGGCAGGCGCGGTAGTCAAGTACGCGCACGATGCTTGCACCCGCAGGAAGCCGGAAATCCGAATTTCTGGCCCATGGTTTCCTTCAGGCAAGTGCAATCCTCATTTACCTGGAATAATTTTTCAAAGAAGATCCCATGCAGAATTTCATGAATTTTGGCAAAGTTCTTCCTCCAGTGCTCACCTCACCCATGTGAGATGCGCACACGTCTGCTCCATGGGCCTGTCCCACTTTAACATAATCCATAAAGCAAGGACGTGGTTATTTGAGTTGGTGGCAACTAGCAGGTTTTTTCAGTGAACATCTGTCTTCTTCTGTATTTAACATTTTGCACAGAGTTTACACCTGTTCATTATTATCTTATTATCATTCTTCCTTCCTTCAAATTTTCTCAGCCAGACTCACTCAGAGTTGTTTTAATTGTTGCTGCAATACAACTTGGCAGCTGAAAAAATGGGAAAGTTGGGATTCCTTTACTTATTGTCCAGGGAGCAATCATGATGCTTTCTTCCAGAAACATGCGGGTAATTTGGCTTTGTGCGATGTGTAAAATGAACGATAGTGAATTGGCAGCACGTTTTACATCTCGCAATGTTGTTGTACTATTGCACAAATTCAAAGGTGGTCATTTTAAACCCCTAAAATGGGTGGGTTTGGGTTGGGTGGGTTGTTAAAATGTTAAAAATCACAAACCCTACCCCACCCCGCCCACTTCCGGTTTTAACGATGGTGGGACGGGGGACAGGACGACCAACCCACTCCCAGGAGGTGAGTTGGTCATTTAAATATTATAACGAGGCTGCTTCGCTCAGATTTAATCTCCATTTAAATTTAACACTGGCCGGCCAGGATTCCCAGGCCTCAAGCTGCCCGACACCTAGAGGGAGGCGTGGGCTGCTGGTTCCTGCAGGTAAGTGCCTTTCCAATTACCAGCTGGAGCCAGCTTACCTGCTCCCCACACCATCAACCCCTGATTGGTCACACCCCTGAGCCATGATCTCCCACCGACCCAACTCTTCTGATCTCACCTCCACCACCCCGGTCTTTCCGATCCCTCACTCCCTTCTCCGAACTGCTTGGCTGCGGTCTCCGATCTCCCCACGATCCTTCCGATCTCCCCTCCGGTCTTCGATCTAAATCCCCCCACCCCCAACGCCTCCGATCTCCCCTCTACCCAAACCTCTGGAACTCCCTCCCTAAACCCCTTCACCTCTTGCTGTGTCTTCACACACACTCTTTGACCAAGCTTTCAATCACCTCTCTTAACTTTCTCACTAATACTGACATCCACATCATTCTTCCTCAGTGAAGTGTATTTTTTTCTTTCTTCAAGATGCTATGTTACTGAAAGCATTCGCTGTTTTTGTTTTATACTCTGGTACCACTTATAAAAAAAATGCATCATTTCAGATTTTCTACCTTCTGATGTTGAACAGCTTCATTTACTTTGACAATTCTAGACAAGAAAAATGAGTACTTGAAATGCCATAGCATATAAGGCGACGGACCAAGTGCTGGAAAATGGGATTAGAATAGATAGAGCTTGATGGCCGGCACAGACACGATGGGCCGAAGGGCCTCTTTCTGTGCTGTATAACTCTATGACTCTATCTAAAAACAAATATTGGCTGTAGCCTTGTTCCTCTGCCCCACTTGCCTCTCGACAGCTGGTGAAGTTGTTCCCCATTCAGTTACCTGTACAGAACTAGGCCACATTAAAACCATCCCCCCTCCCTCCACTCCCAATCTATTGATCTCAGATGCTAACAATCACAGAGCACCATAACTGCTTGTACAATTCTTGCACTACCAATGATGTTCAACCAAAGTCAATCAGTGTTGTACCCTAGGTGTGTGTATTGGAAGAGCACTGAGTAGATATTCAGGGCTGGACTTTAATGCTGTGCCCTTGCAGTGAGTAAAGTGAACCATATTTAGAAAAGAATTGTCTCTGTGTTTTGGTAACTGATGAGCTGTGTGAGAATGTTGCTGTCCACCTTCAACCCTTTAGCTATTTATTGTCAGATCCATCAAGACCTGGTTGTTGATTTTTGCCCACTGTATTGCAATGTTATATTTACACCAATGTTTCAAAGAAAAAAATATGGGCTCAGTCTGTAGTAAAAGCATTTGCTGTCTCTGTGCTCCCTGTACTTTGTGTGTAACAGTGTTATTTCAGTAACTATTTAATTTCTACTGTAAGGTCGTTCTGGCCTTACCCTGATCCACATCAATAGTTTTGATGCTATTTTAATAACAGAGTCTTTTTTCGACACTTCACACAAATGCAAATTCTTATCTTCCACTCCAAAGTTCCACTCTCAGCTTTTCCCCTCTTCCTCCCCCAAAGCCCCACTCCCAGCTTCTGTCATTTCCCTCTGCTCACCATCTCTCCTCTACATTGCCATCATTTCCATCCTTCCCTCTCAGTTCATGGCCATTGCTTCCCTGCCCTTTCCTCTTTCCTCAGTCCTGCTCCCAGCTGAATGCTTATTTGAAGCCTTGAGTATGCAGCAGCTGGAATCACTTCAAATAGCAGCAGAACTCGGTTAGAAGTGGCATTGAGGGGCGAGAGGACAGTTTTTTGTTCAATGTTGATATATGCACCGGGGACCCACATGCTGACATAAGAACCTAAGAACATAAGAAATAGGAGCAGGAGTAGGACATTTGGCCCTTCGAGCCTGCTCCACCATTCAATGAGATCTTCTACCTCACCTCCACTTTCCTGAACTATCACATATCCCTTGATTACCTTAATATCCGAAAATCTATTGATCTCTGTCTTGAATATACTTAACAACTGAGCCTCCACATCCCTCTGGGGTAGAGAATTCCAAAGATTCATCACCCTCTGAGTGAAGAAGTTTCTCCTCATCTCAGTCCTAAATGGCCAACCCCTTATTCTGAGACTGTGACTCCTGGTTCTAGACTCCCCAGCCAGGGGAAATATCCTCCCTGCATCTACCCTGTCAAGCCCTATAAGAATGTTGTATGTTTCACTGAGATCACCTCTCATTCTTCTAAACTCTAGAGAATATAGGCTTAGTCTACTCAATCTGTCCTCATACGACAATCCCCCCCATCCCAGGAATCAGTCTGGTGAACCTTTTTTGCACTCCCTCTATGGCAAGTATATCCTTCCTTAGGTAAGGAGACCAAAACTGTGCACAATACTCCAAGTGTGGTCTCACCAGGGCCCTATATAATTGCAGTAAGACGTCATTACTCTTATACTCATATCCTCTTGTAATAAAGGCCAACATACCATTTGATGTCCTCATTGCTTGCTGTACCTGCATGTTAACATTCAGTGATTCGTGTACAAGGTCCCTCTGAACACCAACATTTCCCAATCTCTCACCATTTAAAAAATACCCTGCTTTTCTATTTTTCCTACCAAAATGGATAACTTCATTTCTCCATATGATATTCCATTTGAATGTTCTTGCCCACACAATTAGTCTGTCTATATCCCCTTGAAGCCTCTTTGCATCCTCCTCACAACTTACAGTCCCACCCAGCTTTGTATTATCAGCAAACTTGGATATAATACATTCGTCCCCTCATCCAAATCATTAATGTAGATTGTGAATAGCTGAGGCCCAAGCACTGATCGTTGCGGTACTCCACTAGTTACAGCCTGCCAACCCAAAAATAACTCGTTTATTCCTACTCTCTGTTTTCTGTCCGTTAACCAATCCTCAATCCATGCTAGTATATTACCCTCAATTCCATGAGCACTAATTTTGTTTAATAACCTCTTGTGTGGCATCTTATCGAATGCCTTCTGAAAATCCAAATACACCACATCCACTGGTTCTCCATTATATATTCTGCTAGTTACCTCAACAAACTTTAACAGATTTGTCAAACAGGATTTCCCTTTCATAAATCCGCGGTGACTCTGCCCAATCTTATTCGTATTTTCTAAGTGCCCTGTTACCACGTCCTTAATAATAGATTCTTGCATTTTCCCTGCTCCTGATATCAGGCTAACTGATCTGCAGTTCCCTGTTTTCTCTCTCCTTCTTTCTTAAATAGTGGGGTTACATTTGCTACCTTGCAATCCACGAGAACCATTCTAGAATCTATGGAATTTTGGAAAATGACAACCAATGCATCCACTATCTCTACAGTCAACTCTTTCAAAACGCTAGTATGTAGGCCATCAGGTCCAGGGGATTTATTGGCTTTCAGTCCCATTAATTTCTCTAGTACTACTTTTTACTAATACTAATATCTTTCAGTTCCTCATTCTCGCTAGACCCTTGGTTGTCCACTATTTCCGGGTAGTTTTTTGTGTCTTCTTCTGTGAAGACAGACACAAAGTATTTATTTAATTTCCCAGCCATTTCCTTATTCCCCATTATAATTTCTCCTGTCTCAGCCTGTAAGGACCCAGATTTACTTTTGCTAATCTTTTCCTTTTTACATACAAATAGAAGCTTTTACAGTCTGTTTTTATGTCTCTCGCTAGTTTACTCTCATATTCTATTCTCCCTTTCATTATCAATTTCTTGGTCCTCCTTTGCTGAATTCTAAAATCCTCCCAATCCTCAGGCTTACTATTCTTTTTGGCAGTGTTATAAACCTTTTCCTTTGATCTATCTTTAACTTCTCTTGTTATCCACGGTTGGACCACTTTTCCTGTGGGTTTTTTGTGCCTGAAACAAATGTATATTTGTTGTAAATTATGTATTAATTCTTTAAATGCTAGCCATTGCTCATCCACTGTCATACCTTTTAATGTAGTTTCCCAATCTACCTTAACCAAATCGCCCCTCATACCAACGTAATTTGCTTTGTTTAGAATTAAGACCCTAGTTTCAGATTTAACTGATTCACTTTCAAACTGAATATAAAATTCTATCATATTATGGTCACTCTTCCCTAAAGGCTCCTTTACTGGAAGGTTATTAATTAACCCTTTCTCGTTGCACAATACAAGATCTAAAGTAGCCTGTTCCCTTGTTGTTCTTCAACATACTGATCTAGAAAACTATCTTTCATACATTCCATTAATTCGTCCTCCACACTATTACTGTAAATTTGGTTTGCTCAGTCTATATGTAGATTAAAGTCCCCCTTGATTACTGTATACCCTTGTTACTGTGAAGGAATAGCCAGGATTCAGAAAAATGCACGATACTACGAACAGATTTCTGAAATTATTAATAAAAAGCATACTGGGTTTAAAAGACATAAGCCTTAGCAGACACAGGCTGCAAACAGAATACAGGCTTATGAGATAAGATGGTTTGTTAACACAAAGCTGTGAACACAAGCTTTGACATGGGAATTAGTTAAAAATGCTAAAACAAGCCCTATTGATAAAGCAAAGGTTTGCTTCCAGAGCGTCTGAACATTGGAATCAAAACAATGGAATGAACCAAATAAAGTGTTATAATCTAACACGTCGAACAGGTGCACAGAACATTAAAAAAACCAAGTGCCTTTGAAAGAATGACATCAAGTAAGAAAAACCTGTCGTAAAATAGTTTTATGTTAAACTTAGAAGACAGGAAACACGATTAAATATGCAACCAATAGAGATAGCTAGAAAACAAGTAAACACTCAGTTAAAGTGTTTTCAATTTACATATTGTAAATATAATACCTACAGAAGGCTTTGAAGAAATGACATCAAGTAAAAGAAATGCCTGCTGAACAAATAGTTTTAATGTTAAGCTTGAAATATGGAGTCCCAAGATCTGATAAAAAACAATTGAAGTAAATTAGAAATGCATGAAGATACTAGAGAAGTGGTTTTAATTTACAAGTTGTAAAAGTACACAAACAAGACGACTTTGAAAATATTACTTCAATGGATACACCAAGCAATCACATTGTTCTTGTATTGAACTTGGAATACCATGGAGTCACAATGGCTGAAAATAACCAGTTAAAGTAGTATTAGAAATTCAATAGAAAGACTTCCTAAGAATTGCATCAAACAGAAACCATTGCTGTCATTGTGTTTATGATGGTTTTGGAAACACCTAAACAGGACACAGTCTAAAAGCATTCAACAGAGATATCAATAAAGAATAGAACAAAGTCAGCAAAGAATGACTTGATACAATTAAGCTTACATCAGCACGAATACTTCAAAGGATAAACCACCCAGAAAAAGATATAAAAATAGACCTTTTCAGACAGAAAAGTCAGAAGTCGCTGGGAAGACAAGCGTTTCTCAACTTTACAGACATTCTCTGTAAGTTTTTAACTTTTGAGTCTCAGGGATCAAGGTACTCTTATTTGATTTTGGTGGATATTCTGGATTAAGAAATAAGTAGAAGAGTGGAAATGTAACGAAGTTAAGATTTGAGAATATGGATCTCTGAAAAGATAATGTAAGCTATTTGTATTTTGAACGATTAAAGTTGCGATTGCCATAATAAATGTTAACTGAATGTCGGTTCTGTAATAAATCTATATATTTTCAGAATAGTCTCAAAGAGTATTTCTGTATCATCTTGCGAACTCAAATTCTGTACACTCAAAGGAGATTCGCAGAATTCTGGGGGTTATTCCGGACCCTTATAATATCCGGAAGGTTACAGTCTAGTTAAACTTATTAAAAGTACTATCTGGAGGACGGTAACATCTTTAGACCGTTTCTTTCCTTTAGGGAGAGGTAGTCTGACCTTTAGACCCAATTAAGCATCTTATGGGATCCGGCTACCGCTAACTTTAGTTGAGGGTAAACGTCTGGGGAATACACCTGATCTGGGGTAGTCCGAAAGGGCTAGGACTTGTAATTATCCCTTCATTACATGCACCTCTAATTTCCTGATTTATACTCTGCCCTGCATTACAACTATTGTTTGGGGGCCTATAAACAACTCCCACTAATGTTTTCTGCCCTTTTCTGTTCCTTAGCTCCACCCAAACTGATTTTACTTCTTGATTTTCACGCTAAGATCCTTTCTCTCTACTGTCTTTATCCTATCCTTTATTATCAGGGATACCCCTCCTCTTTTTCCATTTTGCCTATCCCTTCTAAAAGTTATGCATCCTGGAATATGTATTTCCCAACCTTGGCCACTTTGCAACCACGTCTCTGTTATGGCTATTAGATCGAACCTGTTAATTTCTATCTACGCTATTAATTCATCTATTTTGTTGCGAATGCTTCATGCATTCAGATATAGTACCTTTAGCTTTGACTTATTTCTCTTTTCCCTGATGTCATCTTAGCCACTGATGCCTTATTATCTTCGTTACTCTCTCTGTCTCTTCCTGACCCACTCTGCTTATTTTTACCCAAAACTCTACTCTGCTCTACAGCCTTGGCATTTCACTCGCTGCTTTTAAATTTACATTTTCCTGAATCCTCCTGCCCTTCCCACCCTTCATTTGTTAAAAGCCCTGTCTACTGCCCTAGTTATTCAGTTCACCAGGACACTGGTTCCAGCCCAGTTTAAGTGGAGCCCGTCCCAACGGAACAGCTCCCTCTTTCCCCAATACTGGTGCTAGTGCCCCATGAACCGAAACCCCTTCCTCCCACACCACTCTTTGAGCCACGCATTTAAACCTCTAATCTGTTTGTCCCTATGCCCATTTGCGCATGGCTCAGGTAACAATACAGAGATTATTACCTTTGAGGTTCTGCTTCTTAATTTGGATCCTAGCTCCTCAAACTCCCTCAGCAGAGCCTCATTTCTAGTTCTACCTATGTCGTTGGTTCCTACGTGAACCACGACAGCTGGATCTTCCCCCTCCCACTCCAAGTTCTTCTCCAGCCATGAGGAGATGTCATACAGTCATAGAGTCATAGGGGGAAAAATTCAGTATCACCCCGTTTGGGGAGCAATTATCGGCCGGGCGCAAAGTTTAGCGCCTGACGCTAATTATCGCCTCCGACTGCAAACTTGGCTTTTATCACCCCTGGAGGTGATTAGAGAGAAAAATCAGGTGCTACACACCTGTCTTAAGGCGCAAAGGCCGAGGAGCGAGGCGCTACCTCAGAGCTACCTCAGAGCTGGCGAAGCTCATGTGATGTCAGTCAGCAATGGAACACAGACACAATGGCGCCAGCCAGTTCTTAAAGGGGAGGGTTGATCTTGCTCTCCATCCACATCCTGCTCATTGCAGCCTTGAATCTCAGCCTGCAGAGACCTGTACATCAAATCTGCTGGAAAGAACAATGGAGAGTCCCAGGAAAGAGCTCAGAGTGCAGCCCCCACAGTCTCTTCTAGATCGATACAAGGAAGGGCAAATCAAAATGAACCTGCAAAGTTCTGTTCAGTACCCAAAAATCCTTCACACAGCGTTGAATCTCTCCAGAAGTCTCTCTCTCTCTCTCTCAGAATGCGTGGTGCAAAAATGTCACCAACAAAAAAAGGCACGAAGCGGTTGCCTTTAAATAGCGCTCCCCCAGTCCCTTCCTGACTGCAAAACGCTCCCCTCAACCTGTCATTGCTAGCGGCAGGCAGTAAGGCAGGGGCGCCACTCAATATCCGGTCCGGGGCACTACCGGGGCGTTGCACACTCGACTGACGTCACGATCTGCCGGCGCAGGAGATCGTGGCGGTAGTGTTTAGCGCCGCCGCAAAATGTCTAGTTAATTTCGTGAGCGGCGCAAACATCGCCGGCCCACGGGCGCTAGTTGCTTTACACTCCATTAGCGCCCTCTTAAGGCGCTAACGGGAGGCACAAACCAACTGAATTTTTCCCCCATAGAGTCATAATGGCACATAAGGAGGCCATTCGGCCCATCGAGTCTGAGCCAGTTCTCTGTAGAGCAATGCAGTCAGTCCCATTCCCCCGCTCTATCCCCGTAGCCCTGCAAGTTTATTTCCCTCAAATGCCTATCCAAACTCCCCTTGAAAAGATTAAGCTTCCACCACTTCCGCCAGCAGCGAATTCCAGGTCATCACCACTCGCTGTTTAAAAAAGTTTTTCCTCATAACCCCCCTGTATCTCTTGGCCAAACCTTAAATCTGTGTCCCCTAGTCCTTGTACCATCAACTAGTGGGAAAAGCCTTTCTCCGTCTAGCCTATCCAAACCCATCATAATCTTGTACACCTCTATCAAATCACCCCTCAACCTCCTTTGCTCCAATGAAAACAAATTCAGCTTCTCCACCTGTCCTTGTAGCTAAGATCCCCATGCCCAGAACCATTCTGGTAAATCTCCCCTGCACCCTCTCAGGGACCTTCACATCTTCCTAAAGTTTGGTGACCAGAACTGGACGCAATATTCCAGTTGTGGCCTAACTAGTGCTTTATAAAGGTTCAGCATAACTTCTCTACTTTTGTACTCAATACCTCTATTTATGAAGCCCAAGATCCCATATGCTTTGTTAACCTCACTCTCAATATGTCCTGCCACCTTCAGGGACCTATGCACATTAACTCCCAGGTCCCTCTGTCCCTGCACACTCTTTAAAACTGTGCCATTAAGTGTATGTTGCCTTTCCCTGTTCCTCTTGCCAAAATGCATCACCTCACACTTCTCTGTATTAAATTCCATCAGCCCATTCTGCTAGCCTTTCTATGCCTTGTTGCAGTCGATTGATATCATCATCACTGTTTGCCACATCCCCAAGTTTGGTGTCATCGGCAAATTTAGAAATTCTAATCTGTATTTCAATATCCAGGTCATTTATATATATATAAAAAATACAGTGGCCCCAGCACTGACCCTTGGGGAACACCACTGCCTACCATCCTCCAGTCTGAAAAACAGCCATTTACCACAACTCGCTGTATTCTGTCCTTAAGTCAATTCCTTATCAAAGCTGCCACTGACCCACCTATTCCATGAGCCTCAATTTTGTTAACCAGCCTTCTATGTGGTACTTTGTCAAACGCCTTCCGAAAATCCATGTAGACAAGACCCATTGCATTCCCTTCATCAGTCCTCTCTGTTACTTCATCAAAAAATTCAATTAGATTAGTCAAACACGATCTTGCTTTTACAAACCCATGTTGGCTCTCCTTAATTAGCTTAAACCTTTCCAAATGCCCGTTAATTTTTTCCTTGATTATTGTTTCTAAAACTTTACCCACCATTGATGTTAAACTGTAGTTACTAGGATTGTCCTTACACCCTTTCTTGAACAATAGTGTCACATTTGCCACTTTCCAATCCTCAGGCACCTCCCATGCATCTAGGGAAGATTGGAAAATGATGGCAAGCCCTTCTGCTATCTCCTCCACCAATTCCCTTAGCAATTTGGGGTGCAAGCCATCTGGACCAGGCAACTTGTCCACTCTAAGCATACCCAGCCTTTCTAGTACGTCCGGTCTATTAATTTTCACCCCTTCCATTACTTCTACCTTTTCCACTTCTACCGATGTTTTGTGAGCTTCCATCTCCTTAGTAAACACCGATGCAAAGTACTCATTGAGTATTCTAGCCTTGCCCTGTGCCTCTAAGCATATATCACCTTCTTTGTCTCCAATAGGCCCCACCCCAGCTCTTACTACCCGCTTACTGTTTACATGCTGGTAGAAGATTTTTGGGTTCCCTTTTATGTTAACCGCCATTCTACTCTCATATTCTCTCTTTGCCAATCTTACTTTCATCTTCACATCCCCTCTCAACTTATTGTATTTGGTCGAGTTCTCCCTTGAAGAATTCACCTGACATTCATCATACATCCTCTTTTTTTGTTTCATCATCTTCTCTATCTCCCTCGTCATCCAAGGAGCCCTTGCTTTGGTTCCCTTACCCTTCCCTCTTGTTCGAATGTACCTAGCCTGTACTTGGAACATCCCCTCCTTAAAAATCACCCATTGTTCCGTTACAGCTTTTCCTGCCAGTCTTTGGTTCCATTTTACCCTGGCTAGATCCTTTCGCATCCCATTGAAGTTAGCCCTATTCCAGTTTAGAAGTTCCACTCTAGATTGTTCCGTTCTCCTCTCCATTGCTAATCTAAATCTTATGATACGATGATCACTCGTACCCAATTGTTCTCCCACAGACACTTGGTCGACCTGGCCCACCTCATTCCCCAGCACCAGATCCAGCAATGCCTCCTTCCTAGTTGGGCCAAGAACATACTGGTCAATGAAATTCTCCTGAACACATTTCAGAAATTCCTCCCCCTCCTTTCCCTTTACTCTAGCATTATCCCAATCAATATTTGGGTAATTAAAGTCCCCCAATATCACCACTCTATAGCTCTTGCCTATCTCTGCGATTTCCCTGCAGATTTGCTCCTCTACCTCCCTCTCACTATTTGGAGGCCTATAGAATACCCCCAATACCGTGATCATACCCTTTTTGCTCCTCAACTCTAACCAAATGAATTCTGTCTTTGTCCCCTCAAGAACATCCTCCCTTTCGAACACTACAATATCTTCCTTAATCAGCACTGCCACCCCAACTCCCTTTTTTCCTTCCCTATCTTATCTGAACATCTTGTACCCTTGAATATTAAGTGCCCAGTCCTTACCATTTTTAAGCCACGTTTCTGTTATTGCCACAACATCATATTGCTACACAGCTAATTGTGCTTATAGCTCACCAACCTTATTCACCACACTTTGTGCATTTACATACATGCATTCTAAACCCATTTTTGAATTTTTCGTAGTCTTTCTTAGTCTGCTCCTATCTAATATGGTACTATTACCGCCTCTAGTACTATCTTCTCTAGTACTATCCAATACACTCACTCCTTTATGCACTTAATTCCTCTTTTCTACTCCTATATGCTGATGCCCATCCCCCTGCCAAGTTAGTTTAAATCCTCCCCAACTAACAAACCTCCTCACGAGAATATTGGTCCCAGCTCTGTTGAGGTGTAACCCGACCAGCTTGTACAGGTCCCAGAAACGGTCCCAATGCCTCAAGAATCTAAAGCCCTCCCTCCTGCACATTCTCTCCAGCCACGCAGTCACCTGTTCTATCCTCCTATTCCTGTACTCACTAGCATGTGTCACCGGGAGTAATCTGGAGATTACTACCTTTGAGGTCCTGCTTTTTAATCTCTCTGCTAGCTCCCTAAACTCTGCCTGCAGGACCTCATCCCTCTTTCTGCCTATGTTGTTGGTACTGATATGGACAACGACCTCTGGCTGTTCACCCTCCCCCCTCAGAGTGTCCTGCATCCACTCAGTGCTATCCTTGACCCTGGCACCAGGGAGGCAACATACCATCCTGGAGTCACGACTACGGCCGCAGAAACACCTGTCTGCTCCCCTAACTATCGAATTCCCTACCACTATTACTCTTCCACTCTTTTTCTTCCCCCGCCCTGTGCAGCTGAGCCACCTGTGGTGCCGTGGACTTGATTCTGGCTGCACTCTCCAGAGGAACCATCGTCGTCACCAGTACTCAGAACAGAATACTGGTTGAAGAGCGTGATGCACTCCAGGGACTCCTGCACTACCTGCCTGGTCCTCCTCTTCTGTCTGGCGGTCACCCATTCCCTCCCTGCCTGCATACTGTTAAGCTGCTTGGTGACCACCTCCCGAAACGTGCTATTTCACGTAACTCTCAGTGACTCCAGCCGCCGCACAAGCTCCGAAACCCGGAGCTCGAGTTACTGTAGCTGCCGATACTTCCCGCACATGTGGTCATCAAGGCTGAGCGAAGCGTCCAGGAATTCTGACATGGCACAGGATGTGCGCTCCACGGGACTGAGCTGCCCTGCCATGCCTCCATTTAATAGACTAAGAACTAACCCAGCAGAAATAAACTTAAAACTTAACAAAAAGCACTCCCCAGCAACTCACCAATCAGCTTTTTCCCTTTATTTAATAGGCTATTAACTAACTTAGCAGAAATAAACTTAAAACTTAAATAAAAACAGTCACCAGCTACTCACCAATCAGCTCCTTCCCTTGTGCCGATGTCACGTTTTTTACTCTGACGTCACTTTTTCAAAAACTGCCTCTGTTGAGTTGCTGCCACTCTCGCTGTGCTTCCTCCAGGTCCGCTCCTTCCGGTCTCAGGTCTTTAACCCTGGCACCAGGCAGGTAACACAACCTTCGGAACTCTTGGTCACAGCCGCAGAGAACAGTATCTATCCCCCTGACTATACTGTCCATTACCACAACTACATTCCCTTTCACCACCCCCCACTTGAATGGCCTTCTGCACCATAGTGCCATGGTTAGCCTGCTCATACATCCTACAGGCTTTTCCCTCATCCACACTGGCAGCAAGAACCTCATACCTGTTGGACAAGGGCAAAGGCTGAGGCTCCTCCAGCACTGCACCTGGGGTCCCCTTACCTGCCTGAGTTGCAGTCACACCCTCCTGTCCCTGACCACTAACCAGACCTGTACCACTACCTAACCTAAGGGGTGTGACAGCCTCCTGAATCAAAGTGTCCAGGTAACTCTCCCCATCCCTGATGCCCCGCAATGTCCGCACCTCAGTCTCCAGCTCAACAACTCTGAGCTGAAGTTCCTCAAGGTTCAGGCACTTACTGCAAACATGGTTGTCCCGGATCACAATGCTCTCCACAAACTCCCACATGCTGCAGTTGCTGGCACATTGCCTGCACTGCCATCCCTATATGACCTTGATTTATTTAATTACATTTTTTAAATTTGTAATTGGGTAACTTAGTTTACAGTGTCGTTTCCTGACTACTTAATTGATCTAGATTAAGTTAAGGATACTGAAATTAAATATCTACCTGCAACACAAAGCACTACAAGTACTGTAGGCGAAAAGCAACAACTCCTTCCCTCTCTTCTCCGAATTCCCACTCTTTCCAAATTCCCGACCAAAGCACTCTGTTCAAGTCCACTCCGCTTAATCCCGCTCTGTGCAGACCGCATGACTGTAAGCATGACGTGCTGATGGTTGACATGTATGATTCCACTTTATATGTAACAGTTTTATATCAGTAACTCTTTAATATCTACTGTGAGGTAACTGCACTTACATTGATCCACATAAAAATCTGCTTTTCCTGTGAGAATAATGGATCCATTTTCCTGCACTTCACACGCGTACAACTCCTTATCCTCTACTGCAACATGTTTGACTATCAGATAGAATGTGTTATTTAGTCGGATCTGATCAGTGTTCCTCCTGTTCTGCTGAGATGAGTCTCTCTGTTTCCAATGAAGACTGACTGTATCTGAGAGTTTGGAGATGGTACAGCTGAGTGTAACGTCACTGCCCACCAAAGGCCTCTGTGGACTTGACTCAACTGTGAAAAACAGATCAATAAAATTTAGTGTAAGTAGTGACATGTACAATCCAACAATTAGGTTCTAACTGACCATAGGATGTGCCCATCATCAGCACTTGTATCTTGCTGTATTAAAGAGTCAGGCCAGATTACACACAAGTGCATTTTAACAGTAGAATAACACAGTGAGCCTGAAAATTCTCGGTCCAGCTCTGCCAGCGTAAGTGAGCCAGAGTGCGGCCGATGACCTTTACCCCTGACCCTGCTGGAGTATCCGGGGTCAGGTTAAGGTTACATAGATTGGATGACATTTGTGGAAGCCGACACCACAATGGACAGGTGATGGAATCTCACCAGAGGAGGGTGTGATGGAAATGTAGCGCCCATATTATCAGACATGGAGAAGGCTCCAGTCCCACTCTGTTCTCAATGTGCCTCGCACACTTCAGTAAGACCACCCAACACACGCACTGGGAGCCTGTGCACAAAATCCACATCAACAGTCATTACGTTATTGAAATGAGTGGGCTCCCAAAATGCTCCTGAGCAGAGCTCCAATCATTGAGCGTCCATGAGGAATGGCACTTCAGGAGAGGCTTGTTCTAAAAATGCCCACCCTGACTTTCAGTCCCACCTACAACATGACAATTAAGAATCAAATCTTCAACAGGGACTTTAATTCCAATGTCAGGCCAAAATAATGGTGGCATCCATTAGCTGCTGGCGCCCAACACTCTGGTGCCCGACCCGTGTGACACTCCACGTGTACCACGCACTATGTACCATGAGTGCCACTAACAAATGTAAATGAGTTGACTTTCTATTACGGTCAACTCATTCTGGTGCAGTTTGGGCCAACACCTCAGGAGCAATGGTCCAGTCCCAGTACAGTCACGATCATATTTTGGCCGCTACAACATTTCAGGATTGGAGTATCATAGTGGCCAAAATATCATCTTCAAATGCCATAATCCCACAAACTGCACCACTAGCCTCACACACTGCTCAATTTACCACACCCCCATCACTCACCTACCAACAATCTCTATCAATCAGGACTCATACCTTACATTCACATACTCCATCTCCACCTCACACACCACTGCTGCAAGCCTCACAGCCACATTTCACACCTTGTACACACTGTCAACTATTCAACCATGACAAGCACATCACACAAACTCATTGCACCACACTCACTGACAAACTTCCCTTTCTCTTGCAGGAAAAGGTGGCGCATAACCCGGGCCAGCAGAACCTAACCAGCAGGGGACAGGCTCGCCTGCATCACTTCACCCCCATGGAGGAGACGGTGCCGGCCATTCTTGGGAGGGGCATGTCTGAGCCCATGGCCAGCAGTGGGGCTGAAGGAATAGAAGATGCCATATCCTCATAGGTTATATTCCTTCTCACATCCCACTTCCCCCTTAACCCACAATCTCCTCTGATTTACAAGCTGCACATGGTGTGAGCATGCACCTCTTGCTTTCCCCGCCCCCCCACCCCTGCCTCCCCTCATCACAATCCTAACATTGTGCCTTTCTCAATTCACATACCCAAGAAATTCAACCTACCCAGCCAGTGGTTGTAGAAGAAGAGGGAGAGGAGAGTAATGAAGAAGAAGAAACACCGTCGCTTGATCTGACAGTCGCAGCCACCAGCTCAGATACTGGCATTGCGCGCAGTTTAGAGGGTAGCTTAGAGGTGGGATCTGCATATGGTGAGTCTCTGATACCTGTGGGCTGCAGCCAGGCCAGGGGAAAGGGTAGCACAGGTACTAGCTCCCCGGAGGCCGAGGTCGCACATGAGTTCTGCTACAGCGGACTCAGATGAGGAATTTGATGAGCCAGCCTACAGAAGAACGCTGATGATTATATGCACAACAAAATGCTTGGTGTATTGGCAGGCCTGTCAGAAAGTCTGAGTGCAATGTCAAGGAGCATGGAAGAGTCCAGCGTGGACCTTGCACAGGCCTTTGCGCCGATCTTGGAGCCCATCCGTTCCTGCATGAAGGGCTGAGCAGATCCATTAGCGCACTTGTGGACCCAACCATCATGCAACTTCTGATTGCTGATGTCTCAGTTTCCATTGCAGCACAAGCACAAGCCACCCAACGTCTGAGTGCTGCAGTGGAAGCTCTGACTGAAGTCATGCAAGCTCAGACTGCTCTCATGCAGGCTCAGCTTCCTGCCACGCAAGCTCAGACAGCTGCCATTGTGGCTGGGTTTACCAGTGTGGGAAGGGGCTTGCAGGGTTTCACAGCAATCCAGCAATCTATCCTCCAACAGATGGCTAGGAATGCTAAGGTGCCGCCCGGGGGAGTGGCAGTGGCTCCGTGTTGGATGAACCTGCTGTCCTCTCTCTGGATGACATCATTCATCCTCCTGCCACTGCTACTCCGCCAATGCCCTTGCCTGTCAGCCAGCCAGCCCAGACTGCTGCCGCCTATGCCAAGGCGGTGCAGTCTCTAGGCCCAGAGCTGCTCAAGATCGTACTGAAAGGCCATCTGCAGTCGCTCCCACTGAAAGTTAGCAGCCTTCCACTAGCCATGCTGCAGCCACTGGGGTAGCGCTTCATAGGAGCACTCGGACAGGCAAAGGCACACTGAAGACAGGCACTAAGCGAATGCACAAGAGTGACGAGCTGACTTTGTTAGGTTATATTGGATGGATTGATGGATAATGTTGGATTGGAATGTTTCTTTTGTGCTGGCTCTTATTTCAGCATTGTGGCCAAGAGGACGCTGTGATGGTCAGTAACAGAGGGAAGGTAAGGTGTGGGACTATTGTTGAATGGGGAATTGGGGTTGCACTCACTCGTATCGCAGTTGGATGAGTCGATCACGGACAGGGCCGAAAGGGGCTGTCTGGGTTGCCTCCTCCCTTCTGCTTCCTCCTCCTCCTCCTCCTCCTCAGCTGGTTGCCGAATGCCTGGTGGCAAGGGCTGTGCCCTCATGATGACAATGTTGTGGAGCATGCAGCAGACCACGGCCAATTTTAATACGCATTCTGGTGAGTACTGCAGGGCTCCTGCAGAGCGGTCCAGGCAGTGGAAGTGTTATTTAAGGACGCCAATGGTCTGCTCTATCAGATTCCATGTGGCAGCATGGCTCTCATTGTACACTTGCTACCCACGTCTTGTTGGGTTGTGAAGTGAAGTCATGAGCCAGGTAGTCAGCGGATAACCCTTGTCGCGCAGTAGCCACCCTCTGGTTTGTCTTGGTAGCTCAAAGGCTGTGGTGGAGGAATTCCAAGAGTGTATATGGGATGGTTTCCTGGACCAATATGTGGAGGATCCAACTAGAGATCAGGCCATCTTAGACTGGATATTATGTAATGAGAAAGGATTAATTAGCAATCTTGTTGTGTGAGGCCCCTTGGGGAGGAGCAATAATAATATGATAGAATTCTTCATTAAGATGGAGAGTGAAGTAGTTGACTCAGAGACTAGGGTCCTGAATTTAAATAAAGGAAACTACGATGGTATGAGGCGCAAATTGGCTAGGATGGATTGGGGAATGTTACTTAAAGGGTTGACGGTGGATAGGCAATGGCCAACATTTAAAGATTGCATGGATGAACTACAGAATTTGTTCATCCCTGCTTGGCATAAAAATAAAACAAAAAAGGTGACCCAACTGTGGCTAACATGGGAAATTAGATTTAGCATAAGATCCAAGGAGAGGACATATAAATTGGCCAGAAAAAGCAGCAAACCTGAGGATTGGGAATAGTTTAGGATGTTGCAAAGGAGGACAAAGGGATTAATTAAAAGGGGGAGAATAGAGCATGAGAGTAAGCTTGCAGGGAACATAAAAACTGACTGTAAAAGCTTCTATAGATATGTGAAGAGAAAAAGATTGTTGAAGTCAAGCGTAGGTCCCTTGCAGTCAGAATCAGGGAAATTTATAATGGGGAACAAAGAAATGGCTGACCAATTAAATACATACTTTGGTTCTGTCTTCACAAAGGAGGACACAAATAACCTCCCAGAGATGTTGGGGAACATAGGGTCTAATGAGAGGGAAGAACTGAATGAAATCATTATTTGTAGGGAAATGGTGTTCGGGAAATTGACGGGATTGGAGGCCAATAAATCCCCATATAATCTACATCCTAGGGTACTTAAGGAAGTGGCCCTAGAGATAGTAGATGCATTGCTCATCCAAAATTCTATAGACACTGGAACAGTTCCCATGGATTGGAGGGTAGCTAATGTAACCCCACTATTTAAAAACGGTGGGAGAGAGAAAACGGGGAATTATAGACCGGTAAGCCTGACATCGGTAGTGGGGAAAATGCTAGAGTTCATTATAAAAGATGTAATAGCAGACCACTTGGAAAACAGTGACAGGATCGGACAAAGTCAACATGGATTTACAAAAGGTAAATCATGCTTGACTAATCTACAGGAATTTTTTGAGGATGTAACTGGTAGAATAGATAAGGGAGAACCAGTGGATGTGGTGTATTTGGACTTTCAGAAGGCTTTCGATAAGGTCCTGCATAAGAGATTGGCGTGCAAAGTTAAAGCACATGGGATTGGATAGAGAACTGGTTGGCAGACAGGAAGCAAAGAGTTGGAATAAATGGGTCTTTTTCCGAGTGGCAGGCAGTGACTAGTGGGGTACCGCAGGGATCGGTGCTAGGACCCCAGTTATTCACAAGATATATATTAATGATCTAGACGAGGGAACTAGATGTAATATCTCCAAGTTTGCAGATGACACAAAGCTGGGTGGGCGTGTGTGCTGTGAGGAGGATGCAGAGAAACTCCAGAATGATTTGGACAAGTTGGGTGATTGGGCAGATGCATGGCAGATGCAGTATAATGTGGATAAATGCGAGGTTATCCACTTTGGCGGCAAAAACAGGAAGGCAGATTATTATCTGAACGGCAATAGATTGGGAAAAGGGGAAGTGCAACGAGACCTGGGAGTCCTTGTGCACCAGTCATTGAAGGTAAGCATGCAGGTGCAGCAGGCAGTTAAGAAGGCAAATGGTATGTTGGCCTTCATAGCGAGAGGATTCGAGTACAGGAAAAAGGATGTCTTGCTGCAGTTGTACAGGGCCTTGGTGAGACCACACCTTGAAACATAGAAACATAGAAAATAGGTGCAGGAGTAGACCATGCGGTCCTTTGAGCCTGCACCGCCATTCAATGCGTTCATGGCAGAACATGCTACCTCAGTACCCCATTCCTGCTTTCTCGCCATACCCCTTGATCCCCCTAGTTGTGAGTATTATATCTAACTCCCTTTTGAATATATTTAGCGAACTGGCCTCAACAACCTTCTGTGGTAGAGAATTCCACAGATTCACCACTCTCTGGGTGAAGAAGTTCCTCCTCATCTCAGTCTTAAATGGCTTCCCCTTTATCCTTAGACTGTGACCCCTGGTTTTAGTTTTCCCTAACATTGGAAACATTCTGCCCGCATCTAATTTGTCTAAACCAGTCAGGATTTTAAACGTCTCTATAAGATCCCCCCTCATTCTTCTGAACTCCAGAGGATACAAGTTCAGTTGATCCAGTCTTTCTTGATATGTCAGTCTGGCCATCCCAGGAATCAATCTAGTGAACCTTTGTTGCACTCCCTCAATAGCAAGAATGTCCTTCCTCAAGTTAGGAGACCAAAACTGCACACAATACTCCAGGTGGGGCCTCACCAAGGCCCTGTACAACTGTAGCATCACCTCCCTACTCCTGTACTCAAATCCCCTTACTATGAAGGCCATCATGCCATTTGCTTTCTTGACTGCCTGCTGCACTTGCCTTCCCACCTTCAGTGACTGATGTACCATGACGCCCAGGTCTCGTTGCACCTCCCCTTTCCCTAATCTGCCACCATTCAGGTAATAGTCTGCCTCCCTATTTTTACCAACAAAGTGGATAACCTCACATTTATCCACATTGTACTTCATCTGCCATACATTTGCCCATTCACCCAACCTGTCCAAGTCACTCTGTAGCCTCCTAGCATCCTCCTCATTGTTCACACTGCCTCCCAATTTAGTGTCATCCGCAAATTTGGAAGATAAAACAATTAATCCCTTCGTCCAAATCATTAATATATGAGTATTGTGTGCAGTTTTGGTCGCCTTATCTGAGGAAGGATGTTCTTGCCATGGAGGGAGTGCAGCAAAGATTCACCAGACTGATACCTGGGATGGCAGGAATGAGGTATGAAGAGAGATTGGGACGATTGGGCTTATATTAGCTAGAGTATAGAAGAATGAGAGGGGATCTCATTGAAACTTATAAAATTCTAACAGGACTAGACAGACTAGATGCAGGAAGGATGTTCACGATGGCGGGTGAGTCCAGAACCAGGGGTCACAGTCTAAGGATAAGGGGTAAGCCATTTAGGACTGAGATGAGGAGGAATTTCTTCACCCAGAGAGTGGTGAACCTGTGGAATTCTCTACCACAGAAGGCAGTTGAGGCCAATTCATTAAATATATTCAAGAAGGAGATATATATATATATTTCTTAAGGCTAAAGGGATCAAGGGATATGGGGAGAAAGCAGGGACAGGGTACTGAATTTGGATGATCAGCCCTGATCTCATTGAATGGCGGAGCAGGCTCGAGGGGCCGAATGGCCTACTACTGCTCCTATCTTCTATGTTTCTATGTTTCCTCTAGAGTGGTCCAGGCAGTGGAAGTGTTATTTAAGGATGCCAATGGTCTGCTCTATCAGATTCCATGTGGCAGCATGGCTCTCATTGTGCACTTGCTACCCACGTCTTGTTGGGTTGCGAAGTGAAGTCATGAGCCAGGTAGTCAGCGGATATCCCTTGTCGCGCAGTAGCCACCCTCTGGTTTGTCTTGGTAGCTCAAAGGCTGAGGGAACAGCGATCTGGCACAGAATAAAAGTATCATGAATTTTGAAAGAATACCAGGCATTCACCATCATGATGTGCTGAGCATGGTCGCACACCAACTGCACATTCAGCAAGTGGTAACCTTTGCGGTTGTGGTAAATCTCAGCATTTAGATGCGGCGCTTGCAAAGCCATGTGCGTGCAGTTGATGGTGCCCAGATCCATGGGGAAGCCCGCTATCCTGGCAAAGCCACGTGCACGCTCCGCCTGCTTCTCTATGGTCAGAGAGAAGACAATCAAGTCCCTCTCCTGGAATAAAGAGTGTCTGTCACCTCTCTTATGCAGCAGTGGATAGAGAAATTGGAGATTTTACAGATGTCATCTGTTCCAGCCTGGAAGGATCGTGAAGCAAAGAAATTCAGGGCCACTGCCACCTTCACAGGCACTGGCAGCACTGTCTGTACCCTGGTGTAACTCTGCAGGTCTGGTTACAAGAGGTGGCAGAGTTCTGTGAGCACCTCCTTCGTAAAGCGCAGTTGCCTCACACACTACTCCTGCTCAGGTTGAGGTAAGAATTGATCTCGGAAGACCCTAGGTGAGTAAGGCCAAGGGGGATGATATCTAGAGCACCCATGAATGGGAGCGAGTTGTCTGACCAGAACCCGTGAAGTCAGAAGCATGGCCTTCTCCACTTGCAGCATTACTCCCTGTCTCCTCACCAACTTTGATCAACTCTAGAAAGCTCCAAACACTTCCACAAACTTACACTGAAACAGTAGAAATTAGCCAGCAACTGACTTGAGAAAGGTTGATGATCCCTTTAAATATCGCTGGTAAAGGGTCCTTGCAGCTGCTGAATACATGTTAAGCAGTGCAAGGTTAACAAAGGGCATTACTTCCACTGTTGAGGACGAAAATGGCAACGCTGGCGTCAAATCAGCATTGCATGCTGATTAATGTCACAATCTTCCTACTCTACATATTTCTGGCACACGATCCCAGCGCCAATGCTAACGCCCGCACCAAGATGGCGTCCGGCGCAGCCTGTACCAGAATTGTGCATGTGTAACTTGGACGCCATTTCGACCCAAAACGGCACCCGTAGTGCCCAAACTACGTACAGACCATAATACTCTCTGTGGGGTAGATTCCTCGGTTTGATATTTCTGGTGAAATTGTCGAAATGTTTTTACTCATGTTGACCATTTCAGGAGAAACAATGAACAAAATCTTTCCCCTGGTTGTTTTAATGAGAGGTGCTCTTTGCACTGGATGATATAAATCTCACGTGATCCTGGCAATCTCTCATCATTACACATGAAATTATTCACTGAGAATCATTTTATTGAACCTTTTCTAGACTTTGTTCCACTCACCTTTGATCCCAAATATTTCGTACTGTTTCAGGATTTTATTACTCGGCTGTGTTTGAGTCAAGATGAACAATCCCGCAAGTTTAAATGTGGGTTTTTTAATTCTCAGATTAATGGCACCACGATACCATTTTATCTTCTCGGACAAGTCGCTATTTCTAAAGTGATCGTTCCATTGTGCGATCCACCAGCTCGAACTCCCTTTGTGAAAAGTAACCAGCCGCTGGATTTCTTGCCCTGAGTGTGATTTCCATTCCCAGACAACAGGGCCATTCCCCGGATTGTCCGGTCCTTTTAATGGAATGTCATCTCCCTCATCCAAAAAATAAATATGATTTGGGTTTCCTGTTAGAAAGAGGAACAATGTAAGTATTTAAATATTTAAATTGCAGCTCCTTAATCCCATGATTGTAATGATTAATATTGGAGTTCATCTATTTACTATCTATGGGAACCTGAGCATACATTCAGAAGAGAGAGAAGAAAAGCTGGAAACCGAAGGCAGAAAATTACTAAGCGAGTTTGGAAGGCAGTGGCAACAAAGCCTAGGAAATAGGCAACAAAGGTTTTGGCAGTGCTTGCTGGTAAATCCTTCAATGCAAGGAGTCTAGTGAATAAGGCAGATGAGCTGAGGGCACAGATAGACACGTGGAAGTATGATATCATAGCTATTACTGAAACTTGGCTTAAAGAAGGGCAGGAGTGGTATCTCAACATTCTTGGTTATACAGTTTTCAGACAAATATTGGGCCGAAAATTGATCCCGGGACGCGAGAGTACGCACTGCATACTCTTGCGTATTTCCACTCCAATTGCCGGTTTTCTGCATGCCCTGCGCATGCGCTGAAAACCGGCAATTGCTCTTCTGAAAAGGGGGCGGGGCCTGAGTGCATCGCGTGCGCGCTACAGGCTGCGCGCACGCTGTGCACTTCATGCTTTGGACGCGCAGGTAAGTAGGGAAGATTTTGGAAATGTAAAAAGTAGGAGTAAGACCCGCTTTTAAGAAGGTAAGTAGTGAATTAAGTATTTTTTTGAATTTTTTTTTACAGGTATATCTTTTTTATAGACTTTAAAGACAGGTAAGTTTATTTTTATAACTTTTTAAAAGATTTAAAATTTTTTCAAAAATTTAATTTTTTATTTAAAATGGTTAATTTAATTAACTATACTTATTTTATTAATGTGATGGTTTTTTTTTTAAATTTAATTGAGGTTTAGCTGTTATTTTGGGGGGGTGTAAGATTCATAAGTCTCACAGCCATGCTGTGAGACTTATGAATGGAAGATGGTGTGCTGCCATTGGCTCTAACTGAGTCACGTGATCCCACAGCTCGCACGAATTAACTGCGCCGCTGGGATACGCAAGCCCAGCACAGCTGATGTCTGGAACATCAAGTTCGTGCGAGCTGGATCAGAAAAAGCATAAGCGAGGTGAGACATCGCGGGGAAGGCTTACCCCCGCGGGAACAGATTGAGATCAATTTCTGGGCCATTAACTGGGATAGAATCAGTGTAAAAGGTATAGAGGGCGCAGAATTCTTAAAATGAATTCAGAAGATCTTTTTTAGACAGCACGTAGCTAGCCCATCAAGCGAGTTCTGGACTAAGTTTTAGGGAATGAAGCTGGGCATGTGGAAGGGGATCAGTGGGGGAGAATTTTGATGGTAGTGATCATAATTCAGATAGATTTAACATAGTTATGAAAAAGGACAAAAATAGACCAGGAGTAAAAGTTCTCAATTGGGGAGTGGCTAATTTTACTAAGCTGAGATGTGATTTAGCAAAAATGGAAACAGCTACTTGAAGGTAAATCAGTGTCAGAGCAGCGGGAGGCATTCAAAGAGGAGATAGTCAGGATTCAGTGCAAATATGTTCCCACAAAGAAAAAGGGTGGGACTACCAAATCTAAAGCTCCCTGGATGTCAAGGAGCATACAAGGTAGGATAAGGAAAAAAAGGAAGCTTATGTCAGATACAAGCTCAATACTGCAGAAAGCCCAGAGGAGTATAGAAAGTGCAGGGGTGAAATTAAAAAATAAATTAGGAAAGCAAAGAGAGGGCATGAAAAAGTATTGTCAAGTAAAATCAAGGAAAAACCCAAAGATGTTTTAGAGTAAGAGACTAACTAAGGAAAGAGTAGGGCCTAATAGAGACTGAAATGGTAACCTATGTGTGGTGACGGAAGATGTGGGTATGGTTCTGAATAAACTTTGTGTCTGTCTTCACAAAAGAGAGGGACGATGCAGACATTGTAGTTAAGGAGGAGGAGTGTGAAATGTTAGATGGGATAAAATAGTGAGAGAGGAAATATTAAGGGGCTTAGCATCTTTGAAAATAGATAAATCGCCACGCCCGGATGAAATGTATTCCAGGCTGTTAAGAGAGGAACGGGAGGAAATAGCAGAAGTTCTGACCATCATTTCCCAAACCTCTCTGGCTACAGTCATGTTGCTGGAGGACTGCTAACATTGTACCCTTGTTTAAAAAGGGAGAAAGGGATAATCTGAGCAATTACAGACCAATCAGCCTAACCTCGGTGGGGGGAAATTATTAGAAAAAATTCATTTAGAAAGGCACAGATTAATCAAGGAGAGTCAGTATGGATTTGTTGAGGGAAGGTCCTGTCTGACTAACTTGATTAAATTTTTTGAGGAGGTAACAAGGAGGGTCAATGAGGGTAGCGTATTTGATGTAGTCTACATGGATTTAGCAAGACTTTTACAAGGTCGCACATGGCAGACTGGCCAGAAAAGTAAAAGCCCATGGGATCCAAGGGAAAGTGTCAAGTTGGATCCAAAATTGGCTCAGTGGCAGGAAACAAAGGGGAATGGTCGACGGGTGTTTTTGTGACTGGAGGGCTGTTTCCAGTGGGGTTCTGCAGGGCTCAGTACCAGGTCCCTTGCTTTTTGTGGTACATGTCAATAATTTAGACATCAATGTAGGGGTCATGATTAAGAAGTTTGCAGATGATACAAAAATTGGCCGTGTAGTTGATAGTGAAGAAGAAAGCTGAAGACTGCAGGAAGATATCAATGGACTGGTCAGATGGGCAGAAAAGTGGCAAATGGAATTTAAACAGGGGAAGTGTGAGGTAATGCATTTGGGGAGGGCTAACAAGGCAAGGGAATACACAATAAATGGTAGGATACTGAGAAGTGTAAAGGAACAGAGGGACGTTGGAGTGCATGTCTACAGATCCCTAAAGGTACCAGGACTGCTAGATAAGGTGGTTAAGAAGGCATATGGGTTACTTTACTTTTTTAGCCAAGGCATAGAATATTAGAGCAGGGAGGTTATGCTAGAACTGTATAAAACTTGTTAGGCCACAGCTGGAATACTGCATACATTTCTAGTCACCACATTACAGGAAAGATGTGATTGCACTAGAGAGGGTACAGAGGAGATTTACGAGGATGTTGCCAGAACTGGAGAATTTTAGCTATGAGGAAAGATTGGATAGGCTGGGGTTGTTTTCTTTAGAACAGAGAAGGCCGAGGGGAGATTTTATTGATGTGTATCAAATTATGAGGAGCCCAGATAGAGTGGATAGGAACAACCTATTTCCCTTAGAAGAGAGGTCAATAACCAGGGGCATAGATTTAAAGTAATTGGTAGATAGATTAGAAGGGAGTTGAGGAGAACTTTATTCACCCAGAGGGTGGTGGAGGTCTGGAACTCACTGCCTGAAAGGGTGGTAGATGTAGAAACCCTCATCGCATTAAAAAATACTTAGATATGCACTTTAAGTGCCATAAACTGCAAGGCTATGGACCAAGAGCTGGAAAGTGGGATTAGGTTGGAGCGCTCTTTTTCAGCCGGCACAGATACGATGGGTCGAATGGCCTCCTTCTTTGCTGTAAATTTCTATTATTCTCTGATTCTATGGTTTACAGTCATATTTTTACATTCAACTGATCATGTTGCCTTCACTGCAGGCACTATTACAGAGAAAAACAGAACAATTCCATTACATTCAGTGTATCTATTACTAGAGTTATCAGAACATACATCATTACTACAAAAAATAATCAAAATTAAGAGAGAGGACATGGTTCATTCCATGTTACAGAAAATAAAGTCTCCAAATCTCCTCGTGACTCCTGGTCCACAGGGGGCATTATCAGGGTGGACAGGAGCTCAGGGAGAGAAATTGGGGCAGGATAAGGCTATGTCGGGTCTCCACCCCATTTGTCCTGTGATGGGGTTTCCCGAGGTGGGCGGGGATCTGATGGTTCCTGGTCTGCACCCCCTTGTCTGAAAAGACACCGTGACAGAAATAAATTAGCTCTTGGAAACTGACTTGTAGCCTCTTTCCACCAGGTGTTTTGCCTTATCTGTGAAAGGTGACAACTGTGGCTGTGACAAATGCATTTATGCTAACGCATTCCAATACTTCCAGATGGCCTCTGGTGACATTGGGCCCATCATTCAGTCAATAGTTCATTGCTACCATTCACTGGACTGCATTTTCACATTTGAATCATCACGTACCTTCATTCCAAGGATATCAGTTAAGTAACAGTCATTGCATACTCAAGGATAACAGTAAAATCCTCATTGTAACCATTATTTTATTTACATTTTCATAAGGAAACTTAGCTAAAGCAGTAAATCTCATGTATCTGTGATTCTAGATTAAACAGCAATTCACATCACAATTACCAAAAACAAAATGGCTCCATGTACACTGTATTCGCAGTAAAGTTTAAACACAAAGTTTGGACACTAAACATGAATTACACAGAATTTATAGCACAGAAACAGGCCATCGGCACAACTGGTCCATGCTGCCCACCAACTCAGACAACGAGGGGACAGACACAGGAACCACCTGATATCCGCCCACCTCGGGAAACCCCGTCACAGGACAAATATTAGCGAGTTTCCCCTTAAATGCATCGATGCTAATCACCTCAACTACTCCATGTGGTAGCAAGTTCCACATTCCAACCACTCTTTGGTTAAAAATTTGCTCCTGAATTCCTTAATGGATTTATTCGTGACTATATTATATTTATGGCCCCTAGTTTTGAACTCCCCCACAAGTGGAAACATCTTCTCTATGTCTACCCTGTCAAACCCCTTCATAATCTTAAATAACTCTATTAGGTCACCCTTTGCTATATGCAAGAGTAGATGGATAGATGGATGGATAGAGTTATAGATGGATCGGGAAAAGGAGTTGAAGAGCAATGAGAAATATGCTAATATTTTTCATTTTATTAAGTTGTTCCATTGTTGAATCTGAAAAGAGAACTTACACATCCTGTTTAAAGGAGCAGGGACATGAAAATAAAGACCTTCCTTGCTTGCTGAATACTAGCTGGGTGCATTCATTAAACACTATGATAAAGTAAAACAATATGAATGTGATTGGTGGAAATAAGGCACTTACTTTGTGTGAAAACAGACGGAAGTAGAAACACAAAGAAACTGAACATCAAACCAGCTGGCATTTTGCTGCAGAAAAATCGTAGCCTCATTTCACAGATTCCGTCTCTTTGCCTGTAAGAAACATACATATAGATATAGATATATATATAGCACCAGAAAACCACCAGAAGTAAAACCCAGGCACATTTCCTGAATATGTTTAACACTTCAGACTGTGAAGAGAAAGAAATGAGGTAAAAGAGCTTTCTAAATTATTTCCCCATTCTAACTTGGAATTGGAAAATGAACAATGAACATCTTCAGTAAAATTCTCCACCACCTCCTGTGCTAATTGTAATAAAAGTTATTTCATAATATTTAAAAAATTGCAATTAATCTATTCAAAATAATTTATGATGGATCATGTATGATCTACCTCTCATCCACAATCCACAGAAAATGTCCAACTGAAAATCATAGCTGGGATTTTCCTCACCAGAAGGGAGAGAAGCAAAGCTGAAATTAGAAAGCAGAAAAGTAGAAAGTGAATTTGGAAGACATAGGAAGCAAGGGCTAGAAAATAGACAACAAGGGAGTTTGGCAATACTAAAGGGTATACACTTCAACGCAAGTAGAGGGAATAAGGCAGATGAGCTGAGAGCACAGATAGACACTTGGGAGTATGATATTATAGCTATTACTTTGAAATGGCTGAAAGAAGGGCAGGTATGGCAGCTCAACATTCCTGGTTACAGGGTTTTCAGATGGGATAGAGAAGGGGTTAAAAAGGAGGGTGGGTTGCAGTATTGATTAAATAAACAATTACAGCTGTGAGGAGGGATGATATGTTAGAAGGATCATCAAATGAGGCCATATGGGTTGAATTGAAGAACAAAAAAGGGGCGATCACACTGCTGGGAGTGTACTATAGACCCCCAAACAGTCAGAGGGAGATAGAAGAGCAAATATGTAGGCACATTTCTGAGAAGTGCAAAAATTATAGGGCAGTAATAGTTAGGGATTTCAACTACCCTAATATAAACTGGGATAAAATTAGTGTGGAAGGGAAAGAGGGAGTGGAATTCCTAAAAAGCATTCAAGAGAACTTTTTTAAACAGTATGTAACGAGTCCAAAAAGGGAGGCGGCGGTTCTGGACTTAGTTTTAGTGAATGAAGCTGGACAGCTGGAAGGGGTATCAGTGGGAGAGCATTTTGGTGCTAGTGATCATAATTCAGTTAGATTTAGGGTAGTTATGGAAAAGGACAAATATAGACCAGGAATAAAAGTTCTCAATTGGGGAAAAGCCAATTTTGCTAAGCTCAGATGGGATTTAGCCAAAGTGGACTGGAAACAGCTACTTGAAGGTAAATCAGTATCAGAGCAGTGGGAGGCATTCAAGGAGGAGATCCGGAGGGTTCAGACCAAATATGTTCCCTTAAAGAAAAAGGGTGGGACTTACAAATCTAGAGCCCCCTGGATGTCAAGGGACATACAGGGTAGGATAAAGAAAAAAAGGGAAGCTTATGACAGATACCGAGGACTCAATACTGCAGAAACTCTAGAGGAGTATAGAAAGTGCAGGGGTGAAATTAAAAAGGAAATTAGGAAAGCAAAGAGAGAGCATGACAAAAGTTTGGCAAGTAAAATCAAGGAAAACCCAAAGATGTTTTATAAATACATTAAGAGCAAGAGGATAACTAAAGAAAGAGTAGGGCCTATTAGAGAACATAACGGTAATCTGTGTGTGGAGGCGGAAGACATAGAAAAATAGAAACATAGAAGATAGGAGCAGGAGTAGGCCATTCGGCCCCTCGAGCCTGAGATGAGGAGGAATTTCTTTACCCAGAGAGTGGTGAACCTATGGAATTCTCTACCACAGAAGGCAGTTGAGGCCAAGTCAGTAAATATATTCAAGAAGTCGTTAGATATATTTCTTAAGGCATAGGTATCAAGGGATATGGGGAGAAGGCAGGGACAGGGTACTGAGTTTGGATGATCAGCCATGATCTCATCGAATGGTGGAACAGGCTCGAGGGGCCGAATGGCCTACTCCTGCTCCTATCTTTCATGTTTCTATGTTTATGTTTCTGCACTTAAGCCAGGAGCAGTGTAAGAGAAGTGCTCTCGGAAGACCCTCGGTGGGTAAGGCCACCTGCTGAGAGCCCTCCTTCCCCTCTTCCTCCTCCCTCTGCGAGCATCTTGTCCTCTTATTTGCTGCCTCTGCTCCATCTCCCTATCATACATGAGCACGAAGGAGACTGCAAGTAGAGCCCCCATGACTGTGAGCAAGTGGTGCGAGCAGAAGCCTTTAAATGAGAAGCAAGGCCTTCTCCACTTGCAGCAACACTCCCTGTGACCTCAGCAACTTTAAACAACTTTAGAAAGCTCCAAACAGTTACACAAACTTAGGCAGAGCCAGTAGAACTGAAAAAGCAAATCAGCTGCAAGTTGTTGATGATCCCTTTAAATAGCGCCGCTGGGGGCTCTTTCCTGCTGCTGAATGCTTGGTCAGTTAGTCATGATTAGGAGAGGGCTTTAAATGGAGTGGCAACGTCCAAAATGATAGATTGTGCATCAAATCAGCATTGCACACACATTGACGTCACGATCTGCCTAATCTAAATATCTGGAGCGAACGCTGGCAACGGCAGCGCTAACGACCTCTCCAAAATGGCGGCCGCTGTGGGACCTACCGGAAGCGGTCAGAAGCGAAGCAGCCACCATTTTTTCAACAAAACGGGCCTTAACGGCCGGCGCTAAACCCCCGGTTTTCTCGGCCGGGATCTTTTATGAAACCTGAACATGCAGACAGGGTTTCAGTTTAATATCTCACCTGCAAAGACAGAACCTCTGAAAATGTAGCAATCCCTTAGGAATACATTAAACTGTCAGTCTAAATTGCATGCGCAATCCTGAGAGTGGTTAGAACTGACCTAAACGTCCCAGGTCAGAAAGAGGAGAATTGACCACGGTTCCCATTCCTATGTAGCAACCACTACTGGAAGGTGTATGTGTGGGCTTCAGAATCAGACTCAGTTGCAATGTCCCACGGTCAAATAGTCCCAACAAAACTCACTGTCACTATTTACACATGAATAATGGCCACTTGAGTTGTTACCAGAGGCCGCCAGTTGACCATAGCTCAGCAACCAGTCAACAGGTTCAGGAGATCAGCAGGAAAGAATAGACTGGCAAGAAAGTATAAAGTGCTGATAATGAAAGTAAAATGTGGGCTGTATTTACACTACAAGTTTACCGTTGATGCAAAGCAATTGCAGCTTTGCACTGATGGCAGACTTGTGAAGAATAAATTGGGTTTTAAGTACAACCTGACTCGAGAGCAAAGTAGAGCACAAATCCCTGGAGGTGGAAGATTGAATCCTGACTCCACAGTCAGGTTCCATTTTGGTTGATTTTATTTAGTTCTGTTCCCCACATGGAGCCTCACCAGCAGCGAGCCTGGTAGTAGAGATGTTATCTGATTTTCTAACCACACTTGCTGCTAGCAGTGTAGCGGAAACAGAGAAGCATAACATAGAAGATAGGAGCAGGAGTAGGCCATTCGGCCCCTCGAGCCTGTTCCGCCATTTAATGAGATCATGGCTGATCATCCAATTTCAGTACCCTGTCCCTGCTTTCTCCACATATCCCTTGATCCCTTTAGCCTTAAGAAGTATATCTAACTCCTTCTTGAATATATTTAATGAACTGGCCTCAACTGCCTTCTGTGGTAGAGAATTCCACAGGTTCACCACTCTTTAGGTGAAGAAATTCCTCCTCATCTCAGTCCTAAATGGCTTACCCCTTATCCTTAGACTGTGACCCCTGGTTCTGGACTCCCCGCCATCGGGAACATCCTTCCTGCATCTAGTCTGTCTAGTCCTGTTAGAATTTTATAACTTTCAATGAGATCCCCTCTCATTCTTCTAAACTCTAGCGAATATAAGCCTAATCGACCCAATCTCTCTTCATAAGTCATTCCTGCCATCCCAGGTATCAGTCTGGTAAATCTTCGCTGCACTCCCTCCATGGCAAGAACATCCTTCCTCAGATAAGGCGACTAAAACTGCACACAATACTCAAGGTGTGGTCTCACCAAGGCCCTGTATAACTGCAGCAAGACATCCTTGCTCCTGTACTCGAATCCACTCGCTATGAAGGCCAACATACCATTTGCCTTCTTAACCGCCTGCTGCACCTGCATGCTTACCTTCAGCGACTGGTGCACAAGGACACTCAGGTCTTGTTGCACTTCCCCTTTTCCCAATCTATTGCCGTGGGTATGTTTCTTGATGAATACTTTGCATCTGTATTCACAAAAGAGAGGGACGATGTAGACATTGCAATCAGGGAGGAGGAGTGTGAAATATTAGATTAAATAAACATAGTGAGAGAGAAAGTATTAAGGGGTTTAGCAGCTTTGAAAGTGGATAAATCCCCAGGTCTGGATGAAATTTATCCCAGGCTGTTAAGGGAAGCAAAAGAGGAAATAGCAGAGGCTCTGACCATCATTTTCCAATCCTCTCTGCCCACAGGTGTGGTGCCGGAGGACTGGAGGACTGCTAATGTTGTACCTTTGTTTAAAAAGGGAGAAAGGGATAGACCGAGTAATTACAGGCCAGTCAGCCTAACCTCGGTGGTGGGAAAATTATTGGAAAATGTTCTGAGGGACAGGATAAATCTTAATTTAGAAAGATATGGATTAATCAAGGACAGTCAGCATGGATTTGTTAAGGGAAGGTCGTGTCTGACTAACTTAATTGAATTTTTTGAGGAGGTAACAATGAGGGTAGTGCGTTTGATGTAGTATATATGGATTTTAGCAAGGCTTTTGATAAGGTCCCAATTGGCAGACTGGTCATGAAAGTGAAAGCCCATGGGATCCAGGGCAAAGTGTCAAGTTAGATCCAAAATTGGCTCCGAGGCAGGAAGCAAAGGGTAATGGTTGATGGGTGTTTTTGTGACTGGAAGGCTGTTTCCAGTGGGATTCCGCAGGGCTCAGCACTAGGTCCCTTGCTTTTTGTGGTGTATATCAATGATTTAGACTTGAATATAGAGGGTATGATTAAGAAGTTTGCAGATGATACTAAAATCAGCTGTGTGGTTGATAATGAAGAAGAAAGCTGTAGACTGCAGGAAGATATCAATGAACTGGTCAGGTGGACAGAACAGTGGCAAATGGAATTCAATCCGGGGAAGTGTGAGATAATGCATTTGGGGCGGGCTAACAAGGCAAGCGAATACACATTAAATGGTAGGACACTGAGTTGTGCAGAGGGACAAAGGGACCTTGGAGTAACTGTCCACAGTTCCCTGAAGGTAGCAGGCCAAGTAGATGAGGTGGTTAAGAAGGCATTCAGAATACTTGCCTTTATTAGCCGAGGCATAGAATACAAGAGCAGGGAGGCTATGCTTGAACTGTATAAAACATTAGTTAGGCCACAGCTAGAGTACTGCGTGCAGTTCTGGTCACCACATTACAGGAAAGATGTGATTGCACTAGAGAGGGTACAGAGGAGATTTGCGAGGATGTTGCCTGGACTGGAGAATTTTAGCTATGAGGAAAGATTGGAACAGAGGAGGGTGAGGGGAGACTTTATTGAGGTGTATAAAATTATGAGGGGCCTAGGTAGAGTGGATAGGAAGGACCTATTTCCCTTAGCAAAGGGGTCAGCAACCAGGGGCATAGATTTAAATTCATTGTTCAGAGGTTTAGAGGGGATTTGAGGGGACATTTCTTCACCCAGGAGGTGCTGGGGGTCTGAAACTCACTGCCTGAAAGGGTGGTAGAGGCAGAGGCTCACCACTTTTAAAAAGTGCTTGGATGTGCACTTGAAGTGCTGTAACCTACAGGGCTACAGACCAAGAGCTGGACAGTGGGATTAGGGTGGATAGCTCTTTTTTGGACAGCGTGGACACGATGGGCTGAAATTGCCTCCTTCCGTGCTGTAAATTTCTATGATTCTATGGTTACCTCGGCGGGTCTGAGGTGAGCGCTGTCGGTAGTGGTTCGCGGCCCTGCTGCTGGTTCCATCCTGTTGCCTAAAAGGAATTTGCTTTGATAGGGCTTGTTAAGCCTGCCCAGCGCGTTCCCCAGCCCAATTAGAGGAAGCGGGTCTGCTGATGTCATTCATGACACGCCATCTGCCGGTTTCCTTAAAGGGACCATGGCCAACTTTGTTTTGACATTGGTGGTGTCAGTTTTCCACAGCATCGAAGTGCTGCAAACACTGACAATCACTGCAAAGAGGTGCAGGGCTGCACACAGGTTCTCCCATGACTAGCTCCATATAAACACGCAGGGAGGTCCTCTTCCCTTCCCATAAGCGGAAGAGACCTCCCCAGGAGACCAATACAGCCTGGTTGCACATTGCGGCGGAGTTCACAAGCAGGGATGTCGTCAGGAGGACCAGGGTGCAGTGGCGCAAACCTTTCAATGATCTCATTAGATCACGAAACATTCGGTCAAAGCCACACTCACTTAGCACAAAGGAAGATGTTTGGGGTGGTTGGAGGTCAATCATCACAGCCCCAGGACATCGCTGCAGGAGTTCCTCAGGGTAGTATCTTAGGCCCAACCATCTTCAGCTGTTTCATCAACGACCTTCCCTCCATCATAAGGTCAGAAGTGGGGATATTCGCTGATGACTGCACAGTGTTCAGTTCCATTCGCAACTCCTCAGATAATTAAACATTCTATGCCCGCATGCAGCAAGACCTGGACGACATTCAGGCTTGGGCTGATAAGTGGCAGGTAACATTCACACCACACAAGTACCAGGCAATGACTTTCTCCAACAAGCAAGCGTCGAACCTTGACATTCAATGGCATTACTGTCGCCGATGGGCAATAAAATGCTGGCCTTGCCAGCGATGCCCAGATCCCATGAACAAATAAAAAAAAGTTACTCAAGTCACATTTAAATCAATCCATTAAAATCAAATATGATTGCAGTAATATTGCCTACCTTGTGGGTAGAGACGAGTGAAGAAGTCCAGAGGCTGAGCAGCAAAGCTCCCAGCACAGTGACACACAACACACTGAGGTTCTCAGTCGTTGCTCTGCACAAAGTAATTGACGTTGTCTCTTGTGAAACCACAGGGCAGGCGAGCTTCCTCTTCCCTTTCAGCTCAGGGTTCAGACGTCATTGTTTGAGCTGAGAAAGAAAATTTGTTCAAAATAGGAAACACAGGGTAGCCCAAATGGGAACTTATCAAGTTCAAAATCATTTTGGTATGGGTAGCAAAGGGGTCAGTCCTGGGATCTGTTATTTTAAATGTTACTGGAGGATCTCAAATGGCAGAGCTCATGGTAAATCAGAGAATCTGCTGTTTTATAATGAAAGGAGTGTTATACCATGAAGTGCCTGGAGTTCCAGCTCTGCTACAGAATACAGACAGAACGGGACTCCCTGCCACCTCCAGCCATAAACCTTGACCCCGCACCAATTCCCGGGGATGGGTTCATTAGCACGTTCAGGCGATTGCATCACACCTGTAAGGTTAATCTGTGATTGACCCTCGATCCACTCCATGAGATAAGGATCGGGAGACGACCACTCCAGGTAACAGAAGATGAGAGAGGGAAAATCAGGAACAATATAAACCGATTCAGAAGGACTTAAAAATTATAGGCACAAATCTATAAGACACTGGATCGAACCTACACAGCTTTGGTCGCCCAATTACAGGAAATATATTATTGCCTTTGGAAGATTCCTGAGATGTGCAAGAATGATAATTTATCAAGAAAGATTAAGGAATTCACACTTTGAGGAAGTCCACTGGAAACTTTCAAGATTCTTAGAGAGCAAACACAATTGATTGATACAAGTTGCTCCATATGATGAGGGGCGCACATACCAGGTGGCACAAATTAAGTATTAGTATAGGAAGGGAAGGCGGGGAGAAGTTTTTCAATGTAGGGATATTAGTCAGGGAATAAGATACCAGGGAAGACCATTGAATCAGATGGTAGACATGGGTTACCTAAAAACATAAGAAATAGGAGCAGGAGTAGGCTATTTGGCCCCTTGAGTCTACTCTGCCATTCAATAAGATCCTGGCTGATCTTCTACCTCATCTCCACTTTCCTGCACTATGCCTATATCACTTGATTCCCTTAACATCCAAAAATCTATCGATCTCTATCTTGAATATACTCAACGACTGAGCCTCCACAGCCCTCTGGTGTAGAGAATTCCAAAGATTCACCACCCGCTGAGTGAAGAAATTGCTCCTCATCTCAGTCCAAAATGGCCGAGCCCTTATTCTGAGACTATGACCCCAGGTTCTAGACTCCCCAGCCAGGGGAAACATCCTCCCTGCATCTACCCTGTCAAGCCCTGTAGGAATTTTGTATGTTTCAATGAGATCACCTCTCATTCTTAGAGAATATAGGCCTAGTCTGCTCAACCTCTCCTCATAAGACAATCCCCCCATCCCAAGAATCAATCAGGTGAACCTCCGTTGCACTCTCTCTATGGCAAGTATATCCTTCCTTAGGTAAGGAGATCAAAACTGTGCACAATACTCCAGGTGTGGTCTCATCAGGGCCCTATATAATTGCAGTAAGACGCCTTTACTCTTTTACTCAAATCCTCTTATAATAAAGGCCACCATTTGCTTTACTAATTGCTTGCTGTACCTGCATGTTAACTTTAAGTGATTTGTGTACAAGGACACTGTCGAAGTTTCGACTTCCTAGTAAGACTCAAAACATAAGTTATCGTCAAAGGAAGTTTTATTATTTTACTTGCTGCAAGGAGAATGCAACCATAGTCAAAACTAGGCTATGATGACACTCTGCAAATACAAAAACTGCTCGAAATTTATAGTTCAGAAAAAATACAAGCTTCCTATATCACATGACATGGTAATAAATCATTAATTGACAGCATAGTGCCTATAAAACAAGTTAAAAGAATATTTGTGTATACTGTACATGAAAGGTCTTTCTAGAGGTCATAAAGATTTAAAACAGCAGGAATCCCTCCAAAGGGTTACGTGTGATTTCTCCCACCACACCATCTAGAATTCAAGGGAGATAGTACTTCACACCATAGCCTTGTAAACTTCTTTGATCTACAATCCTAAATTATTTATTGGGGGCAATTAAAACAGTCTACAAACTGAAATTCCTTCATTAGGTTGAAACTATAAACAATTGGCTAATCTTTCTAACAGACATTGTGTAGGCCATTTTAGATTTTATATTCTGTGTCTTAGGAAACCATTTTATTGTGTTCCGAGAAACCATTTTGTATCCAACTTAAAATACACTTCCACAACACCCAGGTCGCTCTTAACATCAACATTTCCTGATCTATCACCATTTAAAAAATACACTGCTTTTCTGTTTTTCCTACCAAATTGGATAACTTCACATTTCTCCACATTTTATTCCATTTGCCATGTTCTTGCCCACTCACTTAGCCTGTCTATATCCCCTTCAAGCCTACATAAGAATATAAGAACATAAGAAATAGGAGCAGGAATAGGACACTTGGCCCCTCGAGCCTGCTCCGCCATTCAATAAGATCATGGCTGATTTTGAGCTCAAAGCCCCTTCCCCGCCCGCTCCCCATAACCCTTCACTCCCTGATCTTGCAAAAATCTGTCCATCTCCACCTTAAATGTATTTAATGACCCAGCCTCCACGACTCTCTGGGGCAGAGAATTCCACAGATTTACAACTCTCTGAGAGAAGAAATTCCTCCTCATCTCAGTTCTAAAAGGGCGACCCTTTATTTTAAAACTGTGCCCCCGCGTTCTAGATTTCCCCACGAGGGGAAACATCCTCTCTGCATCTACCTTGTCGAGCCCCCTCAGTATCTTATATGTTTCAATAAGATCACCTCTCATTCTTCTAAATTCCAATGAGTATAGGCCCAGCCTGCTCAACCTTTCCTCATAAGTCAACCCCCTCATCTCTGGAATTAACCTAGTGAATTGTCTCTGAACTGCCTGCAATGCGAGTATATCCTTCCTTAAATAAGGAGACCAAAACTGTACGCAGTACTCAAGGTGTGGTCTCACCAATACCCTGTACAGTTGTACCAGGACTTCCCTGCTTTTATACTCCAACCCCTTTGAAATAAAGGCCAACATTTCATTTGCCTTTTTGATTACTTGCTGTACCTGCATGCAAACTTTTTGTGTTTCATGCACAAGGACCCCCAGGCCCCTCTGAACTGTAGCAGTTTGTAATCTCTCTCCATTTAAATAATAATTTGCCTTTTTATTTTTCCTGCCAAAGTGGATAACCTCACACTTTCCCACATTATACTCCATCTGCCAAATGTTTGCCCACTCACTTAACCTATCTATATCTCTTTGCAGGTTCTTTGAGTCCTCTGCACAACTTGCTTTCCCACCCATCTTTGTATCATCCGCAAACTTGGCTACATTGCACTCAGTCCCTTCATCCAAGTCATTAATGTAGATTGTAAATAGTTGAGGCCCCAGCACCGATCGCTGTGGCACCCCACTAGTTACCGTTTGCCAACCGGAAAATGACCCATTTATCCCGACTCTCTGTTTTCTGTTAGTTAGCCAATTCTCTATCCATGCTAATATATTACCCCCAATTCCGTGAGCTCTTATCTTATGCAGTAACCTTTTATGTGGCACCTTATCGAATGCCTTCTGGAAATCCAAATACACCACATCCACTGGTTCACCTTTGCCCACCCTGCTCGTTACCTCGTCAAAGAACTCCAGCAAATTTGTTAAACATGATTTCCCTTTCATAAAACCATGCTGACTCTGCTTGACTGCATTCTGATTTTCCAAATGCCCTACTACTGTTTCCTTAATGAAGGACTCCAGCATTTTCCCAACAACAGATGTTAGGCTAACTAGCCTATAGTTTCCTGCTTTCTGTCTCCCTCCTTTCTTAAATAGGGGTGTTATATTTGCGGTTTTCCAATCCGCTGGGACCTCTCCAGAGTCCAGGGAATTTTGGTATATTGCAACCAATGCATCCACTATCTCTGCAGCCACTTCTTTTATGACCCTGGGATGCAGGTCATCTGGTCCAGTGGACTTTTCGTCTTTTAGTCCCATTATTTTACCAAGTACTTTTTCCTTAGTGATAGTGATTATCTTTAGTTCCCCCCTCCCTGTGGCCCCTTGATTATCCATTATTGGGATGTTGTTAGTGTCTTCTACCGTGAAGACAGATACAAAATATTTGTTCAGGGTCTCAGCCATTTCCCCTTTCCCCCATTATTAATTCCCCAGTCTCATTCTCTAAGGGACCAATGTTTACTTTAGCTACCCTCTTCCTTTTTATATACCTGTTACTATCTGTTTTAATGTTTCTTGCCAGTTTACTCTCATAATTCATCTTCTCTCTCTTTATTATTTTTCTAGTCATCCTTTGCTGGTTTTTAAAAATTTCCAATCCTCTACACGGTGGCATAGTGGTTAGCACTGGTGCCTCACAGCGCCAGGGACCCGGGTTCAAATCTGACCTCGGGTGACTGTCTGTGTGGAGTTTGCACATTCTCCCCGTGTCTGCGTGGGTGTGCTCCGGTTTCCTCCCACAGTCCAAAAATGTGCGGGTCAGGTTGATTTGGCTATGATAAATTGACCCTTAGTGTTAGGGGGGGATTAAATATGTGGGGTTATGGGGATAGGATGGGATATGTTAGGAGGAATTAAAAAATATGTGGGGTTACGGGGGTAGGGTGGGATATGTGTACTGTGGGGATTAAAGCAGGGACAGGGTACTGGATTTGGATGATCAGCCATGATCGTATTGAATGGTGGAGCAGGCTCGACGGGCCGAATGGCCTACTCCTGCTCCTAGATTCTATGTTTTCTATGTTTCTATGTTTCTCTAGTCTCCCAGCAATCTTGGCAACATTGTATGACTTTGTTTTCAATTTGATACCATCCTTTACTTCCTTAGTTAGCCACGGATGGTGCTCCCTTCTCTTAAAATCTTTCTTTCTCACTGGAATATATTTTTGCTGAGAGTTATGAAATATCTCCTTAAATGTCCGCCACTACATTTCAATTGCCTTACCCTTTTTTTTTCCAGACCACTTTAGCCAGTTCAGCCCTCATGCCATTGTAATTGCCTTTGTTTAAGATCAGGACACTGGTTTGAGATACAACTTTCTCACCCTCCAACTGAATTTGAAATTCAACCATACTCTGCGTGGGTTTCCTCCGGGTGCTCCGGTTTCCTCCCACAGTCCAAAAATGTGCGGGTTAGGTTGATTTGGCTATGATAAATTGACCCTTAGTGTTAGGGGGGGATTAAATATGTGGGGTTACGGGGATAGGATGGGATATGTTAGGGGGAATTAAATATGTGGGGTTACGGGGACAGGGTGGGATATGTGTCGGTGCAGGCTCGATGGGGATTCTGTGTGAAAGAGTAGGGACAGGGTACTGGATTTGGATGATCAGCCATGATCGTATTGAATGGTGGAGCAGGCTCGACGGGCCGAATGGCCTACTCCTGCTCCTAGTTTCTATGTTTCTATGTTTCTATGTTTCTATGTATGATCACTCTTTCCTAGAGGATCATTTACTTTGAGATAATTTATTAATTCTGTCTCATTACACAGTAGCAGATCCAAGATAGCCTGCTCCCTGGTTGGTTCCATTATATACTGTTCTAGGTTACCATCCCGGATGCACTCTATGAACTCCTCCTCAAGGCTGCCATGGCCAATTTGATTTGTCCAATCAATATAAAGATTCAAATCACCCATGATTATTACCGTACCTTTTTTACAGGCCTCCATTATTTGTTAATTTATACTCTGTCCAACAGTATTGCTACTGTTCGGAGGCCTGTAGACTACGCCCACCAGAGATTTTTACCCTTTATTATTTTTTATCTCCACCCAAACTGATTCTACATCTTGATCTTCTGAGCCAATATCACTTCTCACCACTGCACTGATCCCATCCTTTACCAACAAAGCCACCCCACCTCCCTTTCGTTTCTGTCTATCCTTCCAAATTGTTAAATACCTGGGAATATTCGGTTCCCAGCCCTGATCACCTTGCAACCACGTCTCTGTAATGGCGATCAGATCATACCCATTTGTATCTATTTGTGCCGTCAACTCATCTATCTTGTTACAAATGCTGCGAGGATTCAGATACAGAGCTTTTAACTTTGTCTTTTTTACCATTTCTCCTTGTTTTGGGCCCATTTTCTGTTGCACTGTTATTTTTAAACATTCTGGGGAAAAAATTCAGTTGGTTGCGCCTCCCGTTAGCGCGCCCGGGCGCAGCGATGTTTGCGCCGCTCGGGAACTTAACTAGACATTGTGCGGCGGCGCTAAACTTTACCGCTGCGACCACCTGCGCGCGCAGATTGTGACGTCATTCCATGGTGCAACGCCCTTGTGGCGCCCCGGAGCGGAAATTGAGTGGCGCCCCCTGCCTTACCGCCTGGCGCATCCAACGACCGGAAGACTGGAACGCTATCAATCGCTGTGGGCCTGGGGGGGGCGCTATTTAAAGGGGGCCTCTTCCTGTCTTTTTCTGTGGTTGACATTTTTGCACCACTCGTTCTGAGAGAGAGAGAGAGATTCGGAGAGAGAGAAAGAGAGACTTCTGCATTGAGTCAACGCTTTCTGAGGTAGTTTTGCCTACTGATTCTAACTTCGCTGCTACTTTGGTTGCTGTCCTTCATAACTTTGCTTGCAAAGAGACTATGGGGGCTGCACTGATTGGGGGCGTCGTCCTGCTCCAGCTGAATCGGAGGACACAAAGACGCAGAGAGAGAGTGGCAATGATGGCCAGACGGAGGAGGGCCAACAGGCGTATGTACAGGAGAGCTTACCCTCCCAGGGTATATCGTGAACAGCTCTCCTACATTCATATGTCTGAGGAGCTGTGTTTGCGAAGGCTGCGATTCAGCAAGGAGGTGGTCACTGAGCTCTGCCACCTGCTGCAGCCAGATCTGCAGCCTCAACTGAGGTCCAGGACGTCTCTGTCGGTGGCAGTGAAGGTCACAGTGGCTCTCAACTTCTATGCTACTGGCTCATTTCAAGCTGCTGCTGGGGACCTCGCCAATATCTCCCAGTTCGTGGTGCATTGCTGCATCCGGCAGGTCACAAATGCCCTCTTTAAAAGGAGACGAGAGTTAATCTCTTTCCCCATGACCCTAGACAAGCAGCGTGACCGCGCTCTGGGCTTTGCGAGGATAGCGGGCTTCCTCATGGTGCAGGGCGCCATTGACTGCACGCATGTGGCTTTGCGTGCTCCACATGAGAATGCCGAGGATTTCCGGAACAGAAAGGGGTTCCATTCCTTGAATGTTCAGTTGGTCTGTGACCACAGACAGCTGATACTCGCTGTCAATGCCCACTATCCTGGCAGCTGCCACGATGCTTTCATCCTGCGCCAGACTACTGTGGCAGAACTTTTCGAGGCACCGCATCAGCCAGTTGGTTGGCTTCTCGGGGACAAGGTGTATCCATTGAGCACCTGGCTGATGACACCGCTCCGTACGCCCAACACCCCTGCTGAGCTGCGGTACAACGAGAGCCATCAAGCTACCAGGAACATAATGGAGCGCACAATCGGCGTGCTGAAGCAACGGTTCCGCTGTCTCGACCATTCTGGAGGAGCCCTGCAGTACTCGCCTGAGCGAGTATCCAACTTCGTAGTTGTGTGCTGCATGTTGCATAACATGGCAATCGTCAGGACCCAGCCAATGCCACCAGGCCTTGGAGCACCACCAGAGGAGGAGGAGGAAGAGGAGGAAGAGGACGAGGAGGATGATCATCAGCAGCGCCAAGGCGGGAGGGCGGCCCACAATGGTGAAACTGCAAGGGCCGTCCGTCAACGGCTGATAGCAAGCCGCTTCTAGGGCCCCTGCTGTGGAAATGGCTTCTGCCATTGCGAACAACATCAATGAACCCAGCACGCAACCCCTAAGCCGGCCAAGGCACCAATGATTCCAAACACCAAACATGTATATTTTGAATACAAAAACTTATTTATTTTACAAACTCTGTGTGTGTCATTTCCTCATGACAAACTCATAGAAATAAACACAAAAAAACAGTCATTAACATAACTGGTTCTCACAACCTGGAGATAATGTCCAAAACACTAGTTAAAGTTGGACCACGAACCTCGGCCTTTAATAAAAAAATGACCACCATTTTGTCACACCTCCTACTTTTTGCCCTTCGAGGGTGATCTTCTTCCCTTGCGCACTTCCCCCCTTCTAACCCTACTGCTCCTCCGTAATGGGACCTCAGTGGCTGCAGCAAGGCTGGTGGAAGGCTGCTGATCCTGTGGACGCGCTCCTCAAGATCGCTGAGGGGTTGCAGCTGAGGCCGCCCTCCACCTGTCCGTTGCTGCTGTCTCCTATTATGCGCCAGCTTGGCCTGCAAGAAAAAGGAAAGCATCTGAGTAAATATACAGCCATGGTCTTGCCTGATGTGCCTCCCATAGGTGAATAGCCCTTACTGTATACAGCCATGGTCTTGCCTGATGTGCCTCCCATAGGTGAATAGCCCTTACTGTATGCAAAGTGTGGAATGTGTGTGTGTGTTTCATGAAAGGGCCATAGGTTTTGGATGAGTGTTGTGCATTGGGGTTTTAAGACCCTCTAGCCATAGAGTGAGGTTGAGATGGAGGGATGGAGAGGTATTGAGAAAAAGCCACTCACCCTGACGACCCGAGTGAGGTCGTTGAACTTTTTGCAGCATTGAACATGGGTCCTGGGCACCATGCTCCTGGAGGAGACGCTCTGAGCCACCTCCCTCCACACTCTTCTGTACTCACGTGGCAAAGGCTTCCTGCCACTCTCAGGGAAGAGTATACATCTTCTGCGCTCCACCGCGCCAACCAGAGCATCCAAGGCCCGCTCGGTGAAGCGCTGAGCTCGTTCTCTCACCCTCTCCATCCTTGGCTGCAAAATGGATTCATAGGTCTCTCCAGGCTGAGATTCAAGGCTGCAATGAGCAGGGTGTGGCTGGGGAGCAAGTTGGTCCCCCCCCCTTTAAGAACTGGCCGGCGCCAGTGTGTCTGTGTTCCCTCGCTAACTGGCAGCACCTGCGCTGCGCTCGCGCGCTGAGTTAGCGCCTCACTGCTCGGCCTTTGCGCCTTAAGACAGGTGTGCAGCGCCTGATTTAGCACTCCACTCACCTCCCGGGGCGGTAAAAGTGAAGTTTCCAGTCAGTGGCGATAATTAGCGCCGGGCGCTAATTTTTGCGTCCAGACGATATTTGCGCCCCAAATGGGGCGCGACCTAATTTTTCCCACTCTGTCCCTTCCTGTCACACTCTGGTTATTGTTTCTCCCATCTCTATCCTGCTCTATTGCTTTCTCATTTCTCATTGGCTTTTTAAATTCCTGCTCACCTGGATCCTCCCCCCCACCATTTAGTTTAAAGCCCTCTCTATAGCCCTAGTTATTCGATTTGCCAGGACTCTAGCCCCAGCATGGTTCATGTGAAATAACAACTGAAAACGCTGGAAAAACTCAGCAGGCCAGGCAGCATCCGTGGAGAGAGAAACAGAGTTAACAGAGTCAAGTGAAGCCCGTCCAAATGGAACAGCTCCCTCTTATCCCAGTACTGGTGCCAGTGCCCCACAAATCGAAACCCATTTCTCCCACACCAGTCTTTGAGCCACTCGTTCATTTCTCTGATCTTATTTACCCTATGCAAATTCGCTCGTGGCTCAGGTAGTAATCCAGAACCTTTGTGGTTCTGCTATATAATTTAGCCCCAAGCTGTTCATACTCTCTCAGCAGAACCTCTTTCTTTGTCCTACCTATGTCATTGATGCCTACGTGGACCATGACAATTGGATCCTCCCCCTCCCACTCCAAGTTTCTCTCCAGCCCAGAGGAGATGTCCTTAACCCTGGCACCGGGCAGGCAACACAGCCTTCGGGACTCACGCTCTCGGCTGCAGAGAACAGTATCTATTCCCCTAACTCTACTATCCCCTATCACTACAACATTTCTTTTTACTCACCCCACTTGAATGTCTCCCTGTACCACAGTGCTGTGGTCAGATTGCTCATCCTCCCTTCAGTCCCTGCCCTCATCCACACAGGGAGCAAGAATCTTATACCTGATGGACAAGGTCAAGGGCCAAGGCTCCTCCATCACTACCTCCTGGATCCCTATACCTGCTTCACATGTAATCACACCCTCCTGTCCCTGACCATGGGCCAAATTGGAAGTAATCACTCTAGTGGGTGTGACTGCCTCCTGGAACTTAGTGTCCAGGTAACGCACCCCCTCCCTAATGTGTCGCAGTGTCTGAAGCTCGGACCAGCTCATCAACTCTGAGCCGAAGTTCCTCGAGCAGCCAACATTTGCTGCAGATGTGGTCACCGTGTACCTCAATGGTGTCCACCAGCTCCCACATGTAACAACAACAACACATTGCCTGGTCTCCCATCTCAATTAATTAATTAATTAGTTTTAAAATTTGGAACACGTATATCTTTTAATCTACACCAAGGCACTTAAATTTAGATGCCCAAGTTTGGAAAAAAAGCGAGAAAGATAGAAATAATCACCAACGAATCACTTACCTACTTTCTGGTGACGTCACACTTCGAATACTTTTTACTTCTTTACACTCACCGGTCTGTTGTAGCCGCTCTCGCTGCTTTTAGTACTGCCGAACTCTCGCCCTCTCCTGGGCTCTCGCTCACATTTTGAATCTGCCGAGGTCTCGCGCTCTCCTGAGCTCTCGCCCACCTTTTGAATCTGCCGAGGTCTCGCGCTCTCCTGAGCTCTCGCCCACCTTTTTAATCTGTCGAGGTCTCGCACTCTCCTGAGCTCTCGCTCACCTTTTGAATCTGCCGAACTCTCGCGCTCTCCTGAGCTCTCGCCCACCTTTTGAATCTGCCGAGGTCTGGCGCTCTCCTGGGCTCTCGCTCACCTTTTGAATCTGCCGAACTCTCGCGCTCTCCTGAGCTCTCGCCCACCTTTTGAATCTGCCTCTTTGCACTCTCCTCACAACTTACATTTCCACCTAACTTTGCATCATTAGGAAACATGGATATTTTACATTTGGTCCCCTCATCCAAATCATTGATGTAGATTGTGAATAGCTGAGGCCCAAGCACTGATCCTTGTGGTACCCCACAAGTTACAGCCTGCCAACCCGAAAATAACCCATTTATTCCTACTCTCTGTTTTCAGTCCATTAACCATCCTCAATCCATGCTAGCAGATTACCCCATCCCATGAATCCTAATTTTGTTTAATAACTTCTTGTGTGGCACCTTATCAAATGCCTTCTGAAAATCCAAATACACCACATCCACTAATTCCTCCTTATCTATTCTGCTATTTACAACCTCAAAATACTCTAACAGATTTGTCAAACATGATTTCCCTGTCATAAATCTGTGTTGACTCTGGGTTGAAGAGAGAATTGGATACATTTCTCGAGAGAGGAGGGATTGAGAAAGTTAAACAAAGGGGAAGAAGGACCAACAGGCAGTGGAATGGGTCTGAGGGAATCCTGAGCCCAGCTCTCACCTTCATGGTAACCAGGCTGCTGTCCAGAATGGCTGGTGTGGGGCAGGGACAGAAAATACTAGTTAAACGTAATTCCCTGCACATATCCCTTATTGTCAGTCTTTAGACAATTTTTCTATTATTATTTATTGTAGAAAATGTAAAGTACAGAATTAGTCTCATCTACATAAAATAATATTTCCTTTTATTTGGATTAATTTAGAAGCAAATATCAAAAAGAGACCAGGAACTTCAGTACACATGGTCTTAGGCGCCAAGGTCCAATTAGATTAGACTGACACTGAAGAGTCTGTGTGGAGAAGGAGCTGCAGATCAGATGTGCTGGCAGTGACACGGGGAGCGGTGGGGGTGGGGGAGCGGGAGTTCAGTCACTTCATGACAAGTTGGGAAATTGGGGAACATAATGGGCCAGAAATTCGGCTCTCCGTCTTCCTGCGGGTGCAAGCATCGCGCACGTACTGCAGTTGTGCTTTGGGCCCACGAGGACTTCGGGACCTGGGCCTCCTCCAGCTGCTGGCGCGCAGTGCTTGCGTATCCCAGGGGCGCAATTAGTTTGAAGCGTCCCCTGGGATCACGTGGGCCATGGAGAGCCAATCCTAACAGGGCATTTTCATTCATAGATTTGACAGGAAGACCTGCCAAATCTATGAATAGAGATCGGCCCCAAAACCACACTTAAACTTCAAATACATTTTTTTTTAAATCACATTTTTAAAATAACTATAAGTTACATAAATTTAAATTTTTGAAAAAATTAATTATACTTTTTAATGGTGCTACCTTTCTTTAAAGTATCTAAAAAAGATAAACCTGTTGAAAAAATGTTAAAATTTTACTTAATTAACCACTTACCTTGTTAAAAACAGGCCTTGCGCCTCCTTTTTAAAAGTGCAGCTTCTCCATACTTACCCTCCCGGAGAAACCTGAAAAAAAAACCTGAAGTTCGCTGCGTGCGCGCAGCCTCTCCCACGCACGCGTTCGACTTCTGAACCCCTTCCTTCAGGGGAACGGAAGTTCCGGTTTCCCGCGCATGCGCAGTGCATGCAGGAAACCGGCACTTCAGGTGGCCTTACGGGTGAGTACACAGTGCGTACTCACCCGACAACAGCCGAATTTCTGGCCCATTGTTTCTTTAAATCCACTTTTTCTATTGTATCTTCCACTGTACTTCAATCCTGATGTAACAGAATGCGCCAAGACTTTCACAATCTTTGGAAATAACTAATGTGGTCTTCTTTTTATGGCAATGCTGAGTTCTCAACCACATATCTCCCAGCTATTCTCTGAAATCTGTGTGGAGCACTTCCTCTACTGAAAAGGCAACATTTACAAAGCATATTTTACCGCAAGCAAACACTTTTTTATACAAAGTGTAGTGGAAATCTGGAATTCACTCCCTCAAAAGTCTGGGTGCGAGGTCCATTCAATTGTTCCTGTCCCTGTGTTCCTATGTACCGCTCAGCCAAGGCTGTCACTTAACAGTCCTTTATTTTAGCCCAGCTATCACAGTTTTATTTGGTATGTATTAATTATAACTCAGAATACAAAAATGAATAGTCACTAACTCATGTTAGGAACACAGGAACAGTAATAGTCCTTTCAACCCCTTGAGCCTGTTCCACCATTTGAGCATTGCCGATCTGTACATCAATTTTATTTACCCAGGTTTGCTCCATATGCCTCGATACCTTTATCCAACAAAGATCTGTCATCCTCAGTGTTGATATTTTCAATTGACCTAGACTGAACAGCTTTTTGGGGAGGAGCGTTCCAGATTTCCAATATCTTTGGTGTGAAGAAATGTTTCCTGACATCATCCCTAAATGGCCGAGCTATAATTTTAATGTTATGCTCTCTTGATCTGGACTCCCCCACCTGAGGACATAGTTTCTCCTTATCTAACCTATCAAATCCTTTAATCATCTTAAACACCTCAATTAGATCACCCCTTAATCTTCTATAATCAAATAAATACAAGTGTAGTCTATGCAACCTGTCCTCATAATTTAACATTTTTAGCCCCAGTATTATTCTAGTGAATCTGTGCTGCACCTCTGAGTTAGATGATCGTAGGTTCAAGCTGCCTTCCAAGCCTTGCGCACATCATCTAAGTTGATACTTCAGTGCACTACTGAAGGAGTACAGCATTGTTAGAGGTGCCGACTTTCAGCTGAGATGTTAAACCAAGGTTCTGACTGCCTTCTCAGGTGGATGTAAAAGTTCCCATGGCATGATTTGAAGAACAGCAGAGGAGTTCTTTAGTGACCTGGCCAATATGTATCTCTCAACCAACACCACCAAAAACAGGTTAACTAGTTATTTATCCAAATATGTGTGGGTTAGGTTGATTTGGCTATGATAAATTGACCCTTAGTGTTAGGGGGGATTAAATATGTGGGGTTATGGGGATAGGATGGGATATGTTAGGGGGAATTAAATACGTGGGGTTACGGGGGTAGGGTGGGATATGTGTACTGTGGGGATTAAAGCAGGGACAGGGTACTGGGTTTGGATGATCAGCCATGATCGTATTGAATGGCGGAGCAGGCTCGACGGGCCGAATGGCCTACTCCTGCTCCTAGATTCTATGTTTCTATGTTTCTATGTTTCTATGTTTCTATCTGATTGTTTGAATGGAATTGTGAATATAAAACTAGAGAAGTTGGGTAAATATGAAACCTGAGGACAGAGTTGAGTTCAGAGTTGCTATTTTTCGCCGGGCGCTAACTTTAGCACCCAGGCGATGGTAGCGCCCAAAATGGTCGGTACCAAATTTTTTGCCCCAGAGTCTCCACTGATTGCTTTTCCTTTCCTATTTCCTCTCTTACTAATGTTCTAATAGTATTTTTAATCAATAAGGCTACCACTTCTCCTCTTCCAGTTTTCCTATCGTTTCTAAAGATGGGAATTATACTAATCGCTGTGATTTTCAATGTAGTCAGATTTCTGTATTAATTTTAAAATAGTCCGTGTAAAAATGAAATAGTGGAAGCTGGTTAAAAACGGTAACTTCTGCATAGAAACAGGAGGGATCCTAAACCCAGGGAATGTTCCCTTCTGGTTATGTCAAAGTCTAGTGAGTGACAGATGGAGGTCTTTTCACTGAAGAAGACTGAGGGGGACACATGACATGATCCAAGTCTTTAAAATGATGAGAGTGACTGACAATTTAGGTGTGAGCAGGTAGTTTAAGTTGAATTATAAATAAATAACTAGAGGAGCTCGGTAAAAATATGAAACCTGAGGACAGAGTTAAGATGTGAAGAAACTTTATTTCCCTGCAGAATGCAGGCTGTGGAGGAAACTTCTGGAAAATACACACTGAAAAAGGATCCTTTTTATATTTAATCTCAGGATGAGGGCAGCACTGGCACCTGAGGTGGTGATGGGCCGTCCCCCCTCCCAATGACCTCCCTCTCCCACACAGTTTGATATTTAGTCACTCATCTCCCACAGATTCTCCTCAGTCTGGAACAGACAATGGATGAGAAGGGACTCTCCGAACTTGGATTAGGAGGCGACGACTCAGCAACCAGATCACACCTCACTTCAGTTGAGGGAATCTCTCTTGGCCTCATTTTCATTCACTGTAATAATTCTGTACATTTTGATAAACTATTTGTGACCCAGAATCTGGGGAAGTGAGTCCAGGTTTATTATGAAAGCGAGGAGCAGATCAAAGGCTTGAAAGTTTCACACAGAACAATCTCAGGCTTTTTCCCAGCCGTCTTGTCATGTCCAGAACTGGAGCTGTGCTGGATTCGAAGGGGTTTATCATGTCCAGAACTGGAGCTGTGCTGGATTCGAAGGGGTTTATCATGTCCAGGACTGGAGCTGTGCTGGATTCGAAGGAGTTAATCCTGTACAGGACTGGAGCTGTGCGGGATTTGAAGGGGTTTATCATGTACACAGATCCATTGCCTTGGATGCATTCCCACAAATGGTTAAAAGAATGGAGTCAAAATGAAAGGGAAAGGTACTCGCCCCATTATTACAACATGGCTAAAGAGGAATAAAACAGAAAATGCTGGAAAGCACTCAGCAGGACAGGCAGCATCTGTGGAGAGAGAAAGAGAGTTAATGTTACAGCCCGATGACCTTTCAACAGAACTGGCAGATGTTAGAGATTTAACAGTTTTTAAGCAAGTAGAGAGCCTGGGAAAAGAGAGGGAGGAAAGAACAAAGGGGAAGGTCTGTGATAGGGTGGAGGGCAGGAGTGATTCAATGACAAAAGGAAACACTTTTCCATTCCATTCCGAAACAATCTCTTCATCACCATCTATCAGAAATATCAGCAAACAATTGATTATCAGGGTTTTTAATTGATTCTTAAGGATAAATTAATAAAACATTCCCAAAGCTGGAATTATTCTCACTTTATTTTGCATATTTACTTTTCCACAACTTATATTCATGCTGTTTCTTTTCTGTTAATCTTTTAGTCGCACTCTGCTGCAAACAATTCCCTGGGTGGGAGCATGGAGACAACCTTCTCCTGAGATTCCGTGATCTCGTTGTGTGAACAGGTGCTGGGAGGTGCAGGGGAGACGCCCATATTTACTGAGCCAAGTTTCATTCCTTCTCATTTGTAGCAGCTCAGCTCCATTCAGCCCCTCTGCAGAGAGAGTCCAGCTGAGATCATTCATTGGGGACCCACAGTCACAAATCCACGTCCCAACACTTCAAGCTCCACACACGGCTGTACCACTGGGTCACCGTCAGTCCCTACAGTTATAAAACTGTGTCCCCAGCCTGGAGCCTCACCGACCACGAGTGGAGATCAGGAATTCAGCCCAACGTTTGCACGATGTTCCACCCATTGCAATTTCATACAGCGACCTGGAAAGTTAATACTTGTAAAGTAAAATAACAGATACTGAGACTGGGATCTGTAAGATCTTAATGCTCTCTCAGAGTTCTTGGACAAGACACCAATAGGCAGCAGCCAGTATGTTTGAGCAATAGATCAAGATTTATTAAGCTTACAGCGTAATGAATACTTAACAAAAGGCAATAGTTTTAATGAGTAGCTCACAGCGCTTGGTCTCTGGAACCGCTCGGACACAGATGACATCATCTTAAGTATGTTCCTTTGTTCTCGCAGTACGTCTGTGTAAAGTTGTTCTTGAATGTCGGGGTTTTAACCCTTTTCTTATCAAAAGTTGGTTTGGCCAGTGTCCATATATGGTCTTTAACAAAATCACCTTTGTTGCTAATGGACAAAATACCATTGTCACCCAGACTAAGATAGCATCCCGCCTTTCCAGTATTTTTCCGTCAACCCTATCCTGCTGTCTTGTTATCTTGTTTATAGTTTTTCACCCCAATGGAATTTACTTTATCTCTTTCATTTCCTGCCTCCCTGGTACAAGGCCTTTATACCAAGGGCCCATATCAGCACTCTTTCACTAGACTTGAGGTATCCAGACTATCTTACTTTAATCTACCAGATAAATACCTTGGGCTCAATTTTGCCAGGCCCGAGGAGGCGGGATTGGAGGCGTGTGAGTTGTTAAAATCACAAAAAATGGTGGGCGGGCCCGATCCCGCCTGCATCCCACCTCTGAGCAATTTTCCCAATAGCGTGTTTTCTGACCCCCTTTCCATCCCGCTTCCAAGAGGCGGGATAGGCCCTTAAGGCCCTTAATAACTACTTAATTACCTCTATAATCCCATTTTCAGAGGCCTTTCCGATTTTCAGTCATTCCCCCCATCCCTCACACCTCCTCTGGAACACGCCAGGTAATGCTGGTGGCCTCACAAGTGGATTGCTTATGAACAGCTGCAGCTCCACCATTACAAAGGAGTTTTCACCAATGATCATTTGCAGGTGGCAGAACTTTGTTGTCTCAGGTCTGGGGGGGAACTTTTAGCAGGCATACTCAGTGTTGCGGAAGTTTGGAGCCTGACATCCATCTCCAGTGTGACCTCCTGGGAAACCACTCTCCCCACCGTGACTGAGCGCTTCCTCAACTGAGGCATATACCAGAAGCATGGCGACCATTTAATTCCTTTCCTCCTGGACATCAGATTTGGATTAAGACCAGCTGCGGCAGCAGCAGAACCATGAGCAACAGCAGCACCAACAGCAGGAGCATCAACAGGAGCGCCAAGCTGCTAGTCACCCACCTGAAGATGCACAGGCCAGAAGTTGCCAGAGCGTGACCATATTGCTGCCTGGGATGCAAGGGACGAACTCATGTTGGTCACATTTGCTTAGCCTGTACAATCAAACACTTTTGCCTCGCACCTTCTTACCAGAGCATCGAAAATGGACAAGAACCTGCGGATTCCTAACACTCTGACCACCATACTGACAATTGCAAGTCACTCTAAGCCCTCAATGTGGAAGTCTCATTTGCGAAATGACACAGGCCACAACTTCAACAGTTTGACATCAGAATTTTTTATCACAACAAGCAACTGTAGGCATTTCAAAAATAAACACAACATAACAACAAAGTGACTACCCTTGTGACTACTTGTGCATTATCTTCCTCTTACGCGTGCTCCTACGTGGTGCTTCCCCTGTGGCTTCAGCAGATGTGGAGGCCCCTTGCTCACTTTCTTGCTGCTCCTGTCTCGACACCTTTGGCGGCGTCCTCTGGGGTTGCGAACCTGTGAGGGCTCGGCAACAGTCTGCTGCTCCTGTGGCTGTGCAGGGGATGTGACGTCCATATCAGTTGGGTGAGGACTCTGGTGGGGCTCTGACCGAGGGCTTTGCAGTGGCTTGGTCGTGTGAGCGCTTGGAGAGGAGCCCCCACTTCCTTGTTGTCTGCCACCAACATCCCTCTCATGGGTCAGCTCCACTTCAGAGCTAGCAAGTGGCTTGACAGCACCTTGCTGCACTTCAGGGGGGCCATGAGGACATGTTTCTGCACTGGAAGTCCTACTCCAGAGGACTTCCATGAAGGTCTGGTTTCTATGCTCATAGCTGACCATCGCTCCTCAAGAGATGCCAGTCTATTCTGAAGAATGACCTTGTTTTCTACACTCTGGCAACTTAGCTCCTCCATGGCCGTAGCCAGCCGCTCCTCTACTGTAGCCATCTTTTCCACGGAGGTTGCCATCCTTTCTGTGGTGATGCGTTCATGCGCCAATGCCTCCACAAAGGCTCTGCTCATGTTCGTGATGGACTCCTCCATTCGCTCGACACTCGCAGCGACCCTGGAGACAAAACCTGCCAGAGACACCTGTACCTGTTCCTGGAGTTCCAGCACCGCTCTCGTTCTGGATGGACCCGGAGGCACAGGGTCGACATGCAGCTGAGCCGAGCTGGCAGAGTCCTGCGCCCTCCGACAAGGACTCTCCACTGCTGTCCCTGTCTCCACCATCTGCTGATGCTCACTGTGATACACCAGGTGCCAACACTACTCTATCTCGCGAAGGTCACCCCGAGTTGTGAGTGTCTGCGCTGGTGCTGGGTGTGCTGAATTCTGCTGAGGCTGTGCCCTCAGATGTTGCAGCTTCCTCTGAGGAGTCTGGAAGCTCAGGCTCTTCCTCCTGGACAGTGGGGACGGGAGCTTTCGATGGTCCTGTGGGGGAGTAAAGGAAAGAGTTAGAGATGTGGGGTCAAGTTTACATGAACATTGAATAGTGCAGATGATCATAAGTCAATCTGTTAGAGCAACAGATTCATTAACAGTGACTCATGCAATGTCAATGCGAGAGATGTCAAACTATTCTGTCACCAGCTTGCTGTGATGCGCCCATCTGTCCGTCCCCCACTTGGGAATCCTCCTCGATCCCAGTGATTTCCAGGGCCGCCTCCTCCCAGGCGGTTAGCTGGGCTACTGATGGTGGCCCTCCTCCTGTCATGGCTCTTTCCCTCTTATTGTGGGCTCTCTTTTCCTGCAATGAGGGACACAAGTGGAGTTCGAGTGAGAATGAAGGAGTGAGTGTAAATAATCCACAGCACAGATGCTTAGAAGGATACAAAGGACCATCCCTGTGTGTTGAAAGTTGTTGTTGTCATGGCATCACAGTGATAGGGAGTGTGAGGGCTGCATGGTCGAATAGTTAAGTGAATGTGACCTTCAAGAGAGAGGGAATGGGTAAGGGTGTAGGCATGTAAGTGTCAAGTGGCATGTGGAGGAAGAGGTTGGCAAAGCAGGGTGGTGGTGAGGAGAGGCAATGGGGATCAGATTGAGGGTGATGGAAAAGTCATACTCACTTTTCCTGTGCAGAAAAGATCATGAAACCTCTTCCTGCATTGCAGCCAGGTTCTGCGGCTCAGCGAAATGGAGTTGACCTCCTGGGCCACTTGCAGCCACACAGCTTTTGTCTGCTGGGGTGGCTTTTTTCTCCCTGAGGAAGGGAACAACACCTCCTTATTACATCTGGGTCCATGCACCAGAGCTTGGAGGGAGGGCTCATCAAACCGAGGTGCACACTTTTGCTTGATCATGGACATTGTTGGGAAATCAACACCTTCATACAATTTGCAGAGCCTTTGCAGTCTCCAGAGGAAGCAAGGCTGCTCGCAGGTCTTAAATCCAGCAGCATTGATGACGTCATCGGAGGTGACTTTCTGTATGAAAAAACTCATTGGGCCAGGTGTTCCCACACGCAGGAAATCAATTGCCCAATTAGGGGAAAATCCCACTTTTTCAGCACTTCACTTAGGAGTCGGGGTCCTGACACGATTTCCACCTGACACGCCCCAGCCCGCTCACACTGACAAAATCCAGCCCCTTATCGCCATGATCTCTCTCATTTTATGTCCAAAAATGTGCGGGTTAGGTTGATTTGGCTATGATAAATTGACCCTTAGTGTTAGGGGGGGATTAAATATGTGGGGTTATGGGGATAGGATAGGATATGTTAGGGGGAATTAAATACGTGGGGTTACAGGGGTCGGGTGGGATATGTGTACTGTGGGGATTAAAGCAGGGACAGGGTACTGGATTTGAATGATCAGCCATGATCGTATTGAATGGTGGTGCAGGCTCGACGGGCCGAATGGCCTACTCCTGCTCCTAGATTCTATGTTTCTATGTTTCTATGTCCTTATACTAATTATTTTTTAAATATCTTTGCAATTAGTTTTGTTAAGTGAATTCTAATTTCTACATAGCATCACAATATATTGTTGGTGAAAAATTAATTCACTCGAGTCTGTCTCAAAGCAAAAGATCACAGTTTATTATTCAAAGAGCCCAGGGAGAAGCGTCATAGCCCCACGGTCTAGTGAGCAGCTTTTCAATTTAATAGTGGCAGCCCAGCTTCTTTATACACTTCAAGAAGCCAGAAAATACAAACATCAACAGTTATTACATCATGAGTGACCGTAAGTCAGGGTCTCTAAAAACAACCTGATTAGAATCTTACAATGTTAGCGAAACCCATCCCATACTTCTGCTTTTGTCTAATGGTGGTTACCCATCTGGACACCATTCGAGGTTAGTTTATTATAGACAACAATGATTCACGTTTTGTTCTGCAGTATCTGTATTATCTATACCGCAGACAAAGCAAGCTGGTCTTTATCTAATTATACCCCTGTCTCCATCGGCTTGTAGCCTTCGGGAGATACTTCGACCTTTACTCTAGTCCTTTAAGCAGTTCAACTAATCTTAAACATTACAACTGATTTGACCTTATATTATTACAATTAATTTTTTACCCTTACAATGTTATTTAGCAATTTAACATTCACTCGCAGACTGTGGCTGTTTCTTATCAAAACTTAGTCTAAACTGCTTTTGACTGTTTTTGCAGCTGCATTTTGAACAAGTCTTAGCTTTTTAGTTACCCAGGAGTAATTATGGGTAATATTATTTGGTCAATGGCTACACTTGAATTTATATGTATATGATACTCATCTACTAAATATCTCTGAATATCAGCCATTCATACAAATCCCCACCTCGAGGATGAAATGTTTTAAACATTGATTCCTCGATTACTTCAATCTATTATCTGACAAGCGTTGCTGCAAATTGGAGTCCTCTAATTGAGGGGACGGAGCGCTTCTCAAATGAGGTTTTATCCCACTTTTCACTGTAGGCCTGGGTGCTAACTATGAAACTCCCAGGGGCCGCCTCCCAATTGTCTTGGCTGAGGGACACCCCAGGGGCTCCCCAACCATCATGACTGCCGTGCTGATATGTCTTGCCTTCTAGTGCGTCCCAGTCTATCATTTCTCCCCCGCCCGCTGCTCCTATTGCTGCATCATACGATCTGGCAGTAACGGCCCTGATCTGACCCTTTACTTAAATTCAATTCACTGTTCCAGTGTTCCAATTCTGCCCCACCTAGGGTATCCTCTGTTTCTTCAGATCTTCTCTTTTGTTGTGCTCAATTAAGCATTAGTGCTGGTTAGTTCCAAATTTACTAATGTTACAAAGCTAGGTGGCAGTGTCAGTTGTGAAGAGGATGTAAAGAGGCTTCAAGGGGATCTCGACAGGCTCAGTGAGTGGACGAGAACACGGCAGATGGAATATAATGTGGATAAATGTGAAGTTATCCACTTTGGTAGAAAAAACAGAAAGGCAGAGTATTTCCTAAATGGTGAAAGATTGGGGAATGCAGATGCTCAAAGGGACCTGGGTGTCCTTGTACATGAGTCACTGAAAGCGAATGTGCAGGTGCAGCAAGCCATTAGGAAGGCAAATGGTATGCTGGCCTTCATTACAAGAGGATTTGAGTACAGGAGTAAAGAAGTCTTACTCCAATTATATAGGGCCTTAGTGGGACCACACCTGGATAACTGTGTACAATTTTGGTCTCCTTGCCATAGAGGGAATGCAAAGAAGGTTCACGAGATTGATTCCTGGGATGGCGAGACTGTCGTATGAGAAGAGATTGAGTAAACTAGGCCTGTATTCTCTTGAATTCAGAAGAATGAGAGGGGATCTCATTGAAGCATACAAAATTATTACAGGGCTTGATAGGATGGATGCTGGGAGAATGTTTCCATTGGCTGGGGAGTCTAGAACCAGGGTCCACAGCCTCAGGGTAAAGGGAAGGCCATTCAGGACTGAGATGAGAAGAAATCTCTTCACACAGAGGGTGGTGAATCTTTGGAATTCGCTACCCCAGAGGGTTGTGGAGGCTCAGTCATTGGATATATTCAAAACAGAAGTCGATAGATTTCTGACTAGTAAAGGCATCAAGGGATATGGCGATAGGGCCGGTGAATGGAGTTGAGGCAGAAGATCAGCCATGATCTCATTGAATGGCAGAGCAGGCTCGAAGGGCCGAATGGCCTACTCCTGCTCCTATATCTTATGTTCTTATGTTCTTAGTCATACACATGTGTACACAATTGGCTTATGTATCAAAGTCTTACTACATAGGTTACATATATCAAATACACTATCATTACAAGTTGGAGAACTGCCAGAGCGTGTGAAATAATATGAACCTAAGGGTGTGCTGATGTATTAAGCCCAATATCCCTCCAATGTGAGTTGTCCTCTATGCTGTCAATTTCAATATCCATTCTCGAGTTGTCTTGCTCCAAAATATAAAAATGCTTTAGGGAGGAGTTCAGTCACATCATGAGCTCACTGAAACCCTTAGACAACAGAGGAATGTAGTATCCGAATTGTGCCACATAATTGTGTAGCTCATTCTTAAGTATCTCATTTACTCTCAGTTTCACTTGAGCATAGGTTTTGATATTGAGTAAAACATGTTGGTTCATGGGACAGGTCCTGTTAGACCCGTAAAGCATGGTAGTTGCAGTAGTAGTGACACAGGAGGCACCACCAAAACCACTTCATACTGGATTCGCACTGGTTTTTCCCATGCTCTGTTATCTACAAAACACAATTATTACAGTCACAGTTAATTTCAGTCTTACAATCATTTCAAGCGACATTACTGTTTAACATCTAATCAACAAATCATGGACTTAAAAGATTCTCCAGATCTCTCTTTTACTCGTATCCATCTTGTGGATAATTCTTATTAAACATGATTTCTCCTTAGCCCTCAATTGTCCCAATCCAAATTCCATATAACTCTCCACTTCAACTTCAATTTCAATCCCTCTAACAGGTACCAGTGTGTTTAACTCTATTCTGATTGTTTCATTAATTAGATAGTTTCTCGATGGAGTATGTGTCAATGCTTTAAAAGTTGTCTCATGAGCCACTTGAACCATTTCATTTCTTGCTGTTGTTAAGTAACTGAGCATGTCTGAGCATGTTCTTCAGTGCAAACACACCATGCATTTCCAGATGGTAATTGCCTCATACGTAACGAATCACATTTGCACACTCATATCGGTATCTCAATATCGTGACACAAGTCCCATCCAATGCAAGCTTTTCTCGGGCTTTCAGCTAATCTTATCAAAAGATTGTCTGGAGGTCTTTGTTCATCTTCCACCACATGGTTCTAATGTCTTGGGTAGTGGCCAGACTATCAAATTCAGTTTTCTTGATAAGCTCATTATAGACAGTGACACAAATGTCTCCAAGTGAAAGCTATCAATTTACTATTCTTAACTACACTTTCCTGACTTTCACTAGAAAGTTTGAAAAATTCCCATTTGGTGGTGTAATTCTCCTGTTTCTATCTCACACCCTCAATCACTTCCTCTCTCCATTTTACACATCCCATTAATTACCATTCATATCTCATTCATAAGCCCTGGAGGAACTTTACTGTACAGTACAATATTTAAGATTGAAAACATAGATCAAACATTGTCACTTGGCCCAAGTTATTAACACGTTTTATTTATCATTATTTTAGAAGATCTTTTATTTTCCCAGAAGTAACCCAATATATAGTGCCTGACTCCATTTTGTTATCACAAAATTATCCCAAAATCCAAACAGCAGTATTGTTGAACTGATAGGTTTTGTCAATGTTCAATTTCATTTCTATCAATTTATCTTCCATTTCCAATTTCAGGAACAAGTGATTCCCAGGCTAGGTGGCTTCCACAGTGTTTTAACATTAGAGACAGAAGTGCTGCAATTAGTTTACAAGGTAACTTCCATATAACAAAAGAAAGAAGAAAATCCATTGTGGCTCTGCTTAAGAGCCCAAGGGGTTAATTTATCAAATCATAATTATCCTTCTGTCACTCTGGGGAAATATTAACTTAAAATTAAGAAACTTAAATTTAATAATGTCCAATGGGGGAAAAATTCAGTTGGTGTGCCTCCCGTTAGCGCCTTAAGAGGGCGCTAATGGGGCGCAAAGCAACTGGCGCCCATGCGCGGTGATGTTTGCGCCGCTCATGAAATTAACTAGACATTTTGCGGCAGCGCTAAACACTACTGCCACAATCTTTTGCGCCGGCAGATCGTGACGTCAGTCGAGTGTGCAATGCCCTGGTAGCGCCCCGGAGCGGATATTGAGTGGCGCCCCCTGCCTTACCGCCTGCCGCGAGCAACGACATGTTAAGGGGAGCGTTTTGCAGTCAGGAAGGGACTGGGGGAGTGCTATTTAAAGGCAAACGCTTCCTGCCTTTTTTTGTTGGTAACATTTTTGCACCACGCATTCTGAGAGAGAGAGAGAGAGAGACTTCTGGAGAGATTCAACGCTGTGTGAAGGAGTTTTGGGTACTGAACAGCACTTTGCAGGTTCATTTTGATTTTCCCTTCCTTGTATCGATTTAGAAGAGACTCTGGGGGGCTGCACTCTGAGCTCTTTCCCTGATATCTCCATTGTTCTTTCCAGCAGATTTGATGTACAGGTCTCTCCAGGCCGAGATTCAAGGCTGCAATGAGCAGGATATGGATGGAGAGCAAGATCAACCCTCCCCTTTAAGAACTGGCCGGCGCCATTGTGTCTGTGTTCAATTGCTGACTGACATCACATGAGCTTCGCCAGCGCTCTGAGGTAGCGCCTCGCTCCTCGGCCTTTGCGCCTTAAGACAGGTGTGCAGCGCCTGATTAAGCGCGCCAATCACCTCCAGGGGCGATAAAAGCCAAGTTTGCAGTCAGAGGCGATAATTAGCGGCAGGCGCTAATCTTTGCGCCCGGCCGATAATTACGCCCCAAACGGGGTGATACTGAATTTTTCCCCCAATATCTTTAAATTTCAAAGTAAAGTTGTTGCTTGGTGAACTTAAACAGCTGTCAGTGGAAAGGATTAACTCCTTTGCAGGTTTATAAGAAGGTGGAGCGAAACATTGTCAGGCGCAAGCAATTGCATCGCTTCTGTAAATTAAAAGAACTTTCCTGATCGAAAAATAGTTGTGTTTTCACACTTTAACTAAACAAGAACAGAACAGATAAAACAAAACAAAATAGCACATGCTTGCAGAAAACAGTAAATTACATCATATTTCTTATTGTCCTTTCTTCAGATGCCTTTCCAAAATATTGCAAAAACATTGAATATAACTGGAGAAAATTAGTTTTTCACATTTAAACAAATCAAATCAAACTGCTTTTGAAAATTTCACCATAGCAACCGCAACTCCAAGGTTAAATCTTAGACTGAAACTTAATCTTTTGTTAAACAAACTTTTTGTTGTTCTTCTCAGTTTTTACACACCAGCTTAACTTAAATTGTAGTTCAAAATATTTTTTTTTCAATTCTGGATGCACAATTTTATTGGCACATTCTTAAAACTTCCAAAATCCAAGACAAGACAAAAGTTTTAAATGCTTTTAACACTGAGAAGTGGGTGGAGCTAAAACAAACATAACGGGGGTGATTTTGCCAATGGGGAGCTTTTGGAGGCGGGACTCCCACTTGTCGGGTTTCAGTCCCGCCTCCAACAACTTCTGGCCAACACACGCTATTTTCCCTTGATTGACCTCTCTCTCCTGCACTTTATGCTTAACCACCTGGCTATCTTTCTCTCTTAATTCGTTGTGTTTTTTCTGATTCAAACGTTCCTAAATAAAGTTTATCACTTCTTCAAAGGGGACTCAGTCTCCTTTAGTTAAATATTCCATCAATAATACCTGTACTTCCTCCGCACAGGTGCCTCTGTCTAACTTACTCTTACATGCATTAACAAAACTTTTACTTGCCATTTGGTGATTTTCCTAACAGACCTCGAACATCAGTAACTATCGGCGTGCAATTCGCGGGCACTCCCCACTCCCCATGGGGTTTATCCCTCCTCAGGAGCAGCAGCTGATCAAGAAGCTACTTTCGAGGTCCGATCTATTACTCAATACTAGCCATTTTGTCTTGTCCCATCTGAAGGGTGCCAATTTGTAAGATCTTAATGATCTCTCAGAGTTCTTGGACAAGACACCAATAGGCAGCAGCCAGTATGTTTGAGCAATACATAAAGATTTATTAAGCTTACAGTGTAATCAATACTTAAGAAAAGGCAATAGTTTTAACGAGTAGCTCACAGCCCTTGGTCTCTGTAACCTCTCAGACACAGATGACGTTGTCTTAAGTCTGTTCCCTTGTTCTCGCAGTAAGTCTGTGTAAAGTTGTTCTTTGAGTGTTGAGGTTTTAACCCTTTTCTTATCAAAAGTTAGTTTGGCCAGTGTCCATATATGGTCTTTAACAAATTCACCTTTTTTAATTGGTTCTAATGGTCAAAATACCATTGTCACTCAGACTAAGGTAGCATCCCGCCTTGCCAGTATTTTTCTGTCAACCCTATCCTGCTGTCTTGTTATCTTGTTTATAGTTTTTCAACCCATTGGAATTTACCATATCTCAGAGTGCAGCTTGGAACAGAGTGTAAACTTGAGAGTGTGGAGAGTAAGGGAGTTCGGTGAGGAGGGGAGGGAGGTGCTCCTTTCTTCTTTTTCTATCTTTATCAGCCTCCAGGAGAGCAGGAGTTAAAAATTTGCATGAGATGGGACAGAAAAACAGTGGGAGTTCAGAGAAAAATAAAAGGTGACATCACAGGGAAATGGCAGAAGCAGCGGACCTGTGCGGGAGCGAGAGCGGAGGCAGAGCAAATAATCAGTGTGGCAGAGGAAGGCCAGAGAGCGGAGGCAGCGGATCTGACAACAAAAACAAGGATTGAAGTCACAAAAAGCAGGGAAGTGATTGGTTGGTCAGTATTTCTCTCTTTTCTTGGGCATTGGTTTAAATTAAGAGCTGGGATTAAAAACTAAACGCTCAAAACTTATGCATTTAATTAATTAAATACATTAGAGATGGCAGGGCAGGAGATGTGTTACTGCTGCATCATGTGGGAACTGGTGGACACCATTGAGGTCCTTGGCGACCACATTTGCAGTAAGTGTTGGTTGCTCGAGGAACGTCGGCTCCATGTTGATGAGCTGGAGTCCGAGCTTCAAACACTGCGACACATCAGGGAGGGGGGAGAGTTACCTGGACGCTGTGTTCCAGGAGGCAGTCACAAACCTTAGAATAATTAATTCAAATTTGGTGCGTGGTCAGATACAGCTGGGTGTGATTATGAGCAAGGCAGGTATGGGGATCCAGGAGGTAGTGGTGGAGGAGTCTCAGCCCTTGCTCTTGTCCAACAGTTACATGGTTCTTACTCCCTGTGTGGGCGAGAGCAAGGATTGCAGTGAGTATGAGCAAACTGACCACAGCACCGTGGTACAGGGAGCCATTCAAGTGGAGGGAGCAAAAAGAAATGTGGTAGTGGTAGGGGACAGTATAGTTAGGGGGATAGATACTGTTCTCTGCAGCCAAGAGCGTGAGTCCCAAAGGCTGTGTTGCCTGCCTGGTGCCAGGGTAAAGGACATGTCCTCTGGGCTGGAGAGGAACTTGGAGTGGGAGGGGGAAAGATCCCATTGTCATGATTATTGTAGGTACCAACGACATAGGTAGGACAAAGAAAGAGGTTCTACTGAGGGAGTATGAGCAGCTAGGGGCTAAATTAAAAAGCAGAACCACAAAGGTAATAATCTCTGGGTTACTACCTGAGCCACATGCAAATTGGCATAGGGTAAATAAGATCAGAGAGATGAACGAGTGGCTCAAAGATTGGTGTGGGAGAAATGGGTTTCGATTCCTGGGGCACTGGCACCAGTACTGGGATAAGAGGGAGCTGTTCAGTCGGGACAGGCTTCATTCGAACCAGGCTGGGACCAGTGTCCTGGTGAATCGAATAGCTAGGGCTGTAGATAGGGCTTTAAACTAAATAGTGGGGGGGAGGGATATGCTGAGTGGAAATTTAAAAGTCAAAGAAAAATGAGAAGGCAAAAGTGCAGGGTAGCGATAGGGGTAATGATAACCAGAGTGTGACAGGAAGGGACAGAGCGTATACACATAAGAGTGCATCAGAAAGAGGAGTCAGAGTTGTGAAAAATGGTAAAAAGACAAAATTAAAAGCTCTATATCTGAACACACGCAGCATTCGTAACAAGATAGATGAATTGACAGCACAAATAGAAATAAATGGGTATGATCTGATAGCCATTACAGAGATGTGGTTGCAAGGTGACTAAGGCTGGGAACTGAATGTTCAGGGGTATTTGCCATTTCTTAAGGATAGGCAGAAGGGAAAAGGAGGTGGTGTAGCTCTGTTAATAAGGGATGAGATCAGTGCAGTAATGAGAAATTATATTGGCCTAGAAGGTCAAGACGCAGAATCAATTTGGGTGGAGATAAGAAATAATAAGGGTAAAAGGTCATTGGTGGGAGTGGTCTACAGGCCCCCAAAGAGTAGCCACACTGTAGGACAGAGAAAAAATCAAGAAATAATAGAGGCTTGTAAGAAAGGTATGGCTATAATCATGGGAGATTTTAATCTTCATATTGATTGGACAAAGCAAATTGGCAAAGGTAGACTTGAGGAAGAGTTCGTAGAGTGTATACGGGATGGTTTCTTGGAACCAACTAGGTAGCAGTCTATTTTAGATCTGGTAATGTGTAATGAGGCTGGATTAATTAATGATCTCGAAGTGAAGGATCCTCTTGGGAAGACTGATCATAGCATGGTAGAATTTCAAATTCAGTTTGAGGGTGAGAAAGGTAGGTCTCAAACTAGTATCCTGAACTTAAACAAAGGTAATTACAAATGTAGACTTGGTTAAAGTGGGCTGGGAAAATATATTACAGGGTAAGACTGTAGAAAAGCAGTGACAAACATTTAAGGAGATATTTCATAACTCTCAGCAAAGATATATTCCAGTGAGAAAGATAGAGGCCCAGAAATTGATCTCGCTCTGTTCCCGCGGGGGTAAGCCTTCCCCGCGATGTCTCACCTCGCTTGTGCTTTTTCAGATCCAGCTCGCACGAACTTGATGTTCCAGACATCAGCTGTGCTGGGCTTGCGTATCCCAGCGGCGTAGTGAATTCGTGCGAGCTGTGGGATCACGTGACTCAGTTAGAGCCAATGGCAGCACACCATCTTCCATTCATAAGTTTCACAGACCTGCTGTGAAATCTATGAATCTTACACCCCCCCAAAATAACAGCTAAACCTCAATTAAATTTAAAAAAAAAACCATCACATTAATAAAATAAGTATAGTTAATTAAATTAACCATTTTAAATAAAAAATTAAATTTTTGAAAAAATTTAAAATCTTTTAAAAAGTTATAAAAATAAACTTACCTGTCTTTAAAGTCTCTAAAAAAGATATACCTGTAAAAAAAAATTCAAAAAAATAATTAATTCACTACTTACCTTCTTAAAAGCGGGTCTTACTCCTCCTTTTTACATTTCCAAAATCTTCCCTACTTACCTGCGCGTCCAAAGCATGAAGTGCACAGCGTGCGCGCAGCCTGTAGCGCGCACGCGATGCACCCAGGACCCGCCCCCTTTTCAGAAGAGCAATTGCCGGTTTTCAGCGCATGCGCAGGGCATGCAGAAAACCGGCAATTGGAGTGGGAATACGCGAGAGTTGTCTTATGAAGAAAGGTTGAGCAGGTTAGGGCCGATACTCATTGGAGTTTAAAAGAATGAGAGGGGATCTTCTTGAAACATATGAGGGGGAAAAATTCAGTTGGTTGCGCCTCCCGTTAGCGCCTTAAGAGGGCGCTAATGGGGCGCAAAGCATCTGGCGCCCAGGCGCGGCGAAGTTTGCGCCGCTCGCGAAATTAACTAGACATTTTGCGGCTGCGCTAAACACTACCGCCACGATCTCCTGCACCGGCAGATCGTGACGTCAGTTGAGTGTGCAACGCCCCAGTTTCGCCCCGGAGCGGATATTGAGTGGCGCCCCCTGCCTTACCGCCTGACGCTAGCAATGACAGGTTGAGGGGAGCGTTCTGCAGTCATGAAGGGAAAGGGGGAGCGCTATTTAAAGGTGACCGCTTCCTGCCTTTTATTGTTGGTGCAATTTTTGAACTACGCATTCTGAGAGAGAGAGGGAGAGACTTCTGGAGAGATTCAATGTTGTGTGAAGGAGTTTTGGGTACTGAGCAGCACTTTGCAGGTTCATTTTGATTTGCCATTCCTTGTATCGATTTAGAAGAGACTGTGGGGGCTGCACTCTGAGCTCTTTGCCTGGGACTCTCCATTGTTCTTTCCAGCAGATTTGATGTGCAGGTCTCTCCAGGCCGAGATTCAAGGCTGCAATGAGCAGGATGTGGATGGAAAGCAAGATTAACCATCCCCTTTAAGAACTGGCCCGTGCCATTGTGTGTGTGTTCCATTGCTGACTGACATTACATGAGCTTCGCCAGCGCTCTGAGGTAGCGCCTCACTCCTCGGCCTTTGCGCCTTAAGACAGGTGTGAAGCGCCTGATTTAGCGCTGCAATCACCTCCAGGGGCGATAAAAGTCAAGTTTGCAGTCGGTGGCGATAATTAGCGCCAGGCGCTAATCTTTGCGCCCGGCCGCTAATTGCGCCCCAAATGGGGCGATACTGAATTTCTCCCCCATAAGATTCTGAAGGGGCTTGACAGGGTAGATGCAGAGATGGTGTTTCCCCTTGTGGGGGAATCTAGAACTAGGGGGCATAATTTCAGAATAAGGGAGCACCCTTTTAAATCAGAAATGAGGAGGAATTTCTTCTCTCAGAGGGTTGTGAATCTTTGGAATTCTCTTCCCCAGAGAGCTGTGGAGGCTGGGTCATTGAAAATATTTAAGGTGAAGACAGACAGATTTTTGAACGATAAGGGAATCAAGGGTTATGGGGAGCGGGCAGGGAAGGGGAGTTGAGGCCAAGATCAGATCAGCCATGATCTTATTGAATGGCGGAACAGGCTCGAGGGGCCAAATGACCTACTCCTGCTCCTACGTCTTATGTTCATTTCCTGCCTCCCTGGTACAAGGCCTTTCTACCAAGGGTCCATATCAGTGCTGTTTCACTAGTTTTGAGGTAGCATAGTGGTAATGTCACTGGGCTAGTAATCCAGAGGCCTGGACTAATGATCCGGAGACTTGAGTTCAAATCCCACCACGGCAGCTGGGGAATTTAAATTCAGTTAAGTAAATAAATCGGGAATAAAAAGCTAGAATCAGTAATGGTAACCATGAAACTATCGGATTGTTGTAAAAACCCATCTGTTTCACTAATGTCCTTTAGGGAAGGAAATCTGCCATCCTTGCCTGGCCTATATGTGACTCCAGACCCACAGCAACGTGGTTGACTCTTAACTGCCCTCTGAAATGGCCAAGCAAGTTGCTCAGTTGTAACTAACCGCTACAATACAATATAATAAGAATGAACCCGGATGGGACCACCCGGCATCAACCTCGACCTTGGCACCGGCTACGGACACGGCAACAGCATCCCCGGCCCAGTCGACCCTGCAAAGTCCTACTCGCCAACATCTGGGGACTTGTGCCAAAATTGGGAGAGCTGTCCCACAGACTAGTCAAGCAACAGCCTGACATAGTCATACTCACAGAATCATACCTTTCAGCCAATGTCCCAAACTACACCATCACCATCCCTGGATATGTCCTGTCCCACTGGTAGGACAGACCCACCAGGGGTGGCGGCACAATGGTATACAGTCGGGAAGGAGTGGCCCTGGGAGTACTCAACATTAACTCTGGACCCCATGAATTCTCATGTCTTCAGGTCAAGCATGGGCAAGGAAAACTCCTGCTGATTACCACCTACCGCCCTCCCTCAGCTGATGAATCAGTACTCCTCCATGTTGAACACCACTTGGAAGAAGCACTGAGAGTAGCAAGGGCACAGAATGTACTCTGGGTGGGACTTCAGTGTCCATCACCAAGAGTGATTTGGTAGCACCACTACTGACCGAGCTGGCCGCGTCCTGAAGGACATAACTGGCAGACTGGGTCTGCGACAGGTGGTGAGAGAACCAACACGAGGGAAAAACCTACTTGACCTCGTCCTCACCAATCTACCTGTCGCAGATGCATCTGTCCATGACAGCATTGGCAGCAGTGATCACCGCACAGTCATTGTGGAGACGAAGTCCCATCTTCACACTGAGGACACCCTCCATCGTGCTGTGTGGCACTACCACCGTGATAAATAGGATAGATTCAGAACAGATCTGGCAGCTCAAAACTGGGCGTCCATGAGGCGCTGTGGACAATCAGCAGCAGCAGAATTGTATTCCACCACAATCTGTAACCTCATGGCCTGGCATATCCCTCAATCTACCATTACCACCAAGCCAGGGGACCAAACCTGGTTCAACAAGGAGTGTAGAAGAGCATGCCAGGAGCAGCACCAGGCATACCTAAAAATTAGGTGCCAACCTGGGGAAGCTGCAACACAGGACTACATGCATGCGAAAAAGCGGAAGCAGCTTGCAATAGACAGAGCTAAGCGATCCCACAATCAACGGCTCAGATCAAAGCTCTGCAGTCCTGCCACATCCAATCGTGAATGGTGGTGGACCATTAAACAACTAACGGGAGGAAAGGCTCCAAGAATATCCCCATCCTCAATGATGGTGGCGCCCAGCACGTGAGTGCAAAAGACAAGGCTGAAGCGTTTGCAAACAACTTCAGCCAGAAGTGCCGAGTGGATGATCCATATCGGCCTACTCCTGAGGTCCCCACCATCACAGAAGCCAGTCCTCGCCAATTCGATTCACTCCACGTGATATCAAGAAACGGCTGAGCACACTGGATACAGCAAAGGCTATGGGCCCCGACAACATCCCAGCTATCGTGCTGAAGACTTGTGCTCCAGAACTAGCCAAGCTGTTCCAGTACAGCTACAACACTGGCATCTATCCGACAATGTGGAAAACTGCCCAGGTATGTCCTGTCCACAAAGAGCAGGACAAATCCAACCCGGCCAATTACCGCCCCATCAGTCTACTCTCAATCATCAGCAAAGTGATGGAAGGTGTCATCGACAGTGCTATCAAGCGGCACTTACTCACCAATAACCTGCTCACTGATGCCCAGTTTGGGTTCCGCCAAGACCACTCGGCTCCCAACCTCATTACAGCCTTCGTCCAAACATGGACAAAGGAGCTGAATTCCAGAGATGAGGTGAGAGTGACTGCCCTTGACATCAAGGCAGCATTTGACCGAGTCTGGCATCAAGGAGCCCTAGTAAAACTGAAGTCAATGGGAATCAGGGGGAAAACACTCCACTGGCTGGAGTCGTACCTAGCACAAAGGAAGATGGTTGTGGTGGATGAAGTACAATCATCACAGCTCCAGGACATCACTGCAGGAGTTCCTCAGGGCAGTGTCCTAGGCCCAACCATCTTCAGCTGCTTCATCAATGAGCTTCCCTCCAACATAAGGTCAGAACTGAGGAAGTTCACTGATGACTGCACAGTGTTCAGCGCCATTCACAAATCCTCAGATAATGAAGCAGTCCATGCTTGCATGCAACAAGACCTGGACGACGTTCAGGTTTGGGCTGATAAGTGGCAGGTAACATTCATGCCACAGAAGTGCTAGGCAATGACTAGCTCCAACAAGCGAGAGTCTAACCACCGCCCCTCGACATTCAACGGCATTACCATCGCCGAATCCCCCACCATCAACATCCTGGGGGTCACCATTAACCAGAAACTTAACTGGAGCAGCCACATAAATACTGTGGCAACAAGAGCAGGTCAGAGGCTAGGTATTCTGCGGCAAGTGTCTCAACTCCTGACTACCCAAAGCCTTTCCACCATCTACAAAGTACAAGTAAGGAGTGTGATGGAATACTCTCCACTTGCCTGGATGAGTGCAGCTCCAACAACACTCAAAAAGCTCGACACCATCCAGGACAAAGCAGCCCGCTTGATTGGCACCCCATCCACCACCTTAAACATTCACTGCTCCACCATCGGCACACCATGGCTGCAGTGTGTACCATCCAGAAGGTGCACTGCAGCAACTCGCCAAGGCTTCTTCGGCAGCACCACCCAAACCTGCGACCTATTCCATCTAGAAGGACAAGGCAGCAGGCGCATGGGAACACCAGTACCTCCAAGTTCCCCTCCAAGTCACACACCATCCTGACTTGGAAGTATATCGCCGATCCTTCATCGTTGCTTGGTCAAAATCCTGGAACTCCCTACCTAACAGCACTGTGGGAGTACCATCACCACACGGACTGCAGCGGTTCAAGAAGGTGGCTCACCACCACCTTCTCAAGGGCAACTAGGGATGGGCAATAAATGCTGGCCTTGCCAGCGATGCCCAGAAGCCATAAACAATTTTTTTTTTAAATTCAGACTGTCTCACTTTAATCTACCAGATAAATACCTTATCTCCATGATCTCTCTCATTTTATGTCCTTATATTAATTATTTTTAAAATATCTTTGCAATTAGTTTTGTTAAGCGAATTCTAATTTCTACTTAGCATCATAATATATTATTTAGCAATTTAACCTTCACTCGCAGCCTGTGGCTGTTTGTTATCAAAACTTAGTCAAAACTGCTTTTGACTGTCTTTGCAGCTGCATTTTGAATAAGTCTTAGCTTATTAGTTAACCAGGAGTAATTATGGGTAATATTATTTGGTCAATGACTACACTTGAATTTATACGTATATGATTCTCATCTACTAAATATCTCTAAATATCAGCCTTTCATGCAGAACTATTGAACTGCACACTTCGGAATATAAACTAATCTAACTACATAAAAAAATTACCACAAAATAAATCCAGAATAAAACCACAAATCTATTTCTAAAGTTTCCCCAAGTTGGATCGAACTAGTTTCCAGAGACAACAGTTCTCGACAGGCACAGGCACGATGGGCTGAATGGCCTCCTTCTGTGCTGTATCAGTCATTCTATGATATCAGATCAGTATCAGAATTCAGGGTCTGTATTGCGACGGCTCCTTGTGAATCATCTGTTTCATTTACTGTCGCATCGTGTGGATTCCCGCTGTTCGATATCTGACAAGGGGCAAGAAATGTGCTTTAAATAAAGAGATTATCCTTCAATAATAAACAACAACAACGACTTTTATTTATATAGCGTCTTTAACGTAATAAAACTTCCCAAGGCGCTTCATAGGAGTGTTATCAAAATAAAAACAATATTTGACACCGAGCCACATAGGAGATGTTAGGGCAAATGACTAAAAGCTTGGCTGAAGAGGTAGGTTTTAAGGAGAGTCTTAAAGGAGGAAAGAGACGTAGAGAGGTGGAGAGACTTAGGGAGGGAATGCCAGAGCTTCGGACCTAGGCAGCTGAAAGCACGACCGCCAATAGTGGAGCATTTAAAATTGAGGATGTTCAGAAGTCCAGAAGAGGTAGAGCGCAGAGGTCTCGGGGGATTATAGGGCTGGAGGAGATTACAGAAATAAGGAGGGGTGAGGCCATGGAGGGATTTGAAAACAGGATGAGAATTTTAAATTCTAGGCGTTGCTTAACTGGGAGCCAATGTAGGTCAGCATGCACAGGGGAGATGGGTGATCAGGACTAGAGGCGAGTTAGCACACAGGTGGCAGAGGTTTGGAGGACCTCAGGTTTATGGAGGGTAGAACTAGGGATGCCGGCCAAAAGTCAAGTCTAGAGGTGATAAAGGCATGGATTAGGGTTTAAGAAGCAGATAAGATGAGGTAAGGGCGGAGATATTACGAAGGTGGAAATGGGCAGTCTTAGCAATAGAGTGGATATGAGGTAGGAAGCTCAATTCGTGATCAAATATGACTCCAAGGCTGTGAACAGACTTACTGTAGAATTCGCAATATATCGCGATTTTATTTAATAAGGAGAAAACACAGAGTTTCGTTCAAACAGCTTTTATTTCAGCAGAATGCTGCCAGGTTGTTCAAAGTGGACACAAGCAGCCTGTAAAATGGCCGCCGCACCTCGTGACAGAACATTCTAGACTTTTCAACAGGCAGACAAGATGGCGTTCCAATAAACATTTGTGCAAGATCGATTAAGATTCAGCACAGTGAAGATAATACACGAGACATTATGGGTTTGCAGTATACACATAAATACTGAAATCGGTCTCCCAGGTACGAATGAAAGCTATTGTACCGAGTAATCAAGGGCCCATCCAAAAGACATTAATATGTAAAATCCCAACGACTCTACGATGAGAGAGCCGTTAGCAGGTAGTTATACAAAACACTTGGAAGCCCCAAAACCCCTCCAGGGAGAACACCGACCGATTTAACAATGGGAGAAATATTAACAGGTACTCAGACATTTACGAGTAGCCCCGAAACCCATTAAGAACGGAGATCACCCTTACAAGACATTTGAGCGCCAGACCCTAAACAAAAGAAAGGACATTAAGGTTGGGCGGGAAACGGAAGATTTTGCACTATAATTGCAGGCTCCAAACCGTCCATCTCTCTCTTATTCTCTTATCCTCGTGGCTGCTCCTGTGTACTCGTAGTCGGGCTCCTGCTTGCCTGGTGCCTCTTTGAAAAAGACTGTCGAACTTTCTGATCCGTTCGGATCTACCTCGTGTCGCGTAACGAAGACCTATGTTGGTAACTGGCAGCGGAACCAAAGGCCCGAGATGAGATGAGATGAGATGAGATGAGATGAGAAGAGAGGAAGACCATACTCATCGCCACGGTCAGTAAATCCCGACCGCGCCTGTAGGTCGAATAGCCAAGTTTTCCTTGCCAGGGAGACTTCTTCGAACTTGCAAGAACGCTTCATCATCGATGATATTGACTAATCTGTGAACTGTGCTCGAAAAGTACCTGTTAAACCAACCAACACAGGTCTTCATCACAGCAGACGGTCCAGCCTGCTAGCCGGAGCAGAAGCAAGTAAACAAGTGGGACCAGGAGATCTCCTGACCGACACGTGGGTGCTGCGGTGAAAAACATCCGATCAGCTATTCGGAATTTCTCCGAGTTATCACGAGTGGTGAGCATGAGTCTCGAAATCCTACGAATCTAGTTAGGATAGATATTGATAGGGGAGGGTTTAAGTATTAAGGATACTTGTAATGTGTGCCCCTATTTACGGTGTGTCGTTCGTTCCTCGTTTCCCTAGGATCAGCTATATAACTGCTTGTAAGATTGTACTGTCATTAATCTGTGCTTATGACATGTATTTCATAATCTTAAATATCATGCAATAAAGATTTTCCATTTCGTACCATTCAACCGAGTCTACATGAGTTTCATCTCCATTACTGCTCTCGCATCTAAGTCCAGTGTCTAGAACCGTAAGGGCGAGTGATTCGAACCACTCACAGGTGTGTCTAGTGCTCCCAGACTGGCTGGAGACCAGAACAGGCAACAAGGCCTAAACCCGCACTGACATACAGGCTGCACAGAGCCGCGTGAATCTCACAGGCTGCGAGACACGCAGGGTCAGAATCCCTTACATTGGTCAGCCTTAGACAGTTGCTGGGGAGAGAGATCGAATCAGTGGAAAGGGAATGGAGTTTGTGGCGTGAACAGAAGACAATGGCTTCGGTCTTCGAGATATTTAATTGGAGGAAATTTCTACTCATCCTGTGCTGGATGTCGGACAAGCAGTCTGATAGTATAGACATGGGGGCGGGTTCAAGAGAGGTAGAGCTGGGTATCATCAGCGTAGATATAAAAATTCACGTTGTGTTGCCGGACGATGTCACCGAGGGGCACCATGTAGATGAGAAATAGGAGGGGGCCAAGGCTAGATCCTTGGGGGACACCAGAGTTGACAGTGCAGGATCGGGAAGAGAAGCCATTGCAGGTGATTTTATGGTTACAGCTGGAAAGTTAGGAATTAAACCAGGCAAGCGTAGTCCCATCTAGCTTGATGATGGTGGACAGGCTTTGGAGCAGAATTGTGTGGTCAACCCTGACAAAGGCTGCAGACAGGTACAGAAGAACGACAAGGGATAGATTACCTTTGTCGCAGTCAATGAGGATGTCATTTGTGACCTTGGTAAGAGCAGTTTCAGTACTGTGGCAGGGGCAGAAGCCTGATTGAAGGGATTCAAGCAAGGAGTTCTGGGAAATATGGGCATGGATTTGGGAAGCGACAACTCATTCAAGAACTTTGGAGAGGAAAGGGAGGTTGGAGATGGGGCGATAGTTTGCAAGGACTGTTTTCACGGAGGATAGGGGTGATGACGGCAGATTTGAATGAAAGGGGACAGTACCTGAGGAGAGAGAACCATTAGCAATATCCGCTAACATGGGAGCCAGGAAGGAAAGTTGGGTTGTCAACAATTTAGTAGAAATAGGTTCGAGCGTTCAGAAGGTCAGTCTCATTGACAAGATGAACTTTGAAAGGGCAAGGGGGAGTTTTTGTGATGTTGATTGAGGGAAAAATATTGGCCAGGACACCGGGGATAACTCGCCTGCTCTTCTAAATAGTGCCGTGGGAACTTTTATGTCCAACTGAGAGAGCAGACGGGGCCTCGGTTTAAATTCTCATCCGAAAGACGGCACCTCTGACAGTGCAGCACTCCCTCAGTACTGCACTGGAGTGCCAACCTAGATTTTTGTGGTCAAGTTTCTGGAAAATAGGAATATATGAATGTAAAATAAGTTCACACCAGTGAAGGCAAAGGTCATGGGCATGGTGCAGCCACATTGCTAAAAGGTTCTCCTGGTGGTCAACTGACCTCACCAGTAAAGTTATGCCCTTGAACTTAGGACTCTGTTACTGACAGAACAATGCTCTCCTACAAAGCTATTGATCCTGTCTCTTTTGTTCCCTCCCTGAGCTGTGATCTGCTATAAATTTTATCATAATCATTAATTTTCACTAAATAAAGTCGTACTGATCAGCTCATCGTAATTTTTACTGGTCACGATTTAACAAACAACGGTTCAAAGATTGGTTTCTGGCAACTTTCAAGTTACTCATTTCAAAGAGGAATATTTGTGATAGTAAATTAAAATAATAAAACGATTGGGCTCCTAGTTTGAGCATTGTCCATTCATTGATAATCAGGTATGGCCCTCCGAGATCTCCCTGATTCTTTCCTCAGAGCCTGATGGAAAGTGGGAGCAGGGCAGTTATTGCCGTTTGAATCAGAAAAAATATTCAAAGCTCTAAGATTTCACCAAATTTGGAACAATTGCTTCCTTTAACTGATGATTCCTTTAAAATCAATATAATGTACAATATTTAAATAAAATTTTAAAATACAGTTTGTGACCACATAATATCTGTTCAACGAACATCAGTTTTCTCAGTGTCAAGTGACAGCTCGGCAATTATTCCTGATTAATTGGAAAGCTTAAAGAAATTCTTACTCTTGTCATCCTCTTCAAGCAGCAAAATAGTCCAACAGCAACGCCCAGAATAAGCAACAAGCAGCCCAAAACTGTGATGATCCAAATCTCCGGAAGTGGTCTCGCTCTCACTGTGAAGGACAAAGTTGAGATTTTAGATTCACTCAAGACCAAGTCCACGTTGTGTTCTTTTTGTCACAATTTACGTGTCCGGATTTGACTATTTTCATCAGATTCTTGTGGGTGCAATGGTTTTGAATTGAAGTGAGCAGCTCTGAGGGAATGAAAAGGGATTGAATAAACCCAAAATTGGGTCATTCATTATCTAAACTGTCAAACTGGATGTGAAAGTGTTGTCCTGACCAGAGGGGCAGAATACAGATTCACACCTGAGATTCCCCAGGTGGCGAGTTCCCAATCTCGGCTGTGCTGTCTGGGGAGACATTAACCATCAAGGTGTGAGACAGCCACAGATCTGTAACTGGCATTCACTTAAAAAACACCTATTTTGACAAGGTGCAATTTTGTTGAAATTATTAGGGGAAAAATTCAGTTACTTTGTACTTCCCATTCGCGTGGGCGCGGCGATGTTTGTGCCGCTAGCGAAATTGACCAGACCTTTTGCGGTGGCGCTAAACACTTCCGCCACGAATTCCTGCGTCAGCAGATCGTGATGACAGTCGAGCGTGCAACGCCCCAGTAGCGCCCCGGACCGGATATTGAGAGGCGCCCCCTGTCTTACCGCCTGCTGCTAGCAACGACAGGTTTAGGGGAGCGTTTTGCAGTCGGGAAGGGACTGGGGGAGCGCTATTTAAAGGCGACTGCTTCTTGACTTTTTTTGTCGGCGACATTTATGCACCACGCATTCTGAGAGAGAGAGAGAGACTTCTGGAGAGATTCAACACTGTGTGAAAGAGTTTTGGGTACTGAGCTGCACTTTGCAGGTACATTTTGATTTGTCCTTCCTTGAATCGATTTAGAAGAGACTGTGTGGACTGCACTCTGAGCTCTTTCCCTGGTCCTCTCCATTGTTCTTTCCAGCAGATTTGATGTACAGGTCTCTCCAGGCTGAGATTCAAGGCTGCAATGAGCAGGGTGTGGATGGAGAGCAAGATCGACCCTCCCCTTTAAGAACTGACTGGCGCCATTGTGTGTGAGTTCCATTGCTGACTGACATCACATGAACTTCACCAGCGCTCTGAGGTAGCGCCTCGCTCCTCGGCCTTTGCCCCTTAAGACAGATGTGTAGCACCTGATTTAGCGCTCCAATCACCTCCAGGGGCGATAGAAGCCATGTTTGCAGTCGGAGACGATAATTAGCGCCAGGCGCTAAACTTTGCGCCCGGCCGATAATCACGCCCCAAATGGGGCGATACCGAATTTTTCTCCCTTAATGTTTAAAAGTGCTACCATGCATGTTTTTGAAAGCTTTGTGTGTTGTTGTAATGTTTATCTATGGTACATTTAATTTAATATTTTATTTCAAAATCTTAATTAATATAATATTGTAACACTAGATGAGGTAAGTACCTGATATAAATGGGCAATTTCATCAGTCGACAGACTTCCAGTATAATTATGTTCGACTGGTTCATCTCCCATGGCATTGATCATGATCAAGATTATCAAACCTAATTTTAAACTATTAAACAGAACATTGAATGTGATCTGCCATGTTATCCTCAATCATTTGTCTTTAGTTTACTCTCCATATCAATGTCATTGTCTTCTCTAATATCTGGTTTGCAAGCCTCAATGTGCCATTGTATTCAATGACCTATAATCCCACTGTTCAGGGAGTGAGTGGTTGAATTTTGAGGCCTCCCGGCTGGTGGAATCAGGATGGTAATGTCCCGGAAAATGGCCAGGAATGGCTCAGCCCCCCTTCCCCCCATTCCTGCAGTCAATGTGGCCGCGGCGATCTTCTCCCAGGACTAGCACTGGACGGGCGGAGTCAGGCGGTAGGCCCATCGATTTCTGCCCAAGGCCTGCCGGTGTGATGCTAATGAGGCCCGTCCGTCAACATGGACTGGGCCTGCCGTCAGCACCATCGGGCAGCCGTCCATCGCCCTCCCGCTCCGCCGGTCAGACACCCGATAGTTCACATCGACCCCAAGTTCCTCTGGCGGGGTTTCTAGTGTGGGAGCGAACGCAGGATCCACGCACTGTGCTGCTCGGTGTGAAACCTTGCCTTGTAATATTGCTGAGCCTATTATTAACACTCAGTGCGTGGACAGGTGCTGTTGAGGTGGTGAATTGCTGTCTGGGGCCTATCACGGATACGCTGTAGGAATTCCCACTGCTCAGTGAATCACAAGACCTGTGTGAGAATCCGGTACAAACAACGTTGGTGATAGAGCTGCATTCACAGTAAGTTTAACGGTCTAACTGGCTTTTGCTTCCTTCAATCCTGTGAGTTTTTTTAACCTAGTATAGCTGATGCTTCTTTTTGTTTCTTTTCCCTCTGTTCTTTATTTCAGCCATGTACCATTGATGCTTTTTCCCGCTTTTAATATTTCCTGACTGATTTAAATCTCCTAACACTACACCTTCGCTTTTCATTTTCTGGCAGCACCCTCGTGGACTCAACCTTATTATTATGAGGATAAATAAAGACAAGGGATGAGAGAAGATAGTCGGTTCCTCCAGCTAATCCTTCGATGTAATCTTACAGTCTCATCATCACAGTCTCCAACTGCCTCTTATACCAGTCCAGAGATTTTCCTCCAGAACAATATTTTCTGTTCCATTCATTATCTTATAAAACTCTTTAAGGTCCCCTTTCATTCCTCTGCTTTTAAATCTGCAGGTTCCAAGTCTGAGAAATTGAACTTGGGCCCAAAATGGGCATCAAGTTGGTGAAGTGATTGCTTTGAGCGCCGGTCCCTGCCGGCCTGGGGCCAGATGAAATTCACCATCAGCCCTCATTAGAATGAAACAGACAATCCGCAGACGCCTATCGTTGTGTCCCAGTGGGGGCCTGATGAATTCCAGCCAGCTTCGATGCTGAACCAGCCCACAGGTAGGTCCTTTGGGGAGCCAAACCCGTGGGTTTGTGTGGAGGTCGAACCCAGGCCGCAGTATTATTGTGGAGCCAGGAGAAGCACTCCATCTCCCCCTGGCTCCACAGAAATGTAACTGTTAAAAGGTTTTCCGGCCATTTCTTGAGCGGCCTCCAACGGACCTGTTAAACACCAGTGGTTCATCCTCTCAAAACCTGGTACAGTGAGCTGGAGCTGGCACGGCATAAGCTCCGCCCATCTGTACACCAATTTCAATCGGGGTCCTCCAGTTGGCATTAGGACCCAGAATTGCATGTGCAAGACGCCTAAAGCCTGTTTCAGGAGGCCACCCAGAGCCTCGAGTTTCCTGTTCTTGTGCTCACAATGCGCGAGCCCTCAGTTAGAATGAGAGTGATGAGGCTCCGATGTTTCCAGGATCAGCTGAGACAGGCAGAGAAGAAGAGTTTCTCTGAGCCTCAAGGGTGGAGACTTTCAATTGCAATTTTTGGAGCTGGGAATTGTGTTTTGCTGTGATTTCTTTTCGAACATTCTGCCTAAAGATTCGGATTGATTTGGGGTCTGAAAACCAATGGAAACGGCTTCTGAACCATTTTTGCTGTAAAAATAAATGCTTGCCGTTTCTCAATGCGTATCTGAGACATCCGGACCGGGAAGGTTCCAAACTCGATCCCAGGCAGTGCTGAGTTATCTGAGGGTAGATTTTCTGAGGCTCTCCCCAGTGATAGAGCCTCACACACAGCCCGTGCTGATCAGAAAATCATGGCCGGCGAGATAGGAAACATACTCTTCCCTCTCCTTACTCTCTGACCAGGCCACATGCCTTCAGCCTCCAATCTCAAACTGCACACTCCTTCCAACCTTCCCATACAGTTTTGACTTTGAAATCAATGGAAATGAAAATCAGGAGCGATGTATAACGGGCGTCTGATCCGATATCGCTCGTTTGACTCTATCGCCCGAAGTCAAAATGACCCCCAATGTGTCTGAGCCAAGGGGGCAAATTTCACTGTGTGGCTTTTCTTGTGGTTTCAAACTGTGGTGTGAATAATTATGAATGTGGAGGCTGTGAGCAATAGTGGACTGAAATAGGACACAAAGGATGAGGGGTCATCTCTGGTAAAAAGAACAATCAGTGACAATAATCTTCTATTGAACGCAAACCATGAGTCACTTAGCACTGGGCTCCAGATAGTACAGGGGTAAAACCTGGGGCTGTTTTGATAAAACAAAACACATATCCAGTTCCCTCTGTCTCTGTCAGCTTTCTGAATAATCAGTCTCAATGATTTCCCTTCCCAATTCCATCCATTGAACGATTTCTCTTCAACAATGTTGCTTTAATTTCTGATCCAAATAAATGTCATTGATTCAGTGACATCAGAGACAGAGCAGGTCAGGGCATCTCTCTCCTTCCCCAGAATTGTACCTCGAATGATGTATTCCATCTATATCTGCCTGACAATGCGTCTGACCCAACACCACACTGTATCTCTTCTTCCATTGCTTTGAGCTGTATAGTTTGACTTTTGAAGTTAAACTATTGATATGTGAACACCTATGATTAACCTCTGAGTAATGTGGAGTGCAATAGAATATGAAAAGTAAAAGGTTATCCTAACAAAAGAGCAGCAAGAACTTGAGGGTAGTGTGTTTGATGTAGTCTATATGGATTTTAGCAAGGCTTTTGATAATGTCCCACATGGCAGACTGGTCACGAAAGTAAAAGCCCATGGGGTCCAAGGCAAAGTGGCAAGTTGGATCCAAAATTGGCTCAGAGGCAGGAAACAAAGGGTAATGGTCGAAGGGTGTTTTTGTGACTGGAAGGCTGGTTCCAGTGGGGTTCTGCAGGGCTCAGTACTCGGTCCTTTGCTTTTTGTGGTAAATAGCAATGATTTGGACTTGAATGTAGGAAGTATGATTAAGAAGTTTGCAGATGATACAAAAATTGGCCGTGTGGTTGATAATGAAGAAGAAAGCTGCAGACTGCAGGAAGATATCAATGGACTGGTTAGGTGGGCAGAACAGTGACAAATGGAATTCAATCTGGAGAAGTGTGAGGAATGCATTTGGGGAGAGCTAACAAGGCAAAGGAATACACTATAAATGGTAGGACACTGAGAAGTGCAGAAGATCAGAGGACCTGGAGTGCATGTCCACAGATCCCTGAAGATAGCAGGACAGGTAGATAAGGTTGTTAAGTAGGCATCTGGGATATTTGCCTTTATTAGCCGAGGCATAGAATATAAGAGCAGGGAGGTTATGCTTGAACTGTATACAACACTAGTTAGGCCGCAGCTAGAATACTGTGTGCAGTTCTGGTCACCGCATTACAGGAAGAATGTGATTGCACTAGAGGGGGTGCAGAGAAGATTTATGAGGATGTTGCCTGGGCTGGGGAATTTTAGCTATGAGGAAAGATTGGATAGGCTGGGTTGTTTTCTTTGGAACAGACGAGGATGAGGGGAGACCTAATTGAGGTGTATAAAATTATGAGGGGCCTAGATAGAGTGGATAGGAAGGATCGATTTCCTTCAGCAGAAGTGTCAATAACCATGGGGCATAGATTTAAAGCAATTGATCGGAGGTTTAGGGGGGATTTGAGGAGAATTTTTTTCACCCAGAGGGTGGTGGGGGTCTGGAACTCACTGCCTGAAAGAGTGGTAGAGGCAGAAACCCTCATCACATATGCACTTGATGTGCTGTAACCTACAAGGCTACGGACCAAGTGCTGGAAAGTGGGATTAGCGTAGATAGCTCTTTGTCGGCCGGCACGGACAAGATGGGCCGAATGGCCTCCTTCTGTGCTGTAAATTTCAATGATTCTATGGTGATGAACTTTCTATGGAGGTTAAAAGAGAAAAACCTGAGACACTTACTGTTAACCTTCATATAATATGGAATTAAAACGCTGGGCATGTTTTGATGAAACAAAACACATGTCCAGTTCCTTCTGTCTCTATTAGCTTTCTGAATAATCAGCCGTAATAAATCCTTTTCCTGCTTCTGGTCCTTAAAAGTTTTCCCCTCAACAGTTTTGCCATCACTATTGATCCAAACAAGTCTCATTGATTCAGTGACATCAGAGACAGAGCAGGTCAGGGTAACGGTGTCTCCCTCAGTCACTGCATCAGATGGTTCAGCTGTGACTGTGGAAACAAGAAAATCATTTAGATTTTAAACAATAACTTTATCATTGAAAACAATGGCAGCATTCTGTCTCCTACCTTTAACTGTGATTAGTTTAATGGTCACATAATTAAATAACCCCAGAGAACATGTGTAAACTCCGGCATCTTCAAACAGTACGGGGACAATCCTCACACTGAAGTTCTTGCCATTAAGATTTCCCGCTGTGGGCACCAGTCGACTCCCAAAATAGGCCCTGTTTACTTCGATAGGCTTAGATCTGAAAGTAGAAGCTATTTCTTTCTCTTGATTCTGAAAATGACGTGACATCCAAGACCATTTAGTTTTAATGATCTCAGATTCAGCTTCACAAATCAGGGAGAGTTCACTGTGATCTGTGCCTGACCGATAAAGTGTGTAACTCTTATTGTGTAAATCTGAAATAGAGAGACAGGAAACAAGGTGTTAGATTTATATAGCTGCTGAGATACAGATGTTCTGAATTCCCACAGGGCCATTCAGCGCCCTCCTGGCATAAGCCAGCTGGGAGTGCAGCATTGGGACAGGGAAATCGGCTGGGACCCGGATACACTGGCTGCCGGCCCAGGCTGCCTATTGTTTAAACGCCGGGTTGTGCTACAAAGTCCATCTGCCCCAAACATGGCCCCCGTCAAAGTGATGTTGTTTCCCTGTGGACTGTAGATAATCAATTTGTTAAACTGCCTCAGCAATCGATTGTCAATAAATGCCTCATACCCATTGTGTTCGGCATCTTTGGTTCCCTCGGGTTGTTAACAGAAGACGGTAATATAGAGAGAGAGACATGGGCAGGCAGGGAGCTCAATCAAATGATGCAATATCAGTCAGGCTGGAAACAGAAAGTTGCAAGGGCAAGCTTGGGCCAGGCTCAGAGGTTTAACATGTAGGGTGGTAGTTAGGAGTTAATAGCAAAATACTGCGGATGCTGGAAATCTGAAATAACAACAGAAAATGCTGGAAACACTCAGCAGCTCAGACAGCATCGACAGAGAGAAACAGAGCTAACGTTTCCCATCGAGGACCCTTCGTCAGAACTGGAAAATGTTAGAGAAGTAACAGATTTTTAAGTAAGTGTGGGGCAGGGACAGGGAGGAGGGGAGGAAAGAACAAAAGGGAAGGTCTGTGATAGGCTGGAGGGCGGAAGAGAATAAAAGACAAAAGGGATGATGGTGCAAGGCAAAAGGAGAGATAATGGACAAGTTAAGAAACAAAGGATGACTCTCGATGAGGTGTAAATGGCGATGGAAGAATCATCAACAGCTACCATGTGAGAAAAAAATACAGTGGCCGAGGTTATATTCTGAGATTGCTGAACTCAATGTTAAGTCCAGAAGGCTGTAAAGTGCCTAATCGAAAGATAAGGTGCTGTTCCTCGAGCTTACGTTGAGCTTCGTTGGAACAGTGTAAGAGGCTGAGGACAGAGAGCTCAGAGTGAGAGTGGAGCGGAGAATTAAAGTGACAGGCGACCAGAAGCTCGGGGTCACGCTTATGGACTGAACGGAGGTGTTCCGCAAAGCGGTCACCCAATCTGCATTTGGTCTCCCAAATGAAGAGGAGACCACATCGTGAGGAGTTAAGTTGGTTAAGTCAAGAAGTTAAACCATTGGTTTGGAGCAGTGTAGCATGTTCATTATTTTGAACTGCTACACAAAGACAGGTTATACTGATTGAACTAAGTGAATCTGATCATAACTGTTATTCTGTATGTTCACTTGCTTTGAAATAAAGCAGTTTAACAATTCATTACTGGCCTTGTCTCACCAAAGGTTTTTTTGGTCCATCTTCAAAATGACTAATGATGTAGACGTGCGATAGACATGAATATCCAGTTCAGGTCACAAGGGAGTTGATTCTTACACCCCTAGACTATCTTATCATATAGTCAGATATTGGGCAGTATGAGAACATCCCTAAATGTAAGACACTCAGGCCAGTTTTGTGAGTGAGCAGCACCACTGTACCCAAGAGAATGTCTCAGGAAAGACCCGAATCTTGTAACACCTGTGTTGGGTTCATTTAATTTGTTTGTATTTCTCTATTCCAATATAAGCTTGTGATTTCAAATAAAGCTGTTGGACTATAACCTGGTGTTGTGCGACTTCTCACATTTGTCCACCCCAGTCCAACACCGGCATCTCCACAACATAGACTGGAATGGCAGTTGCTTTTATAGATTGATGGATTTTATTCTTTTTGATTTATACATGTGAATCGAAATGAATCCATTGAATTCACCTGGTTGTTCACATCAGCTCTTAATGTCACCATTTTATATTTACACCCATGTTCCAGGGCAAAAACAAGGACCACATTCTGCAGTAAAAGCCCACAGTGGTGCCTGTGCTCGCTGTACTTTGTGTGTAACAGTTTTATATCAGTAACTATTTAACACCTACTGCAAGCGAGCTCTGGACTTACTCTGATCCACATCAACATTTGTGTTTCCAGTGAGAACAATGGAGTCATATTCCTGTACTTCCCATGTGTACAAATTCTGATTTTCTGCTCCAACGTGTCTGACTATCAGATAGACCGTGTTATTCAGATGGATCTCATCAGTGTTGTTCCTCCTGTTCTGCTGAGATGAGTCTCTTGGTTTCCAGTGAAGACTGACTGTATCTGAGAGTCTGGAGATGATACAACTGAGGGTGATGTCACTGCCCAATACAGGCCTCTGTGAATCTGTCTCAACTGTAAAAACAGATAAATGACGTGTAATATAGCTTTCCATAAACTTTCTGAACTATTGCATTCAGGATTTTCTTTTTCTACAAACAGACACAGTCAGACAAATGCTGACCAGCCATACTTAGTGCTGTCAATGAACATTTCCCAGATAATGTCCACTTGTCCCCCTTGGCTCCCTCATCTTCCTCATCTACATGCTGCTCCTCGGCAACATAGAATCTTTGGCCTAGAAATCCGATAATGCCGTAAACTGGAGTGGCTCCGCGGGGCGAGGTTTGCTCGCACCCGTAAAAAGATCGCAGGCAGCACCGGGACTTGTTTCCGCTGGCTGATTATCATTATTGTGGCGTTCAGCCCAGCACTGAACACGCTGAGCGTCTGAACACCCAGCAAGGACTCTGAGGTAGGTCGGGACACGGGGCCAGGATCGGCGGGGGGTGATCGGGATTCGGGGACAACATCAGGGGGAGGTCGGGGCCATCGGGGGGACCTGGAGGTCAGGGCTGCATTGGGGGAGATCAGAGAGGGCCTGGAGGTTGGAGTCGGGAGTGAGGTCGGAGATGCTAATGGTAAGTACTTAACTTTTTTTCATTCGGCCCTTATTAAAGTTTGTTTTCCCGGGAGTAAACATTGCTGGCACTGACTGCCTCATATGCAAGCCAAATTTGCAAGAGGGAACAGAAGCAGACGTTAGGGCTGTTATTTGAATATGTTAATAGAATACCGCCTGCTTCACCAATAGACGGAAGTGAGGCGGATCCCATTTTTCTAATAAACCGGCCTAAACAGCCGGCGCTCAGGGGCCAAATTTCAGGCCCATAGAATGATACAGCACAGAAGGAGGCTATTCGATGCATCGTGTCTGTTCCGGCTCTTTGGTAGAGCTATCCAATTAGTTCCACTCCCCTGCTCTTTCCTCATATCCTGTAAATATTTTCCTTCAAGTATTTATCCAATTCTTTTTTGAAAGTTACTCTTGAATCTACTTCCACCACCCTTTCAGGCAGTGGATTCGGGATCACAGCAACTCGCTGTGTAAAAGAGTGTTTCCTCATGCTGCATCTGGTCACCAATCACCTTAAATCTGTCTTCCCTGGTTACCGACCCTTTTGCCACTGGAATCAGTTTCTCATTATTTACTCAATCAAAACCATTCATGATTTCGAACCGCTCCATCAAATCTCCTCTTAACCTTCTCTTCCCTAGCTTCTCCAATCTCTCCACATAACAGAAGACCCTCATCCCCCTGATACCATTCTAGTAAATCTTCATCTTAAGACATTTGGTCAGCTTGCACATCTGTGTTGATGACACGCAGCTCTACCTTTCCACCACTTCTCTCTATCACTCCACTGCCTCTGTGCTGTCAGATCACTTGCCTAACATCTAGTCTTGGATGAGCTGTAATTTCCTCCAGTTAAATATATGAAGACCGAAACCATCTTCTTCAGCCCTCACCACGAACTCCATACATCACAAGCAGCTACATCGCTCTCCCTGGCCATTGTCTCAGGTTGAAGCAGACTCTTTAGCCCTCGGCTAAGCTTCTGACCCCACATCGTCTCCATCTCAAAGATCACCTACTTCCAGCTAAACATCATCCAAAGACATTGGGTCAGCTCCACATGTATATTCACGACACCGAGCTCTACCTCTCCACCACCACTCTCATTGAGCAGCGCGAGGAGTTGGCTCAGCGTCGGCATAAAGCGTGCAAGAGGAATGGCGAGATGAACAGCGAGAGGAGCGGGAGCAGCGGCACTGTAAAGAGCACGAGAGGAAGAGCGAGAGGAGCAGCGAGAGGAGCAGGAGCAGCGGCACTATAAAGACTGCTAGAGGAGGACCGGGAGTAGCGCCACTGGACAAAGCCTTCAAACAGAAAAATCAAGGATTGGCATCACAGGGCAGCAGGGACATGAGCGGGAGTGAGAGCGGATGTGGAGCAAATAAACAGCGCAGCAGAGGAAGGCCCGAGAGCGGAGGCAGCGGACCTGAGCGGCAACAACTCAACAAAGGCAGAATTTGAAAGAGTGACGTCAGAATTAAAAAGTGACGTCGGCACAAGGGAAGGATCTGATTGGTGAGTAGCTGGTAAGTGTGTCTAGTTAATAGTCTACAAAGTAAAGGCATGGCAGGGCAACTCAGTCCCGTGGAATGCACACCCTGTGCCATGTGGGAAGTCCTGGACGCTTCTCGTGGCCTGGACGACCACATGTGTGTGAAGTGTCGCAATCTACAGCAGCTCGAGCTCCGGGTTTCGGACCTTGAGCGGTGGCTGGAGTCACTGCGGTGCATCCGCGAGGCTGAGAACTTCGTGAATAGCACGCTTCAGGAGTTGGTCACCCCGCAGCTTAATATTGTGCAGGCAGAGAGGGAATGGGTGACCGCCAGAGAGAAGAGGAGGACCAGGCAGGTAGGGCAGGTGTCCCCTGAGTGCATCTCGCTCGCTAACTGTGCTCAGCTCTGAATACTGGTGAGGGCGATGGTTCCTCTGGGGACTGCAGCCAGAGCCAAGTCCATGGCACCATGGGTGGCTCAGCTTCACAGGGGGGGAGGAAGAAGAGTGGATGAGCAATACTCATAAGGGGATTCGATAGTTAGGGAAGCAGACGGGCATTTATGCGGCCGTAGACGTGACTCCAGGATACTATGTTGCCTCCCTGGTGCCAGGGTCAAGGATGTCACTGAGTGGCTGCAGGACATTCTGAGGGAGGAGAGTGAACAGCCAGAGGTTGTGGTCCATATCGGTACCAATGACATAGGTAGAAAGAGGGATGAGGTCCTACAGGCAGATTTTAGGGAGCTAGGAAAGAGATTAAAAAGCAAGACCTCAAAGGCAGTAATCTCCGGATTACTCCCGGTGCTACGTGCTAGTGAGTACAGAAATAGGAGGATAGAGCAGATGAATGCGTGGCTGGAGAGATGATGCAGGAGGGAAGGCTTTAGTTTCCTGAGGCATTGGGACCGTTTCTGGAGGAGGTGAGACCTGTACAAGCCGGACGGGTTACACCTCAACAGGACCGGGACCAATATCCTCGCGGGGGGAGGGGGGTTGCTAGTGTGGTTGGGGAGGGTTTAAACTAGCTTGGCGGGGGGATGGGAACCTGAGAGTTGATTCAGAAGGGAGAGAAGCAGAGCTGGAAATGGAAGGCAGAAAATTAGTAAGCGAGTTAGGAATACAGAGGAAACAAAGGCTCGAAAGTAGAGAACAAGGTAGTTTGGCAGTACTCTCTGTGTGGTAGATTCCTCGGTTTGCTATTTCTGCTGAAATTGTCAAAACGTTTTTACTCGTGTTGACCATTTCTTTGACAAAATCTTTCCCCTGGTTGTTTTAATGAGAGATGCTCTCTGCACTGGGTGATATAAATCTCACATAATTCTGGCAATCTCTCATCATTACACATGAAATTATTTACGGAGAATCATTTTATTGAACCTTTTCTAGACTTTGTCCCACTCACCTTTGATCCCAAATATTTCGTACTGTTCCAGGGTTTTATTACTCGGCTGTGTTTGAGTCAAGATGAACGATCCCGCAAATTTAAATGTGGCATTTATAATTCCCAAATTAATGCTATGAATATCCAAAGCTATTTTCAAGTTCGGTAAGAAATTTATAAGGTTCCAATGTTGGTCCCACACTCCCGAAACCCTTTTGTGAAAAGTAACCAGTCGCTGGATTTCTTGCCCTGAGTGTGGTTTCCATTCCCAGACAACAGAGCCATTCCCAGGATTGTCTGGTCCGTTTAATTGAAAGTCACCTCGCTTATCCAAAAAATAAATATGATTTGGGTTTCCTGTTAGAAAGAGGAACAATGTAATTATTTAAATATTGAAATCGCAACTCCTTAATCCAATGTTTGTAATGATTAATATTGGACTTCATTTATTTACAGTCATACTTTTTATATACAACGGATTCAGCAATGACACATACACACCCCAGTGAAGAGCTGACTGTCTGGAATAATCTGGCCTAATCCAATGATACTTTAGGACATTAGAGGGTGAATTTCTGCCACTGCAATCTGTCCTCGTGGGCCTGCAGTGTCCAATTTCACAATCCGTATTTCCAGCATTTACTGGGAGTGTGGACGGGGAATCGTTGTTAAGAAATCTGAAATACCATCACAATCAGTATTCTCCTAAAACTGAATACAGTACTGGTGCAGTCATATCACTTCAGGCTCAAAAATCAGGTCAGCGATCTCTACAAGTGATCTCCCCTCCTCTTGTGCAATGCCCAGTACGTTGTTGGTTCTCCTGGACCACCAGTGACCAGGCTACCCACAGGAGCTACCGATAACAAAGGGAGGCAGGATTTTCCACTTGGCCATAATCTGTCTGTAGGTCAGCGTGACAGACTCCGTGCCCGCCTGTCTTCCCAAACCATGAACCCCGGGCAAATTCCTGAGGTCAGCATAATTTCCATAATTATTGTGGGCTCCCAGCAGGATTCGTACTTTGATCTGAGGAGCCCACCTGGGAGAGGGAGGGAGGTGGTTGCTGTGGGTCTCGAGGTCGTGCAGCAGCAGATCAGGGCTGGTTACCCACGAGGCAGCTGAAGAGGAGGGGCAACTATGGATCAATGACAAATCTGCCTGGTGATTGATCGCATCATAATCAATTGCTTTGTGTCAGAATGATATTTGAAATTGAAATCCCCTCCCGCAAGCCAACACAACGCTAGATGCCGAGAACATGCTGCTGTCCCTTATGTTCCAGCATTGTTATGGCAGTAATGACGGTGAATGTAACATCTGATAAAACTTGGCCTCTCCACGCAATTTGAATAAATCTCTCCATATTTGGGTCCATATATTCAGAGAAGTGACGACAATCTGCAGGGAGCAGCCCGCCGGATCCCCATCCCCACTTTCTGCCCCTGCCGACCACAACCTATCCAAAATTGGGCAAGAAGGGAGAGTGAAATCCTCTCCCATTACAATCCCAAGAAGCTGGCAAAGCTCCTTCATTGAGGAGTTCAGTCCAGAGGAGGTTACAATGAAGCACTAATACATGAGGAGAAAGCACTGTATCACGTCACCTTCACTGCAGGCACTGTTACAGGGAAAAACAGAACACTTCCAGTAGATATTCAGTGTATCTATCACTGGAGCTTTCTGAACATAGATAATTACATGAGGGAGATGTTTCTGTGCTGTAAAATACTTTGAAATTCTATATAACATACATCATTACTACAAAAAATTAAAAGGGAGGACTTGGCTAATTTCAGAAAATAAAGGCTCCAAATGTCCTTGCGACTCCTGGTCTACAGGGGACATTATCAGGGTAGACAGGAGCTAGCGGGAGAGAGATTGGTGCAGGATACGGTTTTGTCAGGTTGCCTCCCTGTGACGGGGTTTCACGAGGTGGGCGGAGATCAGTTGGTTCCTGTGTCCACTCCACGCTTGTCTGAAACGTGACAGAGATAAACCAGCCCTTGGAAGATAAAGCTGACTTGCAGCCTCTTTCCACCAGGTGCTTTGCCTTATCTGTGAAAGGTGACAACTGTGGCTGTGATGGTGACATTTAACGTTAATGCATTTGGATACTTTCAGGTGGCCTCTGGTGACAGTGGTCACATCATTCAGTCAATAGTTCATCGCTATATTTTCACTTTTGAATCATCATATGCCTTCATTTCAAGGGTAAAATAAACTGATAAAACCCTCATTCTAACCTTTATTTTATTTACATTGTCATAGGGGAAGTGATCTAAAGCATTAAATCCCATGTGTCTGTGAGTCCTGATTAAATAGCAGCTCACATCACAATTACCAAAACCACAATGGCTCTGTGCACACTGTATTCACAGTGATGTTTAAACACCTTTGGACACTAAACCAAGATGTGACCCGAAGTGAGGATCAACGACAAACCTTCAAACCTTTTCAAATGATGTTTTATCGAACTGTAACTTTTATATGTTGCACAGCCTCGAACACAAAAAATTATTCTCAATAATTCCGAATTTTATTAACATTTATTAACATTTTAATATTGTTATTAATTTTGAAACCATTCTGTACCACATTCAATCTGTTAGGCTGTTGAAATCTGAAATATCGTGGAATACAGAGAGTGCTCACAGAGTGAGTGTGACACTTTGAAATGTGATGCGGAGATGCCGGTGTTGGACTGGGGTGGACAAAAGTGAGAAGTCGCACAACACCAGGTTATAGTCCAACAGCTTTATTTGAAATCACAAGCTTTCAGAGCGGCTGCTCCTTCATCAGGTGAAGTGAAGAAATGCAAATGGGCACAGCATATATAGACAGAGAACAATGCCTCTGCAGAGTACAATGCCAGACGACTACAGTTAATCTTTCTAACTGCCTTTTATCACACCTCGGCAGAGAGACAATCACGGCAATCAAATCCAACCAGGTCAGTCAGGAAGACATTACATCAAAGACGATAGCAAAATACAACAAAGACAATGAGGTGGGGTCACAAGGGGTCAAATGTGGCAGATGCTGCAGTCTGTATGGAAAACCATCCTTTCCTGCAACGTATGAGGTAGACAACGTTAGCCGAGTCACATGAGTATGTACCATGTACCTGGTGGTTAGTGTCGTCCAACGTTGTCTACCTCATATGTTGCAGGAAAGGATGCCCCGGAGCATGGTACATCGGCGAGACCATGCAGACATTGCGACAACGTATGAACGGACACCGCGCAACAATCGCCAGGCAGGAGTGTTACCTCCCAATCGGGGAACACTTTAGCAGTCAAGGACATTCAGCCTCGAATCTTCGGGTAAGCATTCTCCAAGGCGGCCTTCGAGATGCAAAATCATCGAGCAGAAACTGATAGCCAAGTTCAGTACCCATGAGGACGGCCTCAACCGGGATCTTGGGTTCATGTCACGCTATATGTAACCCCACCTGACGTAGAGTCATCCAGACTCGAGTCGTCGTTGGCTTGTTCACAGATGTGATTTCCAGTCAAAAAAGTAAAAAGTTTAAAGTTTTTGGTTTTCCATACAGACTGCAGCATCTGACACATTTGACCCCTTGTGACCCCACCTCATTGTCTTTGTTGTATTTTGCTATCGTCTTTGATGTAATGTCTTCCTCACTGACCTGGTTGGATTTGATTGCTGTGATTGTCTCTCTGCCGAGGTGTGATAAAAGGCAGTTAGAAAGATTAACTGTAGTTGTCTGGCATTGTTCTCTGCACAGGCATTGTTCTCTGTCTATATATGCTGTGCCCATTTGTATTTCTTCACTTCACCTGACGAAGGAGCAGCCGCTCCGAAAGCTTGTGATTTTGGACTATAACCTGGTGTTGTGCGACTTCTCACTTTGAAATGTGACATCGAGCGGTGTGATGGACGTTAGTTACATGCAAGAGTAGATGTATGGACAGATAGAGAGATTAATAGATAGATCAGGAAAAGGAGTTGCAGAACAATGAGAAATATGATAACATTTTTCATTTTATTAAGTTGTTTCATTGTTGAACCTGAAAAGTGAACTTACACATCCTGTTTAAAGGAGCAGGGACATGAAAATAAAGACCTTACTTGCTTGCTGAATACTAGCTGGGTGAATTCAGTAAACACTATGATAAAGTAAAATAATATGACTGTGATTGGTGGAAATAAGGCACTTACTTTGTGTGAAAACAGACGGAACTAGAAACACAAAGAAACTGAACATCAAACCAGCTGGCATTTTGTTGCAGAAAAATCATAGCCTCATTTCACAGATTCCGTCTCTTTGCCTGTAAGAAATATACATATAGATATAGATATATATATAGCACCAGAAAACCACCAGAAGTAAAACCGAGGCACATTTCCTGAATATGTTTAACACTTCAGACTGTGACAGAAAGAAATGAGGTGAAAGAGCTTTCCAAATTATTTCCCCATTCTAACTTGGAACTGTAAAATGTACAATAAACTTCTTCAGTAAATTTCTTCATAAACTTCTTCTCCACCTCTTCCTGTGAGAAGTGTAATAAAAGTTATTCATCCTAATAAATGATGGACCATGCAAAATCCACCTCTTATCCACCAGCCACATAGACTTTCCAACTAAAAATAAAGTCATTGAAGTAGAAATAAAAAGTGAAATGTAATTACCTATTATAGGAGGAATGGACAAAATGTACACTTGCAAAAGATTACTCCACTAAAATTTTCACTTATACATAATTAATTAAAACTGATCAGAAGATTTATGCATTTTATACAAATGACTATGAATTAACAGCAATTAACATTTTCTTATTCACTGCTGCTCCCTTTATTGATAATGTCTATATAATAACATGCTTTCAATGGCATTATTATCGGCAAATCCACCACCAGCAACTTCCAGGGGGTCGCCATTGACCAGAAACTCAACTGTACCAGCCATATAAATGCCGTGGCTACTAGGTCAGGTCAGATGCTGGGTTTGCTGTATCAAGTGACTCCCCAAAACCTCTCCACCACCTACAAGGCACAAGTCAGGAATGTGATGGAATACTCTCCACTTGCAAGAAGCTTGACACTATCCAGGACAAGCGGTCCGCTTGATTGGCAACATATCCACTACCATAAACATTCCCGCCTTCCACCACTTGCACACCGTGGCTGCAGTGTGTACTATCTACAGGACGCACTGCACAACTCGCCAGGCATTCTCGGCAGCACCTCCAGAACCTGCGACTTCCAGCACCTAGAAGGACAAGGGCAGCAGGTGCATGGGAACACCATCACCTCCAAGTTCCCCTCCAAGTCACACACCATCCTAACTGGACATACAACGCCGTTCCTTCATTGTCGCTGGTTCAAAGTCCTGGAACTCCTGACCGAAAAGAATTGTGGGAGCACCTTCACACATGGTCTGCAGAGGTTCAAGAAGAAGGCCAACCCACACCTTCTCAAGGGCAACTGGTGATGGGTAAAAAATGCCAGCTTTACCAGCAATGCCAATATCTCAAGAATAATTTATGAAAAGAAATCTTTGCTGTGCATTTAAAGAAAACTTTACAAGGCTTTTTAGCACCCCAGTGAAAGGATATTACAGGGCACCACATTCACAAGGCCATAACACATAAGAAATAGGAGCAGGAGCAGGCCATTCAGCCCCTCGAGCCTGCTCCGCCATTTAATGAGATCATTGCTGGTCCGATTTTGGCCTCAACTCCACTTTCCTGCCCGCGCCCCATAACCCTGGACTCGCCTGTTGCTCAAAAATCTGTCTATCTTTAGCCTTGAATATATTCAATGACTCAGCTTCCACAGCTCTCTGGGGTAAAGAATCCAAAGATTCACCACCCTTTGAGAGAAGAAATTCCTCCTCATCTCCGTCTTAAATGGGCGACCCCTTCTTCTGAGACTATGCCCCCTCGATCTAGATTCTAAATTCAAGGGCATTTAGGGATGGGCAATAAATGCTGGCCTTGCCAGCGACACCCACATCCCATGAATGAATACATTAAAAAAAATAACCTTATCTAAAATAAGATAAACTACAGGTTAGGATTAGGGTTAAAAGAAGTAGTTACCAAAAGGAAAGGTGTGTTCATCACTAACACTGAGCCAAATCAGAGTCAACTCAGTTCGATCACACTTGTGCACCAATATATTTTGCTTTCAGTTGTGCGAGATATTTGGTAATTCCCTCAGGTTGGTGCACTCTGTATTAAGCAAATAAATTCTTTGTCTTGAGATTGCATTTGATTCAAATCAGCAGCCTGGAGTTGGAAGCAGCCTATCTGGGTCTAGGGCTTATAGTCCAAAAAAATCCCAGCATGCAGCCTCTGTTTTAAGGGCACAAAATGACGTCCTAAGCTGCCAGAATGGTGGGCAGCAATGTCCTGAGGCTGGACTGATTGGCCTCCAATGACCACAAACATCTTCCTTGTCCCAGGTTTGACTCCAAACACTGGAGAGTATTCCCCCTGATCCCCATTGACTTCAGTTTTACTGGGGCTCCTTGGTGCCACAAAAGGTTAAATGCTGCCTTGATGTCAAGTGCAGCGTATAAATAAAAGTTATTTTTCTCTAATGTGTGCCTGCACACAAATACACGTGTGTGTGTGCGTGTGGAAATGGGTTGGAATGAAGTTGGAGGAACACCATTCCTTCCACAAGATCACTGTCTTTGAGTTTATTCTCTCAGCTGTAATTCTTGTTCCTCTACATCTCAGGCAGAATTGTAACAAGTAAATGATTACCTCCAAGATGAGGCTCTTTTGGATGGATACAAAGATAATTGCTCACTATAATCTTCAATGCCATCCGTCCTTTCTATGGAGACATTGAAGATTACATCACAGAAGAATTTGTCCTGTTGTGTCTGCCAGCACTTTTCTAGAACAATCAAAAAACTAATCCCACTGCCTGGGGGAGGCAATTAAAATCATTAGTGGCTTGTTTACAGCCACTTAACAAAGCTTTATTCCCAGCTTTTTGAATTTGACAGGTCGCCCACCGGTTTCCCGCTGTGCCTAAACCTTGTCTGTGAAACTGAGGCGGGAGGTCATTGGCCATTGTTTCAGCTGATGAGTTGACAGCTTCAAATGTCAAGTTAAATCTCCCAGCTGATTGAGAAATGTTCCCTGAGCCACTAACGTCTCTAAAGTGCATTTCCACTACAGATTTAGAATGCTGGACACAAGTCTCCATCCAGTCTGAACTCATTACCTCTCCCACCACTGACAGATCACTTCTGTCATCTTTACTTCCCAGGCCATCTATTCCATCAGCATGGGTGCCCTTGGAATTCTCACCTTGGTCCTCAGAATCCCAACATGATCAGCCCCAACACTAGACACACCAACAGCACCAGGCACACCAGTAGCACCAAAAACAATACCAACATTCTCTGCTATCAACTGATGCTGCACAGGACACAGGGCATTAGCACCCAACTACATTACTGCCCAGGAGACCGGGAATGGCCACACCATGGCCAGATTTACTTCACTTGATGATGTGGAAGGATGTGAAGGCACTTGAGAGGGTGCAGATTTGATTTACCAGAATGGTTCCGCAGATGGGGGATCCTAGATACAAGGACAGGTTGGAGAAGCTGGATTTGTTTTCATTAGAGCAAAGGTGTTTGAGGGGTGATTTGATAGGGGTGTACAAGATTATGATGGGTTTGGATAGGCTAGACGGGGAACGGCTGTTCCCACTTGTTCATGGTACAAGGACTAGGGGACACAGATTTAAACTTTTGGGCAAGAGATACAGGGGGGTGGTGAGGAAAATCTTTTTAACGCAGCATGTGGTGAGGACCTGGAACTCGCTGCTGATGGAAGTGGTGGAAGCGGAGACACTCAGGGGGAAAAATTCAGTTGGTTGTGCCTCCCGTTAGCGCTTTAAGAGGGCACTAATGGGGCGCAAAGCAAAAAGCGCCCGGGCACGGCGATGTTTGCGACGCTCGCGAAATTAACTAGACATTTTGCGGCAGCGCTAAACACTACCGCCACGATCTCCTGCGCCAGCAGATCGTGACGTCAGTCGAGTGCGCATCGCCCCGGTAGCGCCCTGGAGCGGATATTGAATGTAGCCCCCTGCCTTACTGCCTGCCGCTAGCAACGACAGGTTGAGGGGAGCGTTTTGCAGTCAGGAAGGGACTGGGGGAGCGCTATTTAAAGGCGAACACTTCCTGCCTTTTTTTGTTGGTGACATTTTTGCACCACGCATTCTGAGAGAGAGAGAAACTTCTGGAGAGATTCAATGCTGTGTGAAGGAGTTTTGGATACTGAACACTTTGCAGGTTCATTTTGATTTCCCCTTCCTTGTATCGATTCAGAAGAGACTGTGGGGGCTGCACTCTGAGCTCTTTCCCTGGTACTCTCCATTGTTCTTTCCAGCAGATTTGATGTGCAGGTCTCTCCAGGCCGAGATTCAAGGCTGCAATGAGCAGGATGTGGATGGAGAGCAAGATCAACCCTCCCCTTTAAGAACTGGCTGGCGCCATTGTGTCTGTGTTCCATTGCTGACTGACATCACATGAGCTTCTCCAGCGCTCTAAGGTAGCGCCTCGCTCCTCAGCCTTTGCGCCTTAAGACAGGTGTGCAGCTCTTGATTTAGCGCTCCAATCACCTCCAGGGGCGATAAAAGCCAAATTTGCAGTCGGAGGCGATAATTAGCACCAGGCGCTAATCTTTGCGCCTGGCCGATAATTGCGCCCCAAATGGGGTGATACTGAATTTTTCCCCCTCAATGTTTTCAAGGGGAGACTGGATAGGCACTTGAAGAAAATAAACTTGCAGGGCTACGGGGATAGAGCGGGGGAATGGGATTGACAGGATTGCTCTGCAGAGAGCCAGCATGGACTCGAGGGCCTGAATGGCCTCCTTCTGTGCCGTTATCACTCTATGGGGGAAAAATTCAGCTGGTTGCGCCTCCCATTAGCGCCTTAAGAGGGTGCTAATGAGGCGCAACGCAACTAGCGCCCGGGCGCAGCGATGTTTGCGCCGCTTGCAAAATTTACTAGACATTTTGCGGCGGCGCTAAACACTACTGCCACGATCTCCTGCGCCGGTGGATCGTGACGTCAGTCGAGTGTGCAATGCCCCGGTAATGCCCCGGAGCGGTTTTTGAGTGGCGCCCCCTGCCTTACCGCCTGCCGCTAGCAACGACAGGTTGAGGGGAGCGTTTTGCAGTCAGGAAGGGACTGGGGGAGCGCTATTTAAAGGCGAACGCTTCCTGCCTTTTTTTGTTGCTGACATTTTTGAACCACGCATTCTGAGAGAGAGAGAGAGAGAGAGACTTCTGGAGAGATTCAATGCTGTGTGAAGGAGTTTTGGGTACTGAGTAGCACTTTGCAGGTTCATTTTGATTTGCCCTTCCTTGTATCGATTTAGAAGAGACTGTGGGGGCTGCACTCTGAGCTCTTTCCCTGGATCTCTCCATTGTTCTTTCCAGCAGAATTGATGTACAGGTCTCTCCAGGCTGAGATTCAAGGCTGCAATGAGCAGGATGTGGATGGAAAGCAAGATCAACCCTTCCCTTTAAGAACTGGCTGGCGCCATTGTGTCTGTGTTGCATTGCTGACTAACATCACATGAGCTTCGCCAGCGCTCTGAGGTAGCGCCTCGCTCCTCGGCCTTTGCGCCTTAAGACAGGTGTGAAGAGCCTGATTTAGCGCTCCAATCACCTCCAGAGGTGATAAAAGTCAAGTTTGCAGTCGGAGGCAATAATTAGCGCCAGGCGCTAATCTTTGCGCCCGGCCGATAATTGCGCCCCAAATGGGGCGATACTGAATTTCTCCCCCTATGACTCTATGTACACCCTGGGTGCCACATGATACGCCAGGTTGGCACCATCCCACACCAACAGCATCAAACATCCCTACAATGCCCAAGCCATTCCTTTCACGCTCATCACCATTGAGGGTGTACTGCTATGTCTCACCATTCACTGCAACTCACTAAACAACATCCAAAGGTGTCAAAGAACGCAAAGTATTGAAAATCAAGGTTTCAATGGATGACACAACATTAACAAAAAATTTGCATGAACATTGCATAAAACACCCAGGTTTCCACCCTTCTGTGTTGTTAGTTGGTATGATTGCACTCTCTCTCTTAGGCAATCCCTCAGAACCGAGGATGACTTGTTTCCACACTAAAAATGAGTTCTCAGGTGACTGATGAGTCCAATGTGGGACCTACAGTCTCTGTCACAGGTGGGGCAGACGGTGGTTGAAGGGGCGGGTGGGTGGGGTGCTTGTGTTGACGTGCGCTCCTTCCGCTGTTTGCGCTTGACTTCTGCTTGCTCCCGGCGAAGAGACTCGAGGTGTTCGGCACCTTCCGGAATGCTTCTCCTCCACTTTGCGCGGTCTTGGGCCAGGGATTCCCAGGTGTTGGTGGGGATGTTCCACTTTTTCAAGGAGGCTTTGAGGGTATCCTTGAAGTGTTTCCTCTGCCCACCTGGGGCTCTCTTGCCATGTCGGAGCTCCGAGTAGAGTGCTTGTTTTGGGAGTCTCGTATTGGGCATGCGGACGATGTAGCCCGTCCATTGGAGCTGATCGAGCGTGGTCAAAGCTTTGATGCTGGGGATGTTGGCCTGAGCGAGAACACTGACGTTGGTGCACCTATCCTGCCAATGGATTAGCAGCATCTTGCGGAGGCAGCTTTGGTAGTATCTTTCCAGTACTTTGAGGTGCCTGTTGTACATGGACCATGTCTCTGAAGCATACAGGAGGGCGGGTATCATTACTACTCTGTAGACCATGAGCTTGGTGCTGGGTTTGAGGTCCTGGTCTTCAAACAATCTCTTTCTCAGGCGACCGAAGGCTGCACTGTCACACTGAAGGCGGTGTTGGACTTCGTCATCGACATCTGCCCTTGTTGACAGTAGGCTCCCGAGGTATGGAAAGTGGTCCACATTGTCCAAGGCCTCATCATGGATTTTGATAATCGGGGAGCAGTACTGTGTGGCGGGGGCAGGTTGGTAGAGGACCTTTGTCTTACGGATGTTTAGTGTAAAGCCCATGCTCTCGTACGCTTTGGTGAAGGTGTTGATGATGGTTTGGAGTTCGACCTCAGAGTGTGCGCAGACGCAAGCGTCATCTGCAAAATGTAATTCAATGACAGAGGATGGGACGACCTTGGATCTGGACTGGAGGCGACAGAGGTTGAACAGTTTCCCGTTTGTTCTGTAGAAAGCCCCACTCCAGCGGGGAGCTTACTGAGAGTGAAATGAAGCATTGCAGCCAGGAAGATCGAGAAGAGCATTGGTGCGATGACACAGCCTTGCTTGACCCCGGTCATTACGTGAATTGGGTCTGTGGTGGATCCATTGGTCAGGATCATGGCTTGCATGTCGTCGTGAAGCAGTCGGAGGATGTTGACAACCTTTTGATGGCAGCCGAAGTTGAGGAGGACACTCCATAATCCCTCACGGTTGACGGTGTCGAAGGCCTTTGTGAGGTAAAAGAAGGTCATGTGCAACGGTTGGTGCTGTACCCTGCATTTCTCTTGTAGATGACACGCGGTGAAGATCATGTCCATTGTGCCCCTTAGCGGGCAGAATCCACATTGCGACTCTGGGAGAAGCTCTTCAGCCACTGGGAGAAGGCGATTGAGGAGGATTCTTGCGATGACTTTCCCTGTGGCAGACAGCAGGGAGACTCCTCTGTGATTATCGCAATTGGACTTGTCACCTTTCTTGAAGATGGTCACGATTACTGCATCTCTGAGATCTCCTGGCATGCTGTCCTCCTTCCAAATAAGAGAAGTGAGTTCATGTATTCGCGCCAATAGTGCTTCTCTGCCATGTTTAAGCGCCTCAGCGGGGATTCCATCTGCTCCTGAGATCTTGTTGTTATTCAGTTGTCGGATGGCCTTTTCAACCTCATGCCGGCCTGGGGTTGTGCTGAGGTGGTGGCGGGTAGCATGCTGCGGGATGGAGTTGAGGACACTCGTGTCGAAGTTGGTATGATTGCACTAGGATGAGGGTGAGTGTGAGGGGTGGCTAGAGAGATGGGGTTGTGATAATATAGATAGAGAGGGATGGGTGGAGGTGCAAGGTAAGTTGGTGTGAGTAAGGATGTGCAGGAGTAGGGTAGGGAAGACAGAGTGATGGGGATGTGATGAGAGGCACAGCAGGATGAGGTTGAGCGTGGCTTTGTACTAACATTTCATGATATACTGAGATCATTGAACCATTTGCAGCACTGCACCCTGGTCCTCCTGACCACATCCCTGCTCATGCCCTCCTCTGCAATGTGCAACCAGGCTGTGTTGATCAACTAGGGAGGTCTCTTCCGCCCATGGGAAGGGAAGAGGACTTCCCTGTGTGCTGTGACTCCATCCATAAGCATATGGAGGGAGTCATGGGGCAGCCTGGGTGCAGTCCTGCACTTGTGTTCAGTGCTTGTCAGTGTTTGCAGCACCTTAATGCTGTAGAACACGGACAGCACAAACATCAAACTAAATTTGGGCATGGTCCTTTTAAGGAAACCGGTTGATGACGCATCATCAAATGAGGTCATTAGACCCACTTACTTTAATTGGCCGGGAAACGCGCTGGGCGGGCTTAACAAGACCAATCAAGGCAAATTCATTTCAGAGGCTGGGATGGAGCCAGTAGCCGGGTCGGGACACGCCACCGACGTCGCCCGCCACGGACCCGCCGAGGTTAGTAAGATCACGGACAAAGATAATTGCTAACTATAATCCTCAATGGCATCCCTCCTTTCTATAGAGACATTGAAGATTACGTCACAGAAGAATTTGTCCCGTTGTGTCTGTGCCAGCACTTTGCTCGAACAGTCCAAAAACTAACCCCACTGCCCCACTCTCTCTCAAAGCCCTAAATCTTACCCTGCCTCAAATATTCATCCAGTTTTCCCTTAAAGATGCAATTGTCTCTGCCTCAAACATACCTGCGAGTGTGCTACCACTGAGCCCCGGCTGACACCTTATATTGTGAGCCTTGTGTCTGAAAGTTATGTGAAACTAATCATTTTTATAATTAGCGTTACAAATAAAACGTATAATACCCACTCCGAAACACAAGCTAAATTTTTCTCGTATGGATCTTTAAAATGTCGGACAATAATGAAATGGTCATGGGCTTGTTAAACTGGTCCTGACTTAGGTCATGTGAGTGACCCAAAGCAGTAGATGGTTCTCTTAGTGTCACTGTTTTGGATTAACCACATTGACAGCCTTCAATGAACTGCCAAGGCCCAGAAAACTGTAAATAGACAGTAATCCTTCTCTTTAAAGATTTCCAAATAGAATACTTTAAAGGTAGTAAGCGTTGAGTTGAATAACCCCCGAAATCGTGCGCAGGGATCGCGATGCGTGATTAATCCATGCCCGGTGACTGAAATGCAGGCAGGATGACAAATTTGTGCTGCCTGCGTATTACCATGATCTTTGCGTGAAGCCAGTGCTCCCCGCGCTGTTCATTAGCTGCACGCAGCAGCAGGGGACCCAATTTCGGGAGTGCCTAGCACTACTTAAATATCACCTTAAAGGGGAGGTGGATTGTGCCTCTGGAGGTGCTGACATCAATGGGAATAGTGCGCTGTGCAACAATCAACAATGGCTGACCATGGGAGAGAGCGTGTACCAAGGTTTTCGGTCGCTACACTGGTGGTCGTGCTTGAAGAGGTAGAACAGAGGAGAGATGTCTTGTATCCTCAGGGGGGCAGGAGATCCTCCAGGCACTTGCTCAAAAGGCAGCGGCAAGAGATAGCCATGGAGGTCAATGCCAGGTGTATAGCTCCAAGAAAATGGATGCAGTGCAGGAAGAAGTTTAATGACCTCACACGAGCGTTCAAGGTCAGTGAATGCATCTTCAAATGCCATATCCTACCAACTGTACCACTAGCCTCAGCCACTGCTAAATTCACTACACCACTATCAATCACCTACCAACAATCTCTATCAATCAGGACTCAACCCAAACTAACATATGCTTCACCTCACCCTCACACACTTAGCACTTTTGCAAGCCTCAAACCCACATCTCACAGCTCGCACACACTGGCAGCTATTCAACCCTGACAGCCACATCACCCAAACAGATTGCACCACACTCACTGACACACTTCCCTCTCTTGCAGGAGAAGGTGGTGCACAACCGGACGTAGCAGGAACTAACCGGAGGATGGAGAGGCACACCTGCATGTTCTAACCCCGATGGAGCTACGATGCTGGCCATTATGGGAAGGGCCATTGCTGAGGCCGTGGCCACCGGCGGGGCTGAAGCCATTGAAGATGAGGGTATCCACAAACCTAATCCTCCTTCTCTCATCCCACTTCTCCCCATCCCACAATCTCTTTTGACTGAAAAGCTGCAGATGTTGTAAGCGCGCACTTCTTACTTTCTCCTCTCCCCTCACCACAATCCTTTTCATTCCAAATACCCAAGAACTCCAACCTGCCCAGGCAGTGGAGGAAGAGCAGGAAGACCGTGAAGATGAAGACACACCCTCACTCGATTTCACAGTTGCAGCTACCAGTTCACATACTGACATTGTGTGTAATTTAGATAGGAAAGAGGCGGGTTCTGCACGTGGTGAGACACCGGGCACAAGTGCGCTGCAGCCAGGGCAGGGGGAAATGATAGCGCAGGTACCAGCTTGCCGGAGGGCGAGGTCGCACACTAGTTCTGATGCAGAGGACTCAGCTAATGAATTTGATGGGCCAGGCTACACAAGAAGTCTGATGGGTTTACACACAGAAATGTTTGGTGCACTGGAAAGCCTGCTAGAAAGCCTACATTCAATGTTAAGGAGCATGGATGACTCAGGCACCAACTTGGCACAGGGCTTTGCGCAGAGCTTGGAGCCCATCATTTCCAGCATGGAATGGGTGTCTACCTCCAGCAGAACACCTGTGGAACCAACCAGGATGCAGCGTCTGATGGCCGATATCTCAGCTTCCAATGCAGCACAAGCAGCATCTGCCCAACGTCTGAGTGCTGCAGTGGAAGCTCAGACTGCTGTCATTGTAGCTGCAGATACCAATGTTCAAAGGGACTTCCAGGGCATCACAGCACTCCAGAAATTTGTTCTCCAACAGATCTGCTCCCTAAAGGCTCTCTGCGGATATGGCCTCCTGCTGAGAACACTTCTCCCCCTCCTCCTCCTCCCTCTTCTCTGTGTGGCCTCTGCTCGCTCTCCTAGTCATGCTCAATGCCAAGAGGAAGTCCTACTAGGTTACCCATATCTGGAAGCAACTGGTTTGTGCACAAGCCTTTAAGCCACCAAAAAGTAATTCAGCACCAGCCAGACCACTCCATGTAGACTATTGAAACTTTTATTAAGTATGAAAAGCTTCCAAACCTCTTTGACCTTGTTTTTTCTCTCACCCTACTTTCTTGGGGTTACTTGTGCTACATTCCAATCCGTGGGGCCATTCTAAAATCTAGGACATTCTGGAAGATCAAAACCAATGCATCCACTATCAACTACCTCTTTTAAAACCCTAGGCTGTCGGCCATCAGGTCCAGGGGATTTGTCGGATTTTAGTCTCATTAATTTCTCCAGTACTATTTCTTTACTAATACTAACTTCTTTAAGGTTCCTCATTCTCATGAGACCCTTGGTTCCCCACTATTTCCAGAAGATTTTTTGTGTCTTCAACCATGAAGAAAAAGGGGGAGAATTGGCTCGTGTCCCCTTTGGGAATAACGTTTAGCCCCCCGAAAAAGTTAGTGCACCCCGTGCCCGAAATTGAATGGTAGCACCTCAAGCAGGAGGTGGGGCGCTACTGGAAGTGCTCCCCCTCCCTCTTGGGGAGCTCCCATTCAATATCACAGCGCTACGTGCAGCAGTGCCACACGCGTCGGCACGTAGCGCCGCGGTACTGCAGGCCTCCCTCCCCTGATTAAAGGGGAGGGGCCGAGTGCAGTGCACACTGGGGCCCTGCTGGACCATCGGGGTGCGGGGTGCTGGCAAAAAAGCCGGGCAATCAAGAGGAATGCCGGGCTGCCCGATCGTGGCCGGCACCCCGCAAGAGGAGGTGAGAGGGGGCAGGTGCTGGCAGGTGGCCCAAAAAAAAGGCCGCCCGGCAACTGCCCTTTAATTTACGCGGCCCTGGCTGCAAAAGCGCCACCCTGACCCTGTCGGACATAACATCCGGCGTTAGGTCAGGGGGCGTGAACAAATTATGCGGCCGGGGCGCAAGCAAGGAGCTGCGAACGGCGATGACATCAACGCCAGAGGTACAGCATCGCGGGGCATTACTGGCTACCGCCGCCGCTACCCTCCCGCTGAATTTCACGGGAGGCGTTAGCGGTGTTGTGCCCGGGCTCTTGGTGCTTAGCGCCCCCCTCGGGGCGCTAACGGGAGGCACGAAGGAACCGAATTTCCCCCCCAAAGTATTTGTTCAATGTTTCTGCCACTTCCTTACTCTGCATTATAATTTCTCCTGTCTCTGCCTGTAACAGGCCCACATTTACTTTTGCTAATCTCTTCCTTTTTACATACCTATAGAAGCTGCTGCAATCTGTTTTTATGTCTCTTGCTAGTTTACTCTCATATTCTATTTTCTCTCTTTTTATCAATTTCTTGGTCATGCTTTGCTCAATTCTAAAATCCTCCCAATCCTCAGGCTTACTTCTCCTTTTGGCAACATTATAAGCCTCTTCCTTTAATCTAATACTATCTTTAACTTCTCTTGTTAGCCACGGTTGGACCACTTTTCATTGCAAATTATTTCTTTAAATGTTTGCCAGTGCTTCTCTACCGTCAAATCTTTTAATCTAGTTTCCCAATCTACCTCAGCCAACTCGCCCCTCATACCTACGCAGTTTGCTTTGTTCAGATTTAAGACCCTAGTTTCGGACTCAAAAGATGGCAGTCATTTAGTTGTAAGAAACCTCCTTCTTAGAGCTTTATGAAAAATTAGACAAAGCTAAATAAATAAGCACTTGATGCCATTGTTTAGTCTAAAGAGGAACAGGGTGCAACAGAAGAACTGATCTGAAAGAGTAAAAGATCAAAAAGGGAAAAGATCTTTGAGCAATGTGATCAGTTATTCAAACCACATTTAAATCAATCCTTTAAAAAGAATGATTGCAGTAAGATTGCCTACCTTAAGGGAAGAGACTAGTGAAGAAGTCCAGAGACTGAGCAGCAAAGCTCCCAGCACAGCGACACACAACACACTGAGGCTCTCAGTCGTTGCTCTGCACAAAGTAATTGACGTTGGCTCTTGTGAAACCACAGGGCAGGCGAGCTTCCTCTTCACTTTCAGCTCAGGGTTCAGACATCATTGGTGTTGTGGACGTTTGAGCTGAAGTAGAAAATTGGCTCAAAAAGGAAACAGAGGGTAGCTCAAATGGGAACTATCAAGTTCAAAAACATTTCGGGATGGGTCGCAAAGGGGTCAGTCTCGGGATCTGTTATTTTAAATGTTACTGGAGGATCTCAAATGGCAGAACTCATGGTAAATCGGAGAATCTGCTGTTTTATAATGAAAGGAGTGTTCTACCATGAAGTGCCGGGGTTGAAATTCTGGGGTTCCAGCTCCGCTACAGAATAAGGTCAGACCGGGACTCCCTGCCGCCTCCAGCCATGAACAGTGACAACATCCCAAATCCCGGGGATGGGTTCATTAGCATGTTTGGGTGATTGCATCACACTTGTAAGGTTAATTCGTGATGTCCTCCCGTCCACTCCAGCAGGGAGGATTGGGAGACGACCGCTCCAGATAGCAGAAGATGATAGAGGGCAAATCAATAACAATATAACCAGATTCAGAAGGACTTAAACCTTCAGGCACAACATTATATGAAATGAGTAGAACCCTCTCGGCACTACTCTGTACAGCTTTGGACAATCACAGGAAGGATATTATTAACTTTGGAGGATTACAGAGATGATCAAGAAAGATGATTCTGGAGATCAGGAGTAATTTATCAGGAAAGGTTAAGGGAGACACACCTGGAGGTTGTCGGCCAGAAATTTCCAAGATGCTAACGAGAGCAGACACAATTGATCCATACAAGTTGCTCCGTATGATGAGGGGAGCACATACCAGGTGGCACCAATTCAATTTGAATAGGAAGGGAGGGCGGGGAGAATGCTTTCACTGTAAGGATATTAGTCATGGAATTAAATACCAGGGACGACCAGATACATTTCTAGAGAGAGGAGGGATTGAGAAAGTAAAACAAAGTGGAAGAAGGACCAACAGGCAGTAGAATGGGTCTGAAGGAATCCTGAGCCCAGCTCTCACCTTCATGGTAACCAGGCTGTGGTCCAGAATGGCTAGTGTGGGACAGGGACAGAAAATACTAGTTTAACCTAATTCCCTGTCATATCTCTTATTGAGAGGTCGCACAACACCAGGTTATAGTCCAACAGTTTTATTTGAAATCACAAGCTTTCGGAGCTATCGATTGCTCCTTCCTCAGGTGAAGTAAATTAGATACAGAATCGCATATATGCTTTGGCGATTCTGTATCTAATTTACTTCACCTGAGGAAGGAGCAATCGATAGCTCCGAAAGCTTGTGATTTCAAATAAAACTGTTGGACTATAACCTGGTGTTGTGCGACGTCTCAATTTTGTCCACCCCAGTCCAACACCGGCATCTCCGCATCATATCTCTTATTGTCAGTCTTTAGAATTGTTGTTCCTATTATTATTTAATGTTAAAATGAAAAGAAAATGAAAAGTACAAAATTCATCTCATCAACATAAAATATTTCCTGTTATTTGGATTAATTTAGAAGAAAATACCAAATAGTCCCCAGGAATTTTGGGGTGTGGTGTGGTGTGGGGGAGGGGGAGATCAGTGATTTCATGATGACGGGATCACAAGTTGGGAAATTGGGAAAAATTAATCATGTTAAAAAAAATCCACTTTCTCGTGCATCTTCCATTGTACTTCAATCCTGATGTAACAGAATGCACCAAGACTTTCACAATCTTTGAAAATAACTAATGTGGTCTTCTATTTATGGCAATGCTGAGTTCTCAACCACATATCTACTGGCTTTTCTCTGAAATCTGGATGGAGCTCTTCCTCTATGAAGCAAACACTTTTTACACAAAGGGTAGTGGAAATATGGAACACACTCCCCCAAAACTCTGTGGATGCGAGGTCAATTGAAATTTTCAAGACTGAGGATTCAAGATCTTTGTTTGATAAGGGTATCAAGGGATCAAATTGAATGGTGGCAGAACAGGCTCGAGGGGCTGAATGACATACTCCTGTTCCTATGTTCATAACTTGAGTTAGTGACTATTCATTTGTGTATTCTGAATTATAATTAAAACTTACCAAATAAAGATCTGATATCTGGGCTACAATATGTCACGTAAGGACTGTTAAGTGACAGCCTGGGCTCAGTGGTAGCACTCTCACCTCTGAGTTGCATGGTTGTAGGTTTGTAAAGGGTTTTCTCCGATACTGGTCCCCGTTACACACAGTTCTTGGACCTCAGGATTTATAAGAACAAAATACACACGGCAGAGGGTTTTGGCTCAACCTTTGCTTCGTTTGTTTATTGAACACACACACACAATTACTTCTCCAGTATAAATCCCTATGATTGATATTAGACTAACAACCCCAAAATACAAATCCCTATGCAAGGGTCATTTGCATCGAAACAATACGACACAGTTAAACCCGTCCGCGATTTGACTGTTACATATAAAGTTACCCAGACTCAATCACAAAATCCTTATTGTGATCTGACTGAAACTCACAAACTTACTCAGACTCAATCACAAAAGCCCCCTCTATGATTTGACTGAAACATATAATAACCACTCCCAATCGGTTGTCTCCTGTTGATTATAAGCCCGCATCTTTCTGCTCGTTGTATTTCTGATGGCTTCCCACACCACTCTCTTTGAAGTATGCCTTACTTTAAACCTAAACCAACTTGCAATCTTGAAACACATTTCCTGGCCCCCTCCTGAGCATCCGATGGCCATTTCAAAAATGTGTGAATTTCTCTAGCAGAGAACTCTTGATGGCTAATTGTCCCTCGTATTGTCCATTGAATAGAGATACCTTTCTGACAATGCAACCTTCCCAAGGTAACTGCATATGCTAGTTGTTGGTTTTGGTTCACATTCGTATTCAAATGGTTCAAGGCCCGGCCCATTGTCTAGGCCTGCACTGATACTGGTTATACTGGGGCCATGGTCTTCTTTAACAATGTAACCCCTTAAGGGAAATGAATATGTGAATGATGTGGAGATGCCGGTGTTGGACTGGGGTGGACAAATGTGAGAAGTCGCACAACACCAGGTTATAGTCCAACAGCTTTATTTGAAATCACAAGCTTTCGGAGCGCTGCTCCTTTGTCAGGTGAAGTCCACCTGACGAAGGAGCAGCGCTCCGAAAGCTTGTGATTTCAAATAAAGCTGTTGGACTATAACCTGGTGTTGTGCGACTTCTCGAATATGTGAATGTTCTTGTTCAGAAGCATTCGTATATTAGATTGTCTGTGATCATTGATACCCAGTCTCTTGATGGTTCGTCGGCAATGTTTGAATGAACCCTTTATTTTCCATCTCTTTTTGCGGGCTGTGCAGTTCTGGGTTTTTATATTTCATAGTCCAATCTTTACCGTTGTGGGGGAGGAATGGATCCTACATTTCCCCCCTTTAATATCTCTTACCTCAGAGATATTATTTCCGTCCATTCTTCTGCTGTGAAGGGTGCATCGTCAGTCCCAGCCAAATCTCACATTCTTTTTTTTTACTCATTCTATACATTTGATTCTATAATCCCAAATCCCCTTTCCTATTTTTCCCTTTTTACCTTTCGTTTCATTTTACATGATAACCCGAACAGATACAACACCATAATTAATTGCACAATTATCAATACATGTGAGGCAATTTGGATCCAGGGAGGAATTTCAACATTAAACCCAATGTCCCACCAAGGTGGGGTGGTCATTTCCCTGATCTCCTCTCGCGTTTCTCTGTTTTCCTGCTGGAGAGTGTAGTAATGTTTTTGGGAAAGCTCCACATCCTTTACCAGTTTTGTCAAATGCTCAGGTAATGGCAGGATATCATACCCAAAATGTGCATAATTCCTGTCCCTGATTCTCATTACCCTCCCCCAGTATCCTCTTTAGCTGATCCTGTAAGGTATTGACCTGTGATGGCAGCTGGGCATCATCTATACTATTGACCAGTGACGTTCCCTTATTAAAGACCGTGGTCGCGTCATTGATCAATCCCCTCTTCTGTCTCCCCAAACCGGTGTGACTGTTGTCAGCTCTTTTATACAAATCCTTCTGACTTTCATCCCCATAGTTCAACTCGTAGAATTGCCGGAACATTTCTTTTTATAATTTCTCGTACAATTTTTCCATTTCAGCTGGGCACCACCTGGGTAGCCGTACATTTGTCAAATTAAGGATGACAGATGCTACCTCGTAATGCACGTCATGGTACAACACCTTCCCTGTTGGAATCAGAACTAACCCATTCCTCGGTCCGGGTGTCATTATGGGGCACTTAACCACTTTATCCCGTGTCTTTGGGGCTGATGGTAGGGGCTTCTTATCGTGCGCTACTAGTTCGGTAGCATTGACTGCGTTTGGAGCATCTGGGACCACACACGAATCGAAACTCTGAGTCCAGTCTATTCTAGACCCAGAATCTTGCCATTGCCATTTAAAAGCGATGGACACCCACTTCTGGCATTTACATTCCGATCCTCACACACACACATAAACCTCTTGTTCCTGCTTCCACCACTTGTCCCACATAAGTTTACAACTCCCTTTGTCCCCCACAATCGATTTGTACGAGTCGTTCCCCAATCTTTCCCAATCCGTGGATTCATTACACTTTGCCTTGTCTGTTTTCTGTAGCCACCACCACCATCCACGGAGATACTTCCCCAGCATTCTAGGCAAACTTGCCTTCCCTCGTTCACCAGTACCTTTTTGATGGTGATATTTAATTTGGGGCAGGGCACTGATGCTTTACCGAATTTGTAACCAGTGTAATTGGAATATTTAGTGGAATTTGACCCCAACCAACCCAGCCATTCTCGCTCATGGAAGTATGTCGCTATCCCGTCAGTGCCCCATGCTCTACCTCCCTGTGTTACGGTGGGCCCAGCTCCTCCCATACACCCATAAGTAAATGACATCTCGATGTCGCCTTGCTCCATCTGCCCTGATCTGATCGGAGTGCAGCTCGGAACAGAGTGTTAAGCTGCCAGTTTGGTGAGTGAGGGAGTGAATCTTAAAGGTTAATCTCATTTTTTTATAAAATCTAGTCTTGTGTGCTTGAAATTAGCATTTAACTTACTGTTTCAAGTTTTAAGTTTCTTCCAGGCTTGGGCAGTGCTGAGCAAGCTCTGTGCTGGAGAGCAGGTGAGAGTAGTTAATTAATTAACTGGTCTAATCTGGTTCTGTAACTGCCAGAGAGCTCACTTATTTAAATCTCAGCAGTATAAATGAGGGAGGCTAGACTGCAGTTTGTCACGGAGTGCAGCTCGGAACAGAGTGTTAAGCTGCAAATTTGGTGAGTGAGTGAGGGAGTTCGGGGAGGGAGGTGTTCCTTTCTTTTTCTATCTTTGTCAGCTTCCAGGACCTGGTGAGTATTTCTACAGTCCAGTTGTTAAAGTAAAAGTAAGGTCTCTAGTATAGAGTAAGTAGTGTTTAAAGGGAAGTAAGGTCCCTAGTGTATTTAATATTCTTTAATTTAAAGGGAGCAAATTAAGGGTAGGACATGGCAGGGCAGCTCGGCAGCGTGGAGTGCTCCTCCTGTGCTATGTGTGAAGTCAGGGACACATTTGGTGTACAGGGCAAACACATGTGCATGAAGTTTCTCCAGCTGCAGCTACTCGAAATCCACGTTTTGGAGTTGGAGCTGCGGCTGGAGTCACTGTGGAGCATCCGCGAAGCTGAGATCTTTGTGGATAGCACGTTTAACGAGGTGATCACACCGCAGGTAAAGAGTGCACAGGCAGAGAGGGAATGGGTGACTGCCAGTCAGAGTAAAAGAACTAGGAAGGTAGTGCAGGAGTCCCCTGGGTCCATTTCCCTCTCCAACAGATTTGCCGTTTTGGATACTGCTGGGGGAGAAGGTTTCTCAGAGGAATGCAGTAAGAGCCAAGTCTGTGGCACTATGAGTGGCTCAGCTGCACAGGAGGGGAGGAAAAAGAGTGGGAGAGCAATAGTGATAGGGGATTCTATCGTAAGGGGAACAGATAAACATTTCTGTGGCCACAGATGTGACTCCAGGATGGTATGTTGCCTCCCTGGTGCCAGGGTCAAGGATGTCACTGAACAGCTGCAGGGCATTCTGAAGGGGGAGGGCAAACAGTCAGAGTTCGTGGTTCACATTGGTACCAACGACATGGGTAGAAAAAGGTATGAGGTCCTGCAACAAGAATTTAGGGAGCTAGGTATCAGATTAAAAAGCAGGACCTCAAAGGTTGTAATCTCTGGATTACTCCCGGTTTCACGTGCCAGTGAGTATAGGAATAGGAGGATAGAGCAGATGAATGCGTGACTAAAGAGTTGGTGCAGGAGGGAGGGCTTTAGTTTCCTGGATCACTGGATTTGCTTCTGGGGAAGGTGGGACCTGTACAAGTCGGATGGGTTGCACCTGAACCGGAACGGGACCAACATCCTTGCGGGGAGGTTTGCTAGTACTGTTGAGGGGGGGGGGGGGTTAAACTAACTTGGCAGGGGGATGGGATACAGAGTGGAGCTACAGTAGGGGGTGATGCACAGCCAAATATAGAGGAAAAATCAAGTCAGCCTGGAAGGCAGAGCAAATATGTAATGGCACAAGGGAGTATGGCAAGGCTGGTTGGCATTTATTTCAATGCAAGGAGTCTTGCGAGTAAGGCAGATGAATTGAAGGTGTTGAAGAACACATGGGAGTATGATATTGTTGCTATCACAGAGACATGGTTGATGGAGGGGCAGGACTGGCAGCTCAATATTCCGGAGTAAAGAAGCTTCAGGCGAGACAGAGTGGGTGTAAAAGAGGAGGGGGTGTTGCTATATTAATCAAGGAGTCAATTACTGCAGTAAGGAGGGATGATATCTTAGCAGGTTCCTCTAATGAGGCCATATGGGTAGAACTTAAAAACAAAAAGGGGGCAAGCACTTTGCTGGGAGTGTACTATAGGTCCCCAAACAGTCAGGGGGAGATAGAGGAACAGATATGTAGGCAAAGCTCAGAGAAGTGTAGAAATAATAGGGAAATAATAGTAGGTGATTTGTAAGGGATACTCTCCTGACCCTGCGTGTCTCGTAACCTGTGAGGTTCACGCGGCTCTGTGCAGCCTGTATGTCAGTGCGGGTCTAGGCCTGGTCTCCAGCCAGTCTGGGAACACTAGACACCCCTGTGAGTGGTTCGAATCACTCTCCCTTACGGTTCTAGACACTGGACTTAGATGCGAGAGCAGTAATGGAGATAAAACTCATGTAGACTTGGTTTGAACGGTACGAAATGGAAAATCTTTATTGCATGATACTTAAAATTATGAAATACATGTCATATGCACAGATTAATGACAGTACAATCTTACAAACAGTTATAATCACTCTTAGGGAAACGAGGAACGACCAGCACAACGTAAATAGGGCACACATTACAAATATCCTTAATCTTTAAACCCTCCCCTATCAATAACTATCCTAAAACTAGCTTCGTAGGATCCCGAGACTCATGCTCACCACTCGTAATAACTCGGAGAAATCCCGAATAGCTGATCGGATGTTTTTCACCGCAGCACCCACGTGTTGGTCAGGAGATCTCCTGGTCCCACTTGTTTACTGCTTCTGCTGCTCGGTCAGTCGGCTGGACCGTCCGCTGTAGTGAAGACCTCGTGGCGATGGATAAGGTCTTCTTCTCTTCTCCTCTCATCTCATCTCATCTCATCCCGGGCCTTCGGTTCCGCTGCCAGCTACCAACATAGGTCTTTTCAACAGTCTTTTACCCAGGAGCAGCCACGATGATAACAGCAGCAAGCGGCAAGAGTCACGAACACGAGGCAAGAGTCACGAACACGAGGCAAGAGTCACGAACACGAGGCAAGAGTCACGAACACGAGGCAAGAGTCACGAACACGAGGCAAGAGTCACGAACACGAGGCAAGAGTCACGAACACGAGGCAAGAGTCACGAACACGAGGCAAGAGTCACGAACACGAGGCAAGAGTCACGAACACGAGGCAAGAGAGCGAATGGACGGTTTGGGCCTGCAATTATAGTGCACAGTTCTTCCGTTTCCCGCCCAACTACAATGTCCATTCTTTTGTTTAAGGTTTGGCGCCCAAAAATGTCCTGTATGGGTGATCTCTGTCCTTAATGGGTTTCGGGGCTACTCCTGAATGTTTGAGTACCTGTTAATATTTCTCCCATTGTTAAATCGGTCGGTGTTCCCCCTGGAGGGGTTTGGGGCTTCCAAGTGTCCTGTATAACTACCTGCTAACGGCTCTCTCATCGTAGAGCCGTTGGGAGTTTACATACTAATGTCCTTTGGATGGGCCCTTGATGGCTTTCCTTTGTACCTGGGAGACCGATCCCAGTATCGATGTTTATACTGCAAACCCATAATGTCCTGTGTATTGTCTTCACTGTGCTGAATCGTTATCGATCCTGCAAAAATGTTTATTGGAACGCCATCTTGTCTGCCTGCCGAAAAGTCTCGAATGTTCTGTCACGCGGTGCGGCGGCCATTTTACAGGCTGCTTGTGTCCAATTTAAACCTGACAGCATTCCGTTGAAATAAAGGCTGTTTTGAACGAAACTTGTGTTTTCTCCTTATTAAAATGAAATCGCGATAATTGCGAATTCTACAGTCCCTCCTGTTGATGCGAATAACTCCGCTTATCGTATCAAAAACTCAGTGGTGAGCAATCTTATCTCGATTTCACTCCGAATCCAGTAAATTAATCCCATAAAATTTTAACTTCACTAGGGTCTCTGTGTCGTCCTTATTTCCCAAGAAAATCACACTTTATATCACCATAGGCATCATTTGCCCTTAAACTTACACCACCTGTTTTCCTTCCCGGCGTAACCAGGCCGATACCTCACGCATCACCTGTATATTTATCTTTTATTCAAGGGAAGGAAAACAAAAACCCAAAAACCAAACAATCAACACCATCACCAAAATAAACAAATCCCAACTCTTAAACATGTCGAGTTTCCAACGTATTTACACTGAGTACAAACTTCCGCGGCGCACGTGGCGAGCGGGAGTGACGCCATTTTCCCATTACACTGCGCTCTCATCGTGCACGCGCACGTAACGTTCTCGCCACTCTCCCGTGTTCTCATGCTTGGTGAGGCGCTTGTCTCTTTTACAATGTATGAACAAAAGGTATACTACAATAAACACTTGACAGACGACTAAAATGTGGGAGGCTATTCTGACCCATGAGGGCACTTCAATATTCGTGAACAGATTCCACCACGGTGGAACCACTATGTCCAAAATGTCTGTACCTATCTCGACAGTTTTCTGCTCTAATGTATAAAAATGCTTTTGTGACACCGCGACGGCTTTCAGAAGTTTGGTTAAATGCTCGGGGAGAGGGGGAATGAGGTACCCAAAATGTGCGACAAATCGCTGCAAGTCGGTAAAATTCTCTTTTACTGTGAGATGAACAGTGGATGGTTCAGGGATTGGGATAATTCGCTGTTGTGCTACTTGAACTTCAGCCCTGGGTTTAAAACAGAAACTGCTGTCACTCACCGGACACCGGCTACGGTTTCCATGCTGGTAGTGTTGCGCTGCAGTGGTAACACAATATGTTCCACCCCCGATGTATGCTACCTGCGGAGGCACATGATCTTGTGCCATTGCCTCCATGGTGCAATTCATGGACTTGGCGCCAGCCGTTCTGAACCCGCACTGTGGTGTTAAAAAGGCATTCAAGTGCTGGGGGCACAGTATTATGTGTGCTCCCCTGCCACGACAACCAGAGAGATCTGTACCTGTCATCGTTTGCTCCCAGCGGATGACGTAAGGTGGAACCGCTGCATAACGAATGTGGGCTCCCCCCTGAATGACACCAATGTTCTCTACCCGATACACCGGGGCGGGCTTTGCTGTGTTGCCCAAAACCGGCATGCGTAATACTATTCCCATAATAGTATGGTTTGAACGTCCGCAGTCCACGGGGACTGGGTAAGCTTCTGAGGCTAGCCTGAGCTGGCACGGACTTAATGCGTTCTGAAAAGGGTGGAGCGCCCGCAGGTGTTTGTTACTTATCCAGGACGGGACCAAACCTTGTTTTAAATCCTCCAAATTACTGCGGCCCTCGCCCAGTAACCACGCCCCGTAAAGCACGCACACCTCGTTCTGCGCAGCTTGATCGGATGCATTCCGGTCTTCCCTAATCAGGGCATTTACCGTACGCGCATGTTTCTCCAGCTCTGCTATAATCTCTTTTAAGTGTAGTGTCATGGCTTGGTCCTCGTGCAGACCCGACCCTACCACTTTATTCTCATCTGTAAGAATATCCTTTAACTGTGTTTTTAAACCATTAATCTGGGTCTGCAGCTCCACACTGTCTAGAGCGTTGACCACAGATGTCCCTGTGTTAAAAGCAGTGAACGCATCGTTCACCAAACCCCTTCTTTGCCTCCCAACTTGATCCAAAACTTCCTGCGGTGCGGTGTATAAACTTGTCTTATCAATTTCTGCAAAATCAAATTCGTAAAACTGCCTGAACATCTTGGTCAACAGGACCTGGTACAACTGTTCCGTCTTTTTGGGGCACCACTCTGGTAACCGTACCTCAGTGAGATTTAAAATCACCGAGGCCACCGCGTAATGCACTCCCTGAAATAGTATCTGGTCTGTGGGGACCAGTACCAAACCGTTCCCGGGTCCCTTACTAGTTTTAGGGCACCCTTCTTCCTCAGTTAGAACTACCGGAATCGTGGGCGGGGCTTTGCGTGGGCGCGTAATGAGCTCAGTGGCATTTACTGGGATCGGGGAGAATGGGGCTCCGCACCCCCTGGTGCTCGCATCCCACCTCATCCCCTGTCCGTTATCCTGCCACTGGTTAATAAAGAATATGGAGATGCCTTTGGGGCAAACGTACTTTGACCCCCACATACAAACATAAATCCCCTCATCTGGTTCCCACCATTTGTCCCAACAGACTTTCACTTGTCCATCTGTCCCCGTAATTGTCCGATGGGTATTATTACCCAGTCGCTCCCACTCAACCGAAGAGTTCCTCATAGTTTTGCTCAGCTTTCGCAGCCACCACCATCGGCTCAATGGGACATTCCCACTGCAGGTCAAACAAATCCGTTTGCCGACGGTGACGCTGATCCTGGGTGCGATGATCCGTACTTTGGGGCACATTAAAGAAGTCTCTTTGTAGGCGAACCCCGATGTGCTGGAATACTCCGTTGAGTTCGTTCCCAGCCATCCTGGCCACCTTCCCTTGTGGAAATAGGTGCTGGTCCCTTCTGCCTTCCGTCTCCCGGTCCCATCCACCGCGATGGGGGCCGTGTCCCCGGAACATCCAAACACCACGACATCCTTGGTGAGGCCCCGATAGGCCAATCCACATCCGATTGCCGCGAGCAATACTATGAGTCGTTCCATCCTTCCTTGGTTCCTGTGATCAGATAGAATGAGGTAGCCAGCCTCGCAAAAAGTCTCTGGCTTTTGTGAAGTGTGAGCGGGTCCCCTGACCTCGCCTCACGTAAACTTCAACGTTTGCTGAACAGACTTCCTCTAAACCTAGCCTTAAAACTCCCATCATTTGTCGTTATCTGTTAAAACACTACAAACTTAGCCTTATTAAAACTACTTAAAGCTTTAAACTAAAACTTAAAACCTTAAACTAATAACTTTACAATGCCGCCCGTTCTCAGGGCGGCCCCTTTAAATCCTGAGAAGGCTGCTGCGAGCTCTTCCCGACGGTGGGAGGGCACTGACCCTTCCCTCTGATCTGCCGCAGCCTGTTGCTGCGCTGACCCTTTCCTCTGATCTGCCGCAGCCTGTTACTGCCTCGATGTGGCCTGTCTCTACCCGGGTTATCTTAACCTGAAACTTACGCCCTGGGGCAGCCTGTGGACCTGACCACGTCTTCCTGGGCTGGGGTACTCTGCTTGACCTACGGGGAATTGCTATGGGCGGGGGCTCCGTGACGGACGGACCGGGTCCCGAGACCTTCAACGGGATGACCTGGGGTTCCATCACAGGCGCCAGCCCCGCCTCCGCTGACTCCGCCTCCCTAACCTCGGGGCTGGCAGTTCGGGGCCCCGCCCTGCTCGGCCCAGCAGGCGGCCCTTCACTCGCGAACTCTGCCTCCCCTGAGGACTGGACGTTCAAAGCGGGCGGCCACACCTCTGGGAACCACATAGCGGCTGGCCCGGCCTCCTCTAGCTCCTTCCTCCTGCTGTCGGGACCTGCAGCTTGTGTGTCCACCCCGTATGGATCTCTACCTAACGGCCCCAATCCTTCCAGACCGTTCCTCTGAAACCACCCGTCATCATCACTATGCTCATCTGCACTATCCTCGTCTGACCAGGGTACCCTGGGGTCCTCGTCATCTAACCCCCAACTCCAGAAAAACGCTGCATGATCGTCCGGGATGTCCCTTCCCCTGATGCAAGCTGCTACGCCTGCCTGTGTGCCTTGTGGTCCTACCTGGGGCTGTGTTTTCCCATTGGCGGGATTTACCCCTGTAGTTTTCCCTTGCGCACCCGGCTGGTACAGTTTACATTGGTTTATGTGGAACCACTTAGTGCGCCGAGGTACTTTTACGGCGTAAACCATGGGACTTGCCTTGTCTACAATGTTGTAGGGTCCCATATACAGTGGTTCCAGACTCCCTACTCTGGCGTAGTTTCTGACCATGACCTGGTCTCCTACTTCCCACTCCCGCGTTTTGCGGGGTTCCAGCAACAAGCGATTGCCCTGGTGCTGCCTTCCCATGTTCCCAGCCGCCTGCTCATAAACTTGCTTCAGGCGCTCCAAGAGAGTTTGGGCGAACTTGTCCCTGCTGATCTCTTGAAGCTGACCCTCAGTGAGCACCGGGGCTAGCACATGGGTGGGGGTTCGCATGAGCCTGCCGGTCATTACCTCGTGCGGGGAGTACCCCGTACTTTTTGACTGACTGGCCCGGACCCCCATGAGGACTAAAGGCAGAACTTCCGCCCATTTTTGGGGCGAGTTCCTAGTCTCTTTCCTCAATTTCTCCTTCAGGGTCCGGTTCATACGTTCAACAATCCCGGATGACTGGGGATTGTGTGCTACGTGCCACTTCCCTTCAATGCCCAAAAGCATGAGGGTGTTCTGCATCACCTGGCCGGTGAAATGACTCCCTTGGTCTGACTCCACGAAACGGGGGAGTCCCCACCGCGAGAACACTTCCCGGACCAAGATTTTTGCTGTACCCAGTGCCGTAGCTGTTCGACAAGGGAAGGCTTCCACCCACTTGGAAAACACATCCACCAGGACGAGGCAGTACTTATAACCTCCCTGGGTGGTGGGCAGGGGTCCTATATAGTCGATCTGTATCGACTGCCATGGTCCCTCTACCCTTCTTACGTGTCCCATGGGCACCTTCCTTTTCTGGGGGTCTGGGTTGTTTGCAGCGCACACAAGACAGTTTGCACAGAACTCGCGGACTTGTTCCCTGAGCCCTGGCCACCATCCCGCTTGCTCTACCCGTTGCCAGGTAACCTCGGGCCCGGGGTGCCCTGCCCCTGGTCCCTCGTGAGCCAACTGGAGGAATTCCCTCCTGTGCTGCTGCGGCACAACCCACTGCTCCTCGCGGAACAGCATGCCTTCCTTAACTGAGAGGGTTGCCGTACTGTACGGACCTTCTACCTGCCTCCCCTCAGCAATCGTTTTTAGGACTGCTTTTAGGGCGGGATCCTGGGCTTGGACGGTCTTAAGGTCTAGGGGCAATGCTACCCTGGTGTTCCCGGTATTCCCGTCCCCACCTCGGACCGCTGCTATGGGTCCGGTTCTATAGGGGTTCCAGAAAGTACCGTCGCGGGCACCCTCCCTGGCTAGCGCATCCGCCTGCCGGTTGCCCTCCCCACGGGGCTCTGTGGAGGAGTGAGCTTTCACCTTATGGATGAAAATCTCCCCTTCCTCCCCTACTGCTGCTGCTAAGATCTTTTCCAGCAAGGGCTTTACCGTTAAAGGTCGCCCGTCCGCGGAGGTGTATCCACGGCGGGACCAAATGGCCAGGTATTCCGTACACGAATTGCAGGTGAACATACTGTCCGAGCAAATCGTGTATGGGGTTGGGAAAATGTCTGGGTGGGTTACCACGTACACCACGGCAGACAGCTCAGCCTGCTGCGCGCTCATGGTGCTAGGGAGCTTGATTGCCAGGGCAAGGTCTGCCGCAGGGTCATAAACTCCACACCCTGTGAGTCGCTCGCCAGCAGATACTGTGCTAGACCCATCAACATAAATCTCGCGCCCAGTGGGATGTATCCCGGCCCGTAAACCTATGTTGACTTCCCACACCCCCTCCACCGAACACCGGTGGGCTGTACCGGGGTATACCAAATTGGCCGCAAGCCTGGGCTCGCAAAGACCTTTTACTCTGATGTCCAACTGGGAGAGAAGAAGGGTCCAACGCGCAATGCGTGCGCTGCTTACGGTCCCGTCTTTAATCCTCCCATCCAGAAGCATCTTAGTTGGTGTGTGATGTGTGAGGAGAGTGATGGGAGAGAGCCCTGTGAAGATCGCTGATCTTTTCACAGCCCAATGCGTGGCTAAAAGGTGCCTTTCGCAATTGGAAAAACTTCTCTCCACATCCGTTAATACCCTGGATGAATAGACAACCGGCCTCAGCTTGCCGTGACGCTCTTGGAGCAGCACGGCGCTTAAGCTGTCTCCGCTGGCAGCTACCTCCAGGAAAAACTCCTTCCCCCCATCTATGGCCCCTAAGGCTGGCGCGGTCTGCAGATCCCTTTTTAACTTCTCGAAGGCTGCTTGGCAGCCCTCGTCCCAAAGCCACTCTACTCCCTTATGGAGGAGTCGGAGGAGCGGTGCCGCTGTGGCCGCATAATCCTCGATAAAATCCCTGCAGTAACCGGTCAGTCCCAAGAAGGACCTCACACCCCTTACGTTGTTGGGAATCGGTAATTCTTGCACCGACTCCCTCCTTGCTTTGTCTATGGCTCTTTCCCCAGCGCGTAGGGTCAGTCCCAGGAATTTTACTTCCTGCTGACCGATACGTGCTTTCTTTGGGTTTACTTTAAAACCCTTTCTCGCTAACAGCTCCAATAACTCGTCCAGCAGTGGTCCGTGCTCCTCCCTTGAGTCCGTAAATAGGAGCAAATCATCCACATACTGTACTATCTGATTGGGCTGACTAAACTCCTTTAAACTTCCTGCCATACACTGGTGAAAAATACTGGGGCTATTGTGGAAACCTTGTGGCAAGCAGTTCCACGTGTACTGTTGCCCTTTAAACGTAAAGGCAAACTTGTACTGGTCCTCTCGCCGCAGCGGGATGGACCAAAAACCGTTCGAGATATCCAGCACCGTGAACGTGGTCGCGGACGCTGGGATACTCCCTATTAGGTCAGCAACTGCTGCTACTGTGGGCGCGCAGGCGGGGATGTTACTGTTAAGGACTCTGTAGTCCACCGTGGCTCTCCACGAATTATCCGGCTTCCTAACCGGCCATAATGGGGAGTTCACGTGTGTGGCTATCGGCCTCAACACGCCCTGCTGCACCAAGGAAGACATTGCTGCCTCCATATCGGGTTCTGCTTCTTTGGGGAAGTTATACTGCTTTTGGGGTCGGGTCATGGGGTCCCCATCTACGCTGACCTCAAACCCGACCACCCTCCCACAATCGTGCTTGTGGGTTGCAAACGCGTGCATATTATCTGTCACGTACGTTTGCATGTCCGTTGGGACATCTGCGACCATAAGCCTGAGGTCGTAGCCTCCGGATGGCTGTACGGTACACAGGACCCCTGTTTCTTCCTCCCCTTGAATTACCATTACCTCGCCTTTTTCACCTTTAGCCCCCCAGAGACAGTGATTTCTGAGGTCCACGAGGATCCCGTGTCCCGCTAGCAGATCGGACCCGAGAATACCTCTTCCACCCCCCTTTTGCCATGCCATCAGTATACACTTCCACTTAATGCGAAGTGTCCCTAAACGAATGGATAGCGGGAGGGAAAACGTGCCAGCCTGTTCTTTCCCTGTGAACCCTGCTAGCGTGAATGGGACCTTGGTAGATAGCGGCGAGTCAAAAGGGTCATCTGTATGGATTATGGTGCAAGAAGCTCCCGTGTCCAACAGATAACTGCCCTTTTGTTTCTCTACCTCCATCTCCACCACAGGTCGCCTCCACGCATCATAGCTGAGCGGACACAGGTAGACGGGCTGTGCTGGTTCTAGTCATGGGGCACTATTAGACGGTCCTGCGGCACCTACGGGGCCGGTTGCGACCGCCACCTGTCCACGCGCATTCAAAACCATCTTGCGCATGACTCCTAACACTGCCTCGAGGTCTTCGGGAGAGGTGGGTACCTTTGCTTCCTTAGCCGGGACAGGCGCCTGGGCTCGGACCGCGGGATTCTTATCCTTGGAATCCTTCCAAGGGTTCCTGCAGTGCTTGCGCCAGTGCCCTGTCTTCCCACACCCGTAACAGGCATTACTTGCCTGTGGGGCGCGATTACCCTCCTGATGCCACTCTCTTTGAGCCGGGGCTGCGGGTCGTACCTCATGTACTCTTCCCTTAAAGGGACGTGTTGCCATACCCCTTATGTTACGGTAACCTAACGTGAGTCGATTCAAGACCGACTCTTCCGTAAGGTTGAGGTCATTGGGATCGAACCAGGCTTTTGCCTGCTCTCTAACGGCTGGTAAACTGTTGGCTATTATGCACCTAAGCCAATGAATTAAAGCGGCGCCTTCCACATCTTCGCGTTCGGGCGCACCTAGACAGCTGCGCTCATATACTGGCCACAGCCTGTCGGCAAAAACCTTCGGGGGTTCTCCCTCCATCTGCACTGTCTGTCCCACTCTAGCAAACGGACCTCCGTCGTTCGCTCCCACTACTTCTAGGACCTCATTTTTCAATTCCTCATAACTTTTATTTCCCCTCTTGCTATCGCCTGAGAGACACTGAAGGACCGAGCTATCTAATGAGAACAGCAGCATTTTTGCTGTCTCCCCATCATCGCAGCCGTTGATGGCTGCGGCTTGCTCAACTTCCCTAAAATGTACGGAAGGGTCGTCTATCTCGGTCAGCTTCCTTACGTGGTTTATCATGGCCCTCAGCTGGTGTGAACTGTGAGGCAACACCAGCTGTCCGAGGAGATCCCCCGGTTCTTCCCCACCGTTTCTGCTTGGGCCCCTTTTAATCCCCGTTACTGGATACAACGATCCCTTTTCTACCTCTTTTTCAACGGGCTCTTTCGCTTCTTCCGTTGCTTCCTCCCTAACCCAGGTTTCTGAATAGCTGGGTGGCGCGGAGGGCGCAGTGGCTACTACTTCTTCTGCTTTACTTGGTGGGGAATTTCTAAATCTCTCACTTACTAGCGGCTGGCGTGCCGACGGATTAATAAGGCAAACCATGCCGTTCGCATTATTCACGGCCTTTTTGAGGCTCTCTATCTCTTTTTCGCAGGCGCTATGGTCGGCTCCCTGAAACTTATCCTCAAGGGCCAACTTATACGCCGACCTAACCCCCATTAAGCTCTCTTCTTGAGTTCTTATCTGGGCAGCTTGACGGTTACATCTTTCCTTCATCCTACTCTCGTTTAATTTTGCTTCAGTGATCTGGCACTCGAGATACTCTACCCTTGTTTTAAGGTAGCTGGAGACTTCCTGGCTTTCCTGGCGTAACTCATTTAAACTCTTAATGAGCGCCTCCCCTCCAGAAACCTTCTCCTCCATTTCCTCCTCTAGATGCTTGATTCGAGCGGTTAGCGCTGTATTGGTCTGGTTTGAAATCTGAACCTGCCTTTTGTAGCACATAAGCCAGACTGCTTTCTCAACTGCCTTTTTATGCTCCTTACTATCCGTCCACCTTTCAGCTGCCTCTAATGGGCTCTTATCCGCTAACAGTTCGCTTATCCACTTTTTCGTTAGATTAACCTTTCCAAATACGTAATCCGCTATCTTTTCCTGCATCACATTTCGTACAGTCATTCCAAAATCTAACACACTACCCTCTCGCTGCCAATGTCCTGCCGCGGTCGCCATTTTCTGTAAGGGATACTCTCCTGACCCTGCGTGTCTCGTAACCTGTGAGGTTCACGCGGCTCTGTGCAGCCTGTATGTCAGTGCGGGTCTAGGCCTGGTCTCCAGCCAGTCTGGGAACACTAGACACCCCTGTGAGTGGTTCGAATCACTCTCCCTTACGGTTCTAGACACTGGACTTAGATGCGAGAGCAGTAATGGAGATAAAACTCATGTAGACTTGGTTTGAACGGTACGAAATGGAAAATCTTTATTGCATGATACTTAAAATTATGAAATACATGTCATATGCACAGATTAATGACAGTACAATCTTACAAACAGTTATAATCACTCTTAGGGAAACGAGGAACGACCAGCACAACGTAAATAGGGCACACATTACAAATATCCTTAATCTTTAAACCCTCCCCTATCAATAACTATCCTAAAACTAGCTTCGTAGGATCCCGAGACTCATGCTCACCACTCGTAATAACTCGGAGAAATCCCGAATAGCTGATCGGATGTTTTTCACCGCAGCACCCACGTGTTGGTCAGGAGATCTCCTGGTCCCACTTGTTTACTGCTTCTGCTGCTCGGTCAGTCGGCTGGACCGTCCGCTGTAGTGAAGACCTCGTGGCGATGGATAAGGTCTTCTTCTCTTCTCCTCTCATCTCATCTCATCTCATCCCGGGCCTTCGGTTCCGCTGCCAGCTACCAACATAGGTCTTTTCAACAGTCTTTTACCCAGGAGCAGCCACGATGATAACAGCAGCAAGCGGCAAGAGTCACGAACACGAGGCAAGAGTCACGAACACGAGGCAAGAGTCACGAACACGAGGCAAGAGTCACGAACACGAGGCAAGAGTCACGAACACGAGGCAAGAGTCACGAACACGAGGCAAGAGTCACGAACACGAGGCAAGAGTCACGAACACGAGGCAAGAGTCACGAACACGAGGCAAGAGTCACGAACACGAGGCAAGAGAGCGAATGGACGGTTTGGGCCTGCAATTATAGTGCACAGTTCTTCCGTTTCCCGCCCAACTACAATGTCCATTCTTTTGTTTAAGGTTTGGCGCCCAAAAATGTCCTGTATGGGTGATCTCTGTCCTTAATGGGTTTCGGGGCTACTCCTGAATGTTTGAGTACCTGTTAATATTTCTCCCATTGTTAAATCGGTCGGTGTTCCCCCTGGAGGGGTTTGGGGCTTCCAAGTGTCCTGTATAACTACCTGCTAACGGCTCTCTCATCGTAGAGCCGTTGGGAGTTTACATACTAATGTCCTTTGGATGGGCCCTTGATGGCTTTCCTTTGTACCTGGGAGACCGATCCCAGTATCGATGTTTATACTGCAAACCCATAATGTCCTGTGTATTGTCTTCACTGTGCTGAATCGTTATCGATCCTGCAAAAATGTTTATTGGAACGCCATCTTGTCTGCCTGCCGAAAAGTCTCGAATGTTCTGTCACGCGGTGCGGCGGCCATTTTACAGGCTGCTTGTGTCCAATTTAAACCTGACAGCATTCCGTTGAAATAAAGGCTGTTTTGAACGAAACTTGTGTTTTCTCCTTATTAAAATGAAATCGCGATAATTGCGAATTCTACAGATTTCAACTTCCCCAATATTAACTGGGATAGTCAGAGTGTGAAAGGCTTAGAGGGTGCGGAATTCTTAAAGTGCATCCAGGAGAGCTTTTTGAGCCAGCATGTAGAAAGTCCTACAAAAGAGGGGGCGGTACTGGACCTAATTCTAGGGAATGTAACCGGGCAAGTGGTGGAAGTGTCAGTAGAGGAGCATTTTGGTGACAGTGACCATAATTCGGTGAGATTTAAGGTAGCCATGGAAAAGGACAAAGATGGACCGGAAATAAAAGTTCTAAATTGGGGGAAGGCTGATTTTAATATGATAAGGCAGGATCTGGCCAAAGTTGACTGGGATCAGCTACTTGTAGGATAATCCACATCAGAGCAGTGGGAGTCTTTCAGAAAGGAAATAGAGAGAGTACAACAGCAACATGTTCCCGTAAAGGTTAGGGGTGGGACCAACAAGCCCAGGGAACCCTGAATGTCAAGGGATATACAAGAATGAATTAGGAAAAAAAGGGAGGCTTTTGGCAGATACAAAGGACTAAAAACAGTGGAAGACATAGAGGAGCATAAAAAGTGCAGGGGGTTACTTAAAAAAGAAATTAAGAGAGCGAAGAGGGGGCATGAAAAAACACTGGCGGGCAAAATAAAGGAAAATCCCAAGGTGTTTTATAAGTATATTAAGGGCACGAGGATACCCAGGGAAAGAGTAGGGCCCATTAGGGACCAAAGTGGCAATCTGTGTGAAGAGCCGGAAGATGTAGGTGAGGTTTGAAATTAATATTTTGCATCTGTGTTCACTATGGAGAAGGACGATGTAGGCATAGAAATCAGGCAGGGGGATTGTGATATACTTGAACAAATAATTATTGAGAGGGAGGAGGTACTAACAGTTTTAGCGGGCTTAAAAGTGGATAAATCCCCAGGCGCAGACGAGATGTATCCCAGGCTGCTGTGTGAGGCAAGGGAGGAGATTGCAGGGGCTCTGACACAAATTTTCAGAACCTCTCTGGCCACAGGGGAGGTGCTAGAGGACTGGAGAACAGCTAACGTACTATCATTATTCAAGAAGGGCAGTAGGGATAAACCAGGGAATTACAGGCCAGTGAGCCTAACATCAGTGGTAGGGAAATTATTGGAAAAAATTCTGAGGGACAGAATTAGTCTCCACTTGGAGAGGCAAGGATTAATCAAAGATAGTCAGCATGGCTTTGTCAGGGGGAGATCATGTCTAACCAATTTGATTTAATTTTTTGACTGTGTAATTAGGTGTATGGATGAGGGTAGTGCAGTTGATGTAGTCTACATGGACTTCAGTAAGGCTTTTGACAAAGTCGCACATGGGAAACTGGTCAAGAAGGTAAGAGCCCATGGGATCCAAGGAAATTTGGCACATTGGATCCAAAATTGGCTTTGTGGCAGGAGGCAGAGTGTGATGGTCGAAGGTTGTTTTTGTGACTGGAAGCCTGTGTCCAGTGGTGTACCGCAGGGATCAGTGCTAGGTCCTTTGCTGTTTCTAGTGTACATTAATGATTTAGATATGAATGTTGGAGGTATGATCAGTAAGTTCGCAGATGACACGAAAATTGGTGGAGTGGTAAATAGCGAGGAGGGAAGCCTCAGGCTACAGGACGATATAAACAGGTTGGTTAGATGGGCAGAACAGTGGCAAATGGAATTTAACCCTGAAAAGTGTGAGGTGATGCATTTTGGGAGGACTAACAAGGCAAAGGAATACACAATGAATGGTAGGACCCTAGGAATGACAGAGGATCAGTGGGACCTTGGTGTTCATGTACATAGATCCCTGAAGGCAGTAGGACAGGTAGATAAGGTGGTTAAAAAGGCATATGGGATACCTGCCTTCATTAGCCGAGGCATAGAATATAAGAGCAGGGAGGTTATGATGGAGCTGTCCAAAACGCTAGTTAGGCCACAGCTGGAATACTGTGTGTAGTTCTGGTCACCACACTATAGGAAGGATGTGATTGCATTGGAGAGGGTGCAGAGGAGATTCATCAGGATGTTACCTGGGCTGGAGCGCTTCAGCTATGAAGAGAGATTGGACAGGCTGGGGTTGTTTTCCTTAGAGCAGAGAAGGCTGAGGGGGACCTGATTGAGGTGTACAAAATTATGAGGGCATAGATAGGGTAAATAGAGGGGAACATTTCCCCTTAGTAGAGGGGTCAATAACCAGGGGGCATAGTTTCAAGGTAAGGGGCAGGAGGTTTAGAGGGGATTTGAGGAAAAACTTTTTCACCCAGAGTGTGGTTGGTATCTGGAACTCACTGCCTGAAAGGGTGGTAGAGGCAGAAACCCTCACAACATTCAAGAAGCATTTAGATGAGCACTTGAAACGCCATAGCATACAAGGCTACGGAACAAGTGCTGGAAAATGGGATTAGAATAGACAGGGCTTGATGGCCGGTGTGGACACGATGGGCCGAAGGGCCTCTTTCTGTGCTGTATAACTCTATGGGCTGGATTTTGTCAATGGGGATGTGATGGAGGCGGGACTCCCCTTTTTGGGTTGTAGTCCCACCTCCATTGACTTGTGGCCAACCCACTGTATTTTCCCTTGATTGGCATAGTTAAGCCCGCCCAGCGGGCTGAGCAGGCCAATCAAGGGTCCCTTGGATACAGGCGACATCAGCCATTGAAATTTCATCTGTCAAGAGCTTTTGACAGATGAAATTTTAGCATTTGACAGCTCTGTGCAGCTGTCAAACACTGACAATATGATTTCTAACTTTAGTCCCTGTACTTAGACTCAGTTAGAAATCAATCCAGCACAGAAAGCAGAAACTGCAGCTTTTGACAGCTCTGCAGCCATTCTGCTTTCTGTGCCGTGTATGTGAGGTACTCCCGACACCTTAAGGACGCTAGCCTGCAGGACAAAGTTAAGGTAAGTAAAAGTTCTTAAAACACTTTACACACACCAAACACACTTACCTCTGCACTCATGCACCCATCACTCACCTGCACACCAGACATCTCGACCCATCCAAGCCCTCCAGACTGACGGTCCGCCTCGCTAAATCGGCGTGGTTCGGACCTGTCGGGAAGCCCACACTTGATGGCTAAAAATAGGGATTAGGCAAAAAACTGCCTGTTAATGACCTGTTAACAGGCAGTTTATTGGCACTAATCCCCTTCCCGCGTCAGGGAGGCGGGTCCCAGCACAGGTCGGGGACCCGCCTCCTGGGAAACTGGCAAGGAGGCGGGTTGGGGGCGGGATGGGTTCGGGACCTCCGAATCTGCTATTTTCACGCCACTCCCGCCTCCAAACCCGCCTCCACGGACCGGTGAAAATTGAGCCCTATGACTCTATGAGGGAAAAATTCAGTTGGATTGCGCCTCCCGTTAGCGCCTTAAGAGGGTGCTAATGGGGCACAAAGCAACTAGCGCCCGTGCGTGGTGATATTTGTGCCGCTCACAAAATTAACTAGACATTTTGCGGCGGCGCTAAACACTACCGCCAAGATCTCCTGCGCCGGCCGATCGGGACGTCAGTCGAGAGTGCAACGCCTCAGTAGAGCCCCAGACCAGATATTGAGTGGCGCCCCCTGCCTTACTGCCTGCCGCTAGCAATGACAGGTTGAGGGGAGCGTTTTGCAGTCAGGAAGGGACTGGAGGAGCGCTATTTAAAGGCGACTGCTTCCTGCCTTGTTTTGCCGGCGAAATTGTTGCACCACGCATTCTGAATGAGAGAGAGAGAGAGAGAGAGACTTCTGGAGAGATTCAAAGCTGTGTTGAGGAGTTTTGGGTACTGAGCAGCACTTTGCAGGTTCTTTCTGGTTTGATCTTCCTTGCATCGATTTAAGAGAGAATATGGGGGCTGCAGTCTGAGCTCTTTCCCTGGGCCTCTCCATTGTTCTTTCCAACAGATTTGATGTACAGGTCTCTCCAGGCCGAGATTCAAGGCTGCAATGAGCAGGGTGAGGATGGAGAGCAAGATCGACCCTCCCCTTTAAGAACTGGCCGGTGCCAGTGTGTCTGTGTTCCATTGCTGACTGACATCACATGAGCTTCGTCAGCGCTCTGAGGTAGCGCCTCGCTCCTCGGCCTTTGCGCCTTAAGACAGATGTGTAGCGCCTGATTTAGCGCTCCAATCACCTCCAGGGGCGATAAAAGTCAAGTTTGCAGTCGGTGGCAATAATTAGCGCCAGGTGCTAAACTTTGCGCATGGCCGATAATTGCGCCCCAAACGGGGCGACACTGAATTTTTCCCCCTATGACTCTATGATCAGGATTACCAACAGGCCCAGCCACAGAATGCATTCCATCCTGCATCCTCCGTTCGACTCGCCTCTGCAAATAAAAGAAAAGAAAAACAGCAACGCTCTGTGAGAGGTCTTCCCTCCACAGGTCAAACTTAGGTTTTAGACATATTGGCCTGAAAATTCGACCTAATATGCGAGAGTATGCACTGTGTACTCTCGCGTTTTAGGTCTCCAATTGCCAGTTTCCAGCATGCACTGTGCATGCGCGGGAAACCGGCACTTCGTGAACTCAAAAGGGGGCGGTTCCTAGGTGAACCGCGTGCGCGCTACAGGCTACGCGCACGCAGTGCACTTAGTGCTTTGAACGCGCAGGTAAGCATGGAAGATTTTGCACATAAAGAAAGGAGGCGTAAGACCCTCTTTTAACAAGGTAAGTAGTTAATTAAGTATTATTTTAATTTTTTTTCCACAGGTTTATCTTTTTTAGAGACTTTAAAGAAAGGTAAGTTTATTTTTATAACTTTTAAAAAGATTTTAAATTTTTAAAAATTTTTTATTTTTTGTTTAAAGTGGTTAATTTATTTAACTATACTTATTTTATTAATGTGATGGCTTTTTTTTTAAATTTAATTGAGGTTTAGCTGTTCTTTTGGAGGGGTATAGATTCATAGCTTTGACAGCCCTTGCTGTCAAAACTATGAATGAAAGATGGTGTGCTGCCATTGGCTCTAACTGAATCACGTGATCCCAGAGCTCGCACGAACTAACTCCGTCTCTGGGATACGCACACACTGCACAGCTGCAGCCTTGAAACTAAAGTTCGTGTGAGCTCGGAGGGAAAAGGTAGGCGTGCAGTGAGATATCGCGGGGAAGCCTTACCCCCGCAGGAACGCTCCGTCTTTAATTTCTGGGCCATTATATATGCTGTGATTTCTGTAATCACTGCGTCCCTTTTTCCTTACTGTCCGGTTGGGACCTCTTGCGGCTTGGGGTCGGGTTGCGAGGAGGCGTCCAAGGCACCCTAGGTCGGGGTGTTCGACTATTCCTTCTCACCGCTCCACTCTCTGGGTTATCGTCATCATCACACAACATGGGAGAAAAAGTTACATTGGTCAAACTCATGATCGTTCCCTGGGCTCTGGTTCGTTTTATTCCCCTCTTCCTGGGGTCATAGAGTTTACATTGATTAATGTGGAACCACTTTGTCCATTTTGGCAGCTGCTCTGCGTAAACCATAGGGCTTGCCTTGTCCACTATACTGTACGGCCCCATGTACAGTGGCTCGAAAGCCCCTACCTGGGCATAATTTCTCACCATGACCTGGTCCCCTACCTTCCACTCCTGTATTTTCTGTGGCTCTAACAGCATTCTATTCTTCCGATGCTGTCTTCCCATGTTATTTGCGGCTTCCCACTGTACTTTCCTCAAGGTCTCATACAGGTCTTTTACGAACCTGTCCTGGTTGATCTCCCTCGTTTGAGCTTCGGTCAGGACCGGTACCAACACATGAGTCGGGGTCCTCATCGCCCTACCGGTCATCAGCTCATATGGAGAGTGCCTTTGCTTTTGGAGAGGCTGGCCCTGATGTTCATGAGAACTAGAGGCAGGACCTCATCCCATTTCTTTGGGTAACCCCCTATCTCCTTCCTAAGCCTTTCCTTTAAGGTCCGGTTCATCCTTTCCACTATTCCTGATGATTGGGGGTTGTGGGCCACATGCCATTTTCCCTGTATCCCTAAAAGTTTCAGGGTGGTCTGCATGACTTGTCCTGTGAAATGGCTCCCCTGATCTGATTCCACAACCTGGGGCAATCCCCATTGGGAGAACACATCCCTTACTAGGATCTTAGCCGTGTTTAACGCTGTGGCTGTTCGACAAGGGAAGGCCTCAACCCACTTAGAGAAAACGTCTACCAACACCAGACAATACTTGTTGCCTGCTTTGGTGGTGGGCAGGGACCCAATGAAGTCTATTTGTATAGAATGTCTTGGTCCCTCTACCCTCCTAATGTGTCCCAACGGTGCCTTTCTAGGGTGGGGTTCTGGATTATTCGCAGCGCACACTAGGCACTCCCTGCAATATTCCTTCAACTCTTCCCTGAGATGAGGCCATCAACCCACTCCCTCCATTTTCTTCCAGGTAGTTCCCGGCCCTGGATGTCCAGCTCCCGGACCCTCGTGAGCTAGCTGCATAAATTCCTCTCGATACTGTGTGGGCATGATCCACCTTTAAACAGCATCCCCTCTTTGACCACTATATCTGCTGCTCCAAAAGGACCCTCAGTTGGTTCCCAATCTATCCTTTTCTTAATCACGGTTTTTAAAACCGCATCTTGTGCTTGAACCTGGGTCAGGTCTGGGGCAACGTCACCTCCTGTGGGCCCTCCATATCCCTTATGGCCGCGATCTGTCCAGATCGATAGGGGTCCCAAAGTACTCCCTCCCGGCCCCCTTTTTTGCCAACTCGTCGGCCTTCTGGTTACCTTTCCACTTAGGCTCGGTTTTTGAGTGTGCCTTTACTTTTTGAATGTAATACTCCCCTTTATTGCCCGTTACGCCCAGGATTGTGTTCAGCAGTGGGGCGATTACTAACAGTTTCCCATCGGCGGACTTGTATCCTCATTTAGCCCATATTGCCAGATATTCAGTTCAAGAATTGCACGTGAACATCGAGTCTGAGCATATTGTCTAAGGGGTTGGGAAATCCTCGGGATGCGTGACCACATAAGCTACAGCCGCCACCTCGGCCTGCTGTGCGCTCAGTGTGCTGGGGAGTTTGATGGCTTTCTCTATCCCAGCCCCTGGGTCATAAATCCCACACCCTGTCCTACGCTCTCCGTTTGTCACCGAGCTGGACCCATCCACATATATATCTCTCCCTGTCGGATGTTGCCCGGCCCGGAATCCCACGTCTACATCCCATACCCCTTCTACCGTGCACACGTGATTCATTCCTGGATAAATCATGTTCAAGGCCAGCTTAGGTTCCACCAATCTTTCCACCCTCAGGTTCATCTGGGAGAGTAGCAATGTCCAGCGGGCAATATGACTGCTACTCACTGTCCCATCTTTTATCCTCCTGTCCAATAGCATCTGTGTCGGGGTATGACATGTCAGTAAGGTTATTAAGGATGACCCCGTAAATAATTGGAAACGTTTGACGGCCCAATAGCTCACCAAAAGGTTTCTTTCACAGTTCGAGTAACCCCTCTCTACATCTGTCAGGACTTGGGAGGCATAAGCTACTGGCCTCAACTTGTCATGCCGTTCTTGGAGCAACACTGCACTCAAACTATCCCCAGTGGCTGCTACCTCCAGATAAAAATCTTCATTACCATTTATTGCTCCTAGTGCGGGTGCAGTTTGTAAATTTTCCTTTAGGCGAGTAAATGCCTCCTTACAACTCTCATCCCATTCCCATTCTACTCCTTTCCTAAGGAGCCTAAGCAAAGGGGCTGCCGTGGCTGCATAGCCTTCAATAAAATCCCTGCAATACCCTGTCATACCAAGAAAAGGTCTCACCCCAGTTATACTCTTTGGAGCGGGTAGTTCCTCTTCACCTCATCTATAGCCCTTTCCCCTGCCCTAATCGTCAATCCTAAGAATTTCACCTTCTCCTGTCCTATTTGGGCTTTCTTGGGGTTTGCCTTAAACCCTGCCTCCCCCAACAGCTTTAGTAGCTCGTCCTGTAGTGGCCCGTGGTCCTCTGCACTTCCTGAGAATAATAATAGGTCATCCACATACTGGATCAACTGGCTAGGCTGACTAAAATTCTTTAAAGCATTCGCCATACACAGATGGAAAATCGAGGGACTGTTATGAAACCCTTGCGGGAGGCACGTCCACGTATACTGTTGCCCTTTGAATGTAAAGGCAAATTTATACTGATCCTCCCGTCTTACTGGGATAGACCAGAACCCGTTAGCTATGTCCAATACAGTGAACGTCGTTGCCTCCACAGGGATATTCCCTATTAGATCGGCTACTGCTGCTACTGTGGGCGCGCATGCTGGAATACCTTTATTAAGAACCCGGTAGTCTACCGTGGCTCGCCATGACTGATCAGGCTTCTTAACTGGCCATAGGGGTGAATTTACGTGGGTCGCTATCGGTCTCAGTACCCCATGTTCCACGAGGGAGCTCAGTGCAGTTTCCAAGTCCTTCTCTGCCTCCCGGGGAAAACTATACTGTTTCTGAGGTTGCAACATTGAGTCCCCATGTACCTCCACCTCTACCTCCGTTACCCTACCACAGTCATGTCGGTGAGTGGCGAACACTGCGAGATTATTTTTCACATACCTCCGATACCTTTCCGGGGTGCTACGGACCAATTGTTCCAAATCATAGCTTCCCTTCGGTTTCATAGTACAGGCGCTACCTTTCACTTTCTCCGCCTTGGGGATAACTAGAACTTCCTCGCTTCCGGTCACCTGTCACTTTAATTCTCCGCTCCACTCCCACTCAGACCTCACCGTCCTCGGCCTCTTACATTGTTCCACTGAAGCGCAGTGCAAGCTCGAGGAACAGCACCTCATCTTTCGATTTGGCACTTTACAGCCTTCTGGACTCAACATAGAGTTCAACAATTTCAGATCATAACCTCGGACCCTATCATATATATATTTTTTATCCACACCTTTTGTTTGTGTCTTTTCTTCTCTCCCACATGGCAGCTGTCTTTCATTCTGCCAGCGCAATTTACACTTCATCTAGAGCCATTTTTTGTTTCTTAACCTGTCCCATTACCATCTCCTTCTGCCTTGAATATCTCTTAATGTCTCCTGCCTTCTATCCTATCACAGACCTTCCCTTCTGTTCTTTCATCCCCTCCCCCCTTTCCCAGCCCCTACACTTGCTGAAAAATCTGTTCCATTTCCTGCTTTTTTCCAGTTCTGACGAAAGGTCTCGACCTGAACCGTTAACTCTGTTTCTCTCTTCACAGATGCTGCCTGACCTGCTGAGTATCTCCAGCATTTTCTGTTTTTATTTCAGAACTTCCTCAGGTTTATCTGAACCAACCGCCCCCCATAGACAGTGGTTTTTCATATCCACGATCACATAGTGGGCCAGCATAAAATCAGCTCCGAGGACCCCCGTGCCGGGCTGATCCCATTGCATCAGTACGCATTCCCACTTAGCGTCCAGCTTTCCCTGGTCTATGCCCATAACCTGCCGTAACGCAGTCACTAGAAGTGCCACTGGGTCTTCTACCCTCTCCTTCTCTGCCTCTACTACCCACGGTTTTGACCCTGAGGGAACCCCGTATCCTGGTTTTTCCCTTTTTGGGAACTTGCACTCCCTGTTCCAGTGTCCCATTACATAAGAACATAAGAACATAAGAAATAGGAGCAGGAGTAGGCCAATCGGCCCCTCGAGCCTGCTCCGCCATTCAATAAGATCATGGCTGATCTGATCCTAACCGCCAATCTACTATCTATCACAGAACCATCTCCTGCATCTAACAGAATTGCACACACAAAATAGGAGCAGAATCAGGCTACACAGTCCCTGGGCCCGCTCCACTACCCACAGGGCCATGACCGATCCGAACCTAGACTCATGTCCAAATTCCTGCCCGCTCCCCGTAACCCTTAATGCCCTTTACTTCTAGGAAACTGTCTATTTCTGTTTTAAATTTAATTAATGTTGTAGCTTCTACAGCTTTTTGTGGCAGCATATTCCATGGACCTACCACCCTCTGAGTGAAGTAGTTCCTCCTCATCTCAGTTTTGAAAGAGCAGCCCCTTATTCTAAGACTATGTCCCCTAGTTCTCGTCTCACCCGTCATCGGGAACATCCTCCCCGCATCCACCCGATCCAACCCCTTCACAATCTTATATGTTTCAATAAGATCGCCTCTCATTCTTCTGAACTCCAATGAGTAGAGTCCCAATCTACCCAACCTCTCCTCATATGACCACCCCCTCATCCCCGGGATTAACCGAGTGAACCTTTTTTGCACTGCCTCGAGAGCAAGGATGTCTTTCCTTAAGTAAGGACACCAAAACTGTATGCAGTATTCCAGGTGCGGTCTCACCAATACCTTGTACAACTGAAGCAATACCTCCCTATTTTTATATTCTATCCCCCTAGCAATGAAAGCCAACATTCCATTTGCCTTCTTAATCACTTGCTGCACCTGCATACTAACCTTTTGAGTTTCGTGCACCAGGACCCCCAGATCCCTTTGCACTTCAGTACTCTCCAGTTTCTTGCCATTAAGATAATAAATTGCTCTAGGATTTTTCCTGCCAAAGTGCATCACCTCACACTTTCCAGTGTTGTATTCCATCTGCCAAATCTCTGCCCACTTACTTAGCCTGTCTATGTCCCCTTGCAGGTTTTTTATGTCCTCCTCACTCACTACTTTCCCTCCCATCTTTGTATCATCTGCAAATTTTGATATGTTACACTTGGTCCCTTCCTCCAAATCGTTAATATAGATTGTGAAGAGTTGGGGACCCAGCACTGACCCCTGTGGAACACCACTAGTTACTGATTGCCAGTCTGAGAATGAACCATTTATCCCAACTCTTTGCTTTCTGTTAGATAGCCAATCCTCTATCCATGCCAGAATATTACCCCCAATCCCGTGATTTTTTACCTTAAGCAATAATCTTTTGTGTGGCACCTTGTCAAATGCCTTTTGGAAGTCTAAATACACTACGTCCACTGGTTCCCCTTTATCCACTCGAGATGTTACTTCCTCAAAGAACTCCAGCAAATTTGTCAAACATGACTTCCCCTTCGTAAAACCATGCTGACTTTGTCCTATTAAATTATGATTATCCAAATGTCCTGTTACTGTTTCCTTAATAATGGACTCCAAAATTTTACCTACCACAGATGTTAGGCTAACCGGTCTATAGTTACCAGCCTTCTGTCTACTGCCCTTTTTAAATAAGGGTGTTACATTAGCAGTTTTCCAGTCTGCCGGGACCTTAGCGGAATCCAGGGAGTTTTGAAAAATTATTACCAATGCATCTACAATCCCTACCGCCACTTCCTTCAAGACTCTAGGATGTAAGCCATCAGGTCCAGGTGATTTATCCGCCTTGAGTCCCATTATTTTACCGAGTACCACTTCCTTAGTGATTTTGATCGTGTTTAGCTCCTCTCCCCCTTCTACCACAGTTAAAGCACGCCTGGGATCTGTCCACCTTACCCCCCTCCTGCTTCCAATCTTTTCTACCACCCACGCTTCCCTTCATCTCGTGCACTTTTCCCTTTTGTTTATTCTCCTCCCCTCTGTCAGATTTAAAAGCCAGAGTCAATTTCCTTAACACGCCTGGTTCTGTATTATTAACATCCTCGGAGTCGAACCATGATTCCGCCCTAGCCCTGATCCATGGCAGGCTGTTAGTCACTAGGGTCCTCAACCAATGATTCCTGGGAGCCCCTAACAACTGTGCTCGGGCTAGATTTCCCCCCGTCACTTTCAGATACACGGGCCACAACCTGTCTGTGAATGCATCCGGTACCTCGCCAGCCAGCTGTCTGGTCTGCTCGACCTGCAAGAACGGGCTGCCCTGGCTATGTCCCAGCGCCATTAAAATGTTGTCCTTTACTCCGTCAAGGGTACCCCCTCCTAACTTAGTGGCTGCCGACAAACCCTGGTACAGCTTCCCATCTAGAGAGAACAGTATCAGCTTTTCTGTTCGTCGTCATCACAATTATTGATCTCCCCATCTGCTCTACACTGGCAAAATGAACAGAAGCATCCCCTCCGTGCTTCAGTTCGGCACAGTGGCCAGCATTTCCTGCAACTGAAGGGATGTCTCGGAAAGTACATAATCACTCTGCAATGGCCCCTGACTGCCACCTTGTGGTGGTGGACCGAACTTTTGCTGTCGCAGGGGACACATCGGTCCCGGTGGTCCCTGTGCTTCGGGAGCCAGTCGAACCTCTCTATACTGGATCCCATCATCAGGCTCCTTTTCCTCCTCATCCCAGTCTACCCCAACTTCCCCTGGTGCCATGAGACAAACCATACCCCTGGCCCTGGATAATGCTCGGGTCAACTTACGGATTTTTTCATTACAGGGCCCGTGATCGACCTCTTCATGTATCCGTTTTTTGGCTACCCTGAATGCTACCTTTATATCTTTTAACTGCTCCTCAGCCTTGTCAGCGCTCTCTGAGTTCCTATTACCTTCCTCACGCTGAGCCTGACACTGCCTTCTACTTTCAGTGACCTGACATTGCAGGTACTCTAACGTGTTTCTAGCTGTTTCTTCCTGCGCTTTTCTCTCCTGCCTTTCAAAGCTCAAATCTTCTGTCAGCTGGTTCACTACAGCCTCTCTCTCTCCTGCCATACTTTCTGATTCCTGTTTCTCTTTACCCAAACACTCAACTTTCTCCGTGAGCATCTGAGTATGTTTCTGCATACATATTAGTCAAATCGCCTTTTCTTTCGATTTCTTATGTATGCTCCTACCCGTCCATGCTATCGCTTTCTCATACGGACTGTCAGAGTGTAACATTTCCCACAACCAGTGCTCGGAAATGTTTACTTTCCCAAACACATACGAGGATATCCTATTCTCCATCGCGGGTTTCTTGCACTTAACCCTGTCCATAACTTTGTTCTAAACCTTGACGTCCTGCCGCGGTCGCCAGATGTGTCAGGGGTTTTCTCCGATACTGGTCCCCTGTTACACACAGTTCTTGGACCTCAGCATTTATAAGAAACAAATACACACGGCACAGGGTTTTGGCTCAACATTTGATTTGTTCGTTTATTGAACACACACACACAGTTACTTCCCCAGTATAAATCCCTATGATTTATATTAGACTAACAACCCCAAAATACAAACCCCTACGTAAGGGTCATTTGCATCGACACAATATGACACAGTTAAACCTGTCCGCGATTTGACTGTTACATATAAAGTTACCCAGACTCAATCACAAAACCCTTATTGTGATCTGACTGAAACTCACAAACTTACTCAGACTCAATCACAAAAGCCCCCTCTATGATTTGACTGAAACATACAATAACCACTCCCAATCGGCTGTCTCCTGTTGATTGTAAGCCCGAATCTCTCTGCTCGCTGTATTTCCGATGGCTTCCAACACCAATCTCTTTGAAGTATGCCTTACTTTAAAGCAAAACCAACTTGCAATCTTGAAACACATTTCCTGGCCCCCTCCTGAGCATCCGATGGCCGTTTCAAAAATGTGTGAATGTCTCTAGCAGAGAACTCTTGATGGCTAATTGTCCCTCGTATTGTCCATTGATTAGAGATACCTTTCTGACAATGCAACCTTCCCAAGGTGACTGCATATGCTAGTTGTTGGTTTCGGTTCAGCATTCGTATTCAAATGGTTCAAGGCCCGGCCCATTGTCTAGGCCTGCACTGATACTAGTTATACTGGGGCCATGGTCTTCTTTAACAATGTAACCCCTTAAGGTAAATGAATATGTGAATGTTCTTGTTCAGAAGCATTCGTATATTAGATTGTTTGTGATCATTCATATCCAGTCTCTTGATGGTTCATCTGCAATGTTTGAATTAACCCTTAATTGTCCATCTCTTTTTGCAGGCTGTGCAGTTTTGGCTTTTATATTTCATAGTCCAATTTTTACCATTTGGAGGGAGGAACGGATCCTGCAGTTTCAAGACTCCCTCCAATGCTTCAGCAAATCATCTAAGCCGATATTTCAGTACACTACTGAAGGAGTGCAGATGAGATGTTAAACTGAGGTCCTGCCTGCCTGCTTTGGTGGATGTAAAAGTTCCCATGGCATGATTTGGAACAGAGCAGAGGAGTTCTCCCAGTGACCTGGCCAATATGCATCTCACCACCAAAAACAGGTAAACAGGTTATTTATCTGATTGTTGTTTGTGGGACCTCGCTGTGGAAAAATCAGCTGCCACATGTGCCCACAAAAAGCATCAAATGACCTTACTTCAAAAATAAATCACTGGCTGTAACGTGCTTTGGGTCATCCTGAGGAGTGCGAGGCTCTATATAAATAAAAGTTCTTTCCCAAAGGGAGGGTAATGCAGAATTCATCATGGGCTGTTTTTACTGCCTGGGAAGGTCACACGATCGGTTATTATTAGAAAGTTATTGTCTAATTCCTCCAGTTTAAAATCAAACCCTGGTGCATCCTTCATCAATCTGCCCAAACTCCATAATTAGCAGAATTAGACTATCTGCATTTCAGAATCATACGGGTTAGGAACATAGGAACAGGAGTAGGCCATTCAGCCCCTCCATTAGCCTTGTTGATTATTTTTTGGACCTGACTGCTACATTTTAGTGATCTGTTTGCATGGACCCCTAAATCTCTTTGGACCTCCAATGTTCCTAACTTTTCACCATTTAAAAAAATACTCAGATCGATCCTTTCTTCTTCCAAAATGGATGACCTCACACTTGCTTCCATTGAACAGTTTTGCTCACTCACTTAATTTACAAATGTCTCTTTGTAATTTTATGCTCCCGTCTACATGACTTACTATGCCAGCAATCTTTGGCCAACTTGGATACGTGGCTCTCTCTTATGTTATCCATGTCATTAATAAATATAATGAATAGTTGAGGCCCCAACACAGATCCTTGTCAGATAAGACTATTGACTTTGCTCCAATTCGAGTACATGCCCATTATCCTAATCTCTGTCTTCTACCGCCTAACCAATCTCCTAACCAGGTTAATAATTTGATTTCAATTCCATGAGCTTTAAATTTAGCTCACAGTCTCTTATGTGGAACCTTATCCAATGCCTTCTGGAAGTCCATATAAACTACATCCATTGACATTGCCCTGTCTTCTACTTTAGTTACTTCCTCAAAAGAATCATTTAGGTTCGTTAGACATGACATAGGCTTTACAAATCCATGTTGGCTCTCTCTAATCAGCTCAAATCTCTCCATGTGCTCAGTCACTCTGTCCTTAATTATAGATTCCAATAACTTCCCATAACAGAGGTTAGACTGGCAGGTCTATAATGTCCTTGTTTCTCTCATCTTTCTTAAATAATGGAGTTACATTTGAAATTTTCCAATCTAAAGGGACAATTCTTAAATTGAGAGAGCTTCGGAAGATTATGGCTAAAGTATCGGCAATTTCCTCACCTACTTCCTTTAAAACCCTGGGGTGGAAACCATCAGGTTCTGGGGATGTAAGAACATAAGAAATAGGAGCAGGAGTAGGCTTTAGTGCCATTTATTTGTTCTAATACTATTTTCTTGCTTACATTAACTTTAGTAAGTTCCAGATCTGTATTAGTTTGCCTGGAATGTTAGCTATATTAACCTATTCCTCTACTGTGAAGACTGACACAAAGTAATTATTCAACAAGTCTGCCATTACTTAATTACCTGCATCTGTTTTTAAAGGCCCACATTAACCTTGACTACCCTTTTTCTTCAAATATAAAAATTTGAAAATTAAAGTCTCCCCATAAAGCAACTCTACTTTTGCTACAAGCCTCTGTAATCTCTAAATTAATACATTCTGCCACTTCATTGCTGCTATCAGGAGGCCTGTAGACAACTCCTATTACAGTTTTGTCCTCTCTTATTACTCAATTCTAAACACAGAGTAGCCATTGATTGCTTTCCCTTACCTCTACCCTCTTTTACGACTGTTTTAATAGTGTCTTTAATCAATAAGGCTACCCCTTCACCACTTCCAGTTTCCCTATCCTTTCTAAAGATGGGAATTACACAAGTAGAATTCTAAGGAATGATTTTCAATGTAGTCAGATTTTTGTAGATTTTACTTTAAAATCGTACGTGTAAAAATGAAACAGTGGAAGCTGGTTAAAAATGGTAACTTCTGCATAGAAACAGGAAGATCCTAAACCCTGTGAATGTTCCCTTCTGGTTATGTCAAAGTCTAGTGAGTGACAGATGGAGGTCTTTTCACTGAAGTGATACATTTTGGTTGGAAGAATGAGGAGAGGCAATATAAACTAAAGGGCACAATTCTAAAGGGGGTGCATGAACAGAGAAATCTGGGACTGTATGTGCACAAATTGTTGAAGGTGGCAGGGCAGGTTGAGAAAGTAGTTAAAAAAGCATACGGGATCCTGGGCACAAAAGCAAGGAAGTTATGACGAACATTTATAAAACACTGGTTCGGCCTCAACTGGAGTAATGTGTCCAATTCTGGGCACTACACTTTAGGAAGGATGTGAAGGCTTTAGAGAGGGTGCAGATTTAGAAGAATGGTTCCAGGGATGAGGGACTTCAGTTACGTTAATAGAGTGAAGAAGCTGGGGTTGTTCTCCTTAGAGAAGAGAAGGTTAAGAGGAGATTTGATAGAGGTGTTCAAAATCATGAGGGGTCTAGACAGAGTAGAAAGAGAGAAACTGTTCCCATTGGCGGAAGGGTTGAGAACCAGAGGACACAGATTAAAGGTGATTGGCAGAAGAACCAAAGACGACATGAGGAAAAACTTTTTTACTCAGCGAGTGGTGATGATCTGGAATGCACTGCCTGAAAGGCTGGTGGAGGCAGACTCAATCGTGGCTTTCAAAAGGGAATTGGATAAGAAGGAAAAAAAATTGCAGGGCTACAGGGAAAGTGCGGGGAAGTGGGACTAGCTGAAGTGCTCTTGCAGAGAGCCGGCACGGGCTTGACGGGCCGAAGGCCTCCTTCTGTGCTGTAACCATTCTATGGTTCTATGAAGAAGAATGAGGGGGACACATGACATGATCGAAATCTTTAAAATGATGAGAGTGACTGAAAATTTAGGTGTGAGCAGGTAGTTTAAGTTGAATTATGAATATAAAACTACAGGAGCTGGGTAAAAATATGAAACCTGAGGACAGAGTTAAGATGAGAAGAAACTTTATTTCCCTGCAGAATTCAGGCTGTGGTGGAAACTTCTGCAAAATACATACTGAAAAAGGATCCTTTTTATATTTAATCTCAGGATGAGGGCAGCACTGGCACCTGAGGTGGTGATGGGCCGTCCCCCCTTCCAATGACCTCCCTCTCCCACACAGTTTGATATTTAGTCCTCATCTCCCACAGATTCTCCTCAGTCTGGAACAGACAATGGATGAGAAGGGACTCTCCGAACTTGGATTAGGAGGTGACGACTCAGCAACCAGATCACACCTCACTTCAGTTGAGGGAATCTCTCTTGACCTCAGTTTCATTCACTGTAATAATTCTGTACATTTTGATAAACTATTTGTGACCCAGAATCTGGGGAAGTGAGTCTAGGTTTATTATGAAAGCGAGGAGCAGATCAAAGGCCTGAAAGTTTCACACAGAACAATCTCAGGCTTTTGCCCAGCCGTCTTGTCATGTCCAGAACTGGAGCTGTGCTGGATTCGAAGGGGTTTATCATGTCCAGGACTGGAGCTGTGCTGGATTCGAAGGGGTTTATCATGTACAGAACTGGAGCTGTGCTGGATTCGAAGGGGTTTATCATGTACACAGATCCATTATCTTGGATGCATTCCCATAAATGGTTAAAAGAATGGAGTCAAACGAAAAGGGAAATGTACTCTCCCCATTATTGCAACGTGGTTAAAGAGGAATAAAAAAAAACTGCTGGAAAGCACTCAGCAGGACAGGCAGCATCTGTGGAGAGAGAAAGAGAGTTAATGTTTCAGCTCGATGACCTTCAACAGAACTGGAAGATGTTAGAGATTTAACAGTTTTTAAGCAAGTAGAGAGCCAGGGAAAAGAGGGGGAGGAAAGAACAAAGGGGAAGGTCTGTGATAGGGTGGAGGGCAGGAGAGATTCAATGACAAAAGGAAACACTTTCCCATTCCATTCCGAACCAATCTCTTCATCACAATCTATCAGAAATATCAGCAAACAATTGATTATCAGGGTTTTTAATTTATTGTTAAGGAAAAACATTCCCAAAGCTGGAATAATTCCCACTACAATTTGCAGATTTACTTTTCCACAACTTTTATTCATGCTGTTTCTTTTCTGTTAATCTTTTAGTCACGCTCTGCTGCAAACAATTCCCTGGGTGGGAGCATGGAGACAACCTTCTCCGGAGATTCCGTGATCTCGTTGTGTGAACAGGTGCTGGGAGGTGCAGGGGAGACGCCCATATTTACTGAGCTGAGTTTCATTCCTTCTCATTTGTAGCAGCTCAGCTGCATTCAGCCCCTCTGCAGAGAGAGTCCAGCTGAGATCACTCACTGGGGACCCACAGTCACAAATCCACGTCCCAACACTTCAAGCTCCACACACGGCTGCACCACTGGGTCACTGTTAGTCCCTACAGTTATAAAACTGTGTCCCTAGCCTGGAGCCTCACCGGTCACGAGTGAGATCAGGAATTCAGCCCAACTTTGGCACGATTTTCCACCCATTAGAATTTCATACAGCGACCTAGCAAGTTAGTACTTGCAAAGTAAAATAACAGATACAGAGACTGGGAACTATCGAAATGTACACTTCGGGATATAAACTAAACCAAGTACATAAAAATATTACCACATTATGTGGGAGTCGAACCCAGGCAGCAGTATTATTGTGGAGTCGGGAGAAGCACTCCATCTCCCCCTGGCTCCACAGAAATGTAACTGTTAAAATGTTTTCCGGCCATTTCTTGAGCGGCCTCCAACGGTCCTGTTCAGCACCAGTGGTTCATCCACTCAAAACCTGGTACAGTGAGCTGGAGCTGGCACGGCATAAGCTCCGCCCATCTGTCCACCAATTTCAATCGGGGTCCTCCAGTTGGCATTAGGACACAGAATTGCATGTACAAGACGCCTAAAGCCTGTTTCAGGAGGCCACCCAGAGTCTCGAGTTTCCTGCTCTTGTGCTCACAATGCACGAGCCCTCAGTTAGAATGAGAGTGATGAGGCGCCGATGTTTCCAGGATCAGCTGAGACAGGCAGAGAAGAAGAGTTTCTCTGAGCCTGAAGAGTGGAGACTTGCAATTGCAATTTTTGCAGCTGGGAATTGTTTTTTGCTGTGATTTCTTTTTTAACAATCTGCCTAAAGATTCGGATTGATTTTGGGTCAGAAAACCAATGGAAACGGCTTCTGTACCATTTTGCTCTCAAAAATAAATGCTTGCCTTGTCTCAATGCGTATCTGAGACATCCGGACCGGGAAGGTTCCAAACTCGATCCCAGGCTGTGCTGAGTTATCTGAGGGGAGATTTTCTGAGGCTCTCCCCAGTGACAGAGCCTCACACACAGCCCGTGCTGATCAGAAAATCATGGGCGGCGAGACAGGAAACATACTCTTCCCTCTCCTCACTCCCTGACCAGGCCACATGCCTTCAGCCTCCATATCTCAAACTGCACACTCCTTCCAAACTTCCAATACAATTTTGACTTTGAAATCAATGGAAATGAAAATCAGGAACGATGTATAACGGGCGTCTGATCCAATATCGCTCGTTTGATTCTATCGCCTAAAGTCAAAATTACCCCCAATGTGTCTGAGACAAGGGGGCCAATTTCACTGTGTGGCATTTCTTGTGGTTTCAAACTGTGGTGTGAATAATTATGAATGTGGAGACTGTTTTTTTTATTTGTTTTAATGTGATGTGGGCCAGCATTTATTGCCCTACCCTAATTGACCTTGAGAAGGTGGTGGTGAGCCGCCTTCTTGAACCGCTGCAATTCATGTGATGAAGGTGCTCCCACAGTGCTGCTAAGTAGGGAGTTCCAGAATTTTGACCCAGCGACGATGAAGGATCGGCGATATACATCTAAGTCAGGATGATGTGTGACTTGGAGGGGAACTTGGAGGTGGTGGTGTTCCCATGCGCCTGCTGCCCTTGTCCTTCTAGTTGGAAGCTGTCGCGGGTTTGGGAGGTGCTGCCGAAGAAGCCTTGGTGAGTTGCTGCAGTGCATCTTATAGATGGTACACACTGGTTGGTTACATCAGCTCTTAATCAAGCGGGCTACTTTGTCCTGGATGGTGTCGAACTTCTTGAGTGTTGTTGTTGGAGCTGCATGCCAGGCAAGTGGAAAGTATTCCATCACACTCCTTACTTGTGCCTTGTAGATGGTAGAAAGGCTTTGGGGAGTCAGGAGGTGAGACAGTCGCTGCAGAATACCTAGCCTCTGACGTGCTCTTGCTGCCACAGTATTTATGTGGCTGGTCCAATTAAGTTTCTGGTCAATAGTGACCCCCAGGATGTTGATGGTGGGGGATTCGGCAATGGTAATGCCATTGAATGTCAAAGGGCGGTGTTTAAACTCTCGCTTGTTGGAGATAGCCATTGCCTGACACTTCTGTGGCGCAAATGTGACCTGCCACTTATCAGCCCAAGCCTGAATGTCGTCCAGGTCTTGTTGCATACGGGCATGGACTGCTTCATTATCTGAGGAGTTGTGAATGATGCTGAACACTGTGCAGTCATCAGCGAACATCCCCATTTCTGACCTTATGTTGGAGTGAAGTTCATTGATGAAGCAGCTGAAGATGCTTTGGCCTAGGACACTGCCCTGAGGAACTCCTGAAACAATGTCCTGAGGCTGTGATGATTGACCTTCAATCACCACAACCATCTTCCTTTGTGCTAGGTATGACTCCAGCCAACCCCATTTGCAACATTTTATCTTTCCTGCCTCTTACCTGAGCACAGTATATTCCTTTAATTCCTTTCTCCCCTCCCACCCCACCCCCCTCCCTGTCTCTGCACATCTCCAGCTTTTTCCAGTTCTGATGAAGGGTCCCAGACCTGAAATGTTAACTCTGTTTCTCTCTCCACGAACGCTGCCTGGCCTACTGAGTGTTTCCAGCATCTTCTGTTGTTATTTCAGATTTCCAGCATCCGCAGTATTTTGCTATTGTAGACTGGAATGGAAATTGCTTTTATAGATTGATGGATTTTATTCTTTTTGATTCATACATGTGAATCGAAATGAATCCAATGAGTTTACCTGGTTGTTACATCAGCTCTTAATGTCACCATTTTATATTTACACCCATGTTCCAGGGCAAAAACAAGGACCACAATCTGCAGTAAAAGCCCACAGTGGTGCCTGTGCTCGCTGTACTTTGTGTGTAACAGTTTTATATCAGTAACTATTTAACACCTACTGCAAGCTAGCTCTAGACTTACTCTGATCCACATCAACATTTGTGTTTCCAGTGAGAACAATGGAGTCATTTTCCTGCACTTCCCATGTATACAAATTCTGATTTTCTGCTCCAACGTGTCTGACTATCAGATAGACCGTGTTATTCAGATGGATCCCATCAGTGTTGTTCCCCTGTTCTGCTGAGATGAGTCTCTTGGTTTCCAGTGAAGACTGACTGTATCTGAGAGTCTGGAGACGGTACAACTGAGGGTGATGTCACTGCCCATTACAGACCTCTGGGAATCTGTCTCAACTGTAAAAACAGATCAATGACGTGTAGTATAGCTTTCCATAAACTCTCTGAACTATTGCATTCAGAATTTGTTTTTACTATAAACAGACAGTCAGACAAACGCTGACCAGCCGTGCTTAGTGGTGACAATCAACATTTCCCAGTTAATGGTCACTTGTCCACCTTGGCCCCCTCATCTTTCTCATCTACATGCTACTCCTTGGGAACATCATCCAAAGACATTGGGTGAGCTTCCACATGGCTATTCATGATACCCAGATCTACCACTCCACCTCTGCCTCAGGCTCCTGCAGCCTCCACACAAAGATCATGGATGTGCAGCTAAACGCCGACATGAGTACGGTGTCAGGGACGCTCAAGTCCACCCCAATTGAATGGCTGCTAGTGCTGTCCCACATTGCCCCGCCTGCCAATCGCCGCTACGCCACCATGCTCCATGAGATGGAAAAATCCATCAGCAACACCAAACTTCCCATTTATGAAGACTTGAAAAACCCACCACGAAAGCGCTTAAAATCGCAACGGCCATTCTGGGAAACAGCAGCCAATATTCACGCAACTGGTATCGACCCATTATCCAGATGGACAGAATCCTGGGATGCATGCAACATAAGGAACCAACACCTCATCACTGACCCAACAGCAGAGGTCCCTGGCTTCGACCTCCCTCGAAGACAGTGGATAGCGCTCAACCCAATCCGCACAGCGCATGGGCGATGCAGCCGCCGGCTCCACAAGTGGAAGATGAGGGACAACCCAAGGTGCAACTGTGACCATGAGTCCCAGACCATGGAACACATCACATCAACCTGCCCACTAAGATCTGTTGCGGGAGGCACCTCATTTCTCCACTCAGCATCTCAGGAGGCCATCGAATGGATAGCCAAAGTATACATCCCTTATACACTTTTCCCATCTTACAAAATAACAACCACTCCACCATCTCTCAGGCCTCTGTGCTGTCACATCACTTGTCTAACATCTAGTCTTCGATGAGCTGTCATTTTCCAGTTAAATATTTGGAACACCTAAGGCATCACCTTCTGCCCTCGCCATGAACGCCATACGGTCGCCACCAGCTCCATCCCTCTCCCTGGCCATTGTCTCAGTCTGAACCAGACTCTTTGATCCTCTGCTAAGTTTCTGACCCCACATCCTCTCCATCACCAAGATCACCTACATCCACCCCCATAACATCACCTGCCCTCTGCCCCTGCCTCACCTCATCTGCTGCTGAAAATCTCATCCACTCATTTATCACCTCCAGACACAACTATTCCACTGCTCTCCTGACTAGCTTTCCATCCTCCACACTCTATCACTCAGCTTATCCAAAAATCATCTGACCATATCCTATCCCGCACCAAATGCTTCTCATCCATCACTCCTGTCCTTGTTGGCCAACATTGGCTCCCGGACCCCCAAGCACTTCCAATATAAAATTCTCATCCTCATGTTTAAATCCTTCATGGTCTCATCTCTCACTATTTCTGTAACCTCCTCCAGCCCTAAAACCCCTAAAGAACTCTCTGTTCCTCTGACTCTGGTCTCTTATGGTCATGCTTACAATCAAAATTACTAGTCCTTATTGCAGTCTATTTTAATGACTTCGATAAAATGGGCTGAGTGCAATGTATCCAGGTTTGCTGATGATACAAATAGGTGTGAAAATAAAATGTGAGGAAGACACAAGGGCAGAATTTCCTGAGGTAAGAGTGGGTGGGTTGGAGGCATGGGGGGAAGCGAAAGTTGAAAAAATGTGAACCCTGACCCCAACCCGCCTCCAACCCGCCCACTTTCACCTTTCACTCAGGCGGGATGGGGTGGGGGGGTGGTGGGGGAGGGTGTTGCCAACCTGCTGCCAAGAGGCGGGTTGGCAATTTGCATCTGATAATGAGGCCTGAGACCTCTACTTTATGTCATCCTATGAAGCTCGAACTTCCGGTCTCGTGAAGGGAGCGGTGCAGAGGTGAACCGCGTGCGCGGTAGAGGCTGCGCGCACGCAGCAAACTTAGGGGTTTTTTCAGGTTTCTCCGGGAGGGTAAGTATTGAAGAAGCTGCACTTTTAAAAAGGAGGCGCAGGACCCATTTTCAACAAGGTAAGTGGTTAATTAATTACAATTTTAAAAAATTTTCAACAGGTTTATCTTTTTTAGATACTTTAAAGAAAGGTAAGTTTATTTTTAGCACTGTTAAAAAGTATTTTAATTTTTTCAAAATTTAAAATTTTTGTTTAAAGTAGTTAATTTATTTAACTTATAGTTATTTTAAAAATGTGATGGTTTTTTTTAATTTATTTGAAGTTTAGGTGTTGTTTTGGGGCCGATTTCAATTCATAGATTTGACAGGTCCTGTCAAATCTATGAATGAATGATGGTCTGCTGCCATTGTCTCTCCATGGCCCACGTGATCCCAGGGGACGCATCTCACTAATTACGCCCCTGGGATACGCAAACACTGCGTGCCGCCAGTTGGGGGAGGCCCAGCAGCTGAAGTCCCCGTGGGCCTAGAGGTCAACGGCAGGCGCGGTAGGTAGGTGTGCGCGGGATCCTTGCACCCCCGGGAAGCCAGGGAGCCTAATTTCTTGGCCATTATAAACTACTGGTCAGGATTAGGGTTAAAAGAACTAGTTACCAAAAGGAAAGTATTGGTGTGTTCATCACTAACACTGAGCCAAATCAGAGTCAACTTAGTTCCATCACACCTGTGCACTCAGTTAAATGCTATCCTGATGTCAAGCACGTATATAAATACAAGTTCATTCTTTCTGATGTGTGTGAGCACGCACATACACGTGTGAGTGTGCATGCGGTCCTGGCTTGGAATGAAGTTGAAAAGACACCATTCCTTCCACAAGATGTCTGTCTTTGTGCTTATTTGCTCCGCAGCATTTCATGTTCCTCTACATCTCAGGCAGAATTTTAACAAGTAAATGACTACCTCCAGGATTAAGCTCTTTCTCATGAATACGAAGATAATTGCTCACTATAATCTTAGTGCCATCCATCATTTCTAAAGAGCTAATGAAGATGACATCACTGAAGAATTTGGCCCCTCGTGTCTGTGCCAGCACTTTGCCAGAATAATCCACAAACTAATCCCACTGCCCCACTCTCTCTCATAGCCTTAAATCTTACACTGTTTCAAATATTTATCCAACTTTCCTTTAAAGATCTAATTATCTCTGCCTCAACCATACCTGTAGCATTTGTATAGTGCCTTTCACAACCTTAGGACATCCCAAAGTGCTTTAAAATTAATGAATTACATTTGAAATATAGTCACTGTTGTAATGTAGGAAACTCAGCAGCCAATTTGCGCACAGCAAGGTCTCACAAACAGCAATGGAATAAACAACCAGATCATCTGTTTAGGTGTTGGCTAAGGAATAAATGTTGATCAGGACACCAAGAGAACAGTGGGTGGACAGGGTGTCAATTTAACGTCTCCTCGGAACAATCGCTCCTCCGACAGTGCAGCACTCCCTCAATACTGCTCTCTCAGGTGGATGTAAAAGATCCCATGGCACTATTTCGAAGAAGAGCAGGGGAGTTATCCCCGGTGTCCTGGCCAATATTTATCCCTCAATCAACATAACAAAAACAGATTATCTGGTCATTATCACATTGCTGTTTGTGGGAGCTTGCTGTGCGCAAATTGGCTGCCGCGTTTCCCACATTACAACAGTGACTACACTCCAACAAAGTACTTCATTGGCTGTAAAGCGCTTTGATACGTCCGGTGGTCGTGACAAGTGGTATATAAATCCAATATGCCTTTCTTTTTTTCTTTTTTGAAGTATCAGCCTTTGATTATGTGCTCAGCTCTCTGGAGTGGGACTGTAACACAGTCTTCTGACTCAGATGCGAGAGTGCTGCCACTGAGCCATGGCTGACACCTCAGAGCCTTATGTCTGAAAGTTAAGTGATACTAATACTTTTTATATTTTGAATTACATATAAATTCTATCCTACCAACTCTGAAACAAAAGCTATTTTTTTACAGATGTCAGTAACCCAAAGCAGTAGATGGTTATCTTAATGTTGCAGTGTTAGGTTAACCACATCCACATCCTTCAATGATCTGCCCAAGGCCCAAATGTGTTTCATCTGAAACTGTGATACTAAAATAAGAGAACCATCTACTGCTTCGAGTTACTCACATGACCCAAATCAGGAACAGTTAGACAAGCCCAATAAAATTTCATTATTGTCAGACATTTTAAAGACCCAAATACAGTAAATAAGCAGTAATCCTTCTGTTTATAGATTTCCAAACAGAATTCTTTAAAGGTAGTGGGCCAAAAATTCAGCCCTTCCCGGGTGAGTACACAGTCTGTACTCACCCGTAATGCATCCCGAAGTGCCGATTTCCTGCATGCACTGCGCATGCGCGGGAAACCGGAACTTCCGGTCTGGTGAAGGGGGCGGTTCCTAGGTGAACCGCGTGCGCGGTAGAGGCTGCGCGCACGCAGCAAACTTAGATTTTTTTCAGGTTTCTACGCGAGGGTAAGTATTGAAGAAACTACGCTATTAAAAAGGAGGCGCAGGACCCGTTTTCAACAAGGTAAGTGGTTAATTAAGTATAATTTAAAAAAAATTTCAACAGGTTTATCTTTTTTAGATACTTTAAAGAAAGGTAAGTTTATTTTTATCACTTTTAAAAAGTATTTTAATTTTTCAAAAATTAACATTTTTGTTTAAAGTGGTTAATTTATTTAACTATAGTTATTTTATAAATGTGATGGGATTTAAAAAAACATTATTTGAAGTTTAGCTGTTCTTTTGGGGCCGATTTCAATTCACAGATTTGACAGGTCTCCTGTCAAATCTATGAATGAAAGATAGTCTGCTGCCATTGGCTCTCCATGGCCCACGTGATCCAAGGGGACGCATCGCACTAACTGCGCCCCTGGGACACGCAAGCACTGCGCGCCGGCTCTTGGAGCAGGACCAGGAGCTGAAGTTCCCGTGGGCCCAAAACACAACGGCAGGCGTGGTAGGTAAATGCGCGTGCGATCCTTAGCCCTGCGGCAAGCCGGAACGGCGAATTTCTGGGCCAGTGTATCTGCTATGGTGCTGCTCACAGTAGGTCAGAGGCTGGTTTATAAGGGCAGGAGCATTGGACCATCTCACACACCATGACCGGAATTTTCTGGGGTCCTTGTGGGTGCAATTGGAGGCGGGTTAGATGGGAAATATGAAATAATTTGCAACGGGTCGGGGACCCGCCGTCATCCCGCCCCCTCGCGTCTTTCCCTTGGACGTGTTTGCCGGTGCGGCAGTGTCCCGAACGGCAGATGCGGGCGACCTAATTCAAATCATTAACAGGTAGTTGTCAGACCCTTAAGAGTGTTTTTCAGTCTACCTTTCAAATTTCCCTGGCTGCCCACAGATTCACGCAGCTCGGAAACCATATCTGTCAGCCTGAGGCGGGAGTTGAGTGGCCATTGCTCCAGCTGATTAGATGACAGCATCAAATGTACTATAAAAGCTCACAGCTCACAGCTGATCACTTTCCTCAGGCAGAAGTTGTTGCTGACTGCATTCCCAGCAGAGATGTAACTTTCTGCAGGCTGCAAGTGTTTCCAGCAAAGTCGCCATCCAGTCTCACCTCATTGTTACAACCTATCACACCATTGATAGATTGCTCCTCTGATCTCTACTTGACCTGTCATCTATTCCATAAGCATGGGTGCCGTTTATATTGAGTCAGCTTGGTCCTTAGAATTGGACCACGATGAGCCCCAACACCAGCAGCACCAGGCACACCAGCAGCACCAACAATCACACCAGCACCTTCCCCTCACCAACCTGATGCTGAACAGGACAGAGGGCATCAGCGCAGGGCTGCACCTCGCCGGAGGCAATACCACCAACACAGGGTGTACAGGCAGAGGATGAGCTTCCTCAACATGATGGAGCAGCAGTGTCAAAGGAGGCTCAGGCTATCGCACCAGGTCATCGCAGACATTTGCAAATTGCTCGAGCAAGACCGGTAGCCCAGAGGAGTGGGTGGACGCGCCTTACCAGTGGCTGTCAAAGCCACCAGTGTCCTCAACTTCTTCGCCTCAGGCTCCTTCCAGGGATCTGCAGCAGACATTTGCGGCATTTCGCCGTCGGCCGCCCACAGATGCATCACACAGGGCACCGATGCCCTGTTTGACAATTCAGCCAATTATATCAATTTGCCACTGATGAAGCCAGTGTTGCTGATTGGACGATCGGTTTTCCCGCTCTGGCTGGCTTCCCATGGGTGCAGGGCGTCATCGACTGTACACATGTGTCCATCAGGGCACCCCATCATCGCCCAGGAGTCTTTGTCAACCGCAAGGGCCTCCACTCCCTCAACGTGCAGCTCATCTCCAATCATAGGAAGATCATCATGCATTTGTGTTCCAAATTCCCTGGCAGATGTCATAGCTCTTTCGTGCTGTGCCAGTCCACCCTCCCTCAGCTCTTCACTCCTCCAAACAGACTTTCTGGCTGGCTACTTGGAGACAAGGGCTATCCACTGAAGAAGTGGCTCATGACACTCTTGAGGAGATCAAGTACTGAGGCCCAGGAGAGATATAATGAAAGCCACATTTCCACCAGATGTGTCATAGAGCAGACAATAGGCATGCTCAAAATGCGCTTCAGATGCCTTGACAGATCTGGAGGAGCGCTTCAGTACACACAAGCCAGGGTCTCCAGAATCGTCGTGGTCTGCTGCGCCCTGCACAACACAGCACAGCAGCGAGGATTAGCGCTGCATGAGGAGCAAGGCACTGAGCGCACGGCCTCTTCAGAGGAGGAGGAGGCAGGAGGAGGAGGAGCATCAGCTGGAAGATGAGAAGGAGCAGGAGCTGCAGGAACCTGCGGTGCAGATCCCACCAGCACCCGAGCACATTGCTGCCCAAGAGGCCAGGGATGGCCTAATCATGGCCAGGGATGGCCTCATCATGTCCAGATTTACTTAACCTTACGCAGTACACCCATATGGCTTCTACATGATGCGCCAGGTTGGCACCACCCCACAGCAACACAATAAAGGATCCCTACAATGACCAAGCCATTCCTTTCACACTGACCGCCATTGCTGGAGGTACCGCTATGTCTCACCATGAACTGCAACACACTAAGCCACTTACAAAGGTGCACACAAATTTGTCCAAGACAGGAAACTGGTGAAAAGAATGATTTTTATGGTTGACAGTACATTAATTGAAACTTGACATTAATATTGAATAAAACACCCTAGTGGCTAGCCTTGTGATTCTACTTGTGTGTCATCTTTCTTTTTCGTGTGCTTCTATGTGTAAGGGGTTTGCTCGTGCTGTGCTTCTAGGTGCTTGTGCGGGGTTAGGCCTTATTGCTTGCTCTGGTCTCCAGCCAGCCTCGTAGCACTAAACACCTGTGAGTGGTTCGACCCACTCGCCCTTACGGTTCTGACACTGGACTTAGGTGCGAGAGCAGTAATGCAGTGAAAACTCAGGTAGACCTGGTTGAATAGTACGAAATGGAAATCTTTATTGCATATTGTTCAAAATTACGAAATACATGTCATAAGCACAGATTAATGACAGGACAAGCTTACATACATTTATAAATCTAGGTTTAGGGAAATGAGGAGCGCACAACACATCGTAAAAGGGGACACACATTATAATTATCCTTAATAAAGAAGACACCCACCCCTATCAATATCTGCACTAATCTAGATCTGTAGGATCGAGAAACATGCTCACCACTCGTGATACCTCGGAGAATTCTAAAAAAAACGGCGCTCGGCTGTTTTCGCTGCAACACCTGACCGTTCACGTGTTGACCAGGGGTCTCTGTACCCCACTTGTTTATTTGCTCTGCTCCGGCTAGCAGGCTAAATCGTCTGCTGTTATGAAGATCTGTGTGGACCTCGGACACCTTGTAGAATTCGAAGAAGAGTCTTCCTGTGCCGACACCGGTTCGATAAAACTCGAAGAAGAGTCTTCCTGTACCGACACCGGCTGTCGGTAAAACTCGAAGAAAAGTCTTCTTGGGCCAGTTTGTGCAGTAACCTATAGAGTTCAAAAATGGTCTATATATTTTCGGGCGCGGTCGGGGCTTACTGACCGCGGCGGCACGTGTAGTCGTCTTCTTCTCTTCTCATCTCATCTCACCTCCTCGGGCCTTCGGGTCCAGACACCGTTTACCGACCTTCGGGATGGTGCACCCGATTTTGCAGCACGCCACGAGGTCGACCCCAAAACGGATCAGCGGAACAAGAGCTCGGAGAATACCAGCTCGATGAACGGCAAGAGGATAAGAGTGATAAGAGAAAGATGGACGTTTGTTCATTACAGTAGTGCTGTAATTTCTTATCTCCCGCCCAATCTTAATGTTCATCTTTTGTAATATTTTGGCGCTCAAACTTCTTGTATGGGGTGATTCTTGTTTGTAATGGGTTTCGGTGATACTTGTAACTGGCCAAACACCCGTTAATGTGTCTCCCATTGTGGAACCGGCTAGGGGCCTCCCTGGCGGTGTTTTGGGGGCCTCCAAAATATTTGTGTAAGTACCCGCGAATGGCTCTCTCATCGTAGAGCTGCGGGGAATTTGCATATTGATGTCTTTTGGATGGGCCTCTGATTGCCCAGTACAATAGCCCCTGCTTGTGCATGGAAAACCGATTCCAGCACTTATATCTCTTCGTTTTGTGTCGAATGCAAATCGGTCGCGTCCTGCCTTTCACCGATGTTTGCTGAGTATTATCCGATCTAACTGAAATGTTTATTGGAACGCCATCTTGTCTGCCTACTGAAAAGTCTAGAAACTTCTGCCACGAGACGCGGCGGCCATTTTACAGGCTTCTTGTGTCCATTTTTGAAACATGACAGCATTTCGCTGAAATAAAACCACTTAAACGAAACTGTATCTCTCTCTCGTTATTTTCGAATCGCGATAATTTGCGAATTTTACATATGAGATGCTACCCCTATGGCTTCAGCAGAGGTAGAGGCAGCCTGCTCACTTCCCTGCTGCGACTGCTTAGATACTCTTGGTGGACGTCCTCTGGGTTTTGGAGCCTGTGATGGCCTCGCCAAAGTCTGCTCCTCCTGCGACTGTGCAGACTCGGCCTTCGCGATCTGAGGAGCCATCTGGGGCTCTGACTAAGGTGGGGAGGGGGCAACGGGAGAGAAGTGTAAGCATTTTGAGAGGAGGCCACACTTCCATGTCCCCTCTCACCATCATCCCTCTCATGGGCCACTCGCACTTCCCTGCTAGCAAGGAGCTGGAGAGCACCTTGCTGCATATCAGTGGGGTCATGAGGACCCACGTCTACACTGACATCCCTCCCAGAGAGGACGTCTATGAGCCTCTGCCATGTATGCTCCATAGATGGTCATCTATTTTCCAAACCTCAAACAGAACCAGAGCATAGAAACATAGAAGATAGGAGCAGGAGTAGGCCATTCGGCCCCTCGAGCCTGTTCTACCATTTAATGAGATCATGGCTGATCATCCAAATTCAGTACCCTGTCCCTGCTTTCTCCCCATATCCCTTGATCCCTTTAGCCTTAAGAAATATATCTAACTCCTTCTTGAATATATTTAATGAATTGGCCTCAACTGCCTTCTGTGGTAGAGAATTCCACAGGTTCACCACTCTCTGGGTGAAAAAATTCCTCTTCATCTCATTCCTAAATGGCTTACCCCTTATCCTTAGTCTGTGACCCCTGGTTCTGGACTCCACTGCCATCGGGAACATCCTTCCTGCATCTAGTCTGTCTAGTCCTGTTAGAATTTTAAAGTTTCAATGAGATCCCCTCTCATTCTTCTAAACTCTAGTGAATTCAAGCTCAATCGACCCAATCTCTCTTCATACGTCATTCCTGCCATCCCAAGTATCATGTGGTGAATCTTCGCTGCACTCCCTCCATGGCAATAACATCCTTCCTCAGATAAAGCGACCAAAACTGCACACAATGTTCAAGGTGTGGTCTCACCAAGACCCTGTACAACTGCAGCAAGACATCCTTGCTCCTGTACTCGAAACCTCTCGCTATGAAGGCCAACATATCATTTGCCTTCTTAACCGCCTGCTGCACCTGCATGCTTACCTTCAGCGACTGGGGCACAAGGACACCCAGGTGTCGTTGCACTTCCCCTTTTCCCAATCTGTTGCCGTTCAGATAATAATCTGCCTTCCTGTTTTTGCCACCAAAGTGGATAACCTCGCATTTATCCACATTATACTGCATCTGCCATGCATCTGCCCAATCACCCAACTTGTCCAAATCATACTGGAGTTTCTTTGCATTCTCCTCACAGCACACACGCCCACCCAGCTTTGTTTCGTCTGCAAACTTGGAGATATTACATCTAGTTCCCTCGTCTAGATCATTAATATATATTGTGAATAACTGGGGTCCTAGCACCGATCCCTGCGATACCCCACTAGTCACAGCCTGCCACTCGTAAAAAGACTCGTTTATTCCAACTCTTTGCTTCCTGTCTGCCAACCAGTTCTCTATCCAAGTCAGTACCTTACCCCCAATCCCATGTGCTTTAACTTTGCACGCTAATCTCTTATGCGGGACCTTATCGAAAACCTTCTGAAAGTCCAAATACACCACATCCAATGGTTCTCCCTTATCTAATCTACCAGTTACATCCTCAAAAAATTCCAGTAGATTAGTTAAGCATGATTTACCGTTTGTAAATCCATGTTGACTTTGTCCGATCCTGACACTGTTTTCCAAGTGCTCTGCTATTACATCTTTTATGATGAACTCTAGCATTTTCCCCACTACCGATGTCAGGCTTACCGGTCTGTAATTCCGCCTTTTCTCTCTACCACCTTTTTTAAATAGTGGGGTTACATTAGCTACCCTCCAATCCATGGGAACTGTTCCAGAGTCTATAGAATTTGGAAGATGACCAGCAATGTATCTACTATTTCTAGGGCCACTTCCTTAAGTACCCTAGGATGTAGATTATCAGGCCCTGGGGATTTATCGGCCTCCAATCCTGTCAATTTCCCTAACACCATTTCCCTACAAATACTGAGTTCATTCAGTTCCTCCCTCTCATTAGACCCTTAGTTCCTCGACATCTCTGGGAGGTTATTTGTGTCCTCCTTTGTGAAGACAGAACCAAAGTATGTATTTAATTGGTCAGCCATTTCTTTGTTACCCATTATAAATTCCCCTGATTCTGACTGCAAGGGACCTACGTTTGACTTCACCAATCTTTTTCTCTTCACATATCTATAGAAGCTTTTACAGTCAGTTTTTATGTTCCCTGCAAGCTTACTCTCATACTCTATTTTCCCCCTCTTAATTAATCCCTTGTCCTCCTTTGCTGAATCCTAAACTGCTCCCAATCCTCAGGTTTGCTGCTTTTTCTGGCCAATTTATATGTCCTCTCCTTGGATCTTATGCTATCCCTAATTTCCCTTGTTAGCCACGGTTGAGTCACCTTTTTTGTTTTATTTTTATGCCAAAGAGGGATGAACAAATTCTGTAGTTCATCCTTGCGATCTTTAAATGTTTGCCATTGCCTATCCACCGTCAACCCTTTAAGTAACATTCCCCATCCATCCTAGCCAACTCGCGCCTCATACTATCGTAGTTTCCTTTATTTAAATTCAGGACCCTCGTCTCTGAGTCAAATACTTCACTCTCCATCTTAATGAAGAATTCTATCTAATTATGATCGCTCCTCCCCAAGGAGCCTCGCACAACAAGATTGCTAATTAATCCTTTCTCATTACATAATACCCAGTCTAAAATGGCCTGATCTCTAGTTGATTCCTCAACATATTGGTCCAGGAAACCATCCCGTATACACTCTAGGAATTCCTCCTCCACAGTATTGTTACTAATGTGGTTAGCCCAATCTATATGTAGATTAAAGTCACCCATGACAACTGCTGTGTCTTTATTGCACGCATCTCTAATTCACTTGGGAAACCAGGAAAACCAAATTCAGTTCAAGACGAAAATCTTTATATTGACCAGGCAATAAGCAGGAAAGCTTAATATGTGTAAAATAGCAGATGGCAAATATTTAGTTGTATGAATCCTCCTTCTTGGAGTTTTATGACAAATGAGACAAAGCCAAATAAATGAGCACTTGATGCCCTTGTTTAGTCTAAAGAGGAACAGGGTGCAACAGAGAAACTGATTTGAAAGAGTAAAAGATCAAAAAGGGACAAGATCTTTGAGCAATGCGATCAGTTATTCAAACCATATTTAAACCAACCCTTGAAAAAGAAATACAATTGCAGTAAGATTGCCTACCTTGTGGGAAGAGATCAGTGAAGAAGTCCAGAGACTGAGCAGCAAAGCTCCCAGCACAGCGACACACAACACACTGAGGTTCTCAGTTGTTGCTCTGCACAAAGCAAATGGCGTTGTCTCTTTTCAAACCACAAGACAGACGAGCTTCCTCTTCCCTTTCAGCTCAGAGTTCAGACATCATCTACGGCGGAGGGAGTGTAGGCAGTGAGAAATACGGGAACATGTTCGCAGAGGGAGGAGGAGGGCCATCAGGGCTCTCAACAGGAGGTGTTACCCTCCGCAGGTATTACATAGAAACATAGAAGATAGGAGCAGGAGTAGGCCATTCGGCCCCTCGAGCCTGCTCCGCCATTCGATGAGATCATGGCTGATCATCCAAACTCAGTACCCTGTACCTGCCTTCTCCCCATATCCCTTGATACCTTTAGCTTTAAGAAATATATCTAACTCATCCTTGAATATATTTAATGACTTTGCCTCAACTTCCTTCTGTGGTAGAGAATTCCACAGGTTCACCACTCTCTGGGTGAAGAAATTCTTTTTCATTTCTGTCCTAAATGGTTTACCCATTATCCGTAGATTATGACCCCTGGTTCTGGACTCTCCGACCATCGGGAACATTCTTCCTGCATCTTGTTTGTCCAGTCCTTTCAGAATTTTATATGTTTCGATGAGATCCCCTCTCATTCTTCTAAACTCCAGTGAGTATAAGCCCAATCGACCCAATCTCTCCTCATATGTCATTCCTGCCATCCCAGGTATCAGCCTTGTGAATCTTCACTGAACTCCTTCCATGGCAAGAACATCCTTCCTCAGATAAGGCGACCAAAACTGCACACAGTACTCAAGGCGTGGTCTCACCAAGGCCCTGTACAACTGCAGCAGGACATCCCTGTTCCTATACTCAAACCCTTTCGCTATGAAGGCCAACATACCATTTGTCTTCTTCACCGCCTGCTGCACCTGCATGCTTACTTTCAGCGACTGGTGCACAAGGACACCCAGGTCTCGTTGCACTTCCCCTTCTCCCAATCTATTGCCATTCAGATAATAGTCTGCCTTTCTGTTTTTGACACCAAAGTGGATAACCTCGCACTTATCCACGTTATATTGCATCTGCCACGCTTCTGCCCACTCACCCAACCTGTCCAGATCATCCTGGAGTTTCTCAGTATCCTCCTCGCAGCACACACTCCCACCCAGCTTTGTGTCATCTGCAAACTTGGAGATATTACATTTAATTCCCTTATCTAGATCATTAATGTATATTGTGAATAGCTGGGGTCCAAGGACCGATCCCTGCGGTACCCCGCTAGTCACTGCTTGCCACTCGGAAAAAGACCCATTAATTCCTACTCTCTGCTTTCTGTCCGCCAACCAGTTCTCTATCCAAGTCAATACCTTGCCCCCAATCCCATGTGCCTTAACTTTACCCGCTAATCTCTTATGCGGGACCTTATCGAAAGCCTTTTGAAAGTCCAAATACACCACATCTACTGGTTCTCCCTTATCTATTTTCCCAGTTACATCCTCATTCCGAGAGCACTTCTCCTACCATCAATTAAGCGAGGAGTAGTGTATTAGAAGGCTATGCTTCACCAAGGAGGTGGTCACAGAACACTGCCACCTCCTGCAACCAGACCTCCAGCCTCAGACCAGGGTGACCACAGCTCTCCCAGTGGCAGTCAAGGTCACTGTGGCTCTCAATTTCTTTGCCAGCGGTTCCTTCCTGTCTGCAACATGAGACATAGCGAACATCTCACAGTTCACCATCCCTTGCTGCATCCAGGGGGTCACTGAGGCTCTCTACAACAGGAGAGGGGACTACATTGGCTTCCAATAAGCATGCATGTGGCTTTGCCAGGATAGGGGGCTTCCCCATGGTGCAGGACACCATCGACTGCACCCACGTGGCTTTGTGGGCACCGCCTAACGATCCTGAGATCTTCCGTAACCGCAAAGGCTACCACTCACTGAATGTGTAGTTGGTGTGCGACCACAGACAGCGGATCCTTAATGTCAATGTCCGTTATCCTGGTAGCAGTTACAATGTCTTCATCCTGTGCCAGACCGGTGTGCCAGCACTCTTCCAGCCACCACATCAAGCTCGAGGATAGCTGCTCAGAGACAAGAGCTATCCACTCTCCACCCGGCTCATGACTCCCCTCCGCAACCCCAACACTCCTGCCAAGCACTCATATAATGGGAGCTATGCTACCCACCAGGAAAATCATCGAGCAGACCATCAGCCTGCTGAAGCAATGGTTCCACTGCCTTGACCGCTCGGGAAGAGCCCTCCAGTACTCGGCCGAGTGGGTGTCCTATGTCGTAGTGGTCTGCTGCATGCTCCACAACTTGGCCATCATGAGGGCCCAGCCCTTGACACCAGGGATTGCGGGACAACCTCAGGAGGAGGAAGAAGGGAGGAGAAGGACGAGGAGGACGAGGAGGAAGAGGAAGATGAGGAGGACGAGGAGGAGGACGAGGAGGAGAAGGAACAGGAGTGAGGGAGGAGGTAGCCACTCAATCGGCCTTCCGGAAGGGCAGTCCATGACCGCCTCATCAGACTGCGATTCAAATGAATTAAACCCCAGATTCTCGTTGCTCAGGTTCCCATCATTCCATCCCTGTCGCAGGCCATATCAGAGCGCAAAGCTGAAATGAGAGACTGTAAGGGATTCTCGGTGCCGAAGGCTGCTCTGTGCGTAGCCTGGGTGCTAGTGCGGGGTTAGGCCTTGTTGCCTGTTCTGGTCTCCAGCCAGCCTGATAACACTAGACACATGTGAGTGGTTCGACCCACTCGCCCTTACGGTTCTGACACTGGACTTAGGTGCGAGAGCAATAATGCAGAGAAAAATGAGGTAGACCCGGTTGAATAGTACGAAATGGAAAATCTTTATAGCATATTGTTCAAGATTACGAAATACATGTCATAAGCACAGATTAATGACAGTACAAGCTTACATACATTTATGAAACTAGGTTTAGGGAAACGAGGAGCGCACAACACATCGTAAAAGGGGACACACATTATATTTATCCTTAAAACAAAAACCCTCCCCTATCAATGCCTGTCCTAATATAGATCTGTAGAATCGAGACTCATGCTCACCACTCGGGATAACTCGGAGAATTCCGAAACGCTGCTCGGATGTTTTTGCCACAGCACCTGACTATTCACGTGTTGATCAGGGGTCTCTGTACCCCACTTGTTTACTCGCTTCTGCTCCAGCTAGCAGGCTGAACCGTCTGCTGTCATGAAGATCTGTGTTGGTCTCGGAGTTCTGATACTACTCGAAGAAGAGTCTTCCTGTGTCCTACACCGGTTGGCAGTAGAATTGGTGTGGTAACCTGAAAATAGTCCTTTATAGTTCGGGCGCGGTCGGGGTTTACTGACCGCGGCGGCACGTGTAGTCGTCTTCTTCTCTTCTCATCTCATCTCATCTCATCTCATCTCCTCTCGGGCCTTCGATTCCAACACCGTTTACCGACTTCTCGGGATGGTGCGCCCGCTTACAGGCCTTCGCAGACCAGCTCTCCACAGATCTTCGCGGCAAGCCACGAGGTTGACTCCCGGAAAATCAGCGGATCAGAGAATGAGAGTCAAGAACTCGAGTCGGTGGTCGGTAAAGAAATAAGAGTCGTCAGGGATAAGAGAAAGATGGACTTTTGGACACTACAGTTATAGTACTGTAATTCCTTATCTCCCGCCCAATCTGAATGTTCATCTTTTGTCATGTTTTGGCGCTCAAACTTCTTGTATGGGGTGCTACTTGTCGTTAATGGGTTTCGGTGATACTTGTAACTGTCTGAGTACCCGTTAATATTTCTCCCATTGTGGAACCAGCTAGGAGTCTCCCTGGAGGGGTTTTGGGGCTCTCCAAATTCTTGCTGTGAGTACCCGCGAACGGCTCTCTCATCGTAGAGCCGTGGGGAATTTGCGTATCAATGTCTTTGGATGGGCCTTTGATTGCCCAGTACAATAGCCCTCGTTTGTGCATGGAAAACTCGATTCCAGCACTTATATTGGGTGTTTAAAATGCAAACCGATCACGTCTTGTCTTATCTCAATATGCTGAGTCCTGTCCGATCTTGCTGAAATGTTTATTGAAACGCCATCTTGTCTGCCTACTGAAAGTCTAGAACCTTCTGCCACGGGGCGTGGCGGCCATTTTACAGGCTGCTTGTGTCCGTTTTGAAACCTGACAGCATTTTGCTGAAATAAAAACTGTTTATACGAAAACATATGTCTCTATCTCATTCTTTCGAAATCGTGATAATTTTGCGAATTCTACAGACATCAAAAAAAATCCAAACTCAATTAATAAATTTATCAATAATCAGTGAACATATGTTTACAACAAAATTATGAACTATTCACCCTTATGCAATCCCTTACTGCCTCTCATTACGGTGCCTTTGCCTGCTCTAGTGCTCCTACCAAGTGTTGGCCCAATGGCTGCAGCAGGGCTGGTGGAAGGCTACTGAGTGTCCGTGCGGGAGATTTCAGATAGCCTTGCAGGATGCCCTCGACCAGCTCTGGGCCTGGAAGGCCCAGCTGTGGACTGTACCACCTCAGCATGGGCGGCAGCATTCTGGGCTGGCTGGATGACAGGCAGCAAAAAGAGCAATGGTGGAGTGGCAGTGGGAGCAGGAATGCTGTCATCCTGAGAGAGGACAGTAGGTTCCTGCTCCACTGACCCACTGCCACTCCCCCGGGGCAGCACCTCAGCATCCCTAGCAACTTGTTGGAGCACTGATTGCTGGCCTGCTGCGACATTGTGAAAGTCCCGGTCGATGGTGGTAGACCCAGCCACGATGAGAGCAGTCTGAGATTGGATGCCACCAAACATAGACTGCATTACAACACTAAGACGTTGTGTCGCTTCCACCTGTGCGGCAATAGAAGCTGCCAGATTGCCTATCACATGCGGCATCAGGTCTGGGTCGCCACGGTCTCTCTGGGAGTCTCCCTTCCTTTGCAGACTGGAAGTGATGGGCTCCATGGTGTACACAGAGCCTTGTGCAATGATGGAGGTGGACTCCTCCATGCTACTTATCATTGCCGAGAGGCTCTCAGGCACCCTTGCCATTGCACCTATCATCTCCGTGTGCATGCCCATCACCCTTCTTTTAAACGCCTCCCCATCGAGGTCCTCATCTAGGTCCTGTGCAGCAGAACTCGTGAGCGATCTCACCTTCTGGGGAGATGGCCCCCGAGCTACCGTTTCTCCCGGCCTTGCTGCAGCCCACTTGCCCCTGGTGCCTCACCTTGTGCAGATCCCACTACTATACTAGCCTCTAACGAACGCATAGTGCCAGTATCTGAGCTGGTCCCTGCGGGTGAGACATGCAGTGACGCGGTGTCTTCCTCCTCCTCCTCTTCTCCCGCCTCGCTCTCTACGGTGCCCTCAGGGACAGGCTGCTCAGGTGATTGCTGATTATCTGAAAGCATAAAAGCACAAGAGTCGGGTTAAGGAAGGGAGAAATGCATGCATACAGCATGATTAGCTGGAAAGTGCGAAACGCTTGTGGAGTGAGGGGGAAGTGGGATGTGAGAAGGAGTAGGGATGAAGATACCATTGTTATTCCCAAGGGGGTCAACGTCGCCAGTGGCCATGGTGCCCATCACCTGGCGCCCAACAACCTGCGGCACTCTATTTTCCAGCGCAGACAGTGGTTGGGTGTCGGCTGTGCACTCCTGCTGCCTCCTGTTTTGAGCCACCTTAGCCTGCAAGAGAAAGGAAAGTGTGTGAGTGAGTGTAGAGCAATGTGATAGGGTGATGTGCCTGCCATAGTTGAGTAGCTGTCATTGTGTGCAAGGTGTGAGATGTGGGTGTAAGTGTTGGTAGGTAGAGATTGTTGGTGGGTGAGTGCTGGGGGTGTGGTGCTTCGGGCAGTGTGTGAAGACTGTGGTTCAGATGATGACATGCAGCATTTGTTGAAGCATTCACTCACCCGGACTAACCGAGTGAGATCATTAAATTTCTTCCTGCACTGTGTGGGGGTCCTGGGACCACAGTGTTGCCCGAGACCTGCTGGGCAACCTCCCTCCACATGGTGCGGAAGACTTGCGGCGAGGGCCTCCTGCCACTTGCCGGGTAGAGCACCGCCCTCCGTCTTTCCACAGCGAACACCAACACCTCCAATGCCTGGTCACTGAATCTGTGGGTTCTCTCCCTGGGGCGTGGATCTGCCATGAGTACAGCTGCTGCAGTCCTCCGGCTCCTTCTCCTTGACCTGCTGCTGCTTGCTGAGGCAGCTGCACAGCCAGCAATGCTGAGAATGAGATTCTGCAGCATCAATGAACCTCCCTTGTAAGATCTGGAAAAAGCCTGTGGCAATGATGACTTGCGATTAGACTGCACCTGACATTGATCCAATGAGCTTGGGCTTAACGACTTGAATTAGTGTTCCAATCATTTCTTTGAGCAGTGAGCATGAATTTTGCGTGCAGTCTAAAGCATTAGCGCCTGGCGTTAATTCTTCAACTTTTCTAATTATAGCGCCCATTCTGGGACTATAATGAATTTCTAGCCCAAAGTTTAATTTTTATCTCAACTCTGCCCTCAGGTTTCATATTTTTACCCAGTTTATCTTGTTTTATATTCATAATTCAAATTAAACTACCTGCTTATGCCTAAATTGTCAGAACATATGAACATAAGAACATAAGAATTGGGTGCCTCGAGCCTGCTCTGCCATTCAATAAGATCATGGCTGATCATCAACCTCAACTCCACTTTCCTGCCCTATCCCCATGTCCCTTAAATCCTCTGGAGTCCAAAAATCTATCTCTCTCAGCCTTGAATATACTCAACGACTGAGCATCTACAGCACTTTGGGGCAGAGAATTCCAAAGCTTCACAACTCTCTGAGTCAAGAAGTTCCTCCTCATCTCAGTCTTAAAAGGCCGGCCCCTTATCCTGAGACGATGTCCACCCCCGATAGTTCTAGACTCTCTGGCATTGGGAATCAATCTCTCAGCATCTACCCTATCAATCCCCCTCAGAATCTTATATGTTTCAATGAGCTTGAAAACTTCGATAAAGTCACCACTTAACCTTCTAAATTCCAGGGAATACAACCCTAGTTTGTGTAATCTCTCCTCGTAACTTAACCCTTGGAGTCCAGGTATCATTTTGGTAAATCTATGCTGTACTCCCTCCAAGGCCAATATATCCTACCTAAGGTGTCGTGCCCAGAATTGCTCAAAGTACTCCAGGTGTGGTCAACCAGGGCTTTGTACAGCTGTAGTCTAACTTCTGCCCTCTTGTATTCTAGCCCTCTAGATATAAAGGCTAGCATTCCATTAGGCTTTTGTAAGATCTTAACGATCTCTGAGTTCTTGGACAAGACACCAATAGGCAGCAGCCAGTATGTTTGAGCAATAGATCAAGATTTATTAAGCATACAGCGTAATATACTTAATATTAGGTGATAGTTTTAACGAGTAGCTCGCAGCCCTAGGTCTCTGGAACCTCGCGGACACAGATGATGTCGTCTTAAGTCTGTTCCTTTGTCCTCGCTTTATGTCTGTGTGAAGTTGTTCTTTGGATATCGAGGTTTTAACCCTTTTCTTATCAAAAGTTAGTTTGGTCAGTGTCCATATATGGTCTTTAACAAAATCACCTTTTTTATTTGGTTCTAATGGTCAAAATACCATTGTCACTCAGACTAAGGTAGCATCCCGCCTTTCCAGTTTTTTTCCACCAACTTTGCCATGTTCAGTGTTATCTTGTTTATAGTTTTTCACCCCATTGGAATTTACTTTATCTCTTTCATTTCTAGCTTCAAGCAGTACAAGGCCTTTATACCAAGGGCCCATATCAGCGCTGTTTCACTAGTCTTGAGGTACCCAAACTATCTCACTTTAATCGACCAGATAAATACCTTATCTCCATGATCTCTCTCATTTTATGTCCTTATACTAATTATTCTTTAAATATTGTTGCAATTAGTTTTGTTAAGCGAATTCTAATTTCTATACAGCATCATAATATGTTATTTAATGATTTAACCTTCACTCGCAGTCTGTGGCTGTTTGTTGTCAAAGCTTAGTCAAAACTGCTATTGACCGTCCTTCACAGCTGCATTTTGAACAAGTCTTAGCTCTCTTAGTTACCCAGGAGTAATTATGGGTAATAGTATTTGGTCAATGGCTACACTTGAAGTTATACATATTTGATTCTTGTCTACTAAATATCTGTAAATATCAGCCTTTCGTACACATTTTTATTATTCTCTGTACCTGCTCATGACATTTTAATGATCTATGTAACTGGAACCCCAAGTCTCATTGGACTTCCATTCTTTCTACCTTTTCACCATTTAGAAAGTGCTCTGTTCTATCCTTTTTAGGTCCAAAGTGAATGACTTCACATTTGCTTACATTGAAATCCATTTGCCACAATTTTGCCCATTCATTAATCTATTAATATCTCTTTGTAATTTTATGCTTTCATCTACACTGCCTACAATGCCACCTATCTTTGTGTCATCAGCAAACTTGCTTCCTATCCCATCATCTAAGTCGTTATAAATATGGTGAATAGTTGAGGTCCCAACACAGATCCTTGTGGGACACCACAAGTCACATCCTGCCAATTAGAGTACCTGCTCATTATCCCTACTCTCTGGCTCCTGCCTCTCAGCCAATTTCCTAACCAGGTTAATAGTTTGCCTTCAATTCCATGAGCTTCAACTTTAGCTAACAGTATCTCATGAGGGACTTTATCAAATGCCTTCTGGAAGTCCATATACATAACATCCATAGATGCTCCCCTGTCCACCACTTTAGTCACCTCTTCAAAAAATTCACTCAGGTTCATCAGACATAACCTACCTTTCACAAATCCATGCTGGCTTTCTCTGATCAGCTGAAAATGTTCAAGGTGTTTAGTTACGCTATCCTTAATTATAGACTCTAGTAATTTCCTGACAACAGATGTTAGGCTAACTGGTCTATAATTCTCTGGTTTCTCTCTCTCACTCTTCTTAAATAGCAGAGTGACATGCGCAATTTTCCAATCTAAAGGAACAGTTCTGAATCGAGAGAACTTTGGAAGATTATATTTGAGCCATCTGCAATGTTCTCACCTATTTCCTTCAAATCTCTGGGATGGAAACCATCTGGTCCTGGGGATTTGTCACTCATTAGTCCCATTATTTTGTTCATTACTGTTATTGTGCTTACGTTAATTTTGGTGAGTCCCTGTCCCTGATTCAATATTAGTTTCCTTGGGATGTCCAGCACGCTATCCTCTTCCTCTACTGTAAATACTGATGCAAAGTAATTATTCAACATGTCCGCCATTTCCTTATTTTCATTGACACTGTCAGCATAATTTTTACTGCGTTAACAAACAACTGTTCTAATATTGGTTTCTGGCATCTTGCAAGTTACTAATTTCCAAACGGAATATTTGTGATCGTAAATGAAATGAAAAATTATAAAACCTAAATATTGAGCTCCTAGTGCAAACAATGTTCATTAATTTTCTGTTATTATCTCATTAATTGATACTCAGAGATTTCCCTGATTCCTTCCTCACTGGAACTCACAACCAGATGAAGTGGTTGAGGCAAATAGTACAGATTGATTTAAGGGGAAGCTAGATAAGTTCATGAGGGATAAAGGAATAGAAGGATATGTCGATAGGGTGAGATGAAGTAGGATGGGAGGAGGCTCATGGGGCGCATAAACTGTGCTGTAAAATCTATGTAATTCTATGTAAACATCCTGAACAATACAATTACCTCACATCCTTCATTTAAGTTCGAGCTTTCCACTAGTTACCACATTTCTGTGCCTCTCACCCCAATAGTTCTCATTCTACAACTCCTTGCTTCACCCAGAAGCACACAGCCTTGAAACACTCCTTCTTCTAACACAAAACCAACAGGGTTCTCCGAAACAGATAGTACTTTTTTGAAATGACTGAGATTTGACTTTTTGAGTAAATCAGGTGAACCAAACCTGCCACAGAGGAAGTGGTTAACAGAGCGAGAAATTCATTTCTAGGCCCCAACACTACTGCGCCACCAGGCCACAGCAACAAGAATAACAGCACACATTAAAAATATTTTCCTTCGTAAAACAATCACGAATCTGGTCACACTATAGAATCATAGAAAAATATGGCAGAGAAGGAGGCCATTCGGCCCATCATGTCTGCGCCACCTGAGGAAGAACTATCCAGCTTAATCCCACTTTCCAGCTCTTGTTCTGTAGCCTTGTAGGTTGCGGCACTTCAAGTGCATATCCAAGTACTTTTTAAATGCAGTGAGGATTTCTGCCTCTACCATCCTTTTAGGCAGTGAGTTCCAGACTCACTCTGGATGAAAATTCTCCTAAACTCCCCTCTAATCCTTCTACCAATTACTTTAAATCTAAGACCTCTGGTTATTGACCTCTCTGCTAAGGGAAATAGGTCCTTCCTATCCACTCTATCCAGGCCCTTCATAATTTTATTCAACTCAATGAAATCTCCTCCCAGCCTCCTCTGTTCCAAAGAAAACAACCGTGGCCTATCCAATGGTTCCTCAAAGCTAAAATTCTCCATGCCTAGCAATATCCTCGTAAATCTCCTCTGCACCCACTCTAGTGCAATCACATCCTTCCTGTAATGTGGTGACCGGAACTGCACGCAGTACTCTAGCTGTGGTCTAACTAGTGTTTTATACAGTTAAGAACATAAGAACATAAGAAATAGGAGCAGGAATAGGCCACTTGGCCACTCGAGCCTGCTCCGCCATTCAATAAGATCATGGCTGATCTTGGGCTCAAATCCACTTCCCTGCCCGCTCCCCATAACCCTTCACTCCCTTATCTTGCAAAAATCTGTCCATCTCCACCTTAAATGTATTTAATGGCCCAGCCTCCACGGTTCTCTGGGGCAGAGAATTCCACAGATTTACGACCCTCTGAGAGAAGAAATTCCTCCTCATCTCAGTTCTAAAAGGGCGACCCTTTACTCTGAGACTGTGCCCTCGAGTTCTAGATTTCCCCACGAGGGGAAACATCCTCTCTGCATCGACCTTGTCGAGCCCCCTCAGTATCTTATATGTTTCAATAAGATCACCTCTCATTCTTCTAAATTCCAGAGAGTATAGGCCCAGCCTGCTCAACCTTTCCTCATAAGTCAACCCCCTCATCTCTGGAATTAACCTAGTGAATCATCTCTGAACTGCCTCCAATGCAAGTATATCCTTCCTTAAATAAGGAGACCAAAACTGTACGCAGTACTCAAGGTGTGGTCTCACCAATACCCTGTACAGTTGTAGCAGGACTTCCCTGTTTTTATACTCCAACCCCCTTGAAATAAAGGCCAACATTCCATTTGCCTTTTTGATTACTTGCTGTACCTGCATGCTAACTTTTTGTGTTTCATGCACAAGGACCCCCAGGTCCCTCTGAACTGTAGCATTTTGTAATCTCTCTCCATTTAAATAATAATTTGCCTTTTTATTTTTCCTGCCAAAGTGTATAACCTCGCACTTTCCCACATTATACTTCATCTGCCAAATGTTTGCCCACTCACTTAGCCTGTCTATATCCCTTTGAAGATTCTTTGAGTCCTCTGCACAACTTGCTTTCCCACCCATCTTTGTATCATCTGCAAACTTGGATACAGTACACTCGGTCCCGTCATCCAAGTTATTAATGTAGATTGTAAATAGTTGTGGCCCCAGCACCGATCCCTGTGGCACCCCACTAGTTACCATTTGCCAAACGGAAAATGACCCATTTATCCCGACTCTGTTTTCTGTTAGTTAGCCAATCCTCTATCCATGCTAATATATTACCCCCAACCCCGTGAGCTCTTACCTTGTGCAGTAACCTTTTATGTGGCACCTTATCGAATGCCTTCTGGAAATTCAAATACACCACATCTACTGGTTCACCTTTGTTCACCCTGCTCGTTACATCCTCAAAGAACTCCAGCAAATTTGTTAAACATGATTTCCCTTTCATAAAACCATGCTGACTCTGCTTGACTGCATTATGATTTTCCAAATGCCCTGCTACTGATTCCTTAATGAAGGACTCCAGCATTTTCCCAATGACAGATGTTAGGCTAACTGGTCTATAGTTTCCTGCTTTCTGTCTCCCTCCTTTCTTAAATAGGGGTGTTACATTTGCTGTTTTCCAATCCGCTGGGACCTCTCCATAGTCCAGGGAATTTTGGTATATTGCAACCAATGCATCCACTGGGCTGGATTTTCAATGACCCGTGGAGTCGGGTTTGGAGGCGTGTGGGGGGTTAAAGTTGCAGATTTGGGGGTCCCGACCCCATCCCGACTCCACTCCGCCTCCACGCAATTTTGACAAAATCGGTCGCGGGGTTCCCGACTCCGTCCCGCCTCCAAGAGACGGGAGAGGCCATTAAAGCCCTTAACAAGCCCTAAATTGACTCTGTAATGCCATTTTGAAATGTTTTAGCTAGTTTAACCCTTTTCCGACGTGAAGTACGCCTGATGTGAAACACACCAGTGAAACCTGGCGGGAGCACAAGTGGATAGCTGACTATCAGCTGCAGGTCCACTATTACAACGGAGATGTGATGAAGGTAGTAGTAGTATTGTGATGAAGGTAGTAGTAGTATTAGGTCTGAAAGTCGCCTCTGATACTGTTGCATTGAATGTCTTCAGAGACTGCCTGGGAGGACTTGGTTGCAAAAAAAATTCTCTCTCTCTCTCTCTCTGTCTCTCCTCTCTCTCTCTCTCTGAGATGCTGCTCATTTTGCATCCAGGTCCTCTCACAGCAAAGGCCAGGCAATCTCTGAGACCAGGCAGTCTCTGACCTGCAATGATGACATCATCAGAGGCGACTTTCAGACTGAAACCACTAATTGGTTCATGGGTTCCCACATGCTGGAACTCAATTGCCCAATTAAGTGAAAATTGCATCAATCTCCCACATCCAAACACAGGCGGGTGGATAACACAAAATGCGGATGACACGACCCCAACCCGCCCCAGGATCAAAATCCAGCCCAAAATCTCTGTAGCCACTTCTTTTAAGACTCTGGGATGCAGGCCATCTGGTCCAGGGGACTTGTCATCTTTTAGTCCCATTATTTTACCAAGTACTATTTCCCTAGTGATAGTGATTGTCTTTAGTTCCCCACTCCCTGTGGCTCCTTGATTATCCATTTTTGGGATGTTGTTAGTGTCTTCTACCGTGAAGACAGATACAAAGGGCTGGATTTTGATACTGGGGCGGGTTGGGGTCGTGTCATCTGCATTTCGTGTTATCCACCCGACTGCAATTGGATGTGGGAGATTGATGCAATTTTCACTTAATTGGGCAATTGAGTTCCAGCATGTGGGAACCCATGAACTAATTAGTGGTTTCAGTCTGAAAGTCGCCTCTGATGATGTCATCATTGCTGCAGCATTGCAGGTCAGGTCAGAGACTGCCTGGCTTTTGGTGTGAGAGGACCTGGATGCAAAATGAGCAGCAGCTCTGTGAGAGAGAGCGAGAGAGAGGGAGATTTTTTTTTGCATCCAGGTCCTCTCACAGCAAAGGCCAGGCAGTCTCAGCAGCATCAGAGGCGACTTTCAGACCTAATACTACTACTTCCTTCATCACATCTCCGTTGTAATAGTGGACCTGCAGCTGATAGTCAGCTATCCACTTGTGCTCCCGCCAGGTTTCACTGGCGTGTTTCACATCAGGCGTGCTTCACGTCAGAAAAGGGTTAAACTAGCTAAAATGTTTCAAAATGGCATTACAGAGCCAATTTAGGGCTTGTTAAGGGCTTTAATGGCCCTCCCGCCTCTTGGAGGTGGGACGGAGTCGGGAACACCGTACACAATTTTATCAAAATTGCGTGGAGGCGGGTTGGAGGCGGGATGGGTCGGGACCCCCGAATCTGCAACTTTAACCCCCCACACGCCTCCAAACCCGACTCCACGGGTCATTGAAAATCCAGCCCAAAATATTTGTTCAGATTCTCTGCCATTTCCCCGTTCTCCATTATTAATTCCCCAGTCTCATCCTCTAAGGGACCAACATTTACTTTAGCTACCCTCTTCCTTTTTATATACCTGTAGAAGCTCTTATTATCTGTTTTAATGTTGCCAGTTTTCTCTCATAATTCATCTTCTCTCGCTTTATTATTTTTTTAGTCATCCTTTGCAGTTCTAGCATAAACTCCCTGCTCCTATATTCTACGCCTCGGTTAATAAAGGAAAGTATCCCGTATGCCTTCTTAACCATCTTATCTACCTGTCCTGCTATCTTCAGGGATCTGTGGACATGCACTACAAGGTCCCTCTGATCTTCTGCACTTCTCAGTATCTTTCCATTTATTGTGTACTCCCTTGCCTTGTTACCCCGCCCCAAATGCATTACCTCACACTTCTCCGGATTGAATTCCACTTGCCACTTTTCTGGCCCTCCTGACCAGTCCATTGATATCTTCCTGCAGTCTACATCGACCTTCCTCATTATCAATCACACGGCCAATTTTTGTGTCATCTGCAAACTTCCTAATCATGCCCCCTACATTGAAGTCTAAATCATTGCTGTGTGTTACTGTGAACTGGTCAGACAGAGACAGTCCATGATAAAAAAGGAACTGTGTGGAGTTTCACAGCTTTAAAATAATGTTAACAACTTTGTATCCAATGCACCAAACAAGGACATAGAAGCATCACATCAGAAACCATCTGACACCCCAGGATTCACAGCTCCCCTCAAATACAGATTAGCTGCGTTGACACTGACACTCGGACCACTCCCATATCGTCTCTAGTCTGATGTGGTAGAATGTGAAAGCTAATCGCCTACAATCCTATTCAACTCAACACTTCCAGCTTTACATCAGTGTGCTGAAGGGAATCAGACTCACTGCTTGTCTGACAGGATTCAACCTGCAGCCCAGGGGGATTCTTCAGTCAGTAGAAGCAAAGTGTTTTCATCCTCGGGTAAAACCCTTGTGCATTTCACCACCTCAGGGCGTCCCAGCACACTTTACAATGAAGTTCTTTTTTTCGAATTGTGGTCACTGTTCTAATGTAGGAAATGCTTTTCAAACAGCAAGGACCCACAAATAGCTTTGCGGTAATGACCGGATAACCAGTTTTTTAGTGATCTGTGCTGAGCGATAACCGGACACCAGAGAGAACTGCCCTGCTCTTCTTTGAAATAGAGGCCATGGGATCTTTTAGGTCCACCTCAGAAGGCAGACAGGGACCTCGGTTTAACGACTCATCTGAAAGACGGCACCTCCGACAGTGCAGCACCCCCTCAGTACTGCCCCTCTGACAGTGCAGCACTCCCTCAGTACTGCCCCTCCGACAGTGCAGCGCTCCCTCAGTACTGCCCCTCTGACAGTGCAGCACTCCCTCAGTACTGCCCCTCCGACAGTGCAGCACTCCCTCAGTACTGCCCCTCCGACAGTGCAGCGCTCCCTCAGTACCGACCCTCCGACAGTGCAGCACTCCCTCAGTACTGCCCCTCCGACAGTGCAGCACTCCCTCAGTACTGCCCCTCCGACAGTGCAGCGCTCCCTCAGTACTGCCCCTCCAACAGTGCAGCACTCCCTCAGTACTGCCCCTCCGACAGTGCAGCACTCCCTCAGTACTGCCTCTCTGTCAGTGCAGCACTCCCTCAGTACTGCCTCTCTGACAGTGCAGCACTCCCTCAGTACTGTTCCTCTGACAGTGCAGCACTCCCTCAGTACTGACCCTCCGACAGTGCAGCACTTCCTCAGTACTGCCCCTCTGACAGTGCAGCACTCCCTCAGTACTGACCCTCTGACAATGCAGCACCCCCTCAGTACTGCCCCTCTGACAGTAGCGGCACTCCCTCAGTACTGACCCTCCGACAGTGCAGCACTTCCTCAGTACTGCCCCTCTGACAGTGCAGCACTCCTTCAGTACTGACCCTCCGACAATGCAGCACTCCCTCAGTACTGACCCTCTGACAGTGCAGCACTCCCTCTACTGACCCTCCGACAGTGCAGCACTCCCTCATTACTGCCCTTCTGACAGTGCAGCACTTCCTCAGTACTGCCCTCTGACAGTGCAGCGCTCCTCAGTACTGACCCTCTGACAGTGCAGCACTCCCTCAGTACTGCCCCTCTGACAGTAGCGACACTCACTCAGTACTGACCCTCCGACAGTGCAGCACTTCCTCAGTACTGCCCCTCTGACAGTGCAGCACTCCCTCAGTACTGACCCTCCGACAGTGCAGCACTCCCTCAGTACTGCCCCTCGACAGTCAGGGTGAGAAGGAAGTGACTGTCTTCTGCTCGGTTATAAACCAGCACGGAGAAGCCATGTTCAAGGTGTACCTGTGGGTCAAAGTTGAGAGCACCTCTCGGGATCACTCTCCGTTCAGCCACTTAGTTCCCCAAGCTCTGGAATTCCCTCCCTCAACCTCTCTACTTCTATCTCTACCTCCTTTAAGACGACCCTTAAAACCTACCTCTATGACCAAGGTTTTGGTCACCTGTCCTAATGTGACATGTGATAAGGACACTTCCTTAAAATTTGATAGGGTAGATAGAGAGAAACTATTTCCTCTGGTGGGGGGAAGTCCAGAACAAAGGGGCATAACCTTAAAATGAGAGCTAGGCTGTTCAGGGGTGATGTCAGGAAGCACTTCTTCACACAAAGGGTGGTGGAAATCTGAAACTTACTCCCCAAAAAGATGTTGAGGCTGGGGGTCAATTGAAAATGAAAATAATTTACACAAACTAGGGTTGTATTGGAGTACTGAGTTCAGTTCTGGGCACCACACCTTATTGGCCTTGGAGGGAGTGCAGCGTAGATTTACTGGAATGATAACTGGACTCCAAGGATTAAATTACGAGGAGAGATTATACAAACTAACATTATATTCCCTGGAATTTCGAAGGTTAACGGGTGATTTGATCGAAGTTTTCAAGATATTAAGGGGAACTGATAGGGTAGATCGAGAGAAACTATTTCTATTGGTTGGGGAAATCTAGAACTAGGAGACATAGCCTAAAAATTAGAGCCAGGCCTTTCAGGAGTGAAGTTAGGAAACTCTCTTCCGCAAGCGGCAATTGATGCTCATTCAATTGTTAATTTTAAATCTGAGATTGATAGAATTTAGCTCACCAAAGGTATTCAGGGATATGTGCAAAGACGGGTATTCGGAGTTAGGCCACAGATGAGCCATTGAATGGCAGAACAGGCTCGAATGACCTCCTCCTGATCCTATACTCCTTCCTATGGTCCTATGTGGCTCGCTGTAAAATTTTGTCTGATTTACGCTCCTGTGAAGCACCTTGGAATGTTTTACTACATCAGAGGCTCTATATAAATGCAAGTTATTGTTGTCTGATTCAAGGCAGCTGATTGTTGCATCAGTCAGAGCTCCCCAAACATTGCAGAATGGTCCCAGGGATGAGAGACTTCAGTGATGTGCAGAGACTGGAGAATCTGGGATTGTTCTTCTTAGAGCAGAGAAGATTAAGGGGAGATTTATTAGAGATGTTCAAAATAATAAATGGTTATGTTAGAGTAAAATGAGAAGTCGCACAACACCAGGTTATAGTCCAACAGATTTATTTAATTTTACAAGCTTTCGGAGCTGTCGCTCCTTCCTCAGGTAAGTTAGCAGTGTTAATTTACCTGAGGAAGGAGCGACAGCTCCGAAAGCTTGTAAAATTAAATAAATCTGTTGGACTATAACCTGGTGTTGTGCGACTTCTCATTTTTGTCCACCCCAGTCCAACGCCGGCATCTCCACATTATGTTAGAGTAGATAGGGAGAAACTGGAGGTCGACTAACATTACAACTTTAGAAGTTAGACATATATATGTTATATATATAAATGATACATATATAAGGTGGTTCACTAATATCCCTTAGGGAAGGAATCCTGCCGTCCTTACCTGGTCTGGGCCTATATGTGACTCCAGTCACACACCAACGTGGTTGACTCTTAACTGCCCTCTGAAGAGGATGCTCAGTTTGTATCAAACCCGCTACGAGCAGTGTAAGAAGAAGGCCCACCACCACCTCCTCAAGGAGCAACTAGCGATGGGCAATAAATGCCGGCCTTGCCAGCGACGCCCACAACCCAAGAATGAATTGTCAAAAATTGAGTGAATGTGTCGCTTCTCGAGGTACATCGGAGCTCAGTTCTCAAACTGTATTGCAGTGATTAATGGCTGTTTTTACAGGTGGAGACTCCAATGAATGGAAAGTCGGACTGCTTGCAGTTGGCATCATTTTGATTTTTGAAATGGTTGGATTCATAATCTTCAAGTACGTGCAAAGGTAAGTGCAAAGTTTTAACTTTGTTTTTTTTTTAAATTTTACTTCAATCTTCACTCCTTAAGACAGTTTTTTTTTACTCGTTTATGGGATCAGGGCATCGCTGACAATGCCAGCATTTATTGCCCATCCCTAATTGCCCTTGAGAAGGAGGTGGTGAGCCGCCTTCTTGAACCGCTGCAGTCCGTGTAGTGAAGGTACTCCCACAGTGCTGTTAGGGAGGGAGTTCCAGGATTTTGACCCAGCGACGATGAAGGATCGGCGATATACTTCTAAGTCAGGATGGTGTGTGACTTGGAGGGGAACTTGGAGGTGGTGTTGTTGGCATGCACCTGCTGCCCTCGTCCTTCTAGGTGGAAGAGGTCGCGGGATTGGGAGGTGCTGCCGAAGAAGCCTTGGCGAGTTGCTGCAGTGCATTTTGTATATGGTACGCACTGCAGCCACAGTACGCCGGTAGTGGAGGGAGTGAATGTTTAAGATGGTGGATGGGGTGCCAATCAAGCGGGCTGCTTTGTCCTGGATGGTGTCGAGCTTCTTGAGTGTTGTTGGAGCTGCACTCATCCAGGCAAGTAGAGAGTATTCCATCACACTTCTGACTTGTGCCTTGTAGATCGTGGAAAGGCTTTGGGGAGTCAGGAGGTGAGACACTCGCCGCAGAATACCTAGCCTCTGACCTGCTCTTGTTGCCACAGTATTTATGTGGCTGGTCCAGTTAACCAGTTAAGTTTCTGGTTAATGGTGACCCCCAGGATGTTGATAGTGGGGGATTCGGCGATGGTAATGCCATTGAATGTCAAGGGGAGGTGGTTAGACTCTCGCTTGTTGGAGATAGTCATTGCCTGGCACTTCTGTGGCGCGAATATTACCTGCCACTTATCAGCCCAAGCCTAAACGTCGTCCAGATCTTGTTGCATGCGGGCATGGACTGCTTCATTATCTGTGGAGTTGCGAATGGTACTGAACACTGTGCAGTCATCAGCGAACATCCCCATTTCTGACCTTATGTTGGAGGGAAGGTCATTTATGAAGCAGCTGACGATGGTTGGGCCTAGGACACTGCCCTGAGGAACTCCTGCAGCGATGTCCTGGGGCTGTGATGATTGACCTTCAACCACCACAACCAACTTCCTTTGAGCTAGGCATGACTCCAGCCAGTGGAGCGTTTTCCCCCTGATTTCCATTGACTTCAGTTTTAGTAGGGTTCCTTGATGCCAGACTCGGTCAAATGCTGCCTTGATGTCAACGGCAGTCACTCTCACCTCACCTCTGGAATTCAGCTCCTTTGTCCATGTTTGGACCAAGGCTGTAATGAGGTCGGGAGCTGAGTGGTCTTGGCGGAACCCAAACTGGGCATCAGTGAGCAGGTTATTGGTGAGTAAGTGCCGCTTGATAGCACTGTCGATGACACCTTCCATCTCTTTGCTGATGATTGAGATTCGACTGATGGGGCGGTAATTGGCCGGATTGGATTTGTCCTGTTTTTTGTGGACAGGACATACCTGGGCAGTTTTCCACATTGTCGGATAGATGCCAGTGTTGTAGCTCTACTGGAACAGCTTGGCTAGAGGCGCGGCTAGTTCTGGATCACAAGTCTTTAGCACGATAGCCGGGATATTGTCGGGGCCCATAGCCTTTGCTGTATCCAGTGCGCTCAGCCGTTTCTTGATATCATGTGGAGTGAATCGAATTGGCTGAAGAATGGCTTCTGTGATGGTGGGGACCTCAGGAGGAGGCTGATATGGATCATCCACTCGGCACTTCTGGCTGAAGTTGTTTGCAAACGCTTCAGCCTTGTTTTTTGCACTCACGTGCTGGGCTCCACCATCATTGAGGATGGGGATATTCTTGGAGCCTCCTCCTCCCGTTAGTTGTTTAACGGTCCACCACCATTCACGACTGGATATGGCAGGACTGCAGAGCTTTGATCTGATCCGTAGATTGTGGGATCGCTTAGCCCTGTCTAGTGACTGTTTCCCTCAGGTTCAGCAGCAGACGCTACTCCCATAAGTGGTCCGTGTCTCCCCTATGATCTGGAGTGTGCCTTTCACGGCCCAGTATCGAGGTGAATGCTAACGATACCTAAAGGTCCCTCACTCTGCACGCTAGCTGCTAGATTGTACCAGGTCACCTTGTGATTCGAAAAAAACCACCATGACTACACCTCGATAAACAATTCATTAGGCTGGGAAGCACGTTGGGATGTCCCGAGGATGTGAATAAATAACTGCAGATTCATGTGTTCTATTTTTCTCTCTCTGATTTAGATTTACTAGAATGATAACAGAACTGAGAGGTAAAACAATCAGGAAAGACTGAACAGGCTGGGGTTCTTTTCTCTAGAAAAGAGAAGGCTGAGGGGTGACCTGTGTGGAAGTGCAGTTTACTTTTAAGACACAAATAAAATGGCCTCTCTAAAGTAAGTAATTTAAAAAGGAAATTCAAAATGGCCGACAGTAGGAGTCACCATAAGTAAATCATTCTAATTAGCTACAAGAATAGAGACAACTCGGAATTCCTTATCTAAGAAAAGCTTAGCAAAATAAAGCATCAATTAGTTCTGACCAGCTCAGGATGAGATGGGGTGAGCCATCGGCCCACGGATTGGAGAGTGAACATTGAACAAAGGGGTCTCATAAGGAAGATCGGGTTATCTGATCTTTAAGGAATTTCTGCTCGTTATTATAACGAAAACCTATGCAATAACTCACAAGTTTGTGCTTCATTACTCAGGATGTTTAATGTTATGTCAAATGGCCTGTTCTGTGTTCTTTTTTTTGAATAAAGTATGTTCAAATCTTGTAGGATTCGAAGCATTCTGACATAGCAACTTGACTGTGTCAGAACCTTCCCTTGTAACAAGTAAACTTTATTAAAAAGCCTTCTTTGACACGATTTTATGTGTTCTACTCGGTATGTAAACTTCGACAGTTTCTTGGAGGTTCCACCGAGATCGCTTGCTACCTCTCGGTAAGTCACGGACAAAGGACACTATGAATTTCTAGTGGCAAATCCTAACTGGCCAAAAGTGATGTTTTATCACCTAAAAGGATTTCTCACTAGATGCTGAATTAGTGTAAGTCTGTTTCTTCCGACAAGCAGCACGGCGATGATGATGTTTTAGAATTGAGTTGAATCTTGTAACTTTTGCTTCTTTTATTTTAACGTTAAAAGGAGAAGAATTCTGATGGCTCAAGTCTCAAAACTAATCGGGCAAAGAAGGCAAGAAAGAGAGTCGGCAGGGTTGCGTCCCGGACTAAAGGTACCAGGTTGTGAAAAAGCGCTAAAAGGTTAAAACTGCAGTATCAAGGGAGGGTCCCTTGAGCCGGGGAAAAGAGTCTCGCGGCAGAAAGGTTTAGAGAGAAACCTTCACTTAGAATATAAGTTACGTATAAAGCATAAGTTAAATGTTAAGGACTCAGTTTGTAGGGGCGTTCAACGCAGGCTGAGAATTGATTATTTGTTTAGTTTAAAGTATAAGATTAATGTCTGATTACTTGATTTGTTTGCCTGTTTGGGCTTTCGCGTTACTTATCATTGTCTTTATTGTTGTTAATTCTTGTTATTGTTTGTCACTTGTGGAGCTCCGAAGGGTTAATAATAATCGTAAGGGGGTAAAGGGTGAAACTTGCGATTTAGAAAAAGAATGCCTAGTATAATTAAAACTTTACTAAGAATAGAAGAATTACATGTCTAGAGGACTGTCTCGCAAATAGAGACCCACAAAGAAGAGGTAAAAAGTCAATAAATTGGTCAGCCTTTTCAGACTGGAAAAAGGAAGCAGAAAGGCGTAAGGACCGTAGTATACAAGCCAGTAGATCTGACATTAAAAAAAATAAGAGAAAAGACCCTGAGTAAATTGGCTAAACAAAATGAAGTTAGACAAATAGGGACCAAAAGAATAAAGTTTCCCTCTTAATGGAGCAAGCAGCTTCCGCAACACCGGCGGACCAGAATTGAAATCTGAAACTCAAAGAAAAAAAAAGGAAGGGATTTGGAAAGCCAGGAAAAGCTGCTGAGAAAAGTTTTACTGGCATGGAAGTTATTAATGTCTGTGCCGAGATAAAAAGCTAATATACAAGATTTGTTGAGTGAAAGGAATCTTAAAAGGAATACTGGGATCTCAGTTGTGTGAAAAGTGTGTAAAAGATTCCTGATTGTGTGAATGTTTAAGTTTGTTAAGTTACAGTATTATTTTGTCCCTGGAAAAAAAAAAAATCTGCCTAAAAAAAAAAAGTGTCTGTCAGTTTGTTTATGTTTTAGCTCCACCCACTCTTTTGTACAGAGAGCTAAAAGCTGTTTTTGACTCTTTGAAGACCTGTCTTGAATGACAGACAAGTGTGTTGTTTTAAGTTTGTTAATTGTTTTACAAAAGAGGTATAAGCTTCAGCCTTGAAGTCACAGTTGCCAATGTGCCTGGAAAGAAAATGACAATTAATTTGAATGTTTACAAGGCATGGTAATTGTTTCTTTGTTAATGTGACGATGGGTTCTTTATTTTGCAACTGACTCTGGTTAGTTTAAAAAAAAATTGATCTGGATTGAATTGGAATTATTGAGGTTAATTAACCTATTAAAAACCAGACTTTCATTGTGCACGGTGAAATTCTGGTTGGTGTAAATTTGTGTAGACCGCATTGAATAAGATATTTAATGGTCTGAAACCAGATTTTGAAATATTTACAGTCTTGGATACAGAACGGGTTCTGGTCCATACCATTGGCAGAGGAATCACAAGGAAATTCGCCTTTACTGTCAGGGATAGACAGGAATTTTATATCAGACTTTGCAGGGAAAGCATTGTGCCAGAAAAAAAAAATAAATAAATAAATAATAATTTGAATTACAATTTAAGTTAAGCTGGTGTGTAAAAACTGAGAAGAACAAAAAAAAAAAAAAAAAAAAGTTTGTTTAACAAAAGATTAAGTTTCGGTCTAAGATTTAACCTTGGAGTTGCGGTTGCTATGGTGAAATCTTCCAAAGCACTCTGATTTGATTTGTTTAAATTCAATGTTTTTACAGTATTTTGGAAAGACATCTGAAGAAAGGACAATAAGAAATATGATGTAATTTACTAGTTCTGCAAGCATGTGCTATTTTGTTTTGTTTTATCTGTTCTGTTCGTGTTCAGTTAAAGTGTGAAAACACAACTGCTTTTTTTGGATCGGGAAAGTTTTTTTTAAATTTACGTGAAGTGACGCAATTGCGTGCGCCTGATAATGTTTTGCTCCACCTTCTTAAAAACCTGCAAAGGAGTTAACCCTTTCCACTGACAGCTGATTAAGTTCATCAAGCAATAACTTCGGTGTGACATTTAAAGATATTGGACATTATTAATTTTAAGTTAATATTTCCCCACAGTGACAGAAGGAAAATTATGATTTGATAAATTAACCCCTTGGGCTCTAAGCAGAGTCACAATGGATTCTCTTCTTTCTTTTGTTATATGGAAGTTACCTTGTAAACTAATTGCAGCACTTCTGTCTCTAATGTTAAAACACTGTATAAATCACCTAGCCTGGAAATCATTTGTTTCTGAAATTGGAAATGGAAGATAAATTGATAGAAATGAAATTGAACATTGACAAAACCTATCAGTTCAACAGTACTGCTGTTTGGATTTTGGGATAATTTTGTAATAACAATATAGACTCAGGCACTAGATATATTTTGGGTTACTTTTGGGAAAATAAAAGATCCTCTAAAATAATGATAAATAAAAAGTGTTAGTAACTTGGACCTAGTGAGAATGTTTGATCTATGTTTTCAATCTTAAATATTGTACTGGACAGTAAAGTTACTCCAGGGCTCATGAATGAGATATGAATGGTAATTAATGGGATGTATAAAATTGAAACAGGAGAAATTACACTGCTGAATGGGAATTTTAAAAACTTGCTAGTGAAAGTCAGGAAAGTGCAGTTAAGAATAGTAAATTGATAGCTTTCTCTTGGAGACATTTGTGTCCCTGCCTATAATGAACTTAAGAAAACTGAATTTGATAGCCTGGCCACTATCCAAGATATCGGGACCATGCAGAGGAAGATGAACAAAGACAGTCTTTTGATAAGATACCTGAAAGCCCGAGAAAGGCACATGTGGCATGATATTGAGATACCGGTATGAGTGTGCAAATGTGATTTGTTACGTATGAAGCGATTACCATCTGGGAATGTATGGTGAATCTGCACTGAAGAACGGGTCTCAGACATGCTCAGTTACTGGACAACAGCAAGACATGAAATGGTTAATGTGGCTCAGGAGAGCGAGACAACTTTTAAAGCATTGACACATACTCCATCGAGAAACTATCTAATTAATGAAACAATCAGAATAGAGTTAAACACACTGGTACCTGTTAGAAGGATTGAAATTGAAGTTGAAGTGGAGAGTTACCTGGAATCTGAATTGGGACAATTGAGGGCTAAGGAGAAATCATGTTTAGTAAGAATTATCCACAAGATGGATATGAGTAAAAGAGAGATCTGGAGAATCTTTTAAGTCCATGATTTGTTGATTAAATGTTAAACTGTAATGTTGCTTGAAATCAGGAAGATAGAAGAAACAGAGGATACCCCAGGCGGGGCAGAATTGGAACACCGGAAAGGACAGTTGAATTTGAATTTGAAAAGACTTAAATAATGAAGCTGTTATTTACGTTTTACCTACTAATCGGACTGATATGTATAGCCTGCCAAGGGAGAAGAAAAGAACCCCGAAAGAAACGAGAATTACATATGAACACTTTTTTGTATATGTCATATAAGTATGCCAAAAAAAGTGGGATAAACGCCTGTTGGGTATGTAGCCATATTCCTACCCATGTGAAAGGAGGAATACCTCTGCGACCGATACCCTTGAACCTCACAGATATGGCAGAATGGATAATTAATAAAAATCATACGAAACAGAAAAATACCACCCTATCCACCTTCGGAAATAAATGGGAACAAAAGTGGTCTAGCCTAAGAAACGAGTTTAAGGGGGGAGGATATTCGTTAGAAAATTTTAAGGGATGGTACAAGCCGACGTATGATTATACGAAAGTACCTCCTTTTCTAGCCCTTACCAATACATCGGGAAAGGGCCGACCGATCGGGGATATATGCTGGGAACGCGATCTAGGACAGACTAAAGGGAACAGAGTTAATATGGGGAAAAGTCGTTGCATACAAAAGTTTATTACGTACGGGGCAGGGAGTTCCATGGAAAGCTGGTGGTTCAATACTACCAGTTTGATGAATTTGACTAATAACAGACCATGGAATGGGACTAAACGATTGAATACTGACAATATACATATATATATACATATACATATATACACATTGTGCATGCTCCCCACTTTCGGTAAAAATATTCTTCCACCCAAATGGGATCTGCAGGCTAGGGAAAGAGAGAGGACTCCTTTCAACTGCCGGTGACGTCGACCTTGTATACCACTTGATCCGCACTCTGGAGGCTCACGTAGAAGCACTTGTGCTTTGGAGAACCCCACAGGTTAGGTATAAACTGTGTGGGTCATGAATCAGTCCTCCTCTATAAGCTGCAGTCCCCTAGGAGAACCCCACAGGTTAGGCATAAACTGTGTGGGCCATGACTTAGAACTCCTCTATGAACTGCTGTACCCTATCTCCTTAGAGGGTGTATAGCAACACCCGAACTGCAGGCTAGTATAAGCTGCAGGAAAAGTTAGAGAACAGCAGACTAATGAACCACAAAAGTACGCCACAGTCACCAAAACACAACTAAAACCCCTACAAGAACATACACCCAAACACCAAGAATAGACAGAGAAGAAGGACGATCTTAGATAAGGTCAACCATCAATACAGGTATATCCCGGGGATGGTTACAAACAGAAAAGAAGTCGGTATCCTTGACTAGATTTTAAGTTAGTATAAGGACCGTTAGGAGAAAGCTATGTTGTCCTAGAAAGGACAAAAGGGGAAAATGTGGAAGTGCAGTTTACTTTTAAGACACAAATAAAATGGCCTCTCTAAAGTAAGTAATTTAAAAAGGAAATTCAAAATGGCCGACAGTAGGAGTCACCATAAGTAAATCATTCTAATTAGCTACAAGAATAGAGACAACTCGGAATTCCTTATCTAAGAAAAGCTTAGCAAAATAAAGCATCAATTAGTTCTGACCAGCTCAGGATGAGATGGGGTGAGCCATCGGCCCACGGATTGGAGAGTGAACATTGAACAAAGGGGTCTCATAAGGAAGATCGGGTTATCTGATCTTTAAGGAATTTCTGCTCGTTATTATAACGAAAACCTATGCAATAACTCACAAGTTTGTGCTTCATTACTCAGGATGTTTAATGTTATGTCAAATGGCCTGTTCTGTGTTCTTTTTTTTGTATAAAGTATGTTCAAATCTTGTAGGATTCGAAGCATTCTGACATAGCAACTTGACTGTGTCAGAACCTTCCCTTGTAACAAGTAAACTTTATTAAAAAGCCTTCTTTGACACGATTTTATGTGTTCTACTCGGTATGTAAACTTCGACACCTGATAGAGGTCTTTAAGATTATGAAGGGGTTTGATAGGGTAGATGTAGAGAAGATGGGCTGGATTTTGACACTGGGGCGGGTTGGGGTCGTGTTATTCACTTTTTGTGTTATCCGCCTGACTGCAATTGCATGTGGGAGATTGATGCAATTTTCACCTAATTGGGCAATTGAGTTCCAGCATGTGGGAACCCATGATCCAATTAGTGGTTTGAGTCTGAAAGTCGCCTCTGATGATGTCATCATTGCTGCTGCATTGAAGGTCTTCAGAGACTGCCTGGCCTTTGCTGTAAGAGGACCTGGATGGAATGAAGAGAGAGAGAGAGGGAGGGAGGGAGGGAGGGAGGAGAAGAGAGAGAGAGAGAGACTGGCTTTTGCTGTGAGAGGACCTGAAGGCAAAATGAGCAGCAGCCCTACGTCTGCTCCCAGATATTTTTCCTACTACTACTTCTCCAATGTAATAGTGCACCTGTAGCTGATAGTCAGCTTTCGAAATGTGCTCCCACCAGGTTTCACATTCGTGGTTCAGAACAGGCGTGCTTCAAGGGTTAAAATCACAAAGGCCTTTCAAAATGGCATTATAGAGCCAATTTAGTGCTTGTTAAGGGCCTTAACAGCCTATCCCGCCTCTTAAAGGCGGGACGGAGTCAGGACCAGCAGACACGATTTATTGAAAATTGCGTGGAGGCGGGATGGAGGTGGACTTGTGCCCGCCCGCCAGTTTTCGCAATTTTAACCACTTGAATGCCTTTTTAACACCACAATGCGGGTTCAGAACGACTGGCGCGAAGCCCAGGTATTGCACCATGGAAGCAATGACACAAGATCATGTGCCCCCACAGGTGGCATACATAGGGGGTGGAACGTATTGCGTTACCACTGCAGCGCAACACTACCAGCATGGACAGCGCAGCCGGTGTCCGGTGAGTGACAGCAGTTTCTGTTTTAAACCCAGGGCTGAAGTTCAAGTGGCACAACAGCGAATTGTCCCGATCCCTGAACCATCCACTGTTCACCTCACTGTAAAAGAGAATTTCACAGACTTGCAGCGATTCATCGCGCATTTCGGATACATCATTCCCCCTCTCCCTGAACACCTCACCAAGATTTTAAAAGCCGTCATGGTATCACAGAAACATTTTTACACCCTGGAACAAAAAACTGTAGAGATAGGGGCAGAGATATTGAGAGGTCTCACAACACCAGGTTATAGTCCAACAGTTTTATTTGAAATCACAAGCTTTCGGAGCTATCGATCGCCCCTTCCTCAGGTGAAGTAGTAAAGAAATACAGACTCGACAAAGCATATATAGATAGAGAACAATGCATGTGTACCTTACAATTGCAGACAACTAAATTAAATCATCCTGTCTATCTGCCGAGGTGTGATAAAGTTGGACATAGTAACCCCACCGTGGTGGGATCTGTTCACTAATATTGAAGTCCCATCATGGATCAGGATAGCCTCCCACATTTTGGTAGTATGTCAAGTTGTAATTGTAGTGTACCTGTTGTTCGTGCACTGCAAGAGGGGCAAACGCCTCACGAGGCAGGAGAACACAGGGGAGTGGAGAGAACGATACGTGCGCGTGAACGAGGAAAGTACCGCGTAAACGGCCAGGATGACGCCCCTCCATTTTACCGTGTGTGTTTTTGTAATTGTTGTACTTATGAGTATATTGACTAAGTTTGGAACTTTTGTATTTTTAAAACAGTTGGTTTGATTATTTTTCCTTTTGTAATAAAACATGCATATACAGGTGGTGCGAGAGGCATCGGCCTTTTGCACCTGGAAGGCGTATACGCAGTGTAAGTTTAAAGGCAATGCTGCCTACGATTTGTCCAAGTTAGACAATGTGTTTTCTCTGGGAATGAGGACTACATGGAGGCCATAGATAGTTTAATTACCGGGAGTGTTTGGATGTGGAGAATCGGGATAATTTGCTCACCAGCATTTAATTGATACGATAAGCGGAGTTATTCGCATCAACAGGAGGGACTGTAGAGTTTCGCAATTATCGCGATTCAAAATAACATGAGAGAAGCAGATTCAATTGATCAGTTTTATTAAACGAAATGCTGTCCTGATAATAAAGGACACAGAAGCCTGTAAAATGGCCACCGCGCATCGTGGCAGAAGCTTCCAGAAACACAGTGGGCAGACAAGATGGCGTCGAATATACATTCAGTATGAAATTGGATCATACTCGGTAAACATTGATAAAGACAGGATGCAACCCGTTTGCATTTTCAACAATAGCAATGATATAAGTGCTGGAATCGTTTTCCTATGCACAGTAAGGATCATTGAACTGGGCAATCGAAGGCCCATCCAGACACATCAATACACAAATACCCCCCCGGCTCAACAATGAGAGAGACATTGGCGGGTGATTAAGCCAGTACTCGGGGGGGCCCCAAAACCAGTCATAGGAGACGATTCATACACATCCTGGCTGGCTCAACAATGGGGAAAACATTTACGGATAGTTGGCCAGTTTCAGGTGCTACCGAAACCCGTTAAGAAGATAATCGCCCCATGCTGGGAGTTTTTAAGCGCCAAAATCACACAAAGGATAAACATTTAGATTTGAGCGGGAGATAAAGGGGACATAACAGTATAACTATAGAGAACAAATGTCCATCGCTCTCTTATTCGCTTGACTCTCTTATCTCTCTGCTGACCCTTGCTGAAGCTCTTCCTTGGGGCTGGACTTTTGTCGTCTGATTCTCTGGACTTTGTTGACTCTTGACTCTTAGCCGTACTGGTCGGTTATTCGAGTGTTGGGTGGAGCTCAATCGGAACGAGCCGCCCCGACAAGGGCAAGTAACAGGGTACACCATCCCGAGTGTCGGTAAACGGTGTCTGGACCCGGAGGCCTGAGAAGACGAGAAGAGAAGAAGACGAGAAGAAATTCCACGTGCCGCCACGGTCAGTAAACCCCGACTGCGCCCAAAAATATACCGACAGAACTTTCTGTTGAGTTCTACCGACTTCTACATGTACCGTAACACAGGAAGATTCTTCTTTGAATTCTAAGATGGTTTGAGTCCATCGACTGCTTCATGACATCAGGGAGACTGGCCTGCTTTTCGCAGCAGCGAAAGTAAACAAGTGGGGTGCAGAAACCCTTCCAAACACATGACAGTCAGGCACTGCAGCGAAACGAGCTGAGTGCCTCACTTTAAAATCTCCGAAGTAAGCCAAATGGTGAGCATGTTTTCCGATCCTACAAATCCAGACGTAGTTTAGGTATTGTTAAGGGAGGGTGGTTTTTATAAGGTTAAGGTATAATGTGTTCCCCTTTTTACGATGTGCCGTGTGTTCTCCATTTCCATAGACCAAGTTTTATGAATGTGAGTATACTTGTACTCTCTTTGATTTGCGCCTATGACATGTATTTCATGATTCTAGACGCCATGCAATAAAGATTTTCATTTCGTGCTATTCAACCGGATCTATTTGAATTTTTCTCTGCATTACTGCTCCTTGCATCTAAGTCCAGGTGTCAGAACCGTAAGGGCGAGTGGGTCGAACCACTCACAGGTGCTTATTGCAAAAAGGCTGGCCGGAGACCAGAGCAAGCAATAGTATAGGCAACGAAGGCCTAACCTCGCACCAGCACCGTCTGAGACACGCCCCCTTACACCCCCCACACGCCTCCAAACCCGCCTCCACGGGTCAATGAAAATCCAGCCCGATGTTTCCACTTGTGGCAGAGGCCAGACCAGAGGCCATAAATATAAGACAGTCACTAATAAATCCAATAGGGAATTCAGGAGAAAGTTTCCTTACCCAGAGAGTGATGAAAGTGTGAAACTCGCTACCACATGGAGTGATTAAGGCGAATAGCATAGATACATTTAAGGGGAAGCTAGATAAACACATACAATCAAGCACTTACCCACCAATAACCTGCTCACCAATCAGTTTGGGTTCCACCAGGACCACTAGGCTCCAGACCTCATTACAGCCCTGGTTCAAACATGGACAAAAGAGCTGAATTCCAGAGGTGAGGTTAGAGTGAGTGCCCTCGACATCAGGGCAGCATTTGACTGAGTGTGGCATCAAGGAGTCCCAGTAAAATTGAAGTCAATGGAAATTAAGGGGAAAACTCTCCACTGGCTGGAGTCATACTTAGCACAAAGGAAGATGGTTGTGGTGGTTGAAAGATCAATCATCTCAGCGGCAGGACATCGCTGCAGGAGTTCCTAGGCCCAACTATCTTCAGCTGCTTCATCAATGACTTTCCCTTCATCATAAGTTCAGAAGTGGGGATGTTTGCTGATGATTGCACAATGTTCAGTTCCATTTGCAACTCCTCAGATAATGAAGCAGTCCATGCCCGCATGCAGCAAGAGCTGGACAACATTCAGGCTTGGGCCTATAACTGGTAAGTATCATTCGCGCCACACAAGTGCCAGGCAATGGCGATCACCAACAAGGGTCTAACCACCTCCCCTTGACATTGAACAGAATTACCATCGCCGAATCCCCCACCATCAACATCCTGGGGGTCACCATTGACCAGAAACTTAACTGGACCAGCCATATAAATACTGTGGCTACAAGAACAGGTCAGAGGCTGGTTATTCTGCGGCGGGTGTCTCACCCCCTGACTCCCCAAAGCCTTTCCACCATCTACAAGGCACAAGTCAGAAGTGTGAAGGTATACTCTCCACTTGCCTGGATGAGTGCAGCTTCAACAACTCTCAAGAAGCTCGACACCATCCTGGATAAAGCAGCCCGCTTGATTGGCACCCCATCCACCACCTTAAACATTCACTCCCTCCACCACCGGTGCACCATGGCTGCAGTGTGCACCATCTACAAGATGCACTGCAGCATCCCGCCAAGGCTTCTCCAACGGCACCTCCCAAACCCGCAACCTCAGCCACCTAGAAGGACAAGGGCAGCAGGTGCATGGGAACACCACCACCTCCAAGTTCCCCTCCAAGTTACACACAACATCCTGACTTGGAAATATATCGCCATTCCTTCATCGTCGCTGGGTCAAAATCCTGGAACTCCCTCCCTAACAGCACTGTGGGAGTACCTCTACCTCACGGACTGCAGCAATTCAAGAATGCAGCTCAGCACCACCTTCTCAAGGGCAACTAGGGATGGGCAATAAATGCTGGCCTTGCCAGCGACCCCTACTTCCCATTAACGAATAAAAAAAAACACACAGCCGGAAGATTCCCCTGGTCCCTGTGTGTTAATAATATCATAAACACAGTGGGAAGATTTCCTCTGAGATACAAAACTGTGACATTACAGCGCAGCCAATGGTAGGAGGGTATAATTACAGCGTGAAATATTTACATAGGAAGTTTCCATTAGAAATGTGGACACAGGAATTTTCATAATGGGGGGGGGGGGAATACGACAATAGGAAGTAACATTTAGGAGACACGAATTGTGCACAAATGTAAGATGTTTAATATAGATATATTTATACATAATAGTCTGAGCATTTTAATCCCTTGTGTTAATAAATGTAATAATATACATGACCCATAAGCTTCTTGCAATCTATCACAGCATAAGAAATGTGCAATAATCAGAAATAACATTCAGATCTGACATCAAAGTTGAGTGGCACCAAATTTCTGGTCAGTACTATTTGGCCATGTTGGCTGCACACAGTAAGGCAGTGCCTCGGTTATGATGTGGCCACACGCCAGGGCTGGAGGTTCAAAGGGCATGCTTATTTGTTGGCATGCAACGCATTTATTGCCCTGTTGAAGGACCCTCCTTGATTCCATTAGCACTCTGCCAATATCAAACATACAACAACAACTTGCATTTATACTGTAGTAGCGATGGAAATCGAGAATTTCAGGACTGAACTAATTCACAGAGAGCGATCGCCACCTGGGATTGGATCCAGGTCGTGGAGCGAGGTCATAAACCTTCACGAGGCGGAGGGGGGATGGTGTGACGGAGGATCCCAGTGTTTATGTGGAACCGTTAGCTACATGGATTGAATGGCCTCTCTCATCTGTACTTCCCTTTGTGGAATGCACGTTGACCAGATGTTCGGAGAGACTGTCTTTATGCAAAGGGTTGTTGGGACGCAGAATGTCCAGCCAGGAACACTGGGGGAAGCAGAATCCAGAATATATTTTAAAAGGGAAGTGGAGAAATATTTCAAGAAGGAACATTTTTTTAAAGTATGGGGAAAGGGCAGGGGATTGAGATTAAGGGGAGCGTTTTTTCAGAGATCTAGCACAGGGGGAGATGGGCCGAATGTGGGAAGGGCCAAGGATTGGGTCTAATGGGGGAGCTCTTTCCACGGGTGGAGGAACGGGACTGAAGGGGATAGCTCTTTCAGGTGCAATGGGCCATATGGCCTGCTCCTGTGCCATAGAATTCCCTGACTCCATGCAGTGAGCTCGTATCACCACCTCCACCCATCACATTTGATGACTGTGCCTGTGAGGTGTTTGTGCAGAGAGAGGCAGACCTTTGAATCTCTTGCCCCAATAGGTCAGCATCAAGTTGTCCCTGGTCAAGCAGTTCATCCCAATCATGTCAAGCATAAAACCTTTTAGTCCCTTCCCTCCTCCCAATATCTCCTCCAGCAGGTTGTCTGGTGTTACCTGGAATTTCAAACCCACCTCAACCTTTACCCTTCATCCCCTCCCCATTTCATGCTCAATTTTACTGGAATTTGATCTCTGCATATTCCGTGTCCTCGCCTCTGTGCACCCTCCCATCACCGCTGGGCAGCTTCAAGTAGTTGATGTTGGCGTACAGAAGGTCCTCATGCTGGGCGCGTTGTCCAGGACCAGCATCTCCTCCCACCAGACCTTCAGAAAGATCCCGGGGAGCTGGTGTCTCCACCTCGCCAGTTGCATCACTGTTTGTGTTCCTAGGGTCAGCAACCACCACGCTCTGCGCATCCTACAAAGAAAAGCGAAGCACAATGCTCACATCATTTACCGGGGCTGATGGGGTTAAATTGTTGCGCAGCTTCACTAGTGTCAGCTATGGCTCAGTGGGTTTAGCTCTCTCTCTCTTTCTCGTCTATGGATTAGAATGTCATGGGTTCAAGTCCCAAGAGACCTCAGTCCCATAATTCACACTCTCAGGACATCCCAAAGTGCTTTACAGCCAATTAAGTATTTTTTTTGAAGTATAGTCACTGTTGTAATGTAGGAAACGCAGCAGTCAATTTGCATACAGCAAGATCCCACAAACAGCAGAGTGGTAATGACCAGATAATCTGATTTTTTTGTGATGTTGGTTTAAGGATGAAAGATAGGCCCCAGGGCACCGGGAAGAACTCTCCTGCTCTTCGTAGAAATAGTGACCATGGAATCTTTTACGTCCACCTGAGAGGGGAGTCAGGGGCCTTGGTTTAATTTCTCCTCTGAAAGTGCAGCACTCCTTCATTACTGACACTGGGGAGTGTCGGTCTGGCTTCTGGGGCACATGTCTCTGGAGTGGGATCTGGAACCCACGACCTTCTGATTCAGAGGTGAGTGTGAGTTCTAAACCCATTGAGCCCCGGCTGACACCATAGGCAGAAATTCGTGGGAAACCCAACTGGGAATCTCTGACACGTGTTGTCTACACGCTGAGATTGAGGCTTTGGACTAAGTTCAAACAGCTCCTGTACCTGGTGCTTCACAGAGAGTGCACTGGAGGTCATTGCAAGGTCACTGGGCTCTGAAGCTCTCTCCTCAGTCGCTGTCTTTCTCCTGAAATAGCAGAATATCGCACTGTGGTTATCATATATCAGAGTGTCAGTGCCGGACAGACACAGACCCCACTGTAACGTTACAGCAACTACTGCACTGTCTCTTTAAATGGCTTCTGTCCACACACATATAATGATAGAATCACACGGCACAGAGGGAAGCCGTTTGCCCCAACATGCCTGTGCCGGCTCTTTGTAAGAGCTCTCCAATTAGTCCCACTCCCCACTGCTCTTTTCACAGAGCCCTGCAAATTTTTCCTTTTCAAGTATGTGTCCAATTCCATTTTGAAAGTTACTATTGAGTCTGTTTCCACTGCCCTTTCAGGCAGTGCATTCCAGATCACAAAAACTCGCTGTGTAGAAATATTTCTCCTCATCTACCCCTCTGGCTTTTTTGCCACTGACCGTAAATCTGTATCCTCTGGTTAACGACCCTCCTCCAGTGGAAACAGTTGCTGCTTATTTAATCGATCAAAACCACTCATGATTTTGATCGCCTCTGTTAAACCTCCCCTTAACTGGCACGACTGGTCCGTGCCGGTGTTTATGCTCCATACGAGCCTCCTGCCACCCCTCTTAATCTCACCCTATCAGCATAACCTTTTAGTCCTTCACGTGCTTATCTAGCTTCCCCTTAAATGCATCTACGCTACTCGCCTCAACCACTCCCTGTGGTAGCAAGTTCCACATTCTCACCACTCTCTGGGTAAAGAAAGTTTCTCCTGAATTCCCGATTGGATTTATTACTGACTACTTTATATTTATGGCCCCGAGTTCTGGTCTCCACCACAAATGGAAACATCCTCTCTAAGCCTACCCTATCAAACCAGGTCATTATCTAAAGACCTGTATCAGGTCACCCCTCAGCCTTATCTTTTCTAGAAAAAACAGGCCAGCCTGTTCAGTCTTTCCTGATAGTTATAACCTCTCAGTTCTGGTATCATCCTTGTAAATCAAAATCAGAGAGAGAAAGAAAGAACATATGAATGTGCAGTTATTTTATCACATCCTCGGGACATCCCAATTGCTTCCCAGCCCATGAATTGTTTATCAAGATGTAGTCACTGTGGATTTGCCAAATCACAAGGTGATCTGATACAGTCCAGCAGCTAGCGTGCAGAGTGAGGGATCCTTGGGTCTCGTCAGCATTCACCTCGATACTGGGCTGTGCAAGGCGCACTCCAAAACATAGGGGACACAGGGGCCGCTTACGGGAGTGGCATCTGGTGCTGCACTGAGGGAAACAATCACCGACTTAAGGAGAGAAGATTGGAGTAAAGATTTGGAGAAAAAAAACAAAATTAAACCTTTGCACTTACTTTCGCACATACTTGAAGATTAAGAATCCCGCCAGTTCAACACTCAATATGATCCCAGCAACAAGCAATCCTATTTGCCATTCATTGGAGTCTCCACCTGTAAAAACAGCAATTAATTACTGCAGTACAGTTTGAGAACGGTGCTCTGATGTACCGCGAGAAGCGACACACTCGCTCAATTTTTGACAATTCATTCTCGGGATGTGGGCGTCGCTGGCAAGGCCGGCATTTATTGACCATCCCTAGTTGCCCTGAGAAGGTGGTGGTGGGCCTTCTTCTTGAACCGCTGGTAATTGTTTTGATACAAACTGAGTGTCTACTTCAGAGGGCAGTTAAGAGTCAACCACATTGGTGTGGGACTGGAGTCACATGTAGGCCCAGACCGGGTAAGGACGGCAGGTTTCTTTCCCTAAATGGACATTAGTGAACCACTATAACATCTATATAACATAGATATATAACATCTATACGTGTAATATCTAAAGATGTAATATTAGTCGACCTCCAGTTTCTCCCTATCTACTCTATTAAAACCCCTCATTATTTTGAACACCTTGATTAAATCTCCCCTTAACCTTCTCTGCTCTAATGAGAACAATTCCAGCTTCTCTAGTCTCTCCACATCACTGAAGTCTCTCATCCTTGGGACCATTCTGCAATGTTTGGGGAGCTCTGACTGATGCAACAATCAGCTGCCTTGTATCAGACAACAATAACTTGCATTTATATAGAGCCTGTAATGTACTAAAACATCCCAAGGTGCTTCACACGAACGTAAATCAGACAAAATTTTACACTGAGCCACACAGGACCATAGGAAGAAACACAGGATCAGGAGGAGGTCATTAAGCCCCTTGAGGCTGTTCCGCCATTCAATGAGATCATGGCTGATCTGTGACCTAACTCCATCTACCCGCCTTTGCCCCAAACCCCTGAATACCTTTGGGTAGCAAAACTCTATCAATCTCAGATTTAAAATGAACAATTGAACAAGCATTAATTGCTGTTTGCGGAAGAGAGTTCCAAACTTCTACCACCCTTTGTGTGTAGAAGTGTTTCGTAACTTCACTCCTGAAAGGCCTGGCTCTAATTTTTAGGCTATGTTCCCTAGTTCTAGACTCCCCAACCAGCGGAAATAGTTTGTCTTTATCCACCCTATCAGTTCCCCTTAATATCTTGAAAATGTCGACAAAATCACCCTTTAATCTTCTAAAATCCAGGGAATATAACGCTAGTTTGTGTAATCTCTCCTCGTAATTTAACCATTGGATTCCAGGTAGCAATCTGGTAAATCTACGCTACACTCCTTCCAAGGCCAATATATCCTTCCTAAGGTGTGATTACCAGAACTCAACTCAGTACTCCAATACAACACTAGTTTGTGTAATTTATTTTCATTTTCAATTGACCCCCAGCCTCAACATCTTTTTGGAGGGAAAAGTTCCAGATTTCCTCTGCCTTTTGTGTGAAGAAATGCTTCCTGACTTCACCCCTGAACAGCCTAGCTCTCATTTTAAGGTTATGCCCCCTTGTTCTGGACTTCCCCCCACCAGAGGAAATAGCTGCTCTCTATCTACCCTATCAAATTTTAAGGAAGTGTCCTTATCACATTTTGCATTAGTACAGGTGACCAAAAGCTTGGTCAAAGAGGTAGGTTTTAAGGAGCGTCTTGAAGGAGGTAGAGAGAGAGAGGCAGGGAGGTTGAGGGAGGAAATTCCAGAGCGTGGGGATCTAAACGGCTGAAGGAAAATGATCCCGAGAGGTGCTCTCACCTTTGACCCACAGGTACACTTTGAACATGGCTTCTCCTTGCTGGTTTCTAACCGAGCAGAAGACCGTCACTTCCTTCTCACCCTGGCGTCCAAGCAGGGTCAGGGAGCTCGTCACCAGCTGCCCAGCGCTGATCTGCCATGCCACGAAACGGCCACTCGATTGGTTTCTGCTGATGTTGGCGAGGGGGAGGTGCCAGGTGAGGTCTCCGGGTGGGTTGGATCTGGCCGCACAGACGCAGATGACGCCCTCGGCCCTCCGAGTGCACTCTGACTCGGGGGAAATCTCCGGCTTATCTGAGGGAGTAAGAACAACAAATTAGGCGATGTCATAGCACCGTTAGACCGTAAGATAGAACATTACACTGCCCATGCCTTTGTTACCTCTAGACTTGCCTATTCCAAAGAACTCCTGGCCGGCCTCCCATCTTCCACCCTCCGTAAATTTGAGGTAATCCAAAACTCCGCTGCCCGTGATGAACTCGCATAAGTCCTGTTCACCCATCACCCCCGGTTGCTTGCTGACCTACATTGGCTCCTGGTTCAGCAACGCCTCGATTTTAAAATTCTCATCCTTGTTTTCAAATCCTTCCCTGGTCTCCTCGCCCTTCTCTATCTCTGTAACCTCCTCCAGCCCTACAACCATCCGAGATCTCTGCGCTCCTCCAATTCTAGCTCCCTAAGCACTCCCGATTTTAATCGCTCACTGGTGGGAGGATGTAATTACAGCATGACGTTTACATAGGTAGTGCCCATTATAAGTGTGGACACTGGACACAAGAGGAAAAGTGGACACTGGAAAGGTGATGACAGGAAGTAAGCTCTTCACAGACAGGCAGTGCCTGAGTTTTAATAAGAGACAGAGATAGTGAACTACTTACATTCCACACTCAGACGTACAATGGTGGATGTGCCGTTACCCAATGGGTTTCTTGCTGTGCAGTAGAAACTGGCATCATTCTCCCGTGTCACGTGACCGAAGTAGACGGACCGAGTGCTTGTGTTTAACTGGGCATTCGTGTTTCCATCGATCCTGAACCAGGCGTAACTAGATGCAGGGGGGACGCTTTCACTGGAGCAGGTTAACGTGATGTTGCTTCCCTCTCTTATTCCGCCCATGGCTCCGCTGATGGCCACTGTCGTCTCCTTGGGTGGATCTGGAACAAGACCACAGGAGAGTCAGCAGGAAATTCTGACACTCTCCGACCAGCCCTCCCATTTTCCACCCTCCATAAACTTCAGCTCATCCGAAAACTCTGCTGCCCCTTCCTAAGTCTCATTCACCCATCACCCCCTGTTGCCCCCGACCTACATTGGCTCCCGGTCCGGCAATGCCTCGAATTAAAAATTCTCATCCTCATGTTCAAATCCCTCCATGGCCCTCACCCCTCCCTATCTCTGTAATCTCCTCCAGCCCTACAACCCTCTGAGGTTTCTGCATTCCTCCAATTCTGGCCTCTTGTGCATCCCCGAACCCTTCGTTCCCCCATTGGTGGCTGTGTCTTCAGCCGCCTAGGCCCTAAGCTCCAGAATTGCCTGACTAAACCTCTGCGCCTCGCTCTCCTCCTTTAAGACGGTTAGCGGAGGTTTGACACTGAGCCACCTAAGGAGATATTAGGACAGCTGACCAAAAGCTTAGTCAACGAGGTAGGTTTTAAGGAGAGTCTTAAAGGAGGAGAGAGAGGTGGAGGGGCAGAGAGTGTATGTGTGTGTTTAAGCGTATCCGAGTGCGTCTCATAGACTTCGTAAATTCCAGTCTCCCGTAGACATTAATTTGTTTTTATTTAGAGAGAAGTGAAAGTATCTGTACTCTCACGTTCCACAGTGATGGTTATGGCCCTCTCCACTGCTCCATGTTCATTCTCCGCCACACACTGATAGTCTCCAGCGACCCTGGGTGTAACATGAGGAAACTCCAACCACAGCTTGTTTCTGGAACTTGTTCTGTTCATTGTGACACCAAGATGTAGCCATGTCAGGTTAGAAGCTGGGAAGCTCTCGACAGAGCAGAGTATCACAGTAGAATTCCCTTCTTTTATGTTGATCGATGAATCTTTGATTGTATCAAGAGAAGTAATTGAGAGATTCCGTGGTGCGTCTAAAGACAAATAAAGATATTGTTGTGAGCAAACACAGTGCACAGCAAGAGTCCGTGCTTCATATCTCTTTATCTTATGTCTGCATGCATTTCCAGGCATCTTTCCCCATTATAAGTTCCTATGTCAACATTTATAATGAACTTTGCCTGTGTAAACTGTCACCAGTGGAGGCGCTGTCCAACTAGAAAGAAAGAATGTGCCCTTCACATCCTCAGGATGTCCCCAAGGGCTTGACAGCCAATGAATTGCTTTTGAAGTGTTGTCAGTTTTTATCTAGCCAACATGGCAGCCAGTTAGCATTGACTGTGAAACACTCAGAGATGCTGAGGATGTGACAGGTGATATATCAATGAAATTTCTTCTTTCTGTCTTTCAGCTTTGTTTGCCCTTGTGGAACGTGCGCTCTGTTTGGGCAACGTGAGGGAACAATAGAGTATTGAGGGAGAAACCTACAATTCGTTGTGTAGGACACCGCTCGTCCAATCCAGGGTCTTGTTGATCTCTGGTTTGCAGTTTTTCAACACGAAGCCCAGAATCCAGGCCAACACTCCAGAGCAGTACTGAGGGAGGTCAGGCAACTCACAAGTGTGTGTGTGCTCGTGTGTTTCTGTGTGCGCATGTGTGCTTTATGTCATAGAATCATAGAAATTAACGGCACAGAAGGAGGCCATTCGACCCATCATGTCTGTGCCGGTCGAAAAAGAACTATCCAGCCTAATCCCACTTTCCAGCTCTTGGTCTGTAGCCTTGTATGTTACGACACTTTAAGCGCATATCTATGTCATTTTTTAATGCGATGAGGGTTTCTGCCTCTACCACCCATTCAGGCAGTGAGTTCCAGACCCCCACCACACTCTGGGTGAAAAATGTTCCCCTCAACTCCCCTCGAAACCTTCTACCAATTAATTTAAATCTATGGCCCCTGGTTATTGACCTCTCTGCTCGTGGAACTAGGTCCTTCCCATCCATTCTAACTCGGCCCATCATAATTTTATACACCTCAATCAAGTCTCCCCTCAGCCTCCTCTGTTCCAAAGAAAACAACCCCAGCCTAACCAATCTTTCCCCATAGCTAAAATTCTCCAGTCCTGGCAACAGCCTCGTAAATCTCCTCTGTACCCCCTCCAGTGCAATCATATCTTTCTTGTAATGTGGTGACCAGAACTGTACGCAGTACCCTAGCTGTGGCCTAACTCGTGTTTTATACAGTTCAAGCATAACCTCCCTGCTCTTATATTCTGTGCCTCAGCTAATAAAGAAAAGTGTCCCATATGCCTTCTTAACCACCTTATCTACCTGTCCTGCTACCTTCAGGGATCTGTGGTCATGCACTCCAAGGTCCCTCTGATCCTCTACGCTTCTCAGTAGCCTACCATTTATTGTGTATTCCCTTGCCTTGATAGCCCTCCCCAAATGCATTACCGCACACTTCTCCGGATTGAATTCCATATTTGTCTGTCTGTGCATGTGCGTGTGTGTCTGCCTGTGTATGTGTGTTCATGTGTGTGTGCATGTGTGTGGGCCTGTGTTTCTGTATGCGAGTTTGTGTGTGGAGGTAAGTGTGTGCGTGTGTGTGTGTATGTTCGATCATTTGCATGTGTGCCTCCATGTGTGTGTTTGTGACTCTATGTAGGTGCGTGCAAGCTTATATGTCAGTGCGCTTGTGTGCATGTGCATGTGTGCATGTGTGTGTATATGTGAGGCGTGCATGTGCGTGTGTGAGTCCGTGTGTGTGTGTTTGTGAGAGATGTCATTAGGAAAGCCATTAGAATGTTGTCATTTATTGCGAGGGAAATTGAATACAAAAGTAGGGAGGTTATGCTTCAGTTATGCAGGGCATTGGTGAGACCACATCTGGAGTACTGTGTACAGTATTGGTCTCCTTATTTAAGGAAGGATGTAAATGCGTTGGAAGCAGTTCAGAGACGGGTTACTAGACTAATACCTGGAATGGGTGGGTTGTCTTATGAGGAAAGGTTGGACAGGCTAGACTTGTATCTGCTGGAGTTTAGAAGAGTAAGAGGTGACTTGATTGAAACATATAAGATCCTGAGGGGTCTTGACAGGCTGGATGTGGAGAGGATGTTTCCTCTTGTGGGAGAATCTAGAACTAGGGGTCACTGTTTAAAAATAAGGAGTCGCCCATTTAAGACAGAGATGAGGAGAAACTTTTTCTCAAAGAGGATCGTGAGTCTTTGGAACTCTCTTGCTCAGAGGGCGGTAGAAGCAGAGTCTTTGAATATTTTTAAGGCAGAGGTAGATAGATTCTTGATAAGCAAGGGGGTGAAAGGTTATCGGGGGTAAGCTGCAATGTGGAGTAATCAGATCAGCCGTGATCTTATTGAATGGCGGAGCAGGCTCGAGGGGCCGAGTGGCCTACTTCTGCTCCTAATGTTCGTATGTATGTTCATATGTGAAAGTATCTGTACACTCACATTCCACAGTGATGGTTATGATCCTCTCCACTGCCTCATGTTTATTCTCAGCCACACACTGAGGGCTCGATTTTCCAAGACCCGAGGAGGTGGGCATGGAGGCGGGACAGCCGGTAAACTTGGAGAAATTGGGGGCGGATGGCAAACCCGCCCCCATCCAGCCTCCGTGCCCATTTGCCAGGAGGCGGGAAGATGTGCAGCTTCGGGTCCCGTCTCCTGGAGGCGGGAAAGGCATTTAATCCTTTTAACTGCCTGTTAACAGGTAGTTAACAGGCAGAAAAAAGGATTAGTGCCATTTTACGTTCACAGGTGAAGGCTTCCCGACCTCGGAGAACCCCGTCGGGTTGGAGGAGACGTGAAGGAGGTCTGCGGGGGTCAGAGGCACCTGGAAGTAAGATGTAGAGGTGAGTGATGGGTGCAAGTGTGGAGTGGTAAGTATGTAAGGTGAGTGATAAGTGTTAAAAAATGTTCACTTACTTTGTTTTCCTTCCATAGCCTTTAACCGCGGAGGATCGGGAGAGCCGACATCCTGCTTGTCAATTTCAGGTAATGGCTGATGGACCCTCCGATCCATCAGACAAATGAAATTTACAAATTTGCAATGTTTGATGAGTCCTCACCACAAAGAATCATCAAACTAAAGAGAATGTCAGTGTTTGACAGCTTCATAGAGCTGTCAAACGCTGTCATTTCTTCTTTCAATAAGTCTTGACAGATAGCACATCTGATGTTGACGTGATCTGTCAGCGGCTTCTTCCCTAATTGGCCTGCTGAGCCCGCAGGGCGGGCTTAACAAGCTCAATCAGGGGAAAATCCCTCTGAATGGTCAGGCGAGGATGGAGGCGGGACATTGACACAACAAGCAGCAGTCCCGCCTCCAACTCGCCTCCATTCAAAAAATACAGCCCTGATAGTCTCCAGTGACCCTGGATGTAACGTGAGGAAACTCCAACCACAGCTTGTTTTTGGAACTTGTTCTGTTCATTGTGACACCAAGATGTCGCCATGTCAGGTTAGAAGCTGGGAAGCTCTCAACAGAGCAGAGTATCACTACAGATTTCCCTTCTTTTATATTGATCGAGGAATCTTTAATCGTATCCTGAGAAGTAATTGAGAGATTCCGTGGTGCGTCTAAAAACAAATAAAGATCAGTTAACTTACATTGACTGTGAAGCACTTCGAGAGATCCCGAGGACTTGAATCAGGTGATATCAATGCAAGTTCCATCATCACAAAGTGCTTAATCCAGGAGAAGCATCCGGGAGGGCGCCAAACACCTCGAGTCTCTTCGCCGGGAGCAAGCGGAAGCCAAGCGCAGGCAGTGCAAGGAGCGCACGTCAACCCAAGCACCCCACCCGCCCGCCCCTTCAACCACCATCTGCCCCACCTGTGACAGAGACTGTAGGTCCCGCATTGGACTCATCAGTCACCTGCGTACTCATTTTTAATGTGGAAGCAAGTCATCCTCGGTTCCGAGGGATTGCCTAAGAAGAAGAAGCGAAGAACCCAGGCAGACACTTTAGTGCAGTACTGAGGGAGTTCTGCACTGTCGGAGGTGCAGTACTGAGGGAGGGAAACACTGTCAGAGGTGCAGTACTGAGAGAGTGATGCACTGTCAGAGGTGCTGTCTTTCACATGAGATATTAATCTGAGGCCACGTCTGCCCTCTCAGTTGGACGTAAGATCCCATGACACTATTCAAAGAGGATTTCTCCCTGGTGTCCTGGCTAATAATTATCACTAAAAATACAGATGATCTGGTCAACACCACATTGTAGTTGGTGGGACCTTGCTATGCACAATGTAGACTATTACAGGCAATATAGAATAAAGGATGTTCATACTTACATTGCACAGTTAGTGCTAGTGTCTGCTCTGATGAAACGGATGGATATCTGACTCTGCAGGTGAGAGTTTGTCCGTGGTGTTTGAGTGATGGGATCAGGGTCAGAACAGAAGTATATATCAGAGTGATGCCATGTTGAGTTACATTGTTTGAGACTGACCCGGGTACGTCAGCGGGATTGACCCAGGTTAAGTCAGGTGCTGTTCCAGAGCATGTGGTGTTGAAGGTGCAGCTTAGGTCCGCACGCTTTCCTGCAATAATTTCAGCGGGGAATATCGTGGGTTTATCTGTGAAATCTAACACACACGGGAATGGATCCTTTTAGATAAATGTAACGTGAAGCATCAGTTCATATAGAAATCATAGTCCCGCAAGAGAAAGAACTTTTGAAGGATAATATCAGAACTGAGAGGTTACAACGTTCAGGAAAGATTGAGCAGGCTGGGGCTCTTTTCTCTAGTAAAGAGAAGGTTGAGGGGAGACCTGATAGAGGCCTTTAAAATTATTAGAGGGTTCGATAGGGTAGACGTAGAGAAAATGTTTCCACTTGTGGGGGGAGTCCAAAATTAGGGGTTGTCAATAGGAGATCGTCACTAATAAATCCAATAGGGAATTCAGCAGAAACTTCTTCACCCAAAGAGTAGTGAGATTGTGAAACTCGCTATCACATGGAGTGGTTGAGGCAAATAGCATTGACGCATTTAAGGGGAAGCTAGATAAACACATGAGGGTGAAAGGAATAGAAGGATATGCTTTTAGGGTGAGATGAAGAGGGGTGGGAGAGGGCTCGTGTGCAGTATAAACACTGGCATGGACCAGTTGGACCAAACAGCCTGTTTCTGTGCTGTCGACTCTATGTTACTCTGTGTAACTCTCTGTAACTCTGTATAACTCTGTATAACTCGGTGTAACTCTGTTACCTCACAGCGCCAGGGACCCGGGTTCGAATCCGGCCCCGGGTGACTGTCTGTGTGGAGTTTGCACATTCTCCCCGTGTCTGCATGGGTTTCCTCCGGGTGCTCCGGTTTCCTCCCACAGTCCAAAGATGTGCGGGTTAGGTTGATTTGGCTATGATAAATTGACCCTTAGTGTTAGGGGGGGGATTAAATACGTGGGGTTACGGGGATAGGGTGGGATATGTGTCGGTGCAGGCTCGATGGGCCGAAATGGCCTCTATCTGCACAGTGGGGATTCTGTGAGTAATTCTGTGTAATACTGTGTAACTCTGTAACTCTCTGTAACTATGTAAGCGAAAGTACTTTCCTATTTTCAGACCTGGCGGAGTGTCTGTCACTGTTCTTAATACACTTTTATTGTGAGACCCTTGAATTGACAATATTGGGTGGGGATGGTGGAGCCAGTCACTGACTCATCATTCTCCCAAGAGATCTCTGCCAACGTTAAATTCAATCCTGTCTACGGCAGGACAGAAACAATTTGCATTTATCTCTCAACCATCACCTAATAAAAGATGATCTGGTCATTTATCACCTGGCTGTTTCTGGGAGCTTGTTGTGCACAAATTGTCTGATCTGTTTCCGATGTTACAACAGTGACTTCACTTCAAATGTACTTCATTGGCTGTAAAGTGCATTGGGACGTCCTGAGGTCATTAAAGGCGCTATAGAAATGCAAGTTCTTACTTTTGTCTCTATGCTTAGAGATGATTAGAGAGATCGATGGGAGTCGATAACCTGATAACATTAAGGACGCGACTGCTGCCAACCAACTGGGAGTAGCTGCACATGTGCAGTTCCAGTGGGGGTTTTTTCACAGGTATTGTGAGGTCTTTAATGTGACTTGAAGGTGATATTAGGATGTTGTCAGCTTGTGAGAGTTTCATTGTACTCTCACCGAGAGTGTTTATCGCTCTCAGCTCCTCTGTCTGTCGTGGTTTGAACACGTGGCTGGTGAACAGAATGCAGGCGCGGGATGTTAGGATTTAATCGGCTGGGAGAAGGACCATTGAGAAAGAAAGAGAGTAGAGACAGTGCGGAGAGATCGAGAGAGGAGCGCCAGATAAAGAGACTGGTGAGGAAAACCAGAGGGAGGGCGAGGAGAGAGAGAGAGAGAGCGGCAGCGGTGTGAGTCATTCCTCAGAATGAACTGCTGAAACTTCCAGTCCAATTTAAGGAGGATGTTGTCAGATTGTGAGAGTTTTGTTGTTCTCTCACCGAGTGCGCTGATCGCTCGCGGCTCCTCTGTCTGCTGTGGTAACCGTTACTTTTTCAAATTTGGGACCTGACATTTATGTGCAGAATGCTTCTGTGCAGCTTCCGGTAACTTCCGGCTCAGTGGCGGTCACTCCGGAACATTGATGGACACAGGCAGGACATTTCATCATTGCTAATAAAGACCAGAGCTTGCTTTAGGACTGAACTGGGAGGTATCAGCAGGTTATTGATCATCAGACGCTGCGTTATAATAAGCTGTGTTTTGTGTTAATATGGAAACGCCACAGTTTATGTTATTTCCCATTGACAGTTAAACGTGAATTGTCGAGTAATTATAACACAGCACTTACCAGAAACATGAAGCCGTGTTGCAGGGTAGTAGTTATGGCTCGCCCCGTTAAATTCTATTCTGAAAAAATAAGGTCCTGCATCTTGCGGTGTGATATCGTTTATAATCAGGGAACAGTCGCCGGCTTTCAAATCGCCAGACAGCCGGGTCCGATAGCGGAACCGTGACGACTCATGCTTGTGATTCTTGGAGTGAAAGGCTAGGGGAGCCCAGTCTTTCACTTTCTCGGTATTAAACCAGACTCCACCTCGCGGTTGGTTTGCCAGACGTGATGGATAACTGTAATGACAGGGAATCTGTGCGCACAAACCTTTCTGTGCTGTCACATCTCGTGGACTGCCACCTTTCCACTCTTGTGACAATACAGCTGAGGAGAGAAATATCAATTATTAGCACTGGATAGCTTGCAGATCCACTAGACTTGATATCCACCCCCTCCATCACTAACACACAGTGGCTGCAGTGTGTACCATCTACAGAACAAACAAGGAACTCTCCACGTTGACAACACTTCCCTCCCCTACCACCTCCAACACCCAGAAGGACAGTAGCAGCAATGTGATTGGATGCCCATCACCTCCAGGTCACACACCGTTGCTGCCTCGTCACTGGGTCAATATATTGGAATTCTCTACCTAGAGACATTGTGAGGGCACCTTCAGCACACGGACTGCAGCGTTTCAAGGAGAAGGTCCACCAGCACTAAAGGCAACGAGTGTAAGGTTTTCAAAATTTGCAGATCCCCAAAACCTAAGGAAAAAGGACTTTGGAACTACCCCAGAGTGATAAAAATGCATTTGGGCCTAACATAAGGAATTTAAGACCAAAAACCAAGTTTTGGCATTTTAAAAGACATGTCTGGACCTGTAAGGGAGAAAAGGCTGCACAGGAGGTGGGTACGACCTCTGTAAAAGTAGTTTTGGTCATGGCAGTTAAATTACATTGTCTGGTGAATCGGGATGACCTCACTCAAGCCCCAGCAAGCATTAACATTTTGACAATAGACCCTAGGAGAAGACAGTCTCATCCCATCAAAAACCAATCAGCCAAGAAGATCGACAGGATGCAAACCATCCCAAAAAAAAAACCATTTGACACTTACAGATCCCATTAAAGACATGCATAAAGATTAAACAACAGATCGACAGGATGGAGCTATCTGGAAACCACTTCACACATTTACAAAACCAGTTAACACGCTAGTAAAGTCGTTACTGTTAACGAGGTCTTACAATGACCGGGATTTGATTTGGGATAGATAAGGCCACTTCAATTTAGTATAATTGAAGGCCCATCAAACAGTTGCAGTTCAAGTTCAACAGAAGGCAGTTCTGCAGTTCAATCGAAAAGCCTGTTTTCAGCAAGAAGTCAGGGCTGGAGTTACAGAGTTCAGGACAAGCAGGCAGAAGGCAGTTTCCACAGTTCTGCAAGAAGGCAGTTCCACAGCTCGGAAGAAGACAGTTTAAACAGAGGCAGAGTTACAGCAAGAAGTTAAACAAAGAAGGCCAACAACTTCACAAGCAGACCAACACGCAAGAAGAAACCAGAGCGACTGCCTCAGTGACCATCGGACACCTCGCAGCAACAAGGGCCTTATGAAACTTTTTACTCAAAAGACTCTGAACCCTAACTCTCAACTGTCAAGGATTTGTTTGGTGAGCATTATCCCTGGTTCTCCAGAGTCCAACCTAGCTAGTGAAGTGGGATTGGGAGAGGTGAAGTATTCTTCTAACGTTATTTCCCCCGCTTGTACCAATGTGTTCCCCAACCTGTGTTTCAGCATTAAGAGTGTTTTAAGTTTGTTACCTTTTTCTTTTTAATAAATCAAAATTCTTTCATCAGAACCTGTTGTCTACTGCATCTTTATTCACAACCCCTAAATAAGTCCAAGGTCTAGAACCAGGGGCGTGGAAGCGATTCGAACCGCTCACTGAGTCAGAGGTGAGGCTGACCCCCTACCACACCACCCCCTACACTAGGAATGGGCGAGTGTATCCATGTAAGAATAAAAATATATGTTTTGTATGTGTGATGGACTCGAGACTATTAATATAAGATGTATGTAATAAAGATAAATTTGATGTGTATGGATCTCCCCTTGGTGAGCAGAGCTCAAGGCAATGGTGTGAAACTTAACAAAGGAAACCTGCATAACAGGATAACCCCCACAGAGACACCATCGAAACTCACCATCGAAACTCACCATCGAAACTCAAGAGTCATTAAAAGGTGTCAACAAACAATTAACTCAAGCAAGAAATGGCACCAGCCACTGCAGACAGACACATGTTCAAAGGGAAGCCAATCAAGAACTGCCATGAATCTAAGACCCAATCCTGGGGTCTTAGCAATTTAGACTAGAGACAATGGACTTAAAAAGATATAAAACAAGGAACCCAAAGGCTCTCTCTCTCTCTCTCTCTCTGGATGACTACGCAGAAGAACAAGAAGCCCTCCCTCTACAGACCAGACCAAGAAGCAAGGAAAAAGGCCGCGTGCATTGCTTGACTCAGGGAAGTACCAGTGTGTGTAAATCGAACCCATTACCTTACGTGTTGTAATCGAGTAGAGTCCATAAATACCAGTAGGCTATTGTTTTGATGTGCATGAGTGCGTGTGTTTCATAAACATGCATGAGTGTGTGTGTTTAATAAACTTATTCCAAATTGTTTGAAAAGAATTGGTCTTGCTGTCAATTTAATGCCAGTCAAAATAAAAAGCTTACACAGCAAACGAATAAAATCCTCATTGTAACCATTATTTTATTTACAAGGGAATTGATCTAAAGCAGTAAATTCCAAGTGTGTGTGGGTCTTGATAAAATAGCAACTCACACCACCATTATCCAAAAACATAATGGCTGTGAAATTGGACCTGTTTGCGCCGGCCGTTAAGGCTGGATTGGAAGAAACAATGGCAGCAGCCTCACTTCCGGGGCGGAACGTGGCGACCGCCATTTCGGGCAGGTCGGCAGTGCTGCCGTTGCCTGTGATCGCTCCGGATATTTTGATGAGCCAGATCGTGATGTCACTCGGCGTGCAACGCTGAATTGATGCACGATCTGGTATTTGGACCTCGCCGCTCCGTTTAACGCCGTCTCCAAAACCACATGGCGGAACATGCGTGCAGCAGTACGACGGACCCTTATGTATTCTCTTAGTGACTGTCTTGTGTGTGCCTTTGCCTATCCTGATGTCACGCAGTGCTACCCCAGTGGCTGCAGCATGGCTGGTGGAAGGCTGCTGACTTTCAGTGGGGGACACTGCAGATGGCCTTGCTGATCAACCTTGAGGAGCTGGTGGCTGGGAGTGAGAAATCAAGTGACGGTGTTTCTTCTTCTTCTTCTCCTTCTTCTTCTGGCTGGGCAGGCTGAATTTCTTGGGTGTGTGAAATGAGAAGGCACAAGGGTAGAGTTGTGGTGATGGGAAGGAGGGAAAGCAAGAGGTGCATGCCAGAAGGAGAATCACATATGAGGATACCAGCATCTTTTATCCTTTCAGCCCCGCCACTGGCCAAGAGCCCTGCCAAGAATGGCCTGCACCATCTTCTCCAAGGGGGTGAGGTGAGGCTAGGAATGGGAGATGAGCCTCGTGATTGGTGCAGATTGCTGGTAGGTGAGTGATTGGGGGTGTGGGTGGTGCAATGAGCAGTGTGTGAAGCTAGTCGAGACGGCTTTTGAAAATGCATTCACTGACCTTGACCAGTGGTCTGAGGTCATGAAGCTTCTTTGGGCACTGGAGCCAGGTGGTGGGGGTGACACTGCTGGCAGTGTTGCCTCGGTGATGTAGTCCCACATCCTTCTTTCTGGAGTGCCTCCTGGCCCCTGTGGGTAGAGGAGCTGTCTTGCAGTGTTAACCCCCTGCACAAAGCTGGAGTGCTGCATGCGAGACCCTGGGTGACCCTTCCCTGGCTTGCTGAGCCATTTGTGTTAGTGCTGAAGCAATTATCCCATTTTTTGAGGTTTGGCAGGGAATTCAGCTTTAAGAGCTGAATAATCACATTTGGGAATTATTTTTCATGTTAAATTTTATTTTGACAGGCAGTAATGGCTGAAAACTGCATTTTATCACTGCATTTTAAATTGTGTTAGTTCTGAGTGCATGGCCCCTTTAATGGCCCACAATTCCTCACTCCCAGAGGTAGTGCAAAGCTCGAACGCCACTTCAGGACGGGAACTTCACCTCGGAGGTCTCCACTAACACCACCAGGGGGCGTTGCACGGAAGGTTAGTGCTGCGCCACCAATCTCCAGCCCCCCGGAGAAAGGCACAAGAATAGGTTTGTGGTGAGGGGAGGAGGGTAAAGCTAAAGCAACATGCTTACCCCACGTGCAGCTTGTAAGTCAGAAGAGATTGAGGGATGAGGGGAAGTAAGATGTGAGAAGGAGGATAAAGTGTGAGGATACCAGCATCTTGTATTCTTTCAGCCAATCCTTCTGGCCAAGGGCTCAGCCATGCCCCTGCTAATAATGGCCTGCACCGTCTCCTCTTAGGAGGTGAGGTGAGGCTAGGAATGGGAGATGAGCCTCGTGTTTCGTAGTGATGGTTGGTAGATGAGTGATGGGGGGGGCGGGGCCGTGGGGGGAGACGTGCATTAAACAGTGTGTGAGGCTAGTGGTGCAGTTGGTAAGAGACGGCTCTTGAAGATGCATTCACTGACCTTGACCACTCGTCTAAGGTCAGTAAACTCCTTTGGACACTCAAGCCTGGTCCTGGGGGGGCGACGCTGCTGCCATTGACAGCCTCAGCGATCTGGTCCGACATCCTTCTTTCTGGAGTGCCTTCTGGCCCGCTGTGTGTAGAGGACTTTCTTCCAGTGTTGACCCCCAGCACAAAGCTGCATGAAAGACCCTAGGTGCCCTATCCCTGGCCTGTTAAGCCATTTGGTTTAGTGGTGAAGCATATTTACCATTTTTTCATTAGCAGAAGGCAGCTCATATTTGGGAGATGCAGACTGCCTTTAAGAGGAGCAGGATAATTTTAGGTAAAACAACATGAAATTTGGCCCCCTGCTGAGTGCACAGCCTGTCTCCAGTGCATTTAGCTCTAGGCTGTGCACTGAAGTTGACATGCTGCCTGCACTCTTTGAACAGGCATGGACACATCTCTCATCGTTGTGCCCATGCCCGTTTTTCCGTGTTATCCAATTTCTAGGCCAATGACTCCGTGCACACTGTATCCACAGTGAAGGTTAAACGTGTTTGAACACTAAACCAAGATGTGACCCAAAGTGAGCATCAGCGACAAACCTTCAAGACTTTTCAAATGATGTTTTACCAAACTGTAACTGAGTGCAGCTTGGAACAGAGTGTAAATGTGCGAGTTGGTGAGTAAGGGAGTTTGGTGAGGAGGGAGGGAGGTGCTCCTTTCTTCTTTTTCTATCTTTGTCAGCCTCCAGGAGAGCAGGAGTTAAAAATCTGCACGAGAGGGGACAGAGAACCAATGGGAGTTCGGCTCTGTGAAACCCCCCAACCGCATTCGGAGAAAAATAAGAGGTGACATCACAGGGAAAAGGCAGAGGCAGTGGATCTGAGCGAGAACGGAGGCGGAGCAAATAAACAGCATGGCAGAGGAAGGCCCGAGAGCGGAGGCAGCGGACCTGACAACGAAAACAAGGATTACGTCACAGGAAAGCAGGGAAGTGATTGGTTGGTCAATATTTCTCTCTTTTCTTGGGCATTGGTTTAAATTAAGAGCTGGGATTAAAAACTAAACGTTAAAAACTTATACATTTAATTAATTAAATACATTCGAGATGGCAGGGCAGGCGATGTGTTACTGCTGCAAAATGTGGGAGCTGGTGGACACCATTGAGGTCCTCGGCGACCACATTTGCAGTAAGTGTTAGTTGCTCGAGGAACTTCGGCTCCGTGTTGATGAGCTGGAGTCCGAGCTTCAAACACTGCGACACATCACGGAGGGGGAGAGTTACCTGGACGCTGTGTTCCAGGAGGCAGTCACAACCCTTAGATTAATTAATTCAAATTTGGTCCGTGGTCAGGGACAGGTGGGTGTGACTACGAGCGAGGCAGGTCTGGGGAACCAGGAGGTAGTGGTGGAGGAGCCTCAGCCCTTGCTCTTGTCCAACAGTTACGAGGTTCTTACTCCCTGTGTGGACGAGAGCAGGGACTGCAGTGAGGATGAGCAAACTGACCACAGCACCGTGGTACAGGGAGCCATTCAAGTGGAGGGAACAAAATGAAATGTGGTAGTGGTAGGGGACAGTATAGTTAGGGGGATAGATACTGTTCTCTGCAGCCAAGAGCGTGAGTCCCAAAGGCTGTGTTGCCTGCCTGGTGCCAGGGTAAAGGACATCTCCTCTGGGCTGGAGAGGAACTTAGAGTGGGAGGGGAAAGATCCAGTTGTCGTGGTCCATGTAGGTACCAACGACATAGGTAGGACAAAGAAAGAGGTTCTGCTGAGGGAGTATGAGCAGCTAGGGGCTAAATTAAAAAGCAGAACCACAAAGGTAATAATCTCTGGATTACTACCTGAGCCACATGCAAATTGGCATAGGGTAAATAAGATCAGAGAGATGAACGAGTGGCTCAAAGATTGGTGTGGGAGAAATGGGTTTCGATTCCTGGGGCACTGGCACCAGTATTGGGATAAGAGGGAGCTGTTCCTGGCGAGTCGAATAACTAAGGCTGTAGATAGGGCTTTAATAGTGGTGGGGGGGAGGGATACTCTGAGCGGAAATTTAAAAAGTCAAAGAAAAATGAGAAGGCAAAAGTGCAGGGTAGCGATAGGGGTAATGATAACCAGAGTGTGACGGGAAGGGACAGAGCGTATACACATAAGAGTGCATCAGAAAGAGGAGTCAGAGTAGGGAAAAATGGTAAAAAGACAAAATTAAAAGCTCTATATCTGAACGCACGCAGCATTCATAACAAGATAGATGAATTGACAGCACAAATAGAAATAAATGGGTATGATCTGATAGCCATGACAGAGACGTGGTTGCAAGGTGACCAAGGCTGGGAACTGAATATTCAGGGGTATTTGCCATTTCATAAGGATAGGCAGAAAGGAAAAGGAGGTGGTGTAGCTCTGTTAATAAGGGATGAGATCAGTGCATAAATGAGAAATGATATTGGCCGAGAAGATCAAGACGTAGAATCAGTTTGGGCGGAGATAAGAAATAATAAGGGTAAAAAGTCACTGGTGGGTGTGGTCTACAGGCCCCCAAACAGTAGCCACAAAGTAGGATGGAGAATAAATCAAGAAATAATAGAGGCTTGTAAGAAAGGTACGGCTATAATCTTGGGAGATTTTAATCTTCATATTGATTGGACAAAGCAAATTGGCAAAGGTAAACTTGAGGAAGAGTTCTTAGAATGTATACGGGATGATTTCTTGGAAAAATATGTTGTGGAACGAACCAGGGAGCAGCCTATTTTAGATCTGATAATGTGTAACAAGGCTGGATTAATTAATGATCTCGAAGTGAAGGATCCTCTTGGGAAGAGTGATCATAGCATGGTAGAATTTCAAATTCAGTTTGAGGGTGAGAAAGCTCAGTCTCAAACTAGTATCCTGAACTTAAACAAAGGTAATTACAAAGGTATGAAGGTAGACTTGGTTAAAGTGGTCTGGGAAAATATATTACAGGGTGCTAGGCAAACTAATGGGACTAAAGGTGGACAAGTCCCCTGGACCTGATGGCGTGCATCCTAGAGTCTTAAAAAGCAGTGGCAAACATTTAAGGAGATATTTCATAACTCTCAGGAAAGATATATTCCAGTGAGAAAGAAAGTCTCTAAGAGAAGGATGAACCATCCGTGGCTAACTAAGGAAGTAAAGGATGGTATCAAATTGAAAACAAAGGCATACAATGTTGCGAAGAATAGTAAAAGGCCAGAGGATTGGGAAATGTTTAAAAACCAGCAAAGGACGACTAAAAAGATGATAAAGAGAGACAAGATAGCTTATGAGAGTAAGCTAGCAAGAAATATAAAAACAGACAGTAAGAGCTTCTACAGGTATATAAAAATGAAGAGAGTAGCTAAAGTAAACATTGGTCCCCTAGAGGATGAGTCTGGGGAATTAATAATGGGAAACAGGGAAATGGCGGAGGCTTTGAACAAATATTTTGTATCGGTCTTCACGGTAGAAGACAATAAAAGCAACCCAATAATGGATAATCAAGGGGCTATTGGGGTAGTGGGAGCGGGGGGGGGGGAGGCTTAAAACAATCACAATCACTAGAGAGAATGTACTAGGCAAACTAATGGGACTAAAGGTGGACAAGTCCCCTGGACCCGATGGCGTGCATCCTAGAGTCTTAAAAGAGGTGGCTGCAGGGATAGTGGATGCATTGGTTGTAATCTACCAAAATTCCCTGGATTCTGGAGGGATCCCAGCGGACTGGAAAACCGCAAATGTAACGCCCCTATTTAAGAAAGGAGGGAGACAGAAAGCAGGCAACTATTGACCTGTTAGCCTAACATCTGACATTGGGAAAATGCTGGAGTCCATCATTAAGGAAGTGATAGCAGGACATTTAGAAAATCATAATATAGTCAAGCAGAGTCAGCATGGTTTTATGAAAGGGAAATCATGATTGACAAATTTGCTGGAGTTCTTTGAGGATATAATGAGCAGGGTGGATGAAGGGAAACCAGTAGATGCTGTGTATTTGGATTTCCAGAAGGCATTCGATAAGGTGCCGCATAAAAGGTTACTACACAAGATAAGAGCTCACGGGGTTGGGGGTAATATATTAGCATGGATAGAGGAATGGCTAACTAACAGAAAACAGAGAGTCGGGAAAATAGGTCATTTTCAGTTTGCCAAACTGTAACTAGTGGGGTGCCGCAGGGGCTGGGGCCTAAACTACTTACATTCTCTATTAATGACTTTGATAAAGGGACTGAGTGTAATGTAGCCAAATTTGCTGATGATACAAAGATAGGTGGGAAAGCAAATTGTGTGGAGGATGCAAAGAATTTCCAAAGGGATATAGACATTCAACGGCATTACCATCACCGATTCCCACACCATCAACATCCTGGGGGTCACCATTGACCAGAAAATTAACTGGACCGGCCACATAAATACTGTGGCAACAAGAGCAGGTCAGAGGATAGGTATTCTGTGGCGATTGTATCACCTCCTGACTCCCCAAAGCCTTTCCACCATCTACAATGCACAAGTAATGAGTGTGATGGAATAATCTCCACTTGCCTGGATGAGTGCAGCTCCAACAACACTCAAGAAACTTGACACCATCCAGGACAAAGCAACCCGTTTGATTGGCACCCCATCCACCACTTTAAACATTCACTCCCTCCACCACCGGCGTACCGTGGCTGCAGTGTGTACCATCTACAAGATGCACTGCAGCAACTCGCCAAGGCTTCTTCGGCAGCAACTCTCAAACCCGCGATCTTTTCCACCGAGAAGGACAAGGGCAGCAGGCGCATGGGAACACCACCACCTCCAAGTTCCCCTCCAAGTCACACACCATCCTGACTTAGAAGTATATCACCATTCCTTCATCGTCGCTGGGTCAAAATCCTGGAACTCCCTACCCAACAGCACTGTGGGAGTACCTTCACCACACGGACTGCAGCGGTTCAAGAAGGTGGCTCACCACCATATTATCAAGAGCAACTAAGGATGGGCAATAAATGCTGGCCTTACCAGCTACGCCCAGCTCCCATAAGCGAATTTAAAAAAAGATAGGCTAAGTGAGTGGGCAAAAATCTGGCAGATGGATTTTAATGTGGGAAAATGCGAGGTTATCCACATTGGTAGGAAAAATATAAAAGCAAATTATTATTTAAATGGGGAGAGAGTTCAAAATGCTGAGGTACAGAGGGATCTGGGGGTCCTTGTACATGAATAACAAAAAGTTAGCATGCAGGTACAGCAAGTAATTAGGAAGGTAAATGGAGTGTTGGCCTTTATTGCAAAGGGAATGGAGTATAAAAGTAGGGAAGTCCTGTTACAACTGCACAGGGCATTGGTGAGACCACACCTGGAGTACTACATACAGTTTTGGTCTCCTTATTTAAGGAAGGATATACTTGCTTTGGCGGCAGTTCAGAGAAGGTTCATGAGGTTGATTCCGGAGATGAAGGGGTTGTCTTATGAAGAAAGGTTGAGCAGGTTGGGCCTATACTCATTGGAGTTTAGAAGAATGAGAGGGGATCTTATTGAAACATATAAATTCTGAAGGGGCTTGACAGGGTAGATGCAGAGAGGATGTTTCCCCTCGTGGGGAATCTAGAACTAGGGGGCATAATTTCAGAATAAGGGGGCATCCTTTTAAATCGGAAATGAGGAGGAATTTCTTTCTCAGAGGGTCGTGAATCTTTGGAATTCTCTTCCCAGAGAGCTGTGGAGGCTGGTTCATTGAATATATTTCAGGTGGAGATAGACAGGTTTTTGAATGATAACGGAGTCAAGGGTTATGGGGAGTGGGCAGGGAAGTGGAGTTGAGGCCAAGATCAGATCAGCCATGATCTTATTGAATGGCGGAGCAGGCTCGAGGGGCCAAATGACCTACTCCTGCTCCTACGTCTTATGTTCTTATGTTCTTATAAGTCGCACAGGCTTGAACAACAAAGGGTTCTCAATAATTCCTAATTTTTAAACATTTACTAACATTTTAATATTGTTATTAATTTTGAAATCATTCTGTACCACATTCAATCGGTTAGGCTGTTGAAATCTGAAATATCGTGGAATACAGAGAGTTTTCCACAGAGTGAGTGTGACACTTTGAAATGTGACATCGAGCTGTGTGATGGACGTTTGCTGTATGCAAGACTAGATGTATAGACAGATAGAGAGATTAATAGATAGATCAGGAAAAGGAGTTGAAGAACAATGAGAAATATGATAACATTTTTCATTTTATTAAGTTGCTCCATTGTTGAATCTGAAAAGTGAAATCACACATCCTGTTTAAAGGAGCAGGGACATGAAAATAAAGACCTTACTTGCTTGCTGAATACTAGCTGGGTGAATTCATTAAACACTATGATAAAGTAAAACAATATGAATGTGATTGGTGGAAATAAGGCACTTACTTTGTGTGAAAACAGACAGAAGTAGAAACACAAAGAAACTGAACATCAAACCAGCTGGCATTTTGCTGCAGAAAAATCGTAGCCTCATTTCACAGATTCCGTCTCTTTCCCTGTAAGAAATATACATATAGATATAGATAAATATATAGCACCAGAAAACCACCAGAAGTAAAACTGAAGCACATTTCCTGAATATTTTTAACACGTCAGACTGTGAAGTAAAGGAATGAAGTAAAACAGCTTTCCAAATTATTTCCTCATTCTAATTTAGAACTGTAAAATGTACAATAAATTTCTTCAGTAAAGTATACCACCTCTTCCTGTGAGAAGTGTAATAAAAGTTACTCATCCTAATATACGATGGACCATGTATAATGCACCTCTTATCCACCAGCCACATAGGCCAGAGTTTTCCCTACCTGGGCGGGTCCGGTGTGGGCGGTGGCCATGGTGGGTCACGACCCCGTTGCTGACTCCATCCCGCTCCACAAAATGACTTCACGTTAATAGGGCCTATTAAGCTCACACTGCGCGTTACCCGGACCAATTAAATGGTGCGGGTCTGGTGACGTCATTCATAATCGGCCAGAAATTCATGTCTCCACGGGTGAGTACGCGTTGGGTACTCACCCGTAGACCCAACGAAAGTGCCAGTTTGGCGCATGCGCTGGAAACCAGAACTTCCGTTCCCTTGAAGGAAGGGGTTCACAGGTCAAACGCGTGCGCCGGAGAGGCAGCGCGTACGCCTGGAACGTCAGCTTTTTTTACAAGTTTCTCCATGCGGGTAAGTCCCTAGCAGCTGCGTGGGGAAAAAGCAGGCGCAAGACCTGCATTTAACAAGGTAAGTGGTGAATTGAGTGAAATTAAAACATTTTTTCCACAGGTTTATTATTTTTAAATACTTTAAAGAAAGGTAAGTTTATTTTTAGCCCTGTTAATAACTGTAATTAATTTTTTCAAAAATTTAAATTATTGTTTAAAATAGTTATTTTATGTAATTTATAGTTATTTTAAAAATGTGATTAAAAAAAAAATTATTTGAAGTTTTAGTTAGGTTTTGGAGCCGATCTCTTTTCATAGATTTGACAGGTCTTCCTGTCAAATCTATGAATGGAGATTCCCTGCTCCGATTGGCTCCCCATGGCCCACGTAATCCCAGGGGACGCTTCGAACTAACTGCGCCCCTAGGATACGCGAGCACTGCGCGCCGGCAGCTGCAGGAGGCCCAGGATCGGAATCCCACGCGGGCCCACAGCACAACAGCAGGCGCGCTATGTATGTGCAGGTCGGGGGCTTGCACCCGCGGGAAGCCTCCGACCCAAATTTCTGGGCCGATGTGTTTTCAGCCGGGATCTTTAAAGGGGCCATGGCCACATTACATTTGAGGTTAATCTAACATAGTGCTATCAGTGCACTACAGCATTGGAGTGCTGCAAACACTTTGACAATGACTGCATAGAGGCAGAGGGCTGCACTCAGGTTCTCCGATGCCTCTCTCCATATGATTATGGAGGGAGTCAGAGCTCGCAGGAAGGTCCTCTTCCCTACCAATGGGTGAAAGAGACCTCCCCAGGACACCAAAACAGCCTGGTTAGAGATTGCAGAGGAGGTCACCAGCAGGGATGTGGTCAGGAGGGCCTGGGTACAGTGCCGCAAACGTTTCAATGATCTTACTAGACCAGGAAAGAGCGGACCTGGAGAGACTGGAAGGAGTGGACCTGGAGGGAGCACAGCGAGAGCGGAGCAGTTAAAAGGAGCAGCAGCAACTCAACAGAGGCTGTTTTTGAAAAAGTGATGTCAGAGTAAAAAAACGTGACATCGGCACAAGGGAAGGAGCTGATTGGTGAGTAGCTGGTGACGATATTTGGGGTAAAAATTGAGTTGTGCCCCCTTTGGGGCGCTAACTTCCCCGGGGCTCTAAAAGCAGCGGCCCGGAAAAATTAACGCCCCCGCGGCCGAAATTGAGTGGCAGCACCACCAAGATGAAAGCGGGGCGCTACTGGAAGCGCCCTGCCTCCCTCTTGGGGCGCTGCGCAGGAATATCGTGGTGCTACGTGCAGCAGCTCCACGCGTTGTGGCACATCGTGCCGCGGTATTGCAGGCCTTCCTCCCCTTCTTAACGTGGAGGGGCCTTGCGTAGCACGACCGGGGGCCAGCTGGGCCACCGGGGATTGGAGGGCCGACAAAAGAGCCCGGCACTCAAGAGAAGTGCCGGGCTCACGGAACGCAGCCGGCACTCTGTGGCGGGGGGGGCGGGTCAGGAGGCCGGGGATGGCAGCGGAGGCAGGTGCTGGCAGGTGGCCAGCAACAAAAATGGCCACCCGGCACCTTGCCTTTAAATATCGCCGCCCCGGCCGCAGGTAGGCCACCCTCACCTCGTCGGACATATCGTCCGGCGGTAAGTCAGGGGGCGCTACCGAAGATCGTGGGGGGGTACGAGCAGGGCGCTGCGCACGGCGATGATGGCATCGCCGGCGGCGCAGCGCCACAGGGCACTAACGGTTACCGCCGCCGCTAACCTCCTGCTGAATTTCACAAGAGGCGTTGGCGGCGCCGCACCCGGGCGCTAGTTGTTTTACGCCCCATTAGCGCCCTCTTAGGGCGCTAATGGGAGTTGCAAAGCATCTGAATTTTTCCCCCAATAAGTTTATTTCTGCTAAGTTAGTTAATAGCCTATTAAATAGAGGGAAAGAGCTGATTGGTGAGTAGCTGTGAAGTGTTTTTTGTTAAGTTTTAAGTTTATTTCTGCTGGGTTAGTTCTTAGTCTATTAAATAGAGGCATGGCAGGACAGCTCAGTCCCGTGGAGTGCACATCCTGTGCCATGTGGGAAGTCCTGGACGCTTCGCGTAGCCTGGATGACCACATGTGCGGAAAGTGTCGCCAGCTACAGCAACTCGAGCTCCGGGTTTCGGAGCTTGAGCGGCAGCTGGAGTCACTGCGGTGCATCCACGAGACTGAGAGTTACGTGAATAGCACGTTTCTGGAGGTGATCACCCCGCAGCTTAAGAGTATGCAGGCAGAGAGGGAATGGGTGACCGCCAGACAGAAGAGGAGGACCAGGCAGGTAGTGCAGGAGTTCCCGGACTTTTGAGGGTCGACTGGGCTGGGTGTGCCGTTGTCGTGTCCGTAGCTGGTGCCAAGGTCGAGCAAGTAAATGACTACCCCCAAGATTAGGCTCTTTCTGATGGATACAATGATAATTGCTCACTATAATCTTCAATGACATCCCTCCTTTCTATAGAGACATTGAAGATTACGTCACAGAAGAATTTGTCCCGTTGTGTCTGTGCCAGCACTTTGCAAGAACAATCCATAAACTAATCCCACGGCCCCACTCTCTCTCATAGCCCTAAATCTTACCTCATGCTTCAAAAGTTTATCCAATTTCACATTAAAGATGCAATTGTCTCTGCCTCAAACATACCTGTAGCATTTATATCGAGCCTTTCACAACCTCAGGACATCTCAAAACACTTCACAATAAAGTACATTTTTAACGAAGTAAACGCGGCAGTGAATTTGCGCACAGCAAGTTCCACAAACAATAATGAAATATATGACCAGAACATCTGTTTTAGATGTTGGGGAAGGAACAAATGTTGACCAGGACAACACGAGAACAGCCCTGCTCTTCTTCAAATAGTGCCCTGGGATCATGAAGATTTACCTGATAGGGCAGATAGGGAATCGAAAGACGACACCTCCAACAGTGCAGCACTCCCTCAATACTGCATTGAAGTATCAACCTAGATTATGTGCTCAGTGGGAGTGGGACTGTAACCCACAATCTTCTGACTCAGATGCGAGAGTGCAACCACTGAGCCACAGCTGATACCTTATATTTGGAGTGTTTTGTCTGAAAGTTATGTGAAACTAATACATTTTATATTTGGAAATAAAATATATCATATCAAGTCTGAAACAGAAGTAAAACATTTTTTTGCGGATCTTTAAAATGTCGGACATTAATGACCCAAAGCAATGGATGGTTATCTTAGTGTCACAGTTTTAGATTAACCACATCGACATTCTTCATCGACCTGCCCAAGGCACAAACGTGGTTCATCTAAAACTGTGACACTAAGAGAACCATCTACAGCTTTGAGTTACTCACATGGCCTAAGTCAGGACCGGTTAGACTAGCCCATGACGATTTTATTATTGTCCGATATTTTAAAGACCCAAATGACTGTAAATGGGCCATAATTCTTCTGTTTATAGATTTCCAAACAGAATTCTTTAAAGGTAGTGTATCTGCTATGGTGCTGCTCACAGTAGGTCAGAGGCTGGTTTATAAGGGCAGGAGCATTGCACCATCTCACACACACTGTATTACTGTGCCGATAAAGGGAAACTGTGATAACTCAATGTGACGATTTCAGACTGCAAGGTGTAATTGCTGTGCTTGCCGAGCTCAATTAGAAGGTAACGGGTTTCAGGCAGATCCTCGGGTCAATTAGAGCTTCTGCTTTTCCCTGTATCATATTCACTGGAGGAGCTGAACTAAAAGTAGGGGCAGTCGTCAAGCCCACACTAAGGGCTGCCAATCAAGTTTGCCTGTAATGGTTCATCTCTTCTCTTACATTTTAGTTTTTCACTCTTTTACTTCCTATTTCTCTGAGAGATGTTTTGAACTAAATTGGGCATCACTGATTAGTCAAAGAACTGAATCGCCAGCAGAACTTTGAAGGACAATGAAAACCTCAAACAGAACCAGAGCATCACTTGGGAAACCAGAAAAAACAAATTCAGTTAAAGACGAAAATTTTATATCGACCAGGCAACAAGCAGGAAAGCTTAAAATGTGTAAAATAGCAGATGGCAGTCATTGAGTTGTAAGAAACCCCCTTATTGGAGTTTTATGAAAAAGGAGATGAAACCATATAAATAAGCACTTGATGCCCTTGTTTAGTCTAAAGGGTGCAACATCTTTGAGAAATGCGATCAGTTATTCAAACCACATTTAAATCAATCCTTTAAAAAGTATGATTGCAGTAAGATTGCCTACCTTGTGGGAAGAGACTAGTGAAGAAGTCCAGAGACTGAGCAGCGAAGCTCCCAGCACAGCGACACACAACACACTGAGGTTCTCAGTCGCTGCTCTGCACAAAGTAAATGGCGCTGTCTCTTGTGCAACCACAGGGCAGGCGAGCTTCCTCTTGTTCAGCTCAGGGTTCAGACATCATTGGTGCTGTGCACGTTTGAGCTGAGATCGAAAATTGGCTCCAAAAAGGAAACAGAGGGTAGCTCACAATCAAGCTCAAAAAATTTCAGGATGGGTAGCAAAGGGGTCAGTCTTGGGATCTGTTATTTTAAATGTTACTGGAGGATCTCAAATGGCAGAACTCATGGTACATCAGAGAATCTGTAGTGTTATAATGAAAGGAGTATTATACCATGAAGCGCCATGGGTCGAAATTCTGGGGTTCCAGCTCTGCTACAGAATACGGACAGACCGGGACTCCCTGCCACCTCCAGCCAAGAACGTTGACCCCGCCCCAAATCCCGGCGATGGGTTCATTAGCACGTTCGGGCGATTGCATCACACCTGTAAGGTTAATCTGTGATTTCCCCTCGATCCACTCCAGGAGATAAGGATCGGGAGACGACCGCTCCAGGTAACAGAAGATGAGAGCGGGCAAATCAGGAACAATATAACAAAGATTCAGAATTACTTAAATCTTTTAGGCACAGATCGATAAGACACTGAGTAGAACCATTTCTGCTCTACTGTGTACAGCTTTGGTCACCCAATTACAGGAAGGATATTATTGTCTTTGGAAGATTACAGAGAAGAGCAACAAAACTGATTCTGGAGATCAGGATTTTAATTTCTCAGGAGAAGTTAAGGAAGTCACACCTGGAGGTTGTCAGTTTTTGATGCTGAGTCAGTTTTTACCAGCCGGCTAGAATAACACGTACACAGACATGATGGTACACACCTGGATTTTGGGAACAAACTCTTATCAGAAGAAGCAAACATTCTCTCAGCATTGATGGGAAAGTTTGATTTTACATAAACCCAATCCTTGAATGGGCCAGAACTTTGAATCTTCCTCATTCCCCTTTGTAACCTGTCTTGTCTTTCTATATTATGCATATTGTTAAGTTTAATGCTACTCTGAGCTTTTCTCTCTTGTTCCTCCTATGGTACAAATTTGCCATTTGACTCATTCTACTTCTTACCCACATCCTCAATGTGTTGAAGTCAAGATATAAATACACGGTAACTGACGAAAAGCTGACCAACAGCTTCAAAAGAAAGTTGTCACCCCATCAGAAAGAGTGACAACTCCATAAACACCCTGAATGTGAGTTTGCAATGTGTGAACACTTGTAATTTATGCTGCAAAGTGCACCCAAAATTATTACTCATCTTGAAGGAGAAAAATCAGAAGTTTATGAAAGTTTTAGGAGAGGTACATGTTCAGAAGGCACAAAGTTTGATTTTTTGACCCTTACTTGGAGCATTTTCAAACTTTTTAGATGCAATTAAAAATGTGCATTGAATTTTCTTTGCATCTAAAAATGGAGAAATCTGAGGATCATCTTGAATAAAATATCTGCTTGGCTGTAGGGGCCGGCACCCCGAGAGAGTGGGAAGGTGCCCCTTTGATTCTTCCAGCCACCCTGTGGGGCGGATGCCCACGAGAAGCTGTAAATAACACAGGCCTCTGGGACAGGGTCTACGCTGGGCCGTGCTGACATTGGAAATCCCGCCCCCTGCACTTCCATCAGGGGTAGGAGCCTCCAGGAATTTCAGGCCCCGTATGAATTTCAGTCCAGGCAACACCTGGTAAGGACCCCAGTTATTCACAATATATATTAATGATCTACACGAGGGAACTAGATGTAATATCTCCAAGTTTTTAGACGACACAAAGCTGGGTGGGTGTGTGTGCTGTGAGGAGGATGCAGAGAAACTCCAGTATGATTTGGACAGGTTGGGTGATTGGGCAAATGCATGGCAGATGCAGTGTAATGTGGATAAATGCGAGGTTATCCACTTTGGTGGCAAAAACAGGAAGGCAGATTATTATCTGAACGGCAATAGATTGGGAAAAGGGGAAGTGCAACGAGACCTGGGTGCAGCATGCCGGTGCAGCAGGCGGTTAAGAAGGCAAATGGTATGTTGGCCTTCATAGCGAGAGGATTCGATTACAGGAGCAAGGATGTCTTGCTGCAGTTGTACAGGGCCTTGGTGAGACCACACCTTGAGTATTGTGTGCAGTTTTGGTCGTCTTCTCTGAGGAAGGATGTTCTTGCCATGGAGGGAGTGCAGCGAAGCTTCAACAGACTGATACCTGGGATGGCAGGAATGACGTATGAGGAGAGATTGGGTCGATTAGGCTTATATTCGCTAGAGTTTAGAAGAATGAGAGGGGATCTCATTGAAACTTATACAATTCCAACAGGACTAGACAGGCTAGATGCAGGAAGGATGTTCCCGATGGCGGGGGAGTCCAGAACCAGGGGTCACAGTCTAAGGATAAGGGCTAAGTCATTTAGGACTGAGATGAGGAGCAATTTCTTCACCCAGAGAGAGGTGAACCTGTGGAATTCTCTACCACAGAAGGCAGTTGAGGCCAATTCATTAAATATATTCAAGAAGGAGTTAGATATATTTCTTAAGGCTGAAGGGATCAAAGGATATGGGGAGAAAGCAGGGACAGGGTACTGAATTTGGATGATCAGCCATGATCTCATTAAATGGCGGAACAGGCTCGAGGGGACGAATGGCCTACTCCTGCTCCTATCTTCTATGTTTCTATGGCCTGTTAATCAGAAGGAATTTCACACCACAATCATCGAATTATGAATTATCCATCCTTCATTGTCCTATTTTCAACCAAGGTATTTCTGGGGGGAAATGGAACAATGAGGGATGGATAAATCCTGGAGCACTCTGCTATTTCCTCATCTTGGATTGGAGTTTGACACAATGCAACTCCACCATTAGACCCAAGCCAGGTCAGGGGAATGGTTTAATGGTGGAGTTTCATTGTATCAACTCCAGTGTAACATGAGGAAATAGCACAGTGACCCGGAATCCACTACACATGATATAATGCACATCAATGCTGTCAATCATTTTCACCCATGGATATGAGCCTGATTCCAATGGACAATACTCCGAGTATTTAAGTATCTGTGTTGATCACATTATGCAATTTGTTTCTTCTGAAAAGAACTTGTAGCATTACCAAATATGATGGATAACACAGAGCATGCATGAAGTTGATTTGTGAATTGGAATGTTTAATGGGCAGGGACAGATAAATGGCCATCTAAGATGGAACTCCCACTGGTAACCAAGGGGGAAAAAAATGATAAGAAAGAAAGATTTGTATTATATAGCGCCTTTCACAACGTCAGGATGTCCCAAGGCAATTTACAGCCAATGAAGTACTTTTGAAGTGTAGTCATCGTTGTAATGTAGAAAACGTGGCAACCAATTTGGGTACAGCAAGCTCCCACAAACTGCAATGTGATAATAACCAGGTAATCTGCTTTAGTGTGATTGATTGAGGGATAAATATTGGCCAGGGCACCAGGGATAACTTCCCTGCTCTGCTTTGAAATAATGCAATGGGATCTTTTATGTAAACCTGAATGAGCTGATGGGGCCTCGGTTTAAGGTCTCGTCCAAAAGAAAGCACCTCCCACAATACAGCGAACTGGGAGATATTGGCGATGCCCCCAGTAGAAGCTTGAAAGGAGCCATTGGCATAAAATTCAGAGCCACTGTTACCTTCACTGCCACCGACAGAGACGTCGTGGTCCTGAGTTGAGGCTGCAGATCTGGTTGCAGCATGTGGCAGAGCTCAGTGACCACCTCCTTGCTGAAGCGCAGCCTGTGCAAACACTGCTCCTCAGACAAATCAAGATATGAGAACTGCTCCCTGAATACCCTCGGAGGGTAAGGTCTCCTGTGCAGAGGCCTGTTGGCCCTTCTCCCTCTGGCCATGTTTGCCAATCTCTCTCTGCGTCTTTGCTGTCTCCGATTCTGCAGGTGCAGGATGACGCCCCGAGTCAGTGCAGCCCCCAAAGTCTCATCTAAATCATTGGAATAAAGGTGAAATAAAAATGAACATGCAAAGTGTTGCTCAGGACCCAAAACTCCTTCACACAGCGTTGAATCTCTCCAGATGTCTCTCTCCCTCTCAGCATGCGTGGTGCAAAAATTTTGCGTACAAGAAAAGGCAGGAAGCGCCCGACTTTAAATAGCACTCCCCCAGCCCCTTCCTGACTGCAAAACGTTCCCGTCTACCTGTCGTTGCTAGCGGCAGACAGAAAGGCAGGGGGCGCAACGCACTATCCGGTCCGGGGCGTTGCACGCTCGACTGACGTCACACTCTGCGGGCGCAGGAGATCGTGGTGGTAGTGTTTAGCGCCGCCGAAAAATGTCTGGTCAATTTCGCAAGTGGCGCTAAAATCGCCGCGCTCAGGCGCTAACTTCCTAGCACCCCGTTAGTGCCCCCGGAGGCGCTAATGGGAGGCGCTAAGCAACTGAATTTTTCCCCCTACTTGTTTTCTGAATACTGGGTGTGTGAATTCATTAAACACTATGGGGAGAATTTTGCCAGCATTCAGGGGGCAGGTTTGGAGGCGGGACATCCGGCAAAATTGCAAAGATTGACAACAGGTCGGAAACCCGCTGTCAACTCGCCTCCAAACAATCTTCCCAGGTGTCGGGTCCCCGATTTGCGCATGGACCCGACACCTAGCGGCGGGAAGAGGATTATAGCCACTTAACTGCTTGTTAACAGGTAGTTAACAGGCAGTTAGGAGGCTTTTTGCAATTTTGACACTTCTACTGCGGGCTTCCCGACGTCCGGACACCACGCCAGGTAAGTGTGGCGTGCTGTGGGTACTACTATAATGTTTCTGCATTGATGACAGCTGCAGAAGTGGTGTGAAAGATCCAATGGTGCACTGGTGAGTTTCAGAGGTAAGAAAATGTTGGTAAAATCATTTTTAATGTATTTAGACTTTTCTGTAGGTGACAAGTTTTGAATTGTTTGTGTAGTCCCACCTCATTAGGTGAGCATTTCTCACCAGTGACATATCACTTCTGTAACCTCACCTGCAGCTGCCATCTGTTCTAGCCTAAGGAGGGAGTCACTGGAGAGCCTGGGGGCAAGGGCTCACCTTTATACAATGATTGTCAGTGTTTGCAGAACCTCAATGCTGTCAAACACTGAGAAACCAGCTGTCAAAAAAAAATTGTCCGTGGCCCCTTTAAGAAAACCGGCAGTAGATGACACATCATCAACTGACATCATATGACACCAGTTATCTCTTAATTGGCAGGCAAGCCCACAGGGTGGGCTGAACAAGGCCAATTGAGGCAAAATTCATCGAACGTCATTGGGGGCGGGACTGGAACCCGGAAGGCAGCTATCCCGCCCCCAAGCCGCACCGAGATGTAAGATCGCGGCCTATGATAAATTGAAACAATGGCTCAAAAATTGTGGTAGGCGGTGTAGCTACGGAGTACGCCGCCGACCAATGAAAAGATAAACAAACTTACCTTGTGAGAGGCCCAGAATGGAGATTTGCTCTTCTGTGCTGCAGAGCTCTGTGCAGAGTATGACATCAGGGAGGTGACGCGCAGCCTATGCGTAAGCGAAGACACGCCCACAAAACCTGTCAAAACTAAGCCACGCCCATAGAAATGCCTCTCAGTCTCTTCCATTGAAATTACATTTCAAAAAGTTTTAAAATCTTCTAAAAATTTCTAAAACTTTTAAAAACTTTTAATTGAACTGGTACCTTGATATGATAAGGCAGGATCTGGCCAAAGTGGACTGGGATCAGCTACTTGTAGGAAAATCCACATCAGAGCAGTGGGAGTCTTTCAGAAAGGAAATAGCGAGAGTACAACGCCAACATGTTCCTATAAAGGTCAAGGGTGGGACCAACAAGCCCAGGGAACTCTGGATGTCAAGGGATATACAAGAATGGATTAGGAAAAAAAGAGAGGCTTTTGGCAGATACAAAGGGCTAAAAACAGTGGAAGACCTAGAGGAGCACTAAAAGTGCAGGGGGGTACTTAAAAAAGAAATAAGGAGAGCGAAGAGGGGGCATGAAAAAACACTGGCGGGCAAAATAAAGGAAAATCCCAAGGTGTTTTATAAGTATATTAAGGGCAAGAGGATAACCAGGGAAAGAGTAGGGCCCATTAGGGACCAAAGTGGCAATCTGTGTGTAGAGCCGGAAGATGTAGGAGAGGTTTTAAATGAATATTTTGCATCTGTGTTCACTATGGAGAAGGACGATGTAGGCATAGAAATCAGGCAGAGGGATTGTGATATACTTGAACAAATTAGTATTGAGAGGGAGGAGGTACTAGCGGTTTTAGTGGGCTTAAAAGTGGATAAATCCCCAGGCCCAGATGAGATGTATCCCAGGCTGTTGCGTGAGGCAAGGGAGGAGATTGCAGGGGCTCTGACATAAATTTTCAGAACCTCTCTGGCCACAGGGGAGATGCCAGAGGACTGGAGGACAGCTAACGTAGTATCATTATTCAAGAAGGGCAGTAGGGATAAACCATGGAATTACAGGCCAATGAGCCTAACATCAGTGGTAGGGAAATTATTGGAAAAATTCTGAGGGACAGAATTAGTCTCCACTTGGAGAGGCAAGGATTAATCAAGGAGAGTCAGCAAGGTTTTGTCAGGGGGAGATCATGTCTAACCAATTTGATTGAATTTTTCGAGGGGGTGACGAGGTGTGTGGATGAGGGTAGTGCAGTTGATGTAGTCTACATGGACTTCAGTAAGGCTTTTGACAAAGTCTCACATGGGAGAATGGTCAAGAAAGTAAGAGCCCATGGGATCCAGGGCAATTTGGCACATTGGATCCAAAATTGGCTTCGTGGCAGGAGGCAGAGGGTGATGGTCAAAGGTTGTTTTTGTGACTGGAAGCCTGTGTCCAGTCGTGTACTGCAGGGATCGGTCAGTGCTGGGTCCTTTGCTGTTTGTAGTGTACATTAATGATTTAGATATGAATGTAGGAGGTATGATCAGTAAGTTCGCAGATGACACGAAAGTTGGTGGAGTGGTAAATAGCGAGGAGGGAAGCCTTAGGCTACAGGACGATATAGACGGGTTGGTTAGATGGGCAGAACAGTGGCAAATGGAATTTAACCCTGAAAAGTGTGAGGTGATGCATTTTGGGAGGACGAACAAGGCAAGGGAATACACAATGAATGGTAGGACCCTAGGAAGGACAGAGGATCAGAGGGACCTTGGTGTGCATGTACATAGATCCCCGAAGGCAGCAGGACAGGTAGATAAGGTGATTTAAAAGGCATATGGGATACTTGCCTTCATTAGCCGAGGCATAGAATATAAGAGCAGGGAGGTTATGATGGAGCTGTACAAAACGCTAGTTCGGCCACAGCTGGAATACTGTGTGTAGTTCTGGTCGCCACCCTATAGGAAGGATGTGATTGCATTGAAGAGGGTGCAGAGGAGATTCACCAGGATGTTACCTGGGCTGGAGCGCTTCAGCTATGAAGAGAGACTGGACAGACTGGGGTTGTTTTCCTTCGAGCAGAGAAGGCAGAGGGGGGACCTGATTGAGGTGTACAAAATTATGAGGAGCATAGATAGGCTAGATAGAATGGAACTTTTCCCCTTAGTAGAGGGGTCAATAACCAGGGGGCATAGTTTCAAGGTAAGGGGCAGGTTGTTTAGTGGGGATTTGAGTAAAAGCCTTTTCACCCAGAGAGTGGTTGGAATCTGGAACTCACTGCCTGAAAGAGTGGTAGAGGCAGGAACCCTCACAACATTCAAGACGCATTGAGATGAGCACTTGATACGCCATAGCATACAAGGCTATGGACCAAGTGCTGGAAAATGGGATTAGAATAGACTGGGCTTGATGGCTGGCGCGGACACGATGCGCTGTAGGGCCTCTTTCTGTGCTGTATAACTCTATGGGGGAAAAATTCAGTTGGTTGCGCCTCCCGTTAGCGCCTTAAGAGGGCGCTAATGGGGCGCAAAGCAACTAGCGCCCGGGCACGGCGATGTTAGCGCCGCTCGCGAAATTAAGTAGACATTTTGCTGCGGCGCTAAACACTACCACCGCAATCTCCTGCACCAGCAGATCGTGACGTCTGTAGAATGCCCAACGCCCCAGTAGCGCCCCGGAGCGGATATTGAGTGGCGCCCCCTGCCTTACCGTTGCAGTCAGGAAGGGACTGGGGGAGCGCTATTTAAAGGCGACCGCTTTCCTGCCTTTTTTTGTTGGTGACATTTTTGAACCACGCATTGTGAGAGAGAGAGAAAGGGATTTCTGGAGAGATTCAACGCTGTGTGAAGGAATTTTGGGTACTGAGCAGCACATTGCAGGTTCATTTTGATTTGCCCTTCCTTGTATAGATTTAGAAGAGACTGTGGGGGTTGCACTCTGAGCTCTTTCCCTGTCTCTCTCCATTGTTCTTTCCAGCAGATTTGATGTGCAGGTCTCTCCAGGCCGAGATTCAAGGCTGCAATGAGCAGGATGTGGATGGAAAGCAAGGTGAACCCTTCCCTTTAAGAACTGGCCGGCGCCATTGTGTCCGTGTTCCATTGCTGACTGACATCAAATGAGCTTCGCCAGCGCTCTGAGTTAGCGCCTCGCTCCTCGGCCTTTGCGCCTTAAGACAGATGTGTAGCGCCTGATTTAGCGCTCCAATCACCTCCAGGGGCGATAAAAGTCAAGTTTGCAGTCGGAGGTGATAATTAGCGTCAGGCGCTAATCTTTGCGCCCGGCCAATAATTGCGCCCCAAACGGGGCGACACTGAATTTTTCCCCCTATGAATGTTTTACTATGTGACTTGGACTTATTTCCTATATCAGCATTTTGGGTTGTTTTCATTCAAACTCACAATTTATTAGCCCCGATGTTTACAACTTTCTGTTTTGATACTCAGTGAAGATCTAACACTCCGACAAGTAATGTTGTTGAACTTCAGAAAGAGATTCCCAGCCATATATTCAATGTTAATTTTCAGGATTAAAATATATTATTCAGTCCTCATTTAGACTGGTAATAGATAAATCTATTTTCCCTGTTTTAGATGCATTATATTGATATATTGTTTATTACTTTTTTCATTTTTGAGTGGAAAGGACAGAATTGGGCGCTGAAATCTGATAGATGTTCACTTTATTTAACTTTCTTATTCAACTTCCCAAGTAGTTAAAGTGAATACTTTCTATCTGCCTCCCTGTCTGGCCTTCTGTGTTTCTAAAGGATATTTTTTCATGAGCAATCAATTTAATTTTAAGAATTTAACTGCATGTAGAATAGAGTATGCTAAATAGTGTGTTCACATGAAACTTGCAAATATAACTAAAGAAATCTTTAACTACTGTTCGATTGTACGATTTGGACGTGTGTCCTCCGTTTAATGATATAAAGCTAAAGTACACGAAAGAGAACAGCCCCTCGCGACACACTGTGGAAACAAAACTAAAAGTTATCCCAGAAATCTTGCATTGATTTCTGCTTAAAAGTCTGAGCAAAGTCAAACATTCTGAGGGCACGCACTGCGCTGTGAGAAGAGTGTTTTGACTACAGGAGATGTTTTTATCCAGGCTATTTGAACATGGGTGCTCCCTGTGATAACTATGTTCTTTGTAACACAATGCTACAAATATTTCCTTGTGTGCTTGTGCACATCTGTTTCACTTTGTATTAAAGGTCAAGCTGGAAAAATGTTCCTCTTTTGATTGTAGTTTGCCATGTTTGCTGGTCTTGAAGATTGGGTGTCTGGACTGCACCGTCTCACACTACATATGCTTCAAATTGAAAGGCACGGCCATTTGAACCTTAATCGACCGACAAAAAAAGTTTCCTCCAACAAAACACATCCATAGAAACAGGCTCCTGCGTCCGTAAAATTTCCGGAGGTAATTGCTGGGCAGTTGGAGGGCAACGAGCCCAACTCTGTGCCGGCAATTGTGATTTCCAAGGCGGTGCGGATCATCCGTCACGGCGCACCTTGACAGATCGCAAGATCGGGATTCAGCACATGCGCAAGTGAAAATCCCGAACTTGGGGAATATTTCAAAGGCGGTATGATGGCATACTCTCAGAGTATAAGGTCATAGCCACCGCAGAATCCGGGCCCATATGAATGTGATTGGTGGAAATAAGGCACTTACTTTGTGTGAAAACAGACGGAAGTAGAAACACAAAGAAACTGAACATCAAACCAGCTGGCATTTTGCTGCAGAAAAATCATAGCCTCATTTCACAGATTCCGTCTCTTTGCCTGTAAGAAATATACATGTAGATATAGATATAGATATAGCACCAGAAAACCACCAGAAGTAAAACCGAGGCACATTTCCTGAATATGTTTAACACTTCAGACTGTGAAGAGAAAGAAATGAGATAAAAGAGCTTTCCAAATTATTTCCTCATTCTAACTTGGAACTGTAAAATGTCCAAAAATGTCTTCAGTAAAGTACTCCACCTCTTCCTGTGAGAAGTGTAATGAAAGTTACTCATCCTAATATGCAACTGAAAATAAAGTAAATAAAGTAGGAATAAAAAGGGAAATGTAATGACCTATTGTAGGAAGAATGGACAAAAAGTAAACTTGCAAAAGATTTCTCCACCATAATGTTCACTTACACTAATCAGAAAACTACTGAATTTTATATAACTGAGGGTATGAATTAACGTCAAATAGCATTTTCTTATTCACTGCTGCTCCAATTATTGATCATGTTTATAAAATAACATGCTTGCAATGTCATTATCATCGGCAAATCCCCACCATCTACATCGACATTGACACTGACCAGAAATTCAACTGTACCAGCCATATAAATACCATGGCGACCAGAGCAGGTCAGAGGCTGGGTATACTATGGTGAGTGGCTCATCTCCTGATTCCACAAAGCCTCTCCACCACCTACAAGGTACAAGTCAGGAATGTGATGGAATACTCTCCACTTACAAGGAAGGATGCAGCTGCAACAACACTCAAGTGGCTCAACACAATCCAGAATAAATCTGTCCACTTGATCGGCAACCCATCCACAACTTTAAACATTCACTCCTTCCACCACTGACACACTGTGGCTGCAGTGTGTCCTATCTACAACTCGCCAAGGCTACTTCAGCAGCACCTCTAAAACCTGCCAGCAGGTGTAAGGGAACACCATCACCTCCAAGTTCCCCTCCAAGTCACATGACATCCTGTCTATATACTTGAACTCTCTACCTAAGAGCATTGTCGGAGTAACTTCACCACATGGACTGCAGTGGTTCAAGAAGAAGGCCCACCACCACCTTCTCAAGGGCAACTAGAGATGGGCAAAATGCTGGCCTTACCAGCGACGCCCTTATCCCGAGAATGAATTATTAATAAAAATATTTGTTGTGCCTTTTTGAAAGACTTTTACCAGGCTGTTTTGTACCCCAGTGAAAGGATATTACAGGACACCATCTCACAAATCGATGTAAAATAATATAAACTACTGGTCAGGATTAGGGTTAAAAGAACTAGTTACCAAAAGGAAAGTATTGGTGTGTTCATCACTAAAACTGAGCCAAATCAGAGTCAACTGAGTTCCATCACTCTTGTGCAGCGCTACATTTTGCACATCAGTTGTGTGATCTATTTGGTAGCCTTCCCTCAGGTTGATGCTCTCTGTATTGAACAATGAATCTCTTTGTAAATGAGATTGTATCAAATTAACAACCTGGAGTTGGAACCAGTCTATCTTGAGGCTGGGACTTATAGGCCTAGAAATTCGACGGCGTAGCATCCATTTTCTGGGCACCAAATGGATTCCTAATCTTCCAATATGGCTGGCAGTGATGTCATAGGGTTGAGATAATTGGCTTGAAATGACCACAACCATCGTCCCCCCTCATCCCCATTGACTTCAGTTTTACTTGGGCTCCTTGGTGCCGCACTTGATTAAATGCTGTCTTGATGTCAAGCGCTGTAAATAAATACAAGTTCTTTCTCTCTAATGTGTGTGTGTGTGTGTGTGGAACTGGGCTGGAATGAAGTTGAAGAGACATCATTCCTTGCACAAGATCTCTGTCTTTGTCGTATTCTCTCAGCAGCATTTCTTGCTCCTCTACATCCCAGGCAGAACCATAAAAAGTAAATGACTACCTCCAGGATTAGGCTTTTTCTGATAGATACAAAGGGCTGGATTTTGCGGGGTGTCAGCAGGCACGATCAGTGGCAGGTTGGGTGGGAAAGTGATTTTTTCCCTCAGCGGGTCAGGACCCCGCTGTGAACCCGCCGCCACGTGCCTTCACCAAATGTCGGGTCTGTCAGCGCTGAGCAGACGCGACACGCAGCGACGGGGGAGGCAATTAAAATCATTAGTGGCTTGTTTACAGCCACTTAACAATGGTTTTTTCCCAACATTTTGGATTTGACAGATCGCCCACCAATTTCCCACTGTGCCTCGACCTCGTCCGTGAAGCTGAGGTGGGAGTCAGTGGCCATTGAATCAGCTGATGAGTTGACAGCTTCAAATATCAAGTCAAAGCTCCCAGCTGATTGAGATATGTCCTCTTAACCACTAGCTTCTCTAAACTGCATTTCCACTACAGATTCAGGATGCTGCAAGTCTTTACACAAGTCTCCATCCAGTCTGACCTCATTACCTCTCCCACCATTGACAGATCGCTTCTGTCATCTTTATTTCACCTGCCATCTATTCCATCAGCACGGGTGCCCTTGAAACTCTCACCTTGGCCCTCAGCATCCCACCACGATCAGCCCAACCCCAGTATTGCCCCAACACCAGCAGCACTAGGCACACCAGCAGCACCAGGCACACCAGCATCTCCAGGTACACCAACAGCACCAACAACAACACCAACCTTTTCCGCACTCAACTGATGCTGTATAGGACAGAGGGCATTAGCACACAACCACATTGCTGCCCAGGAGGCCAGGGAAGGCCTCACCATGGCCAGATTTACTTCACTTGATGATGTACACCCTGGGTGCCCTATGATGCGCCAGGTTGGCACCACCCCACACCAACAGCATAAAGCATCCCTACAATTGCCCAAGCCATTCCTTTCACACTCATCACCATTGCGGGGGGTACTGTTATGTCTCACCATTCACTGCAACTCACTAAGCCACATCCAAATGTGCACACAAATCTGTCCAAGAACGCAAAGTATTGCAAATAAAGTTTTCAATGTTTGACACCACATTAACAGAAAATTTACATGAACATTGCATAAAACCCACAGGTGGCTACCCTTCTGTGCTGTTAGTTGATATGATTGCACTGGGATGAGGGTGAGTGTGAGGGGTGGCTAGTGAGATGGGGATGTGATAATATAGATAGAGAGGGATGGGTGGAAGTGCAAGGTAAGTTGGTGTGAGCAAGGATGTGCAGGAGTATGGTAGGTAAGTCAGAGTGATGGGGATGTGGTGAGGGGCACAGCAGGATGAGGTTGAGTGTGGCTTTGTATGAATATTTCATGATCGACTGAGATCATTGAAACATTTGCGGCACTGCACCCAGATCCTCCTGACCACATCCCTGCTCGTGCCCTCCTCTGCAATGTGCAACCAGGCTGAGTTGATCTCCTAGGGAGGTCTCTTCCGCCCATGAGAAGGGAAGAGCACCTCCCTGAGGGCTGTGACTCCCTCCATAAGCATATGGAGGGAGTCATGGGGCAGCCTGGGTGCAGTCCTGCACCTCTGTGCAGTGCTTGTCTGTGTTTGCAGCACCTCAATGCTGTAGAACACTGACAGCACAAATGTCAAACTAAATTTGGGCATGGTCCCTTTAAGGAAACCGGCTGATGACGCATCATCAAATGAGGTCATCAGACCCGCTTCCTTTAATTGGCCGGGAAATGCGCTGGGCGGGTTTAACAAGCCTAATCAAGGCAAATTCATTTCAGAGGCTGGGATGGAGCCAGCAGCCGGGTCGGGACACGCCACCGACGTCGACCGCCACGGACCCGCCGAGGCTAGTAAAATCACGGCCAAAGATAATTGTTAACTATAATCCTCAATGTCATGCCTCCTTTCTATAGAGACATTGAAGATTACGTCACAGAAGAATTTGTCCCGTTGTGTCTGTGCCAGCACTTTGCTCGAACAGTCCAAAAACTAACCCCACTGCCCCACTCTCTCTCAAAGCCCTAAATCTTACCCTGCCTCAAATATTCATCCAGTTTTCCCTTAAAGATGCAATTGTCTCTGCCTCAAACATACCTGCGAGTGTGCTACCACTGAGCCCCGGCTGACACCTTATATTGTGAGCCTTGTGTCTGAAAGTTACGTGAAACGAATCATTTTTGTAATTAGCGTTACAAATAAAACGTATAATACCCACTCCGAAACACAAGTGTAGAATTCGCAATATATCGCGATTTTATTAATAAGGAGAAAACACAGAGTTTCGTTCAAACAGTTTTTATTTCAGCAGAATGCTGCCAGGTTTAAAGTGGACACAAGCAGCCTGTAAAATGGCCGCCGCACCTCGTGACAGAACATTCTAGACTTTTCAACAGGCAGACAAGATGGCGTTCCAATAAACATTTGTGCAAGATCGATTAAGATTCAGCACAGTGAAGATAATACACGAGACATTATGGGTTTGCAGTATACACATAAATACTGAAATCGGTCTCCCAGGTACAAATGAAAGCCATTGTACCGAGTAATCAAGGGCCCATCCAAAAGACATTAATATGTAAAATCCCAACGACTCTACGATGAGAGAGCCGTTAGCAGGTAGTTATACAAAACACTTGGAAGCCCCACAACCCCTCCAGGGAAAACACCGACCGATTTAACAATGGGAGAAATATTAACAGGTACTCAGACATTTACGAGTAGCCCCGAAACCCATTAAGAACGGAGATCACCCATACAAGACATTTGAGCGCCAGACCCTAAACAAAAGAATGGACATTATAGTTGGGCGGGAAACGGAAGATTTTGCACTATAATTGCAGGCTCCAAACCGTCCATCTTTCTCTTATCATCGTGGCTGCTCCTGTGCTCTTGTTTCGTAACCTCGTGGCTGCTCCTGTGTACTCGTAGTTGGGCTCCTGCTTGCCTGTTGCCTCTTTGAAAAGGACTGTTGAACTTTCTGATCCGTTCGGATCTACCTCGTGTCGCGTAATGAAGACCTATGTTGGTAACTGGCAGCGGAGCCAAAGGCCCGAGATGAGATGAGAAGAGAGGAAGACCATATCCATCGCCACGGTCAGTAAATCCCGACCGCACCTGTAGGTCGATTAGCCAAGTTTTCCTTGCCAGGAAGACTTCTTCGAACTTGCAAAGAAACATATCGTATCGATGATATTGACAACTGTGCTCGAAAAGTACCTGTTAAACCAACCAACACAGGTCTCCATCACAGCAGACGGTCCAGCCTGCTAGCCGGAGCAGCAGAAGCAAGTAAACAAGTGGGACCAGGAGATCTCCTGACCGACACGTGGGTGCTGCGGTGAAAAACATCCGATCAGCTATTCGGAATTTCTCCGAGTTATCACGAGTGGTGAGCATGAGTCTCGAAATCCTACGAATCTAGTTTAGGATAGATATTGATAGGGGAGGGTTTAAGGATTAAGGATATTTGTAATGTGTGCCCCTATTTACTATGTGCCGTTCGTTCCTCGTTTCCCTAAGATCGACTATATAACTGCTTGTAAGATTGTACTGTCATTAATCTGTGCTTATGACATGTATTTCATAATCTTAAGTATCATGCAATAAAGATTTTCCATTTCGTACCATTCAACCGAGTCTACATGAGTTTCATCTCCATTACTGCTCTCGCATCTAAGTCCAGTGTCTAGAACCGTAAGGGCGAGTGATTCGAACCACTCACAGGTGTGTCTAGTGTTCCCAGACTGGCTGGAGACCAGAACAGGCAACAAGGCCTAGACCCGCACTGACATACAGGCTGCACAGAGCCGCGTGAATCTCACAGGCTGCGAGACACGCAGGGTCAGAATCCCTTACAGAAAATGGCGACCGCGGCAGGACACTGGCAGCGAGAGGGTAGTGTGTTAGACTTTGGAATGACTGTACGAAATGTTATGCAGGAAAAGATAGCAGATTATGTGTTTGGAAAGGTTAATCTAACTAAGAAATGGATAAGTGAATTGTTAGCGGATAAGAGTCCACTAGAGGCAGCCGAAAGGTGGACAGATAGTAAAGAACATAGAAAGACACTTGAGAAAGCAGTCTGGCTTATGTGTTACAAAAGGCAGGTTCAGATTTCAAACCAGACCATTACAGCGCTAGTAGCTCGAATCAGTCATTTAGAGGGAGAAATGGATGAGAAGGTTTCTGGAGGGGAGGTGCTCATTAAGAATTTAAATGAGTTGCACCAAGAAAGCCAGGAAATCTCCAGTCACCTTAAAACAAGGATAGATTATCTCGAGTGCCAGGTCACTGAGGCAAAGTTGAATGAGAGCAGGTTAAAGGAAAGATGTAACCGCCAAGCTGCCCAGATAAGAACTCAAGAAGAGAGCTTAACGGGGGTTAGGGCGGCATATAAGTTGGCCCTTGAGGATAAGTTTGAGGGAGCCGACCATAGCGCCTGCCAAAGGGAGATAGAGCACCTCAAGAAGGCCGTAAACAAAGCGAACGGCATGGTGTGCCTGATCAGTCCGTCAGCACACCAGCCGTTAGTAGGTGAGAAGTTTAAGAAATCCCCACCAAGCAAAGCAGAAGAAGTAGTAGCCACTGCGCCCTCCGCGCCACCCAGCTATTCGGAAACCTGGGTTAGGGAGGAAGCAATGGAAGAAACAAAAGAGCCCATTGAGAAAGAAGTAGGAAAGGGACCGTTGTATCCAGTAACGGGTATTAAAAGGGGCCCAAACAGAAACGGTGGGGAAGAACCGGGGGATCTCCTCGGACAGCTGGTGTTGCCTCACAGTTCACATCAGCTGAGAGCTATGATAAATCACGTACGGAAGCTGACCGAGTCAGACGACCCTTCCGTACATTTCAGAGAAGTTGAGCAAGCCGCAGCCATTAACGGCTGCGATGATGGGGAAACAGCAAAAATGCTGCTGTTCTCATTAGACAGCTCGGTCCTTCAGTGTCTCTCGGGCGAGAGCAAGAGGGGAACCAAGAGTTATGAGGAATTAAAGAATGAGGTCCTGGAAGTGTTGGGGGCGAACGATGAAGGTCCGTTTGCTAGAGTGGGACAGACAGTGCAGATGGAGGGAGAACCCCCGAAGGTTTTTGCCGACAGACTGTGGCCCGTATATGAGCGCAGCTGTCTAGGTGCGCCCGAGCGCGAAGATGTGGAAGGCACCGCTTTAACTCATTGGCTTAGGTGCATAATAGCCAACAGTTTACCAGCCGTCAGAGAGCAGGCAAAAGCATGGTTTGATCCCAATGACCCCAACATTACGGAAGAGTCGGTCTTGAATCGACTCACGTTAGGTTATCGCAATATAAGGGGTATGGCAACACGTCCCCTTAAGGGAAGAGTACATGAGGTACGACCCGCAGCCCCGTATCAAAGAGAGTGGCATCAGGAGGGTAATCGCGCCCCACAGGCAGGTAATGCTTGTTACGGGTGTGGGAAGACAGGGCACTGGCGCAAGCATTGCAGGAACCCTTGGAAGGATTCCAAGGATAAAAATCCCGCGGTCCGAGCCCAGGCGCCTGTCCCGGCTAAGGAAGCTAAGGCACCCACCCCTCCCGACGACATCGAAGTAGTGTTAGGAGCCATGCGCAATCTAATCTTGAGTGCACGTGGACAGGTGGCGGTCGCAACCGGCCCCGTAGGTGCCGCAGGACCGTCTAATAGTACCCAATGACTAGAGCCCACGCAGCCTGCCTACCTGTGTCCTTTTAAAAGACACGCACAGGAGGGGGTCTGCGGTGAGGAGGCCAGGTTAAAAGAGCAGGCCTTGCGGGAGGAGAACGCCCGCTTAATAGGGAAAATAGATGGGCTGGAAGGGCAGCTTAGAGAGCAGGCCCTGCGGGAGGAGAACGCCCGATCAATGGGAAAGTTAGACGTGCTCAGGCTAGAAGCGCAGCTTAGTGAGATAAAAGCAGCCTACAGGGTAGCCAAAAGCCGGGAGTATGAGGATGCAAACCAGTGCAAACTGTACCAGCCAGGTGCGCAGGGGAAAACTACAGGGGTAAACCCCGCCAGTGGGAAAGCACAGCCCCAGATAGGACCACAAGGCACACAGGCAGGCATAGCAGCTTGCATCAGGGGAGGGGACATCCCGGACGATCATGCAGCGTTTTTCTGGAATTGGGGGTTAGATGAGGAAGAATTCAGGGTACTCGGGTCAGATGGGGATAGTGCAGATGAGGATAGTGATGACGACGGGTGGTTTCTGAGGAACGGTATGGAGGGAATGGGGGCTGCAGGTAGAGATCCACACAGGGTGGACACACGAGCTGCAGGTCCCGAAGACAGGAGGGAGGAGCTAGGGGAGGCAGGGCCAGCCGCTATGGGAGCACAGAGAGTACCGGTGTGGCTCCCAGAGATGTGGCCGCCCGCTTTGAACGTCCCGTCCTTGGGGGAGGCAGAGATCACGAGTGAAGGGCCGCCTGCTGGGCCGAGCAGGGCGGAGCCACAAACTGCAAGCCCCGAGGTTAGGGAGGCGGAGTCAGCGGAGGCGGAGCCAGCGACTGTGGTGGAACCCCAGGTCATCCCGATGGAAGTCTCGGAACCCGGTCCGTCCGTCACGGAACCCCCGCCCATAGCAACTCCCCGTAGGTCAAGTAGAGAACCCCAGCCCAGGAGGATGTGGTCATGTCCCCAGACGGCCCCAAGGCGTAGAGTTAAGGTTAAGATAACCCAGATACAGGCCGGCCACATCGCAGCAGCAACAGGCTGCGGCAGATAAGAGGGAAGGGTCAGTGCCCTCCCACCGTCGGGAAGAGCTCGCAGCAGCCTTCTCAGAATTTAAAGGGGGCCGCCCTGAGAACGGGCGGCACTGTAAAGTTATTAGTTTTAAGTTTTAAGTTTATAGTTCAAGGTTAAGTTTATAGTTTTTTTAATAAGGTTAAGATTGTAGTGTTTTTAACAGAAAACGATAAAATGATGGGAGCTTTAAAGATCGGTTTAGTTGAAGTTTATTCAGCGAACGTTGAAGTTTACGTGAGGCGAGGTCAGGGGACCCGCTCACCCTTCACAAAAGCCAGAGACTCTTGCGAGGCTGGCTACCTCATTCTATCTGATCACAGGAACCAAGGAAGGATGGAACGAATTCTAGTATTGCTCGCGGCAATCGGATGTGGATTGGCCTATCGAGGCCGCACCAAGGATGTCGTGGTGTTTGGATGTTCCGGGGACACGGCCCCCATCGCGGTGGATGGGACCGGAAGACGGGAGGCAGAGGAGACCAGCACCTATTTCCACAAGGGAAGGTGGCCAGGATGGCTGGGAACGAACTCAACGGAGTATTCTAGCACATCGGGGTTTGCCTACAAAGAGACTTCTTTAATGTGCCCCAAAGTAAGGATCATCGCACCCAGGATCAGCGTCACCGTCGGCAAACGGATTTGTTTGACTTGTAGTGGGAAGGTCCCATTGAGCCGATGGTGGTGGCTGCGAAAGCTGAGCAAAACTATGAGGAACTCTTCGGTCGAGTGGGAACGACTGGGTAATAATACCCATCGGACAATTACGGGGACAAACGGACAAGTGAAAGTCTGTTGGGACAAATGGTGGGAACCGGATGAGGGAATTTATGTATGTATGTGGGGGTCAAAGTACGTTTGCCCCAAAGGCATCTCCATATTTTTCATTAATCAATGGCAGGATAACGGACAGGGGATGAGGTGGGATGCGAGCACCAGGGGGTGCGGAGCCCCATTCTCCCCGATCCCAGTAAATGCCACTGAGCTCATTACGCGCCCACGCAAAGCCCCGCCCACGATTCCGGTGGTTCTAGCTGAGGAAGAAGGGTGCCCTAAAACTAGTAAGGGACCCGGGAATGGTTTGGTACTGGTCCCCACAGACCAGATACTATTTCAGGGGGTACATTACGCGGTGGCCTCGGTGATTTTAAATCTCACCGAGGTGCGGTTACCAGAGTGGTGCCCCAAAAAGACGGAACAGTTGTATCAGGTCCTGTTGACCAAGATGTTCAGGCAATTTTACAAATTTGATTTCGCGGAAATTGATAAAACAAGTTTGTACACCGCACCACAGGAGGTTTTGAATCAAGCAGGGAGGCAAAGAAGGGGTTTGGTGAACGATGCGTTCACTGCTTTTAACACGGGTACATCTGTGGTCAACGCTCTAGACAGTGTGGAGCTGCAGACCCAGATTAATGGTCTAAAAACGCAATTAAAAGACATTCTAACAGATGAGAATAAAGTGGTAGGGTCGGGTCTACACGAGGACCAAGCCATGACTCTCCATTTAAAGGAAATTATAGCAGAGCTGGAGAAACATGCAAAGACGGTAAATGCCCTGATTAGGGAAGATCGGAATGCATCCGATCAAGCTGCGCAGAACGAGGTGTGCGTGCTTTACGGGGCGTGGTTACTGGGCGAGGGCCGCAGTAATTTGGAGGATTTAAAACAAGGTTTGGTCCCGTCCTGGATAAGTAACAAACACCTGCGGGCGCTCCACCCTTTTCAGAACGCATTAAGTCCGTGCCAGCTCAGGCTAGCTTCAGAAGCATACCCAGTCCCCGTGGACTGCGGACGATCAAACCATACCATTATGGGTATAGTTTTACGCATGCCGGTTTTGGGCGACACAGCAAAGCCCGCCCCGGTGTATCGGGTAGAGAACATTGGTGTCATTCAGGGGGGAGCCCACATTCGTTATGCAGCGGTTCCACCTTACGTCATCCGCTGGGAGCAAACGATGACAGGTACAGATCTCTCTGGTTGTCGTGGCAGGGGAGCACACATAATACTGTGCCCCCAGCACTTGAATGCCTTTTTAACACCACAGTGCGGGTTCAGAACGACTGGCGCCAAGTCCATGAATTGCACCATGGAGGCAATGGCACAAGATCATGTGCCTCCGCAGGTAGCATACATCGGGGGTGGAACATATTGTGTTACCACTGCAGCGCAACACTACCAGCATGGAAACCGTAGCCGGTGTCCGGTGAGTGACAGCAGTTTCTGTTTTAAACCCAGGGCGGAAGTTCAAGTAGCACAACAGCGAATTATCCCAATCCCTGAACCATCCACTGTTCATCTCACAGTAAAAGAGAATTTCACCGACTTGCAGCGATTCGTCGCGCATTTCGGATACCTCATTCCCCCTCTCCCTGAACACCTCACCAAGCTTTTAAAAGCCGTCGCGGTGTCACAGAAACATTTTTACACATTAGAACAGAAAACTGTCGAAATAGGAACAGACATTCTGGATATAGTGATTCCACCGTGGTGGAATCTGTTCACTAATATTGAAGTGCCTTCATGGATCAGAATAGCCTCCCACATTTTAGTCGTATGCCAAGTTTTTATTGTAGTGTACCTATTGGTCGTACATTGTAAAAGAGACAAGCGCCTCACCAAGCATGAAAACACGGGAGAGTGGCGAGAACGTTACGTGCGCGTGCACGATGAAAGCACCGTGTAATCGGAAAATGGCGTCACTCCCGCTCGCCACGTGCGTCGCGGAAGTTTGTACTCGATCATGATTTTTCAGAGATTGTAAATACGTTGGGAACTTGACATGTTTTAAGAGTTGGTGTTGATTATTTTGGTGATGGTGTTACAGTTAGAATTGATTGTTTTGGTTTTGAGTTTTGTTTTTCCTTTCCCTGAATAAAAGATGAATATATACAGGTGATACGAGAGGCATCGGCCTGGTTACGCCGGGAAGGAAAACAAGTGGTGTAAGTTTAAGGGCAAATAATGCCTACGGTGATATAAAATGTAATTTTCTTGGGAAATAAGGACGACACAGAGACCCTAGCTAGGTTAAAGTTATGGGATTAATTTGCTGGATTCGGAGGAAAATCGAGATAATATTGCTCACCACTATGATTTTTGATACGATAAGCGGAGTTATTCGCATCAACAGGAGGGACTGTAGAATTCGCAATATATCGCGATTTTATTAATAAGGAGAAAACACAGAGTTTCGTTCAAACAGTTTTTATTTCAGCAGAATGCTGCCAGGTTTAAAGTGGACACAAGCAGCCTGTAAAATGGCCGCCGCACCTCGTGACAGAACATTCTAGACTTTTCAACAGGCAGACAAGATGGCGTTCCAATAAACATTTGTGCAAGATCGATTAAGATTCAGCACAGTGAAGATAATACACGAGACATTATGGGTTTGCAGTATACACATAAATACTGAAATCGGTCTCCCAGGTACAAATGAAAGCCATTGTACCGAGTAATCAAGGGCCCATCCAAAAGACATTAATATGTAAAATCCCAACGACTCTACGATGAGAGAGCCGTTAGCAGGTAGTTATACAAAACACTTGGAAGCCCCACAACCCCTCCAGGGAAAACACCGACCGATTTAACAATGGGAGAAATATTAACAGGTACTCAGACATTTACGAGTAGCCCCGAAACCCATTAAGAACGGAGATCACCCATACAAGACATTTGAGCGCCAGACCCTAAACAAAAGAATGGACATTATAGTTGGGCGGGAAACGGAAGATTTTGCACTATAATTGCAGGCTCCAAACCGTCCATCTTTCTCTTATCATCGTGGCTGCTCCTGTGCTCTTGTTTCGTAACCTCGTGGCTGCTCCTGTGTACTCGTAGTTGGGCTCCTGCTTGCCTGTTGCCTCTTTGAAAAGGACTGTTGAACTTTCTGATCCGTTCGGATCTACCTCGTGTCGCGTAACGAAGACCTATGTTGGTAACTGGCAGCGGAGCCAAAGGCCCGAGATGAGATGAGATGAGATGAGAAGAGAGGAAGACCATATCCATCGCCACGGTCAGTAAATCCCGACCGCGCCTGTAGGTCGATTACCAAGTTTTCCTTGCCAGGAAGACTTCTTCGAACTTGCAAAGAAACATATCGTATCGATGATATTGACAACTGTGCTCGAAAAGTACCTGTTAAACCAACCAACACAGGTCTCCATCACAGCAGACGGTCCAGCCTGCTAGCCGGAGCAGCAGAAGCAAGTAAACAAGTGGGACCAGGAGATCTCCTGACCGACACGTGGGTGCTGCGGTGAAAAACATCCGATCAGCTATTCGGAATTTCTCCGAGTTATCACGAGTGGTGAGCATGAGTCTCGAAATCCTACGAATCTAGTTTAGGATAGATATTGATAGGGGAGGGTTTAAGGATTAAGGATATTTGTAATGTGTGCCCCTATTTACTATGTGCCGTTCGTTCCTCGTTTCCCTAAGATCGACTATATAACTGCTTGTAAGATTGTACTGTCATTAATCTGTGCTTATGACATGTATTTCATAATCTTAAGTATCATGCAATAAAGATTTTCCATTTCGTACCATTCAACCGAGTCTACATGAGTTTCATCTCCATTACTGCTCTCGCATCTAAGTCCAGTGTCTAGAACCGTAAGGGCGAGTGATTCGAACCACTCACAGGTGTGTCTGGTGTTCCCAGACTGGCTGGAGACCAGAACAGGCAACAAGGCCTAGACCCGCACTGACATACAGGCTGCACAGAGCCGCGTGAATCTCACAGGCTGCGAGACACGCAGGGTCAGAATCCCTTACACAAGCTAGATTTTTCTCTTATGGATCGTTAAAATGTCGGACAATAATGAAATGGTCATGGGCTTGTTAAACTGGTCCTGATTTAGGTCATGTGAGAGACCCAAAGCAGTAGATGGTTCTCTTAGTGTCAATGTTTTTGGATTAAACACATTTACATCCTTCACTGAACTGCCAAGGGCCAGATAACTGTAAATAGGCAGTAATCCTTCTGTTTAGGCAGTAATCCTTCTATCGAAGGCCTTTGATAAGGTGCCACATAAAATGTTACTGCATAAGATAAGAGCTCATGGAGTTGGCGGTAATATATTAGCTTGGATAGAGAATTGGCTAACTAACAGAAAGCAGAGTGTCGGGATAAATGGGTCATTTTCCGGTTGGCAAACAGTAACTAGTGAGTGGGCAAACATTTGGCAGATGGAGTATAATGTGGGAAAGTGCGAGGTTATCCACTTTGGCAGGAAAAATAAAAAAGCAAATTATTATTTAAATGGAGAGAGATTACAAAATGCTACAGTTCAGAGGGACCTGGGGGTCCTTGTGCATGAAACACAAAAAGTTAGCATGCAGGTACAGCAAGTAATCAAAAAGGCAAATGGAATGTTGGGCTTTATTGCAAGGGGGTTAGAGTATAAAAGCAGGGAAGTCCTGCTACAACTGTAAAGGGTATTGGTGAGACCACACCTTGAGTATTGCATACAGTTTTGGTCTCCTTATTTAAGGAAGGATATACTTGCATTGGAGACAGTTCAGAGATGATTCACTAGAGTCTTGAAGGAAGTGGCGGTAGGGATTGTAGATGCATTGGTAATAATTTTTCAAAACTCCCTGGATTCCGCTAAGGTCCCGGCAGACTGGAAAACTGCTAATGTAACACCCTTATTTAAAAAGGGCAGTAGACAGAAGGCTGGTAACTATAGACCGGTTAGCCTAACATCTGTGGTAGGTAAAATTTTGGAGTCCATTATTAAGGAAACAGTAACAGGACATTTGGATAATCATAATTTAATAGGACAAAGTCAGCATGGTTTTACGAAGGGGAAGTCATGTTTGACAAATTTGCTGGAGTTCTTTGAGGAAGTAACATATAGAGTGGATAAAGGGGAACCAGTGGACGTAGTGTATTTAGACTTCCAAAAGGCATTTGACAAGGTGCCACACAAAAGATTATTGCTTAAGGTAAAAAATCACGGAATTGGGGGTAATATTCTGGCATGGATAGAGGATTGGCTATCTAACAGAAAGCAAAGAGTTGGGATAAATGGTTCATTCTCAGACTGGCAATCAGTAACTAGTGGTGTTCCACAGGGGTCAGTGCTGGGTCCCCAACTCTTCACAATCTATATTAACGATTTGGAGGAAGGGACCAAGTGTAACATATCAAAATTTGCAGATGATACAAAGATGGGAGGGAAAGTAGTGAATGAGGAGGACATAAAGAACCTGCAAGGGGACATAGACAGGCTAAGTAAGTGGGCAGAGATTTGGCAGATGGAATACAACACTGGAAAGTGTGAGGTGATGCACTTTGGCAGGAAAAATCCTAGAGCAATTTATTATCTTAATGGCAAGAAACTGGAGAGTACTGAAGTGCAAAGGGATCTGGGGGTCCTGGTGCACGAAACTCAAAAGGTTAGTATGCAGGTGCAGCAAGTGATTAAGAAGGCAAATGGAATGTTGGCTTTCATTGCTAGGGGGATAGAATATAAAAATAGGGAGGTATTGCTTCAGTTGTACAAGGTATTGGTGAGACCGCACCTGGAATACTGCATACAGTTTTGGTGTCCTTACTTAAGGAAAGACATCCTTGCTCTCGAGGCAGTGCAAAAAAGGTTCATTCGGTTAATCCCGGGGATGAGGGGGTGGTCATATGAGGAGAGGTTGGGTAGATTGGGACTCTACTCATTGGAGTTCAGAAGAATGAGAGGCGATCTTATTGAAACATATAAGATTGTGAAGGGGTTGGATCGGGTGGATGCGGGGAGGATGTTCCCGATGACGGGTGAGACGAGAACTAGGGGACATAGTCTTAGAATAAGGGGCTGCTCTTTCAAAACTGAGATGAGGAGGAACTACTTCACTCAGAGGGTGGTAGGTCCATGGAATATGCTGCCACAAAAAGCTGTAGAAGCTACAACATTAATTAAATTTAAAACAGAAATAGACAGTTTCCTAGAAGTAAAGGGCATTAAGGGTTACGGGGAGCGGGCAGGAATTTGGACATGAGTCTAGGTTCGGATCGGTCATGGCCCTGTGGGTAGTGGAGCGGGCCCAGGGACTGTGTAGCCTGATTCTGCTCCTATTTTGTGTGTGCAATTCTGTTAGATGCAGGAGATGGTTCTGTGATAGATAGTAGATTGGCGGTTAGGATCAGATCAGCCATGATCTTATTGAATGGCGGAGCAGGCTCGAGGGGCCGATTGGCCTACTCCTGCTCCTATTTCTTATGTTCTTATGTTCTTAATTCCAGATATGAGGGGGTTGACTTATGAAGAAAGTTTGAGCAGGTTGGGCCTATACTCATTGGAATTTAGAAGAATGAGAGGTGATCTTATTGAAACATATAAGATACTGAGGGGTCTCAACAAGGTCGATGCAGAGAGGATGTTTCCCCTCGTGGGGAAATCTAGAACTCGGGGGCACAGTTTCAGAATAAAGGGTCGCCCTTTTCGAACTGAGATGAGGAGGAATTTCCTCTCTCAGAGGGTCGTAAATCTGTCGAATTCTCTGCCCCAGAGAGCCGTGGAGGCTGGGTCATTAAATACATTTAAGGTGGAGATAGACAGATTTTTGCAAGATAAGGGAGTGAAGGGTTATGGGGAGCGGGCAGGGAAGTGGCTTTGAGTCCAAGATCAGCCATGATCTTATTGAATGGTGGAGCAGGCTCGAGGGGCCAAGTGTCCTATTCCTGCTCCTATTTCTTATGTTCTTATGTTTATAGATTTCCAAACAGAATTTTTTAAAGGTAGTAGGGCTTAAGTTGAATAACCCCCAAAAGCGTGCGCAGAGATCGCGATGCGTGATTAACCCATGCTCGGTGATTGAAATGCAGGCAAGATGACAACTTTGTGCTGCCTGCGTGTTACCATGATCTTTGCGTGAAGCCAGTGCTCCGCGCGCTGTTCATTAGCTGCACGCAGCAGCAGGGGACCCAATTTCGGGAGTGCCTAGCACTACTTAAATATCACCTTCAAGGGGAGTTGGACTGTGGCTCTGGAGGTGCTGACATCATTGGGAATAGTGAGCTGTGCAACAATCAACAATGGCTGACCATGGGAGAGAGCGTGTACCAAGGTTTTCAGTCGCTGCACTGGTGGTCGTGGTTGAAGAGATGGAACAGAGGAGAGATGTCTTGTATCCTCAGGGGGGCAGGAGGTCCTCCAGGCACTTGCTCAAAAGGCAGCGGCAAGAGATAACCGCAGAGGTCAATGCCAGGTGTATAGCTCCAAAAAAATGGATGCAGTGCAGGAAGAAGTTTAATGACCTCACACGAGTGTTCAAGGTCAGTGAAAGCATCTTCAAATGCCATATCCTACCAACTGCACTACTAGCCCCAGCCACTGCTCAATTCACTACACCCCTATCAATCACCTACCAACAATCTCTATCAATCAGGTCTCAACCCAAACTTTCATATGCTTCACCTCACCCTCACACACTTAGCACTTTAGAAAGCCTCAAACCCACATCTCACAGCTCGCACACACTGGCAGCTATTCAACCCTGACAGCCACATCACCCAAACAGATTGCACCACACTCACTGACACACTTCCCACTCTTGCAGGAGAAGGTGGTGCACAACCGGACGTAGCAGGAACTAACCGGAGGATGGAGAGGCGCACCTGCTTGTTCTAACCCCTATGGAGCTACGATGTTGGCCATTATGGGAAGGGCCATTGCTGAGGCCGTGGCCACCGGCGGGGCTGAAGCCATTGAAGATGAGGGTATCCACAAACCTAATCCTTCTTCTCTCATCCCACTTCTCCCCCATCCCACAATATCTTTTGACTGAAAAGCTGCAGCTGGTGTAAGCGCGCACTTCTTACTTTCTCCTCTTCCCTCACCACAACCCTACGCGTGTCCCTTTTCATTTCAAATACCCAAGAACTCCAACCTGCTCAGGCAGTGGAGGAAGAGCAGGAAGACCGTGAAGATGAAGACACACCGTCACTCGATTTCACAGTTGCAGCTACCAGTTCACATACTGACATTGCGTGTAATTTAGATAGGAAAGAGGCGGGTTCTGCACGTGGTGAGACACCGGGCACAAGTGCGCTGCAGCCAGGGAAGGGGGAAATGATAGCGCAGGTACCATCTTGCCAGAGGGCAAGGTCACACACTAGTTCTGATGCAGAGGACTCAGCTAATGACTTCGATGGGCCAGGCTACAAAAGAAGTCTGATGGGTTTACACACAGAAATGCTTGGTGCACTGGAAAGCCTGCTAGAAAGCCTACGTTCAATGTTAAGGAGCATGGACGACTCAGGCACCAACTTGGCACAGGGCTTTGCGCAGAGCTTGGAGCCCATCATTTCCAGCATGGAATGGGTGGCTACCTCCAGCAGAACACTTGTGGAACCAACCAGGATGCAGCGTCTGATGGCCGATACCTCAGCTTCCATTGCAGCACAAGCAGCATCTACCCAACATCTGAGTGCTGCAGTGGAAGCTCAGACTGCTGTCATTGTAGCTGCAGACACCAATGTTCAAAGGGACTTCCAGGGCATCAAAACACTCCAGAAATGTGTTCTCCAACAGATCTGCTCCCTAAAGGCTCTCTGCGGATATGGCCTCCTGCTGGGAGCACTTCTCCCCCTCCTCCTCCTCCCTCTTCTAGCAGCTTGTCGTGCTCTGTGTGACCTCTGCTCGCTCTCCTAGTCATGCTCAATGCCAAGAGGAAGTCTTACTAGGTCACCCATGTCTGGAAGCTAATGGTTTGTGGACAAGCCTTTAAGTCACCAAAAAGTAATTCAGCACCAGCCAGACCACTCCATGTAGACTATTGAAACTTTTAACAAGTATGAAATGCATCCAAACCTCTTTGATCTTGCTTTTTCTCTCTCCCTCCTTTCTTGGGGTTACGTGTGCTACCTTCCAATCCGTGAGGACCATTCTAAAATCTAGGCAATTCTGGAAGATCAAAACCAATGCACCCACTATCTCTGTAGCCACCTCTTTTATCACCCTAGGCTGTAGGCCATCAGGTCCTGGGGATTTCTCAGCTTTTAGTCTCATTAATTTCTCCAGTACTATTTCTTTACTAATACTAATATCTTTAAGGTTCCTCTTTCTCACTAGAACCTTGGTTCCCCACTATTTTCAGAAGGTTTTTTGCGTCTTCTACCATGACAAATGTGGAAAAATTGGTCCGCGCCTCTTTTGGGGCGATAACTTCGCCGGGGCGCTACTTTGAAAAAGTTAGCACCTCTGCACCCAAAATTGAATGGTAGCGCCCCAAGCAGGAGGCGGGGCACTACTGGAAGCACTATGTGCAGCAGCGTCATGCGTGTCAGCATGTAGCGCCGCTGTACGGCAGGCCTCCTTCCCCTGATTAAAGGGGAGGGGCCTAGCGCAGTGCACACAAGGGGCCTGCTGGACCACCGTGGAGCGGGGTGCCAGCAAAAGAGCCCGGCACTCAAGAGGAGAGCTGGCACCGCACGAGAGGAGGCGACAGGGGACAGGTGCTGGCAGGCTGCCCAAAAGAATAATGTTACCCGGCACCTGCCCTGTAATTTAAGCCGCCCCGGCTGCAAAAACGCCACACTGACCCTGTCGGATATAGCATCTCGCGGTAGGTCAGGGGGCGCGCTACCCACCCGCTGAATTTCGCGTGAGGCGTTAGCAGTGTCGCGCCCGGCCTCTAAGTGCTTTGCACCCCATGAGAGGCTCCTCAGAGCACTAACGGGAGGAGCAAAGGGACCACATTTTTTCCCCCAATGTATTTGTTTAATGTTTCAGCCAGTTCCTTATTCCCCATTATAATTTCTCCTGTCTCTGCCTGTAAGGGACCCACATTTACTTTTGCTAATCTTTTGCTTCTACAATCTGTTTTTATGGGCTGGATTTTCTCAATGGAAATGAGTTGGAGGCGGGACTGCTGCTTGTCGGGTCAATGTCCCGCCTCCATCATCTTCTGGCCAACCAGCGTGATTTTCCCCTGATTGAGCACGTCAACGTCTGATGTGCTATCTGTCAAGACTTCTTGAAAGAAGAAATGTCAGCATTTGACAGCTCTGTGAAGCTGTCAAACACTGACATTCTCTGTAGTTTGATGAGCCCTTGTGTTCAGGACTCATCAAACCTTTCAACTTTGTGATTGCAGATGGCTGTTGGGTCGGAGGATCCAACAGCCAGTCTGTGAAATCGACAAGGAAGATGTCGGGTCTCCCGATCCAGGGTGGATGAAGGCTGTAGGAAGAAAACAAGGTAAGTGAACATTTTTAAACACTTATCACTCACCTTCCATACTTACCACTCCACACTTGCAACCTTCACTCACCTCCACATCTTACTTTCAGGTCCCTCCGACCCCCGCAGACCTCCTACACGTCTCCTCCAACCTGGCGGGGTTCTCTGAAGTCGGGAAGCCTTCACCTGTTAAGGTAAAATGGCACTATTCCCTTTTTTCTGCCTTTTAACTACAGATTAACAGGCAGTTAAAAGGATTTAATTCCTTTCCCGCCACCAGGAGATGGGACCTGAAGCAACACATCTTCCCACCTCCTAGCAAAAGGGTACGAAGGCGAGATGGGGGCGGGTTTGCCATCCGCCCCCACTTTCTGCTACTTTACCGGCAGTCCCACCTCCATGCCCGCCTCCTCGGGGCTGAGAAAATCAAATCCTATGTCTCTTGCTAGTTTACTCTCATATTCTATTTTCTCTCTTTTTATCAATTTCTTGGTCCTCCTTTGAAGAATTCTAAAATCCTCCCAATCCTCAGGCTTACTTCTCTTTTGTTCAGATTTAAGACCCTAGTTTTGGACTTAAAAGATGGCAGTCATTTAGTTGCAAGAAACCTCATTCTTAGAGCTTTATGAAAAATGAGACAAATCCAAATAACTAAGCACTTGATGCCGTTGTTTAGTCTAAAGAGGAACATGGTGCAACAGAAGAACTGATCTGAAAGAGTAAAAGATCAAAAAGGGACAAGATCTTTGAGCAATGCATTCAGTTATTCAAACCACATTTAAACCAATCCTTTAAAAAGAATGATTGCAGTAAGATTGCCTACCTTGTGGGAAGAGACTAGTGAAGAAGTCCAGAGACTGAGCAGCAAAGCTCCCAGCACAGCGACACACAACACACTGAGGTTCTCAGTCGTTGCTCTGCACAAAGTAATTGACGTTGGCTCTTGTGAAACCACAGGGCAGGCGAGCTTCCTCTTCCATTTCAGCTCAGGGTTCAGACATCATTGGTGCTGTGGACATTTGAACTGAAGTAGAAAATTGGCTCAAAAAAAGAAACAGAGGGTAGCTCAAAATGGGAACTATCAAGCTCAAAAACATTTCGGGATGGGTCACAAAGGGATCAGTCTTGCTATCTGTTATTTTAAATGTTACTGGAGGATCTCAAATAGCAGAGCTCATGGTAAATCAGAGAATCTGCTGTTTTATAATGAAAGGAGTGTTATACCATGAAGTGCCAGGGTCGAAATTCTGGGGTTCCAGCTCCGCTACAGAATAAGGTCAGACCGGGACTCCCTGCCGCCTCCAGCCATGAACAGTGACAACATCCCAAATCCCGGGGATGGGTTCATTAGCATGTTTGGCCGATTGCATCACACTTGTAAGGTTAATTCGTGATGTCCTCCCGTCCACTCCAGCAGGGAGGATTGGGAGACGACCGCTCCAGATAGCAGAAGATGATAGAGGGCAAATCAATAACAATATAACCAGATTCAGAAGGACTTAAACCTTTAGGCACAAATTTATATGAACTGAGTAGAACCCTCTCTGCACTACTCTGTACAGCTTTGGACAATTACAGGAAGGATATTATTACCTTCGGAAGATTACAGAGATGATCAAGAAAGATGATTCTGGAGATCAGGAGTGTAATTTATCAGGAAAGGTTAAGGGAGTCACACCTGGAGGTTGTCAGCCAGAAATTTCCAAGATGCTAACGAGAGCCGACACAATTGATCCGTACAAGTTGCTCCGTATGATGAGGGGAGCACATACCAGGTGGCACCAATTAAATTTGGAATAGGAAGGGAGGGCGAGGAGAATGCTTTCACTGTAAGGATATTAGTCCTGGAATTAAATACCAGGGAAGACCAGATACATTTCTAGAGAGAGGAGGGATTGAGAAAGTTAAACAAAGGGGAAGAAGGACCAACAGGCAGTGGAATGGGTCTGAGGGAATCCTGAGCCCAGCTCTCACCTTCATGGTAACCAGGCTGCGGTCCAGAATGGCTGGTGTGGGACAGGGACAGAAAATACTAGTTTAACCTAATTCCCTGCCCATATCGCTTATTGTCAGTCTTTAGAATTGTTGTTCCTATTATTATTTAATGTTAAAATGAAAAGAAAATGAAAAGTACAACATTTATCTCAGCTACATAGGGATTAATTTAGAAGAAAATACCAAATAGTTCCCAGTAATTTCGGGGTGCGGTGTGGGTGTGGGGGAGGGGGAGGTCAGTCCCTTCATGATGACGGGATCACAAGTTGGGAAATTGGGGGAAATAAATCATGTTTAAAAAATCCACTTTCTCGTGCATCTTCCATTTTACTTCAATCCTGATGTAACAGAACGCACCAAGACTTTCACAATCTTTGCAAATAACTAATGTGGTCTTCTATTTATGGCAATGCTGAGTTCTCAACCACATATCTACTGGCTTTTCTCTGAAATCTGTGCGCAGCACTTCCTCTATGAAGCAAACACTTTTTTACACAAAGGCTAGTGGAAATATGGAACACACTCTCCCAAACTCTGTGGATGCGAGGTCAATTGAAATTTTCAAGACTGAGGATTGAAGATCTTTGTTGGGTAAGGGTATCAAGGGATATGGAGCAAAGGTGGGGAAATGGAATTGATGTACAGATCAGTTATGATCTAATTCAATGGCGGCAGAACAGGCTCGAGGGGCTGAATGACCTATCTTGTTCCTATGTTCATAACTTGAGTTAGTGGCTATTCATTTGTGTATGCTGAATTACAATTAAAACTTACCAAATAAAACTCTGATATCTGGGCTACAATATGTCACGTAAGGACTGTTAAGTGACAGCCTGGGCTCAGTGGTAGCACTCTCAACTCTGATTTGGTTGGTCGTAGTTTCAGACTCCCTCCAATGCTTGAGCACATCATCTAAGCTGATACCTCAGTACACTACTGAAGGAGTACAGCATTGTTGGTGTTACTGTCTTTCAGATGAGATGTTAAACCGAGGTCCTGCCTGCCTGCTCAGGTGGATGTAAAAGTTCCCATGGAATGATTTGGAACTCTGTCTTTAATTATAGATTCCAATAACTTCCCCATAACAGATGTTAGACAGGCAGGTCTATAATTTCCTTGTTTCTCTCATCTTTCTTAAATAATGTTACATTGAAAATTTCCAGTCTAAAGGGACAATTATGAATTGAGAGAGCTTCGGAAGATTATGGCTAAAGTATCTGCAATTTCCTCACCTACTTCCTTTAAAACCCTGGGGTGGAAACCATCAGGTTCTGGGGATGTGAGAACATAAGAAATAGGAGCAGGAGTCGGCTTTAGTGCCATTTATTTGTTCTAATACTATTTTCTTGCTTACATTAACTTTAGTAAGTTCCAGTCCTTTATTAGTTTGCCTGGAATGTTAGGTATATTATCCTATTCCTCTACTGTGAAGACTGACACAAAGTAATTATTCAACAAGTCTGCCATTACTTAATTTCATTTGCAATATTACCTGCATCTGTTTTTAAAGGCCCACATTACCCTTGACTACCCTTTTTCTTCAAATATAAAAATATGAAAATTAAAGTCTCCCCGTAAAGCAACTATGCTTTTGCTACAAGCCTCTGTAATCTCTAAATTAATACATTCTGCCACTTCATTGCTGCTATCAGGAGGCCTGTAGACAACTCCCATTACAGTTTTGTCCTCTCTTATTACTCAATTCTAACTGCAGAGTAACCGTTGATTGCTTTCCCTTACCTATTTCCTCTTTTACTACTGTTTTAATAGTGTCTTTAATCAATAATTCTCCTCTTCCAGTTTCCCTATCCTTTCTAAAGATGGGAATTACACAAATAGAATTCCAAGAAATGATTTTCAATGTAGTCAGATTTTTGTAGATTTTATTTTAAATAATACATGTAAAAATGTAACAGTGGAAGCTGGTTATAAATGGTGACTTCTGCATAGAAACAGGAAGGATCCTAAACACTGTGAATGTTCCCTTCTGGTTTTGTCAAAGTCTAGTGAGTGACAGATGGATGTCTTTTCACTGAAGTGATACATAGAAACATAGAAGATAGGAGCAGGAGTGGGCCATTCGCCCCCTCGAGCCTGTTCCGCCATTTAAAGAGTTCATGGCTGATCATTCATATTCAGTTCCCTGTCCCTGCTTTCTCCCCATATCCCTTGATCCCTTTAGCCTTAAGAAATATATCTAACTCCTTGAATATATTTAACGAATTGGCCTCAACTGCCTTCTGAGGTAGAGAATTCCACAGGTTCACTGAAGTGATACATTTTTGTAGGAAGAATGAGGAGAGGCAATATAAACTACAGGGCACAATTCTAAAGGGGCAGCATGAACAGAGAGATCTGGGGGTGTATGTGCACAAACTGTTGACGGTGGCAGGGCACGTTAAGAAAACAGTTAAAAAAGCATACGGGATCCTGTGCTTCATAAATAGAGGCATAGAGTGCAAAAGCAAGGAAGTTATGACAAACCTTTATAAAACACTGGTTCGACCTCAACTGGAGAAAATCAAGATGTAGAATCAGTGTGGGTGGAGCTAAGAAGCACCAAGGGGCAGAAAACATTGGTGGGAGTTATCTATAGGCCTCCAAACAGTAGTGGTAATGTAGGGGATGGCATCCAACAGGAAATTAGAGATGCATGTAACAAGGGTACTACAGTAATCATAGGTGACTTTAATCTACATATAGACTGGCCAAACCAAATTAGTAATAATACTGTGGAGGATGAATTCCTGGAGTGTGTACAAGATGGGTTTTTGGACCAGTACACTGAGGAGCCAACTAGGGAACAGGCTATCCTAGATTGGGTATAGTGCAATGAGAAGGGGTTAATTGATAATCTTGTTGTCTGGGGTCCTTTAGGGAAGAGTGACCATAACATGATAGAATTCTTCATTAAGATGGAAAGTGAAGAAGTTCAATTTGAAACTAGGGTCCTAAATCTAAACAAAGGAAACTACGAAGGTATGAGGAGTGAGTTGGCCATGATGGATTGGGGAGCTTCATTAAAAGGCATGACAGTGGAAAGGAAATGGCTAACATTTAAAGAACGAATGCATGAATTGCAACAGTTATATATTCCTTTCTGACGCAAAAACACCAAAGGAAAAGCGGCCCAACCATGTCTAACAAAAGAAATTAAGGATAGTATTAGATCCAAAGAGGAGTCATATAAAGTTGCCAGAAAAATTAGCAAGCCTGAGGATTGGGAGCAGTTTAGAGTTCAGCAAAAAAAGGACCAACAGATTGATTAGGAGGGGAAAAATAGAGTTTGAGAGTAAACTTGCAAGGAACATAAAAGCAGACAGTAAAAGCTTCTACAAGTATGTAAAAAGAAAAAGATTAATGAAGACAAATGTAGGTCCCTTACAGTCAGAAATGGGAGAATTTATAATGGGGAACCAGGAAATGGCAGAGCAATTAAACAAATACTTTGGTTCTGTCTTCACGGAAGAGGACATAAATAACTTGCCAGAAATGCTAGGGAACCAAGGGTCTAGTGAGAAGGAGGAATTAAGGGAAATTAGTATTAGTAAAAAAATAGTGCTGGGGAAATTAATGGGACTGAAAGCCGATAAATGCCCAGGGTCTGATAATCTGCACCCCAGAGTACTAAAAGAGGTAGCCATGGAAATAGTGGATGCATTGGTTGTCATCTTCCAAAATTCTATAGATTATGGAACAGTTCCTGCAGATTGGAGGGTGGCAGATGTAACCCCACTATATAAAAAAGGAGGGAGAAGAAAACAGGGAACTACAGACCGGTTATCTAATGTAAGGGTTTTGACCCGTGTGGCTCTGTGCTCAGCCTGGGTGCTAGTGCGAGGTTAGGCCTTGTTGCCTGTTCTGGTCTCCAGCCAGTCTGGGAGCACTAGACACCTGTGAGTGGTTCGACCCACTCGCCCTTACGGTTCTGACACTGGACTTAGATGCGAGAGCAATAATGGAGAGAAAACTCAGATAGACCCGGTTGAATGGTACGAAATGGAAAATCTTTATTGCATATTATTCAAGATTACGAAATACATGTCATAAGCACAGATTAATGACAGTACAATCTTACACGCAGTTATGTAACTAATTTTAGGGAAACGAGGAACGAACGACACATCGTAAATGGGGGCACACATTACAGTTATCCTTAAAACTTAAACCCTCCCCTATCAATACCTGCTCTAAACTAGATTTGTAGGATCGAGACTCATGCTCACCACTCGTGATAACTCGGAGAATTCCGAAAACTCTGATCGGATGTTTTTCACCGCAGCACCTGATCACCCACGTGTTGATCAGGGGTCTCTGTACCCCACTTGTTTACTCGTTTCTGCTCCGGCTAGCAGGCTGGACTGTCTGCTGTCATGAAGATCTGTGTTGTCCTCGGAGTTCCGACACGACTCGAAAAATAGTCTTCCTGTGCCCTCGCACCGATTCGATAAAACTCAAAGAATAGTCTTTCGATGCCAGTTCTGTAGAACTCAAAGATGGTCTTCCTGGGCAAGGAAAGTGTCTATTCGACCTACAGGCACGGTCGGGGCTTACTGACCGTGGCGATACGTATGGTCATCTTCTTCTCTTCTCATCTCATCTCATCTCATCTCATCTCGGGCCTTCGGTTCCAACACCGTTTACCGACTTCTCAGGATGGTGTGCCCGTTTCAAGGCTTCACAGCCCAGTTCCACACAGATCTTCGCGGCAAGCCACGAGGCTGATCCTGGCGGATCGGAAAGTTCAACATTCTTTAAGAGCTGCAAGAGGCAGAGACACGAGGCAAGCGGCAAGGAGTCGAAAGGATAAGAGTCAAGAGGCAGGAACAAAACGGCGAGCGAACAAGAGTCAAGAGTCAAGAGAAAGATGGACGGTTGTAGCTTACAGTTATAGTGCTAAAACTCTTCTTTTTCCCGCCCAACCTTAATGTCTTTTCTTTTGTTAGGGTTTTGGCGCTCAAATTTCTTGTATAGGGTGATCTCCGTTTTAATGGGTTTCAGGGATACTCGTAACTGTCTGAGTACCTGTTAATACTTTTCCCAATGTGTAACCGGTCGGTATTCTCCCTGGAGGGGTTTTGGGGCTTCCAAATGTTTTCTGTAACTACCCGCTAACGGCTCTCTCATCGTAGAGTCGTGGGGATTTTGCATATTAATGTCTTTGGATGGGTTCTTGATCGCTTGGTACAATAGCCCTTATTCGCACCTGGGAGACCGATTTCAGTATTTATGTGTATGCTGCAAACCCATAATGTCTCGTGTATTATCTCAAATGTGCTGAGTCTTGATCGATCTCGCACAAATGTTTATTGGAACGCCATCTTGCCTGCTTATCGAAAAGTCTAGAATGTTCTGCCACGAGGCGTGGCGGCCATTTTACAGGCTGCTTGTGTCCACTTTGAAAACCTGACAGCATTCTGCTGAAATAAAGCTGTTTGAACGAAACTATGTGTTTTCTCCTTATTTATAAAATCGCGATATATTGCGAATTCTACAGTCCCTCCTGTTGATGCGAATAACTCCGCTTATCGTATCAAAAATATTGTGGTGAGCAATATTATCTCGATTTCTCCAGATCCAGAAAAAATAATCCCCATAACTTAAACTATCTAGGGTCTTTGCGTTGTCCTTATTTCCCATGAAAATTACATTCTTATAACACCGCAGGCATTATTTGCCTTTAAACTTACACCACTTGTTTTCCTTCCAGGCGTAACCAGGCCGATGCCTCTCGTATCACCTGTATATTCACATTTTTTATTCAGGGAAAAGAAAAACAAAACAAAACCAAACAATCATATTCAACAACAACACCATCACCAAAATAATCAAAACCAACTCTTAAACATGTCGAGTTCCAAACGTAATTACAGTTTCTGAAAAATCACGATCGATTACAACACTTCCGAGGCGCACGTGGCAACCGGGAGTGACGCCATTTTCTGATTACACGGTGCTTTCGTCGTGCACGCGCACGTAACGTTCTCGCCACTCTCCCGTGTTTTCGTTCTTGGTGAGGCGTTTGCCTCTCTTACAATGTACGACCAATAAGTATACCACAATAAACACTTGGCATACAACTAAAATGTGGGAGGCTATTCTAATCCAGGAAGGCACTTCAATGTTGGTGAACAGATTCCACCACGGTGGAATTACCATGTCCAGAATTTCTGTCCCTATCTCGACAGTTTTCTGTTCTAGTGTGTAAAAATGTTTTTGTGATACCGCGACGGCTTTTAAAAGCTTGGTGAGGTGTTCAGGGAGAGGGGGAATGAGGTATCCGAAATGCGCGACGAATCGATGCAGGTCGGTAAAGTTCTCTTTTACGGTGAGATGAACCGTGGATGGTTCAGGGTTTGGGACAATTCGCTGTTGTGCTACTTGAACTTCCGCCCTGGGTTTAAAACAGAAACTGCTGTCACTCACCGGCTACGGTTTCCATGTTGGTAGTGTTGCGCTGCAGTGGTAACACAACATGTTCCACCCCCGATGTATGCTACCTGCGGAGGCACATGATCTTGTGCCATTGCCTCCATGGTGCAATTCATGGACTTGGCGCCAGCCGTTCTGAACCCGCACTGTGGTGTTAAAAAGGCATTCAAGTGCTGGGGACACAGTATTATGTGTGCTCCCCTGCCACGACAACCAGAGAGATCTGTACCTGTCATCGTTTGCTCCCAGCGGATGACGTAGGGTGGAACCGCTGCATAGCGAATGTGGGCTCCCCCCTGAATGACACCAATGTTCTCTACCCGATACACCGGGGCGGGCTTTGCTGTGTCGCCCAAAACCGGCATACGTAGTACTATACCCATGATAGTATGGTTTGATCGTCCACAGTCCACGGGGACTGGGTATGCTTCTGAAGCTAGCCTGAGCTGGCAAGGGCTTAATGCGTTCTGAAAAGGGTGGAGCGCCCGCAGGTGTTTGTTACTTATCCAGGACGGGACCAAACCTTGTTTTAAATCCTCCAAATTACTGCGGCCCTCGCCCAGTAACCACGCCCCGTAAAGCACGCACACCTCGTTCTGCGCAGCTTGATCGGATGCATTCCGATCTTCCCTAATCAGGGCATTTACCGTTCTCGCGTGTTTCTCTAGTTCAGCTATTATTTCCTTTAAATGGAGAGTCATGGCTTGGTCCTCGTGTAAACCCGACCCAACCACCTTATTTTCATCTATGAGAATGTCTTTTAATTGCGTTTTTAAGCCATTAATCTGGGTCTGCAGCTCCACGCTGTCTAGAGCGTTGACCACAGATGTACCTGTGTTGAAAGCAGTGAACGCGTCGTTCACAACACCCCTTCTTTGCCTCCCCACCTGATCCAAAACTTCATGTGGTGCGGTGTACAAACTTGTTTTATCAATTTCCGCGAAATCGAATTCGTAAAATTGTCTGAACATCTTGGTCAACAGGACCTGATATAACTGTTCCATCTTTTTGGGGCACCACTCTGGTAACCGTACCTCGGTGAGATTTAAAATCACCGAGGCCACCGCGTAATGTACCCCCTGAAATAGTATCTGGTCTGTGGGGACCAGTACCAAACCATTCCCGGGTCCCTTACTGGTTTTAGGGCACCCCTCTTCTTTAGCTAGAACCACCGGAATCGTGGGCGGGGCTTTGCGTGGGCGCGTAATGAGTTCAGTGGCATTTACTGGGATCGGGGAGAATGGGGCCCCGCACCCCCTGGTGCTCGCATCCCACCTCATCCCCTGTCCGTTATCCTGCCATTGATTAATGAAAAATATGGAGATGCCTTTGGGGCAAACGTACTTTGACCCCCACATACATACATAAATTCCCTCATCCGGTTCCCACCATTTGTCCCAACAGACTCTCACTTGTCCGTTTGTCCCCGTAATTGTCCGATGGGTATTATTACCCAGTCGTTCCCACTCGACCGAAGAGTTCCTCATGTTTTTGCTCAGCTTTCGCAGCCACCACCATCGGCTCAATGGGACATTCCCACTACAAGTCAAACAAATCCGTTTGCCGACGGTGACGCTGATCCTGGGTGCGATGATCCTTACTTTGGGGCACAGTAAAGAAGTCTCTTGGTAGGCAAACCCCGATGTGCTGGATAACTCCGTTGAGTTCGTTCCCAGCCATCCTGGCCACCTTCCCTTGTGGAAATAGGTGGTGGTCTCCTCAGCCTCCCGTCTTCCGGTCCCATCCACCACGATGGGGGCCGTGTCCCCGGAGCATCCAAACACCACGACATCCTTGGTGCGGCCTCGATAGGCCAATCCGCATCCGATTGCCGCGAGCAATACTAGAATTCGTTCCATCCTTCCTTGGTTCCTGTGATCAGATAGAATGAGGTAGCCAGCCTCGCAAGAGTCTCTGGCTTTTGTGAAGGGTGAGCGGGTCCCCTGACCTCGCCTCACGTAAGCTTCAATGTTCGCTGGATAAACTTTAACTAATCCTATCTCTAAAACTCCCATCATTTTACTTCCTTAAACAAAATTAAACTACCGACTTAAACCGATTTAAAACTATAACCTCATAACCTTATCTAAAACTATAAACTTATTCTTAACCTTAAACTTATAAACTTAGAAACTTATCCTAAACTTATTACTGTACAGCGCCGCCCGTTCCCAGGGCGGCCCCTTTAAATTCTGAAAAGGCTGCCACGAGCTCTTCCCGACGGTGGGAGGGCATTGACCCCTCCCTTTGATCTGCCGCAGCCTGTTGCTGCTGCGCTGGGACTGGGCTCTCCCTGGGCTGCCTTAACCTTGAGCCTACGTCTTGGGACACTCTGGGGACTTGACCATATCTTCCTGGGCTGGGGTATCCGACCTGACCTACGGAGAGTTACCGGGGGCAGGAATCCCAGGACCGACGGACCGGGTTCCGAGACTTCCACCGTGGCGACCTGTGGTCCCGCCACAGTCGCTGGCTCCGCCTCCCCTGGCTCCGCCTCCCTGAACTCGGGACCTGCAGCTTGTGGCCCCGCCCTACTCGGCCCAGCAGGCGGCCCTTCACTTGCAGTCCCTACCTCCCCCGAGGGCAGGACGTTCAAGGCGGGCGGCTCGGGCTCTGAGGCTTCCACCTTCACGCCCTGTGGTCCCACAGCGGCTGGCTCCGCCTCCCCTGGCTCCTCCCCCCTGTGTTCGGGACCTGCAGCTTCGGTTTCCACCCTGTGTGGATCTCTATCTGCAGTCCCTGTCCCCCCTATACCTGAATCGGGGGCGACCCTTTCGTCCTCCGATTCCAGCTCTTCCTCGTCACTACCTTCACTATCCTCATCTTCGTCGAGCTCCTCGAACTCTCCCTCATCTGACTCCCAACCCCACAAAAATGTCTCACAATTTTCCAGGATGTCCCCTTCCCTGATGCAAGCTGCTTTGCCTGTCTGTGTGCCCTGTGGTCCTACCTGGGGCTGCGAGTCCCCACTCGCAGGTTTTGCCCCTTTGGTTGGCCCTTGTGCACCTGGCTTGTACAGTTTGCACTGGTTTACGTGGAACCACTTAGTGCGCCGAGGTATTTTTACGGCGTATACCATGGGACTCGCTTTATCTACAATGTTGTAGGGTCCCATATACAGTGGTTCCAGACTCCCTACTCTGGCTTAGTTTCTGACCATGACCTGGTCTCCTACTTCCCACTCCCGCGTTTTGCGGAGTTCCAGCAACAGGCGATTGCCCTGATGCAGCCTTCCCATGTTCCCAGCCGCCTGCTCATAAACCTGCTTCAGGCGCTCCAAGAGGGTCTGGGCGAACTTGTCCCTGCTTATCTCTTGGAGCTGACCCTCAGTGAGCACCGGCGCTAGCACATGGGTGGGGGTTCGCATGATCCTCCCAGTCATCACCTCGTGCGGGGAATACCCCGTACTTTTCGACTGACTGGCCCGGACCCCCATGAGGACTAAAGGCAGAACCTCCGCCCATTTTTGGGGCGAGTTCATAGTCTCTTTCCTCAATTTCTCCTTCAGGGTCCGGTTCATGCGTTCAACAATCCCGGATGACTGGGGATTGTGTGCTACGTGCCATTTCCCTTCAATGCCCAAAAGCATGAGGGTGTTCTCCATCACCTGGCCGGTGAAATGACTCCCTTGGTCTGACTCCACAAAACGGGGGAGTCCCCACCGCGAGAACACTTCCCGGACCAAGATTTTTGCAGTACCCAGTGCCGTAGCTGTTCTACAGGGGAAGGCTTCCACCCATTTGGAAAACACATCCACCAAGACGAGGCAGTATTTATAGCCTCCCTGGGTGGTGGGCAGGGGCCCTATATAGTCGATCTGTATCGACTGCCATGGTCCCTCTACCCTCCTGATGTGCCCCATGGGCACTTTCCTTTTCTGGGGGTCTGGGTTGTTTGCAGCACACACGAGACAGCTTGCACAGAACTTGTGGACCTGTTCCCTGAGCCCCAGCCACCATCCCGCTTGCTCTACCCGTTGCCAGGTAACCTCGGGCCTGGGGTGCCCTGCCCCTGGTCCCTCGTGAGGCAACTGGAGGAATTCCCTCCTGTGCTGCTGCGGCACAACCCACTGCTCTTCGCGGAACAGCATGCCTTCCTTAACGGAGAGGGTTGCCGTACTGTACGGACCCTCTACCTGCTTCCCCTCAGCAAGGGTTCTGAGGACTGCTTTTAGGGCGGGATCCTGGTTCTGGACGGTCTTAAGGTCTAGGGGCAATGCTACCCTGGTGTTCCCGGGATTCCCGTCCCTGCCTTGGATCGCTGCCATGGGTCTGGGCCCATAGGGGTCCCAGAAAATGCCGTTGCGGGCACCCTCCCTGGCTAGCGCATCCGCCTGCTGGTTGCCCTCCCCACGGGGCTCTGTGGAGGAGTGAGCCTTCACCTTATGGATGAAAATCTCCCCTTCCTCCCCTACTGCTGCTAGGATCTTTTCCAGCAAGGGCTTCACCATTAAAGGACGCCCGTCCGCGGAGGTGTATCCACGGCGGGACCAAATGGCCAGCTATTCCGTACACGAATTGCATGTGAACATACTGTCCGAGCAAATCATGTATGGGGTTGGGAAAATTTCTGGGTGGGTAACGACGTACACCACTGCAGATAGCTCAGCCTGCTGCGCGCTCATGGTGCTAGGGAGCTTGATCGCCAGGGCAAGATTTGCCGCAGGGTCATAAACTCCACACCCTGTGAGTCGTTCACCAGCAGATACTGTGCTGGAACCATCAACATAAATCTCGCGCCCAGTGGGATGTATCCCGGCCCGCAAACCTATGTTGACTTCCCACACCCCTTCCACCGAACACCGGTGGGCTGTACCGGGGTATACCAAATTGGCCGCAAGCCTGGGCTCGCAAAGACCTTTAACCCTAAGATCCATCTGGGAAAGAAGAAGGGTCCAGCGCGCAATACGCACGCTGCTTACGGTCCCATCTTTAATCCTCCCATCTAGAAGCATCTTAGTTGGTGTGTGATGGGTGAGGAGAGTGATGGGAGAGAGCCCTGTGAAGATCGCTGATCTTTTCACAGCCCAATGCGTGGCTAAAAGGTGCCTTTCGCAATTGGAGAAATTTCTCTCCACATCCGTTAACACCCTGGACGAATAGACAACCGGCCTCAGCTTGCCGTGGCGCTCTTGGAGCAGCACAGCGCTCAAGCTGTCCCTGCTGGCAGCTACCTCCAGGAAAAACTCCTTCCCCCCATCTATGGCCCCTAAAGCTGGTGCGGTCTGCAGATCCCTTTTTAACTTCTCGAAGGCTGCTTGGCAGCCCTCGTCCCAAGACCACTCCACTCCCTTATGGAGGAGTCGGAGCAGCGGCGCCGCTGTGGCCGCGTAGTCTTCGATAAAATCCCTGCAGTAACCGGTCAGTCCCAAAAAGGACCTCACACCCCTTATGGTGTTGGGAATCGGTAACTCTTGCACCGACTCCCTCCTAGCCTTATCGATGGCTCTTTCCCCAGCGCGAATGGTCAGCCCCAGGAATTTTACTTCCTGCTGACCGATACGTGCTTTCTTAGGGTTCACTTTGAAACCCTTTCTCGCTAGCAGCTCCAATAACTCGGAAAGCAGTGGTCCATGCTCCTCCCTTGAGTCCGTAAATAGGAGCAAATCATCCACGTACTGCACTATCTGATCGGGCTGACTAAACTCCTTTAAACTTCCTGCCATACACTGATGGAAAATACTGGGGCTGTTGTGGAAACCCTGTGGGAGTCTTGATCGATCTCGCACAAATGTTTATTGGAACGCCATCTTGTCTGCTTATCGAAAAGTCTGGAATGTTCTGCCACGAGGCGTGGCGGCCATTTTACAGGCTGCTTGTGTCCACTTTGAAAACCTGACAGCATTCTGCTGAAATAAAGCTGTTTGAACGAAACTATGTGTTTTCTCCTTATTTATAAAATTGCGATATATTGCGAATTCTACACTAACATCAGTAGTCGGGAAAATGCTAGAGTCTATTATAAAGGATGTGATAACAGGACACTTAGAAAATATCAACGGGATTAGACAAAGCCAACATGGATTTATGAAAGGGAAATCATGTTTGACAAACCTACTAGAGTTTTTTGAGGATGTAACTGTTAGAATAGATTAGGGAGAACCAGTGGATGTGGTGTATTTGGATTTTCAGAAGGTCTTTGATAAAGTCCCATGTAAGAGGTTAGTGTGCAAAATTAAAGCACATGGGATTGGAGGTAATATATTGGCATGGATTGAAAATTGGTTAACAGACAGGAAACAGAGAGTAGGAATAAATGGGTCTTTTTCGGGTGGCAGGCAGTGACTAGTGGGGTACTGCAGGGATCAGTGCTTGGGCCCCAGCTATTCACAATATATATCAATGATTTGGATGAGGGAACCAAATGTAATATTTCCAAGTTTGCTGACGACATGAAATTAGGTGGGATTGTGAGTTGTGAGGAGGATGCAAAGAGGCTTCAAGGCAATTTAGACAAGTTAAATGAGTGGGCAAATACATGGCAGATGCAGTATAACGTAGATAAATGTGAAGTTATCCACTTCAGTGGGAAAAACAGAAAGGCAGAGTATTTTTTAAATGGTGATAGATTGGGAAATGTTGATGTACAAAGGGACTTGGGTGTCCTTGTACTCAAGTCACTGAAAGCAAACATGCAAATGGTATGTTGGCCTTCATTGCAAGAGGATTTGAGTACAGGAGCAAGGATATCTTACTACAGTTGTACAGGGCCTTGGTGAGACCACACCTGGAGTACTGTGTGCAGTTTTGGTCTCCTTATCTAAGAAAGGATATATTTGCCACAGAGGGAGTGCAGCGAAGGTTCACCAGACTGATTCATGAGATGGCAGGACTGTCGTATGAGGAGAAATTGGGTCAACTAGGCCTGTATTCACTAGAGTTTAGAAGAATGAGAGGGGATCTCATTGAAACGTATACAATTCTGACAGGGCGAGACAGACTGGATGTTTCCCCTGGCTGGGGGGTCTAGAACGAGGGGTTACAGTCTCAGCATAAGGGGTCGGACATTTAGGACTGAGATGAGGAGAAATTTCTCCACTCAGAGGGTGGTGAACCTGTGGAATTCTCTACTACAGAAGGCTGTGGAGGCCAAGTCTCGGAATATATTAAAGAAGGAGATAGAAAGATTTCTAGACACAAAAGGCATCAAGGAGTATGGGGAGAGAGCGGGAATATGGTATTGAGATAGAGGATCAGCCATGATCATATTGAATGGCGGAGCAGGCTCGAAGGGCCGAATGGCCTACTCCTGCTCCTATGTTTCTATATTTTTATGTCCAATTCTGGGCACCGCACTTTAGGGAGGATGTGAAGGCTTTAGAGAGGGTGCAGAAAAGATTTACAAGAATGTTTCAAGGGATGAGGTACTTCAGTTACGTGGATAGACTGGAGAAGCTGGGGTTGTTTGCCTCAGAGCAGAGAAGGTTGAGAGGAGATTTGATTGGGATGTTCAAAATCATGAGTCATCTAGACAGAGTAGATAGAGAGAAACTGTTCCCATTGGCGGAAGGGTCGAGAACCAGGGGACACAAATATAAGGTGATTGGCAGAACAACCAAAGGCGACATGAGGAAAACTACTTTACACAGCGAGTGGTTATAATCTGGAATGCACTCCCTGAAAGGGTGGTGGAGGCAGACTCAATCGTGGCTTTCAAAAGAGAATTGGATAAGTACCTGAAGGAAAAAAATTGCAGGGGTACGGGGAAAGGACGCGGGAGTGGGACTCGCTAAAGTTCTCTTGCAGAGAGCCGGCACGGGCTCGACGGGTCGAACGACCTCCTTCTGTGCTGTAACCATTCTATGATTTATGAAGAAGATTAAGGGGGACACATGACATGATCAAAATCTTTAAATTGATGAGAGAGCCTGACAATTTAGGTGTGAGCAGGTAGTTTAAGTTGAATTATGAATATAAAACTACAGGAGCTGGGTAAAAATATGAAACCTGAGGACAGAGTTAAGATGAGATGAAACTTTATTTCCCTGCAGAATGCAGGCTGTGGAGGAAACTTCTGGAAAATACATACTGAAAAAGGATCCTTTTTATATTTATTCTCAGGATGAGGGCAGCACTGGCACCTGAGGTGGTGATGGGCCGTCCCCCCTCCCAATGACCTCCCTCTCCCACACAGTTTGATATTTAGTCACTCATCTCCCACAGATTCTCCTCAGTCTGGAACAGACAATGGATGAGAAGGGACTCTCCGAACTTGGATTAGGAGGCGACGACTCAGCAACCAGATCACACCTCACTTCAGTTGAGGGAATCTCTCTTGGCCTCATTTTCATTCACTGTAATAGTTCTGTACATTTTGATAAACTATTTGTGACCCAGAATCTGGGGAAGTGAGTCCAGGTTTATTATGAAATCGAAGAGCAGATCACAGGCCTGAAAGTTTCACACAGAACAATCTCAGGCTTTTGCTGAGCCGTCTTGTCATGTCCAGAACTGGAGCTGTGCTGGATTCGAAGGGGTTTATCATGTCCAGAACTGGAGCTGTGCTGGATTCGAAGGGGTTTATCATGTACAGGACTGGAGCTGTGCTGGATTCGAAGGGGTTTATCATGTACAGAACTGGAGCTGTGCTGGATTCGAAGGGGTTTATCATGTTCAGGACTGGAACTGTGCTGGATTCGAAGGGGTTTATCATGTACAGGACTGGAGCTGTGCTGGATTCGAAGGGGTTTATCATGTACAGGACTGGAGCTGTGCTGGATTCGAAGGGGTTTATCATGTACAGGACTGGAGCTGTGCTGGATTTGAAGGGGTTTATCATGTCCAGCACTGGAGATGTGCTGGATTCGAAGGGGTTTATCATGTCCAGAACTGGAGCTGTGCTGGATTCGAAGGGGTCTATCACATAATCATAGAAAGTTACAGCACGGAAGGAGGCCATTTCGGCCTATCGTGTCCGTGCCGGCCAACAAAGAGCTATCCAGCCTAATCCCACTTCCAAGCTCTTGATCCGTAGCCCTGCAGGTTACAGCATCCCAAGTGCACATCCAAGTAATTTTTAAATGTGGTTAGGGTTCCTGCCTCTACTACCCTTTCAGGCAGTGAGTTCCAGACCCCCACAACCCTCTGGGTGAAGAAATTTCCCCTCAAATCCCCTCTAAACCTTCCACCAATTACTTTAAATCTGTGCCCCCTTCGTTTTTGACCCCACTGCTAAGGGAAATAGGTCCTTTCTATCCACTTTATCTATGCCCCTCATAATTTTATACACCTCAATACGGTCTCCCCTCAGCCTCCTCTGTTCCAAGGGAAACAGACCCAGCCTATCCAGTCTTTCCTCATAGCTAAGATTCTCTACTCCTGGCAACATCCTTGTAAATCTCCACTGTACCCTCTCTAGTGCAATCACATCTTTCCTGTAATGTGGTGACCAGAACTGCACGCAGTACTCTAGCTGAGGCCTAATTAGTGTTTATATAGTTGAAGCATAACCCCCCTGCTCTTGTATTCTACGCCACGGCTAATAAAGGCAAGCATTCCGTATGCCTTCTTAACCACCTTATCTACCTGGCCTGCTACCTTCAGGGATCTGTGGACATGCACTCCAAGGTCCCTCTGTTCCTCTACACTACTCAGTGTCCTACCATTTAATGTGTATTCCCTTTCCTTGTTAGCCCTCCCCAAATGCATTACCTCACACTTCTCCGGATTGAATTCCATTTGCCACTGTTCTGCCCACCTGACCAATTTATTGATATCGTCCTGCAGTCTACAGCTTCCTTCTTCAGTATCAACCACACAGCCGATTTTAGTATCATCTGCAAACTTCTTAATCATACCCCCTATATTCAAGTCTAGATCATTGATATATACCACAAAAAGCAAGGGAGCTAGAACTGAGCCCGGCGGAACCCCACTGGAGACAGCCTTCCAGTCACAAAAACACCCATCAACCATTACCCTCTGCTTCCTGTCTCTGAGCCAGTTTTGAATCCAGGTTGAAACATTACCCTGGATCCCATGGGCTTTTAACTTCGTGACAAGTCTGCCATGTGGAACCTTATCAAAAGCTTTGCTAAAGTCCATATACACTACATCAAATGCACTACCCTCATCCACCCTCCTTGTTACCTCCTCAAAAAATTCAATCAAGTTTGTCAGACACGACCTTCCCTTAACAAATCCGTGCTGACTATCCTTGATTAATCCGTGTCTTTCTAAATGAAGATTTATTGTCCTTCAGAATTCTTTCCAATAATTTTCCCACCACCAAGGTTAGGCTGACTGACGTGTAATTACTCGGTCTATCCTTTTCACCCTTTTTAAACAAGGGTACCACATTAGCAGTCCTCTGGTCCTCCGGCACCACACCTGAAGCCAGAGAGGATTGAAAAATGATGGTCAGGGTCTCTGCTATTTCCTCTTTTGCTTCGCTTAACAGCCTGGGATACATTTCATCCGGGCCTGGGGATTTATCCACTTTTAAAGCTGCTAAACCCCTTAATACTTCCTCTCTCACTATGTTTATTTCATCTAATATTTCACACTCCTCCTCCCTGATAGCAATGTCTGCTTCACCCCTCTCCTTTGTGAAAACAGACGCAAAGTATTCATTAATAACCCTACCGACGTCTCCCGCCTCCACACACAGATTACCCTCATGATCTCTAATAGGCCCTAGCCTTTCTTTAGTTATCCTCTTACTCTTAATATATTTATAAAACATCTTTGGGTTTTCCTTGATTTTACTTGCCAAGAATTTGTCATGCTCTCTCTTTGCTTTCCTAATATACTTTTTAATTGCACCCCTGCACTTTCTGTACTCCTCTAAAGATTCTGGAGTATTTAGCCCTCGGTATCTGTCATACGCCTCCCTTTTTTTCATTATCCTACCCTGTATGCCTCTAGACATCCAAGGGGCTCTAGATTTGTTAGTGCCACCTTTTTTCTTTAAGGGCACATATTTGGTCTGAACCCTCCGGATCTCCTCCTTGAATGCCTCCCACTGCTCTGACACTGATTTACCTTCAAGTAGCTGTTTCCAGTCCACTATGGCTAAATCCCCTCTCTGCTTAGCAAAATTTGCTTTTCCCCAATTTAGAATTTTTATTCCTGGTCTATCCTTGTCCTTTTCCATAACTACCTTAAATCTAACAGAATTATGGTCACTAGCACCAAAATGCTTCCCCACTGATACGCCTTCTACCTGCCCAGCTTCATTCCCTAAAACTAAGTCCAGAACCGCCGCCTCCCTTGTTGGGCTTGCTACACACTGGCTAAAAAAGTTCTCCTGGATGCATTTTAGGAATTCCGCACCCTCTATACCCTTCACACTAATTTTATCCCAGTTAATATTGGGGTAGTTGAAATCCCCTACTATTACTGCTCTGTAGTTTTTGCACTTCTCAGAAATTTGTCGACATATTTGTTCTTCTATCTCCCTCTCACTGTTTGGGGGTCTGTAGTACACTCCCAGCAGTGTGATTGCCCCCTTTTTTGTTTTTCAGTTCGACCCATATGGCCTCATTTGATGATTCCTCCAACATATCATCCCTCCTCACAGCTTTAATATTTTCTTTAATCAATACCGTGACCCCCCCTCCCTTTTTACCTCCGTTTCTATATCGTCTGAAAATCCTGTAACCAGGAATGTTGAGCTGCCATACCTGCCCCTCTTTCAGCCACGTCTCTGTAATAGCTATAATATCATAGTCCCAAGTATCTACCTGTGCCCTCAGCTCATCGGCCTTGTTCGCTATACTCCTTGCATTGAAGTATATACCATTTAGTACAGGCAAACCTCCTTGTTGACTACTATCTAGCCTTTGATTCCTCTGTCCTTCCAATTTACTTTCTATGTTTTTGTTTTCCAATTCCAGTTTTTCTTCCCTCCCTACCGACTCTATTCTTAGGTTCCCATCCCCTGCCAAGCTAGTTTAAATCCTCCCCAACAGCACTAGCAAACCCTCCCGCGAGGATATTGGTCCCATTCCTGTTGAGGTGCAACCCATCTGGCTTGTAGAGGTCCCACCTCCCCCAGAAACAGTTCCAATTGCTCAGGAATCTAAAGCCCTCCCTCCTACATCATCTCTCCAGCCACGCATTCATCTGCTCTATCTTCCTATTTCTGTACTCACTAGCACGTGGCACTGGTTGTAATCTGGAGATTGCTACCTTTGAGGTCTTGCTTTTTAACCTCTTTCCTCGCTCCCTAAACTCTGCCTGCAGGACCTCATCCCTCTTCCTACCTATGTCGTTGATACCGATATGGACCATGACCTCTGGCTGTTCACTCTCCCCCCTCAGAATGCCCTGCAGCCATTCAGTGCATCCTTGACCCTGGAACCAGGGAGGCAACATACCATCCTGGAGTCACGTCTGCTGCCGCAGAAACGCCTGTCTGCTCCCCTAACTATTGAATCCCCTATCACTATTGCTCTCCCTCTCCTCTTCCCCCGCCCCCCCCGCCTGTGCAGCTGAGCCTTCCATGGTACTGTGGACTTGGCTCTGGCTGCACTCCCCAGAGGAACCATCTGCTCTCACCAGTACTCAGCACCGAATACTGGTTGGTGAGCAAGATGGGCTCAGGGGACTCCTGCACTACCTGCCTGGTCCTCCTCTTCTGTCTGACGGTCACCCATTCCCTCTCTGCCTGCACACTCTTAAGCTGCGGGGTGACCACCTCCCGAAACGTGCTATCCACGTAGCTCTCAGTCTCGCGGATGCACAGCAGTGACTGCAGCCGCCGCTCAAGCTCTGTAACCCGGTGCTCGAGCTGCTGTAGCTGGCGACACTTCCCGCACATGTGGTCGTCCAGATCACGGGAGGTGTCCAGGACTTCCCACATGGCACAGGATGTGCATTCCACGGGTGTGAGCTGACCTGCCATACCTCTAATTAACAGACTATTTTCTAACCTAGCTGGAATAAAGTTGAAAACTTTAAGAAAGCCAAGTAAAAACACTTACCAGATACTCACCAATCAGCTCCCTCTTTTTGAACGTTTAGTTTTTAATCCCGGCTCTTAATTTAAACCAATGCCCAAGATAAAGAGAGAAATACTGACCAACCAATCACTTCCCTGCTTTCCTGTGACGTCACTCCTTGTATTTGTTCTCAGGTTCGCTGCCTCCGCTCTCAGACCTCGCTCTTCCACGGTCTTTATATCCTGTATATTATCATGGACATGACTGGAGCTGTGCTGGATTCGAAGGGGTTTATCATGTCCAGGACTGGAGCTGTGCTGGATTCGAAGGGGTTTATCAGGTATTCAGATCCATTACCTTAGATGCATTCCCATAAATGGTTAAAGGAATGGAATCAAAATGAAAGGGAAATGTACTCTCCCCATTATTGCAACGTGGCTAAAGAGGAATAAAAACAGAAAATGCTGGATGTAGAGATTAGGCCAATTTGTAGCTTATCTCTAGTCTTTCAAATAATCAAGATCGACTGCAAACCAATATGGTGGGTACATTGTGTTTAATCAGAGTTTAAGACGGAATATAACATGCTAGTTACACAGCAAAAACATATGACTGTGACAAGTAGCTGGTACCGGTCCCGATCGGACAGACGGCTGGCGTGCGTGAACAGTTCTCTGGCTTCTGGCCTCTCTCTCTCTCTCCCTCCAGGGCCTTTGAGTTGGTGAGCGTGGGATCACTCTCAAAAGAGCGTTCGACCAGCCCAGCTTCTGTCTGGCTCTCCCCTCCACCGTCTGTGTGGACAAGCACTCAGGGTGTCACTTTTATTCTCTTTTTAGGGGTGGGCCTGAAGCCAAGTTATTGACAAGACCATTTAACCTATAGAGGTTCCTCTAAAACCTCATCAACCAATGACAGCTCAAGTTCTTTGTCTTGGTTCTTGGATGAAAGCCCTCCCCAAAAGGGGGTCTCATTACCTCATTCAATTTGTCTTATTGTTTAATCTTTCTGAAGGTTCTTCCTTTGGAATTCGTGTCTTATCTCTCTTGTCTCTATCCTCCCTAGTTTGGAGTCGGACATGCCATTCTTGACCATCAGGTGTTCGTAACTGCTTGTTATCAGTTATTTATGCTCATGCTGTTCATGCAGCTTTAGCTATGCAAAACTAACTATCTCATTATCAGACTATTGGACCATGGAATGAATCATTAAATTCCCAAAGATATCTTCTATTCTATTCTCATACACTGGTTAACTTACGCATTTTAAAGCAGTTTTGTTAAACAAAGTCAAAATCCTACCTTAGCATTATAATATGGTTATTAGCAGTAATGGAAGAAATATAACATTGGACCTTGGTTGGTCAAATTAGAGAAACATAAACAAGGTTGAAATCCTAACTTGAAAACAAGATTATTGATGACCGTCACACTGCAGAATGCTATAAGATCCGCAGGGAACCAAAACACAGGCAGATTCTACGCACCTATCTAATTATTCTAATACTGGTCTGAGAGACTTTCTGTCTCTAGTTCTAATACAATCATGTAAATACAGCATTACTCGCGTCACAGTTTTATCCGTAAAACCATATACATTTTGAACACCCCTGGTTTCTAACATGGAAAGCACTCAGCAGGACAGGCAGCATCTGTCGAGAGAGAAAGAGAGTTAATGTTTCAGCTCGATGACCTTTCAACTGAACTGGCAGATGTTAGAGATTTAACTGTTTTTAATCATTTAGAGAGCCTGGGAAAAGAGGGGGAGGAAAGAACAAAGGGGAAGGTCTGTGATAGGGTGGAGGGCAGGAGAGATTCAATGACAAAAGGAAACACTTTCCCATTCCATTCCGAACCAATCTCTTCATCACAATCTATCAGAAATATCAGCAAACAATTGATTATCAGGGCTTTTAATTGATTGTTAAGGATAAATTAATAAAACATTCCCAAAGCTGGAATCATTCCCACTTTAATTTGCAGATTTACTTTTCCACAACTTTTATTCATGCTGTTTCTTTTCTGTTAATCTTTTAGTCGCGCTCTGCTGCAAACAATTCCCTGGGTGGGAGCATGGAGACAACCTTCTCCGGAGATTCCGCGATCTCGTTGTGTGAACAGGTGCTGGGAGGTGCAGGGGAGACGCCCATATTTACTGAGCCGAGTTTCATTCCTTCTCATTTGTAGCAGCTCAGCTCCATTCAGCTCCTCTGCAGAGAGAGTCCAGCTGAGATCACTCACTGGGGACCCACAGTCACAAATCCACGTCCCAACACTTCAAGCTCCACACACGGCTGTACCACTGGGTCACCGTCAGTCCCTACAGTTATAAAACTGTGTCCCCAGCCTGGAGCCTCACCGGCCACGAGTGGAGATCAGGAATTCAGCCCAACGTTCGCACGATTTTCCACCCATTAGAATTTCTTATAGCGACCTGGCAAGTTAGGACTTGTAAAGTAAAATAACAGATACTGAGACTGGGAACTATTGAAATGGACACTTCGGGATATAAACTAAACTAGATACATAAAAAAATTACCACAAAATAACTCCAGAATAAAACTACAAATCTATTTCTAAAGTTTCCCAAGTTGGGTCGATCTAGTTTCCAGAGACTGCAGATCTCGATGAGCACAGGCACGATGGGCTGAATGGCCTCCTTCTGTGCTGTGTCAGTCACTCTATGATCTCAGATCAGTATCAGAGTTCAAGGGTCTGAAATGCGCTGGCTCCTTGTGAATCATCTGTTTCATTTCCTGTCGCCTCGTGTGGATTCCCGCTGTTCGATATCTGACAAGAGGCAAGAAATGTGCTTTAAATAAAGAGCTTATCCTTCAATAATAAACACTGGACTGGAAGTGATGGATAAAGAGGAAGTCGAATAGAGGAGTAATTTTACAGAATGGGCAACAGAACAGACCATGACCCACACATCACTGGCTCAGTGTTAATGAGATAATTTCAACAATTAAAGGCTCAGTAATTGGAAGGAACAGACCTGATTAAAATGATAAACTAACTCCAGTTACTGATAGAAGATACTGTGGAAGATTTTTCCTACTATGAATGTATGAATGTAAAATAAGGTCACACCATTGAGCTCGAAGTTCATGGCCATAGTGTGACCACATTTCGAAGAGGTTCTCCCTGTGGTTGACTGACCTCACCAGTAAAGTTACCTCCTTGAACTTACAACTCTACTTCTGACAGAACAATGCTCTCCTACTAAAGCTACTGATTCTGTCTCTCTTGTTACCTCCCTGAGCTGTGATCTTAAGTAAAGTTAATTTTAATTTTTAAATAATAAATAATCATTAATTTTCACTAAATACAATCGTACTGTTCAGTTTATTGTAATTTTTACTGGTTGTGCTTTTTCAAACAACTGTTCAAATAAAATTGGTTTCTGACGACATGCAAGTTACCAATTTTCAATTTCCAAGAGGAATATTTGTGACAGTAAATTCAATGAAAAATTTTAAAACTAGAATATTGGGCTCCTAGTGTGAGCAAAGTTCATTCATTTTCTGTTTTTATTTCATTCATTGATAATCAGGTTTGGCCCTCAGAGATTTCCCTATTCCTTCCTCGCTGGAACTCGCAACCATATGCAGTGTTTTAGGCGAATAGTACAGATTGATTTAAGGGGAAGCTGGATAAGTACATGAGGGAGAAAGGAATAGAAGGATATGTCGATAGGGTGAGATGAAGTAGGGTGGGAGGAGGCTCGTGTGGAGCATAAACACCGACACAGACCTGCTGGGCCGAATGTTCTGTTTCTGTGCTGTAAATTCTATGTAATTCTATGTAAACATCCTGAACAATACAGATTACCTCACATCCTTCATGTCAGTTCAAACTTTCCACTTGTTACCACATTTCTGTGCCTCTCACCCCAATAGTTCCCATTCTACAACGCCTCGCTTCACCCAGAAGCACACAGCCTTGAAACACTTCTTCCTCTAACACAAACCCGACAGGGCTCTCCGAAACAGAAACTTTGCTTTTGAATCGACTGAGATTTGACGATGAGTAAATCAGGTAAACCAAACCTGCCACAGAGGAAGTGGTTTACAGAGCGACAAATTCATTTTTGGCCCAACACTACTGCAGCTCTCTTGCGCCACCAGGCCACAGCAACAAGAATAACAGCACACATTAAAATGATCAAACTCATTAATTGTCACAGAATACATTAGTAACTTCCATTTACAGTAATTTTTACTGGTTGTGCTTTAACTGTTCAAATATTGGTTTCTGACAACTTTCAAGTTACAAATTTCAAAGAGGAATATTTGTGATAATCAATAAAAAATATTAAAAGATTGGGCTCCTAGTTTGAGCATTGTCCATTCATTGATAATCAGGTATGGCCCTCCGAGATCGCCCTGATTCCTTTCTCAGAGCCTGATGGAAAGTGGGAGCAGGGCAGTTATTGCCGTTTGAATCAGGAAAAATATTCAAAGCTCTAAGATTTCACCAAATTTGGAACAATTACTTTCTTTAACTGATGATTCCTTTAAATTCAATACAATGTACAATATTTAAATGAAACTTTAAAATACAGTTTGTGACCACATAATATCAGTTCAACGAACATCAGTTTTCTCAGTGTCAAGTGACAGCTCGGAACTAATTCCTGATTTACTGGAAAGCTTAAAGAAATTCTTACTCTGGTCATCCTCTTCAAGCAGCAAATTAGTCCAACAGCAACGCCCAGTTTAACCAACAAGTAGCCCGAAACTGTGATGATCCAAATCTCCGGAAGTGGTCTCGCTCTCACTGTGAAGGACAAAGTTGATATTTTAGTTTCACTCTCCATCTCGTTTAATATTTAAATACTCCTGCCAGTCATTCTATAAAAGATGTGGAAAGTGAAAACATTCTGCTTTAAACACTGGGAACCAGAGAACCAAATATTTCCATCAAGACCAAGTCCACGTTGTGTTCTTTTTGTCACATTTTATGTGTCTGGATTTGACTATTTTCATCAGATTCTTGTGGGTGCAATGGTTTAGAATTAAAGTGAGCAGCTCTGAGTGAATGAAAAGTGAGTGAATAAACTCAAAATTGGGTCATTCATTGTCTAAACTGACAAACTGGATGTGAAAGTGTTGTCCTGACCAGAGGGGCAGAATACAGATTCACTCCTGAGATTCCCCAGGTGGTGAGTTCCCAATCTCGGCGTGAGACAGCCTCAGATCTGTAACTGGCACTCACTTAAAAAACACCTATTTTGACAAAGTGCAATTTTGTTGAAACTATTAATGTTTAACAGTGCTACCATGCATGTTTTTGAAAGTTTTGTGTGTTGTTGTAATGTTTATCTATGGTACATTTAATTTAATATTTATTTCAAAATCTTAATTAATATAATATTGTAACACTAGATGAGGTAAGTACTTGATATAAATGGACAATTTCATCAGTAGACAGACTTCCGTTATAATTATGATCGACTGGGTCATCTCCCATGGCATTGATCATGGTCAAGATTATCAAACCTAATTTTAAACTATTAAACAGAACATTGAATGTGATCTTCCATGTTATCCTCAATCATTTGTCTTTAGTTTACTCTCCATATCAATGTCATTGTCTTCTCTAATATCTGGTTTGCAAGCCTCAATGTACTATTGTATTCAATGACCTATAATCCCACTGTTCAGGGAGTGAGTGGTTGAATTTTGAGGCCTCCCGGCTGGTGGAATCAGGATGATAATGTCCCGGAAAATGGCCGGGAATGGCTCAGCCCCCCTTCCCCCCATTCCTGCAGTCACTGTGGCCGCGGCGATCTTCTCCCGGGCCTAGCGCTGGGCGGGTGGAGTCAGGCGGTTGGCCCATCGATTTCTGCCCAAGGCCTGCCGGTGTGATGCTAATGAGGCCCGTCCGTCAACATGGACCGGGCCTGCGTCAGCACCATCGGGCGGCCGTCCATCGCCCTCCCGCTCCGCCGGTCAGACACCCGATAGTTCACATCGACCCCAAGTTCCTCTGGCGGGGTTTCTAGTGTGGGAGCGAACGCAGGATCCACGCACTGTGCTGCTCGGTGTGAAACCTTGCCTTGTAATATTGCTGAGCCTATTATTAACACTCAGTGCGTGGACAGGTGCTGTTGAGGTGGTGAATTGCTGTCTGGTGCCTATCACGGATACTCTGTAGGAATTCCCACTGCTCAGTGAATCACAAGACCTGTGTGAGAATCCGGCACAAACAACGTTGGTGATAGAGCTGCATTCACAGTAAGTTTAACGGTCTAACTGGCTTTTGCTTTCCTTCAATCCTGTGAGGTTTTTTAACCAAGTATAGCTGATGCTTCTTTTTGTTTCTTTTCCCTCTGTTCTTTATTTCAGCCATGTACCATTGATGCTTTTTCCTCCTTTTAATATTTCCTGACTGATTTAAATCTCCTAACACTACACCTTTGTTTTCATTTTCTGCAGCACCCTCATGGACTCAACCTTATTATTATGAGGATAAATAAAGACAAGGGATGAGGGAAGATAGTCGGTTCCTCCAGCTAATCCTTCGATGTAATCTTACAGTCTCATCATCACAGTCTCCAACTGCCTCTTATACCAGTCCAGAGATTTTCCTCCAGACCAATATTTTCTGTTCCATTCATTATCTTATAAAGCTCTTTAAGGTCCCCTTTCATTCCTCTGCTTTTAAATCTGCAGGTTCCAAGTCTGAGAAATTGAACTTGGGCCCAAAATGGGCATCAAGTTGGCGAAGTGATTGCTTTGAGCGCCGGTCCCTGCCGGCCTGGGGCCAGATGAAATTCACCATCAGCCCTCATTAGAATGAAACAGACGATCCGCAGACGCCAATCGTTGTGTCCCAGTGGGGGCCTGATGAATTCCAGCCAGCTTCGATGCTGAACCAGCCCACAGGTAGGTCCTTTGGGGAGCCAAACCCGTGGGATTGTGTGGAGGTCGAACCCAGGCCGCAGTATTATTGTGGAGCCAGGAGAAGCACTCCATCTCCCCCTGGCTCCACAGAAATGTAACTGTTAAAAGGTTTTACGGCCATTTCTTGAGCGGCCTCCAACGGTCCTGTTAAACACCAGTGGTTCATCCACTCAAAACCTGGTACAGTGAGCTGGAGCTGGCCCGGCATAAGCTCCGCCCATCTGTACACCAATTTCAATCGGGGTCCTCCAGTTGGCGTTAGGACCCAGAATTGCATGTGGAAGACGCCTAAAGCCTGTTTCAGGAGGCCACCCAGAGCCTCGAGTTTCCTGCTCTTGTGCTCACAATGCACGAGCCCTCAGTTAGAATGAGAGTGATGAGGCTCCGATGTTTCCAGGATCAGCTGAGACAGGCAGAGAAGAAGAGTTTCTCTGAGCCTGAAGAGTGGAGACTTGCAATTGCAATTTTTGCAGCTGGGAATTGTTTTTTGCTGTGATTTCTTTTTTAACAATCTGCCTAAAGATTCGGATTGATTTGGGGTCTGAAAACCAATGGAAACGGCTTCTGTACCCTTTTGCTCTGAAAAATAAATGCTTGCCTTGTCTCAATGCGTATCTGAGACATCCGGACCGGGAAGGTTCCAAACTCGATCCCAGGCTGTGCTGAGTTATCTGAGGGGAGATTTTCTGAGGCTCTCCCCAGTGACAGAGCCTCACACACAGCCCGTGCTGATCAGAAAATCATGGGCGGCGAGACAGGAAACATACTCTTCCCTCTCCTCACTCTCTGACCAGGCCACATGCCTTCAGCCTCCATATCTCAAACTGCATGCTCCTTCCAACCTTCCCATACAATTTTGACTTTGAAATCAATGGAACTGAAAATCAGAAGCGATGTATAACGGGCGGCTGATCCGATATCGCTCGTTTGACTCTGTCGCCTGAAGTCAAAATTACCCCCAATGTGTCTGAGACAAGGGGGCAAATTTCACTGTGTGGCTTTTCTTGTGGTTTCAAACTGTGGTGTGAATAATTATGAATGTGGAGGCTGTTAGCAATAGTGGAGAGAAATAGGACACAAAGGATGAGTGATCATCTCTGGCAAAAAGAACAATCAGTGACAATAATTTTCTATTGAGCGCAAACGCGGAGTAATTTAGCACTGGGCTCCAGATAGTACAGGGGTAAAACCTGGGGCTGTTTTGATAAAACAAAACACATATCCAGTTCCCTCTGTCTCTGTCAGCTTTCTGAATAATCAGTCTCAATGATTTCCCTTCCCAATTCCATCCATTGAACGATTTCTATTCAACAATGTTGCTTTAATTTCTGATACAAAAAAAATCTCATTGATTCAGTGACATCAGAGACAGAGCAGGTCAGGGCATCTCTCTCCTTCCCCACAATTGTACCTCGAATGATGTATTCCCTCTATATCTGCCTGACAATGCGTCTGACCGAACACTGAACTGTATTTCTTCTTCCATTGCTTTGAGCTGTATAGTTTGACTTTTGATGTTAAACTGTTTATATGTGAACACCTATGATTAAACTCTGAGTAATGTGGAGTGCAATAGAATATGAAAAGTAAAAGGTTATCATAACAAAAGAGCAGCAAGAACTTGAGGGTAGTGTGTTTGATGTAGTCTATATGGATTTTAGCAAGGCTTTTGATAAGGTCCCACATGGCAGACTGGTCACGAAAGTAAAAGCCCATGGGGTCCAAGGCAAAGTGGCAAGTTGGATCCAAAATTGTCTCAGAGGCAGGAAACAAAGGGTAATGGTTGAAGGGTGTTTTTGTGACTGGCAGGCTGTTTCCAGTGGGGTTCCGCAGGGCTCAGTACTGGGCCATTTGCCTTTTGTGGTATATATCACCTATTTGGACTTGAATGTAGGAAGTATGATGAAGAAGTTTGCAGATGATACAAAAATTAGCCGTGTGGTTGATAATGAAGAAGAAAGCTGCAGACTGCAGGAAGATATCAATGGACTGGTTAGGTGGGCAGAACAGTGGCAAATCGAATTCAATCTGGAGAAGTGTGAGGTAATGCATTTGGGGAGAGCTAACAAGGCAAAGGAATACACATTAAATTGTAGGACACTGAGAAGTGCAGAAGGTCAGTCGGACCTTGGAGTGCATGTCCACAGATCCTTGAAGGTAGCAGGACAGATAGATAAGGTGGTTAAGAAGGCATTTGAGATAATTGCTTTATTAGCCAAGGCATAGATATTAAGAGCAGGGAGGTTATGCTTGAACTGAAAAAAACACTAGATAGACCGCAGCTAGAATACTGTGTATAGTTCTGGTCACCACATTACAGAAAGAATGTGATTGCACGAGAAGGGGTGCAGAGGAGATTTACGAGGATGTTGCTTGGCTGGAGAATTTTAGCTATGAGGAAAGATTGGATAGGCTGAGGTTGTTTTCTTTGGAACAGAGGAGGCTGAGGGGAGACCTAATTGAGGTGTATAAAATTATGAGGGGCCTAGATAGAGTGGATAGGAAGGACCTATTTCCCTTAGCAGAGGGGTCAATAACCAGGGGGCATAGATTTAAAGTAATTGGTCAGAGGTTTAGAGGGGATTTGAGGAGAAATCTTTTCACCCAGAGGGTGGTGAGGGTCTGGAACTCACTGCCTGACAGAGCGGTAGAGGTAGAGACCCTCATCACGTTTAAAAATTACTTGGAATGCCATAACCTACAAGGCTACGGACCAAGTGCTGGAAAGTGGTATTAGGGTAGATAGCTCTTTGTCGGTCGGCACGGACAAGATGGGCCGTATGGCCTCCTTCTGTGCTGTAAATTTCTGTGATTCTATGATGATGAACTTTCTATGGAGGTTACAAAGAGAAAAACCTGAGACACTTACTGTTAACCTTCAGATAATATGGAATTAAAACGCTGGGCGTGTTTTGATGAAACAAAACACATGTCCAGTTCCTTCTGTCTCTATTGGCTTTCTGAATAATTAGTCGTAACAAATCCTCTTCCTGCTTCTGGTCCTTAAAAGTTTTCTCTTCAACAGTTTTGCCATCACTACTGATCCAAACAAGTCTCATTGATTCAGTGACATCAGAGACAGAGCAGGTCAGGGTAACGGTGTCTCCCTCAGTCACTGCATCAGATGGTTCAGCTGTGACTGTGGAAACAAGAAAATCATTTAGATTTTAAACAATAACTTTATCATTGAAAACAATGGCAGCATTCTGTCTCCTACCTTTAACTGTGATTAGTTTAATGGTCACATAATTCAATAACCCCAGAGAACATGTGTAAACTCCGGCATCTTCAAACAGTACGGGGACAATCCTCACACTGAAGTTCTTGCCATTAAGATTTCCCACTGTGGGCACCAGTCGACTCCCAAAGTAGGTCCTGTTTACATCGATAGGCTTAGATCTGAAAGTAGAAGCTATTTCTTTCTCTTGATTCTGAAAATGACGTGACCTCCAAGTCCATTTAGTTTTAATGATCTCAGATTCAGCTTCACAAATCAGGGAGAGTTCACTGTGATCTGTGTCTGACCGATAAAGTGTGTAACTCTTGTTGTGTAAATCTGAAATAGAGAGACAGGAAACAAGGTGTTAGATTTATATAGCTGCTGAGATACAGATGTTCTGAATTCCCACAGGGCCATTCAGCGCCCTCCTGGCATAAGCCAGCTGGGAGTGCAGCATTGGGACAGGGAAATCGGCTGGGACCCGGATACACTGGCTGCCGGCCCAGGCTGCCTATTGTTTAAACGCCGGGTTGGGCTACAAAGTCCATCTGCCCCAAACATGGCCCCCGTCAAAGTGATGTTGTTTCCCCGTGGACTGTAGATAATCAATTTGTTAAACTGCCTCAGCAATCGATTATCAATAAATGCCTCATACCCATTGTGATCGGCATCTTTGGTTCCCTCGGGTTGTTAACAGAAGACGGTAATATAGAGAGAGAGACATGGGCAGGCAGGGAGCTCAATCAAATGGTGCAATGTCAGTCTGGCTGGAAACAGAAAGTTGCAAGGGCAAGCTTGGGACAGGCTCAGAGGTTTAACATGTAGGGGGGTAGTTAGGAGTTAATAGCAAAATACTGTGGATGCTGGAAATCTGAAATAACAACAGAAAATGCTGGAAACACTCAGCAGCTCAGACAGCATCGACAGAGAGAAACAGAACTAACGTTTCCCATCGAGGACCCTTCGTTAGAACTGGAAAATGTGAGAGAAGTAACAGATTTTTAAGCAAGTGTGGAGCAGGGACAGGGACAGGGAGGAAAGAACAAAAGGGAATGTCTGTGATAGGCTGGAGGGCGGAAGAGATTAAAAGACAAAAGGGATGATGGTGCAAGGCAAAAGGAGAGGTAATGGGACAAGTTAAGAAACAAAGGATGACTCTCGATGAGGTGTAAATGGCGATGGAAGAATCATCAACAGCTGCCATGTGAGAAAACAAAGGAAAAAAAATAGTGGCCGAGGTTATAGTCTGAAATTGTTGAACTCAATGTTAAGTCCAGAAGGCTGTAAAGTGCCTAATCGAAAGATGAGGTGCTGTTCCTCGAGCTTACGTTGAGCTTCGTTGGAACAGTGTAAGAGGCCGAGGACAGAGAGATCAGAGTGGGAGTGGAGCGGAGAATTAAAGTGACAGGCGACCGGAAGCTCAGGGTCACGCTTACGGACTGAACGGAAGTGTTCCACAAAGCGGTCACCCAATCTGCGTTTGGTCTCCCAAATGAAGAGGAGACCACATCGTGAGGAGTTAAGTTGGTTAAGTCAAGAATTTAACCCATTGGTTTGGAGCAGTGTAGCATGTTCATTATTTAGAACTGCTACACAAAGACAGGTGAGACTGATTGAACTAAGTGAATCTGATCATAACTGTTATTCTGTATGTTCACTTGCTGTGAAATAAAGCAGTTTAACAATTCATTACTGGCCTTGTCTCACCAAGGGTTTTTTTGGAAACTTTCAAAATGACTAATGATGTAGACGTGCGATAGACACAAATATCCAGTTCAGGTCACAAGGGGGGCTTATTCTTACACCCTTAGCTTATGCTGTCATATAGTCAGATATTGGGCAGTATGAGAACATCCCTAAATGTAAGACACTCAGACCAGTTTTGTGAGTGAGCAGCACACTGTACCCAAGAGAATGTCTCAGGAAAGACCCGAATCTTGTAACACCTGTGTTGTGTTCATTTAATTTGTTTGTATTTCTCTATTCCAATATAGACTGGAATGGCAGTTGCTTTTATAGATTGATGGATTTTATTCTTTTTGATTCATACATGTGAATCGAAATGAATCCAGTGAGTTCACCTGGTTGTTCACATCAGCTCTTAATGTCACCATTTTATATTTACACCCATGTTCCAGGGCAAAAACAAGGACCACATTCTGCAGTAAAAGCCCACAGTGGTGCCTGTGCTCGCTGTACTTTGTGTGTAACAGTTTTATATCAGTAACTATTTAACACCTACTGCAAGCTAGCTCTGGACTTACTCTGATCCACATCAACATTTGTGTTTCCAGTGAGAACAATGGAGTCATTTTCCTGCACTTCCCATGTGTACAAATTCTGATTTTCTGCTCCAACGTGTCTGACTATCAGATAGACCGTGTTATTCAGATGGATCCCATCAGTGTTGTTCCTCCTGTTCTGCTGAGATGAGTCTCTTGGTTTCCAGTGAAGACTGACTGTATCTGAGAGTCTGGAGATGGTACAACTGAGGGTGATGTCACTGCCCCTTACAGGCCTCTGTGAATCTGTCTCAACTGTAAAAACAGATCAATGACATGTAGTATAGCTTTCCATAAACTTTCTCAACTATTGCATTCAGAATTTTATTTTTCTACAAACAGACACAGTCAGGCAAATGCTGACCAGCCATGCTTAGTGCTGACTATGTGTGAAGGAGTAGCCAGGATTCAGAAAAATACACGATACTACGAACAGATTTCTGAAATTATTAATAAAAGACATACTGGGTTTAAAAGTCTGAAAGCCTCGGCGACATAGGCTGTAGGCACAATACAGGCTTCTGAGATAAAGATCAGTTATTAACAAGTTGTAAAACACCACAGGCTTTGAAATGGGAATGGTTTATTGACCAAGAAACAAGCCCTATTGATAAAGCAAAGGTTTGCTTCCAGAGCGTCTGGACATTGGAATCAAAACAATGGAATGACCCAAGTAAAGTGTTATAATCTAACACGTCGAACAGGTACACAGAACATTAAAAAAAACAAGTGCCTTTGAAAGAATGACATCAAGTAAGAAATACCTATCGTAAAATAGTTTTATGTTAAACTTAAAGAAAGGAAACATGATTAAATATGCAACCAATAGAGATAGCTAGAAAACAAGTAAACACTTGAGTTAAAGTGTTTTCAATTTACATATTGTAAATATGATACCTACAGAAAGCATTGAAGAAATGACATCAAGTGAAAGAAATGCCTGCTGAACAAATAGTTTTAATGTTAAGCTTGAAATATGGAGTCCTAAGGTCTGATAAAAACCAATTGAAGTAAATTAGAAATGCATGAAGATACCAGAGAAGTGTTTTTAATTTACAAATTGTAAAAGGTACACAAACAAGACGACTTTGAAAATATTACTTCAATAGATGTACCAAGCAATTACATTGTTCTTGTATTGAACTTGGAATACCACGGAGTCACAATGTCTGAAAATAACCAGTTAAAGTAATATTAGAAATTCAATAGAAAGACTTCGATAAGAATTGCATCAAACAGAAACCATTGCTGTCATTGTGTTTATGATGGTTTTGGAAACACCTAAACAGGACACAAGTCTAAAAGCATTCAACAGAGATATCAATAAAGAATAGAACAAAGTCAGCAAAGAATGACTTGATACAATTGGCTTTGTAAGGTTTCCAAAATTTACAGATCCCCAAAACCTAAGGAAAAAGGACTTTGGAACTACCTCAGAGTGATAAAAATGCATTTGGGCCTAACATAAGGAATTTAAGACCAAAAACCAAGTTTTGGCATTTTAAAACTATGTCTGGGCCTGTAAAGGGACAAGGAGGTGGGTTCGACCTCTGTAAAAGCAGTTTGGCTATTGCAGTTAATTACACTGTCTGGGGAACCAGGATGACCTCACTCAAAACCCCAGCAGATATTAACATTTTGACAATAGACCCTGGGAGAAGGCAGTCCCACCCAAAACACAGGCCCCATCAAAACATGCATATTTCAAATTACTTCGGCTTACCCGATAGAAATTACAGGCCCAACCAAGAAACCCAAAACATAAGGATAATCAGCTACAATTAAGCAACAGATCAACAGGATGGCGCCGTCCCGAAAACCACTTCACACATTTACAAACCAGTTACTGTTGACGAGCCCTCCAAAATCTTACAATGCAAGAAGTCAGTTCAGCAGTTACAACAGTTCAAGTTCGAGTTCTCCAGTAGAGTTACACAGCAGCAAGGAATTCAGCAAGCAGTTAAACAAGAAGCTGTTCAGGGAGTTCAGCAAGAAGCTGTTGAAGGGAGTTCAACAAGTTAAGGAGTTCAGCAGTTCTCAGGAGTTCGAGTTCTCCAGTAGAGTTACACGGCAGTTCAAGGAGACAAGCAGTTACACAGTTACAACAGAAAGGAGTTCTCGAGTACAACCGTACACAGTTACAACGAAACAAGCAGGCAGCAAGGAACAAGCAGGCCGACACGTAAGAAGAAACCAGAGCGACCGCCTCAGTGACCATCAGACACCTCGCGGCAACAAGGGCCTTACGAAACATTTTACTCAAAAGACTCTAAACCCTAACTCTCAACTGTCAAGGATTCATTTGGTGAGCATTATCCCTGGTTCTCCAGAGTCCAACCTAGCTAGTGAAGTGGGATTGGGAGGGGCGAAGTATTCTTCTAATGTTATTTCCCTCGCTTGTACCGAAGTGTTCTCCACTTTAGAGTGTTAAGAGTGTTAAGAGTGTTTGTGTTGTGTTTTTATTTTCTTGAATAAAGTTCAAAGTTCTTGCATCAAAACCAGTTGTCTGCTGCACTTTTTGTCACAACCCCCAAATAAGTCCAAGGTCTTGAACCAAGGGAGTGGGAGCGATTCGAACTGCTCAGAAGTCAGAGGTGAAGCTGACACAAACAACCACCCCTACAGCTTACATAAATAGGAAAACTTCAAAGGATAAGCCACCCAAAAAAGATATAAAAATAGACCTTTTCAAACAGAAAAGTCAGAAGTAGCTGAGAAGGCAAGCATTTCTCAACTTTACAGATATTCTCTGTAAGTTTACAACTTTTGGGTCTCGGGTGATCAAGGTACTCTTATTTGATTTTGATGGATATTCTGGATTAAGAATTAAGTAGAAGTGTGGAAATGTAACGAAGTTAAGATTTGAGAATAAGGATCTCTGATAAGATAATGTAAGCTATTTGTATTTTGAACAATTAAAGTTGCGATTGCCAAAATAAATGTTAACTGAATGTCGGTTCTGTAATAAATCTATATATTTTTAGAATAGTCTCAAAGAGTATTTCTGTATCATCTTGCGAACTCAAATTCTGTACACTCAAAGGAGTTGCAGAATTCTGGGGGCTATTCCGGACCCTTATAATTTCCAGAAGGTTACAGTCTAGTTAAACTTATTAAAAATACTATCTGGAGTACGGTAACATCTTTAGACCATTTCTTTCCTTTAGGGAGAGGTAGTCTGACCTTTAGACACAATTAAGCGTCTTATAGGATCCAGCTACCGCTAACTTTAGTTGAGGGTAAACGTCTGGCGTATACGCCTGATCTGGGGTAGTCCGAAAGGGCTAGGACTTGTAATTATCCCTTCATATGAACATTTCACAGATAATGTCCACTTGTCCCCCTTGGCTCCCTCATCTTCCTCATCTACATGCTGCTCCTCGGCAACATAGAATCTTTGGCCTAGAAAACCGATAAGGCCGTAAACGGGAGTGGCTCCACGGGGCGAGGTTTGCTCACACCCGTAAAAAGATCGCAGGCAGCACCGGGACTTGTTTCTGCCGGCTGATTATCATTATTGTGGCATTCAGCCCAGCATTGAACATGCTGAGTGTCTGAACACCCAGCAAGGACTCTGAGGTAGGTCGGGAGACGGGGCCAGGATCAGTGGGAGGTGATCGGGACTCGGGGACAACATCGGGGGGAGGTCAGGGCCATCGGGGGGACCTGGAGGTCGGGGCCTCATTGGGGGGAGATCAGAGAGGACATGGAGGTCGGAGTCGGTAGTGAGGTCGGAGATGCTAATGGTAAGTGCTTACCTTTTTTTCATTTGGCACAGGTTAATGTTTGTTTTCCCGGGAGTAAACATTGCTGGTGCTGATTGCCACAGATGCAAGCCAAATTTGCAAGAGGGAGCAGAAGCAGGTGTTAGGCCCCTTATTTGAATATGTTAATAGCCTAGCACCTGCTTCAAGAATAGGCAGAAGTGAGGAAGTCAACACAAGGAGTCTAGGGAATAAAGCAGATTAACTGAGGGCACAGATAGACACGTGGGAGTATGATATTATAGCTATTACTGAGACATGGTTGATAGAAGGGCAGGAATGGCAGCTCAACATTTCTGGTTACAGGGTATTCAGACGAGTTAGAGAGGCGGATAAAAAAGGAGGGGGGGTTGTAATATTGATTAAAGAAACAATTACAGCTATGAGGAGGGATGATATCTTAGAAGGATCATCCAACGAGCCCATATGGGTAACTGAAAAGCAAAAAAGGGGCAATCACACTTCTACGATTGTACTATAGACCCTCAAACAGTCAGAGAGGGATAGAAGAGCAAATATGTCGGCCAATTTCTGAGACGTGCAAATATAGGGCAGTAATAGTAGGGGATTTCAACTTTCCTAATATTAACTGGGATAAAATTAGTGTAAAAGGTATAGAGGGAGCAGAATTCTTAAAATGCATTCAGGAGAATTTTATTAGTCAGTACGTAGCAAGCCCAACAAGAAGGGGGTGGTTCTGGACCTAGTTTTAGGGAATGGTTCTGGACCTAGTTTTAGGGAATGAAGCTGGGCAGGTGGAAAGGGTATCAATAGGAGAGCATTTTGGTGGTAGTGATCATAATTCAGTTAGATTTAGCATAGATATGGAAAAGGACAAGGATAGACCAGGAATAAAAGTTCCCAACTGGGGAAAAGCTCATTTTACTAAGCTGAGATGTGATTTATCCAAAGTGGACTGGAGACAGAAACTTGAAGGTAAATCAGTGTCAGAGCAGTGGGAAGCATTCAAGGAGGAGATAGTGAGGATTCAGAGCAAGTATGTTCCCTTAAAGAAAAAGGGTGGGACAAACAAATCTAGAGCTCCCTGGATGTCAAGGGGCATACAGGTTAGGATAAAGAAAAAAAAGGAAGCTTATGACAGATACCGAGGGCTCAATACTGCAGAAAACCTAGAGGAGTATAGAGAGTGCAGGGGTGAAATTAAAAAGGAAATTAGGAAAGCTAAGAGAGGGCATGAAAACATATTGGCAAGTAAAATCAAGGAAAACCCAAAGATGTTTTATAAATACATTAAGAGCAAGAGGATAATTAAAGTAAACATAGAAACATAGAACATAGAAGATAAAGCAGGAGTAGGCCATTCGGCCCCTCGAGCCTGCTCCGCCATTCAATGCGATCATGGCTGATTATCCAAATTCAGTACCCTGTCCCTGCTTTCTCCCCATATCCCTTGATCCCCTTACCTTAGGAAATATATCTAACACCTTCTTGAACATATTTAATGAATTGGCCTCAACTGCCTTCTGTTGTAGAGAATTCCACAGGTTCACCACTCTCTGGGTGAAGAAATTCCTCCTCATCTCTGTCCTAAATGGCTTACCCCTTATCCTTAGACTGTGACCCCTGGTTCTGGACTCCCCTGCCATCGGGAATAACCTTCCTGCATCTAGTCTGTCTAGTCCTGTTAGAATTTTATAAGTTTCAATGAGATCCCCTCTCATTCTTCTAAACTCTAGTGAATATAAGCCTAATCAACCCAATCTCTCTTCATACGTCATTCCTGCCATCCCAGGTATCAGTCTGGTGAATCTTCGCTCACTCCCTCCATGGCAAGAACATCCTTCCTCAGATAAGGCGACCAAAATTGCACACAATACTCAAGGTGTGGTCTCACCAAGGCCCCGTACAACTGCAGCAAGACTTTCTTGCTCCTGTACTCGAATCCTCTCGCTATAAAGACCAACATACCATTTGCCTTCTTAACCGCCTGCTGCACCTGCATGCTTACCTTCAGCGACTGGTGCACAAGGACACCCAGGTCTCGTTGCACTTTCCCTTTTCCCAAACTATTGCCGTTCAGATCATAATCTGCCTTCTTGTTTTTGCCACTAAAATGGATAACCTCGCATTTATCCACATTACACTGCATCTGCCAAATCTCCCAACCTGTCCAAATCATACTGGAGTTTCTCTGCATCTTCCTCACAGCACACACGCCCACCAAGCTTTGTGTCATCTGCAAACATAGATACATAGATACATAGAAGATAGGAGCAGGAGTAGGCCATCCGGCCCTTCGAGCCTGCTCCGCCATTTAATGAGATCATGGCTGATCCTCCAATTCAGTATCCCGTCCCCGCCTTCTCTCCGTAACCCTTAACCCCTTTTGCCTGTAGAAATATATCTAATTCCCTCTTAAATATATTTAATGAGCTGGCGTACACTGCCCTCTGTGGCAATGAGTTCCACAGGTTCACCACCCTCTGAGTGAAGAAATTCCCCCTCATTTCTGTCCTAAATGGTTTAGCCCTTATCCTTAAATTATGTCCTCTAGTTCTGTTCTCACCCGCCAAGGGAAACATTCCTTCTGCATCGAGTCTGTCTAGACCTGTCAGAATTTTATACACTTCTATGAGGTCCCCTCTCAATCTTCTAAACTCCAGTGTGTACATCCCTAAACTACATAGTCTCTCCTCATAGGTCAATCCCGCCATTCCTGGTATCAGCCTGGTGAATCGCCGCTGCACCCCCTCCATGGCAAGAACATCTTTCCTCAGATGAGGCGACCAAAACTGTACACAGTACTCGAGGTGTGGTCTCACCAGTGCCCTGTACAGCTGCAGCAAGGTATCCCTGTTCCTGTATTCCAACCCTTTTGCTATGAAGGCCAGCATACCGTTTGCCTTCTTGATCGCCTGTTGCACCTGCATGCTCGCCTTCAGTGACTGGTGTACAAGAACACCCAGGTCTCTCTGTACTTCCCCCTCTCCCAATTTATTGCCATTTAAATAATAATTTGCCCTCCCGTTCCTGCACCCAAGGTGGATAACTTCGCACTTGTCCACATTATAGTGCATCTGCCATTTATCCGCCCAATCACCCAGTCTGTCCAAATCGCTCTGGAGCTTCCTGGTCTCCTCCTCTGAGCCCACCCCTCCTCCTAGTTTAGTGTCGTCTGCAAATTTGGAAATGCTGCATCCGACTCCCTGATCCAGGTCATTAATGTAAATTGTGAACAGCTGGGGACCCAGGACAGATCCCTGTGGTACCCCACTTGTTACTGCCAGCCATTCAGAAAATGAGCCGTTTATTCCAACTCTCTGTTTTCTATCTGACAGCCAGTTCTCTATCCACGTCAATACTTTCCCCTTTATCCCATGAGCTTCAATTTTCCCTGCTAATCTTTTATGTGGGACCTTATCGAAGGCCTTTTGGAAGTCCAGGTACACCACATCTACTGGCTCTCCCCCATCTATTTTACCAGTTACTCCCTCAAAAAATTCCAATAGATTAGTCAAGCACGATTTACCCTTTGTAAATCCATGTTGACTCTGTCCTATCCTGTCCCCATTTGCTAAGTGCTCCGCTATTTCATCCTTAATGATGGACTCCAGCATTTTGCCCACAACTGATGTAAGGCTTACAGGTCTGTAATTACCTGCTTTTTCCCTACCCCCCTTTTTGAATAGTGGGGTAACGTTAGCTACCCTCCAATCCATGGGCACTGTTCCCGAGTCTAATGAATTCTGAAAAATCATACTTAGTGCATCCGCTATCTCTAGGGCCACCTCCTTCAGCACCCTAGGATGCATGTTATCAGGCCCTGGGGATTTGTCCGCCTTCAATCCCTTTAGCTTCCTTAACACCATATCCTTAGAGATATTGACTTGCGTCAGTTCCTCCTTTGCAAATGTCCCTATTTTTCCCGATATCCCAGGGAGGTTTTTTGTGTCTTCCTTCGTAAAGACTGACCCAAAGTATGCATTTAGTTGGTCTGCCATTTCTTTATTTCCCGTTATATATTCCCCCGTATCTGACTGCAATGGGCCAACTTTGGTTTTCACCAGTCTTTTCCTCTTGATATACTTATAAAAGCTTTTGGAGTTAGTTTTTATATTTTCCGCCAGCTTGCTTTCGTAAGCTATTTTGCCCCTCTTGATTAAGCCCTTTGTCCTCCTTTGCTCTATCTTAAACTGTTCCCAATCTTCCGCTCTGGCGCTTTTTTTGGCTAATTTATACGCCCTATCTTTGGATTTTATGCTGTCTCTAATTTCCCCTGTTATCCACGGTTGAGTCACCTTTTTAGATTTCCTTTTATGCCAGATTGGTATAAACAATTTTTGCAATTTTGTCATTCTACCTTTAAATGCTTGCCATTGTTTATCTACCTCCAGTCCTCCCAGGAACGTTGTCCAATCAGACCTGCTCAGTTCCCGTCTAATGGCATCATAATTCCCCTTGTTTAAATTCAGGACCTTAGTATCTGAGTCAATTTCTTCGCTCTCCATTTCGAGTGAGAAATCGATCATGTTATGATCGCTCTGACCCAAGGGTCCCCGTACAACAAGATTACTAATTAGTCCCTTCTCATTGCACAGTACCCAGTCCAATATAGCCTGTTCCCGAGTTGGTTCCTCGACATATTGATCCAGATAACCATCCCTTAAACACTCAAGGAATTCCTCCTCCTCATTATTTTTACTGATTAGGCTATTCCAATCTATATGCAAGTTAAAGTCACCTATGATGACAGCTGTGCTCTTATTGCACGCTTCTCTAATTTCCCTCGTGATGCCCTCCCCAACCTCTATTTTACTATTTGGAGGCCTATATACCACTCCTATTAATGTTTTTCGCCCCTCTTGGAGATATTACATCTAGTTCCCTCATCTAGATCAATAATATATATTGTGAATATCTGGGGTCCTAGCACCGATCCCTGCAGTACCCCACTAGTCACTGCCTCCCACTCGGAAAAAGACCCATTTATTCCAACTCTTTGCTTCCTGTCTGCCAAACAGTTTTCTATCCAAGTCAGTACCTTACCCCCAATCCCATGTGCTTTAACTTTGCACGCTGATCTCTTATGCGGGACCTTATCGAAAGCCTTCTGAAAGTCCAAATACACCACATCCACTGGTTCTTCCTTATCTATTCTACCAGTTACATCCTCAAAAGATTCCAGTAGATTAGTCAAGCATGATTTACCTTTTGTAAATCCATGTTGACTTTGTCCGATCCTGTCACTGTTTTCCAAGTGCTCTGCTATTTCATCTTTTATGATGGACTCTATCATTTTCCCCACTACCGATGTTAGGCTTACCGATCTATAATACTCCATTTTCTCTCTACTACCTTTTTTAAATAGTGGGGTTACATTAGCTGCCCTCCAATCCATGGGAACTGTTCCAGAGTCGATAGAATTTTGGAAGATGACCAGCAATGCATCTATTATTTCTAGGGCCACTTCCTTAAGTACCCTAGGATGTAGATTATCAGGTCCCTGGGGATTTATCGGCCTTCAATCCCGTCAATTTCCCTAACAGCATTTCCCTACAAATACTGATTTCATTCAGTTCCTCCCTCTCATTAGACCCTATGTTCTCCGACATCTCTGGGAGTTTAATGATGATCTCCTTTGTGAAGACAGAACCAAAGTATGCATTTAATTGGTTAGCCATTTCTTTGTTCCCCATTATAAATTCTCCTGATTCTGACTGCAAGGGACCTACACTTGACTTCACCAATCTTTTTCTCTTCATATATCTATAGAAGCTTTTACAGTCAGTTTTTATGTTCCCTGAAAGCTTACTCTTATACTCTATTTTCCCCCTCTTAATTAATCCCTTTGTCCACCTTTGCTGAATCCTAAACTGCTCCCAATCCTCAGGTTTGCTGCTTTTTCTGGCCAATTTATATGTCCTCTCCTTGGATCTTATGCTATCCCTAATTTCCCTTGTTAGCCACGGTTGAGTCACCTTTTTTGTTTTATTTTTATGCCAAACAGGGATGAACAAATTCTGTAGTTCATCCATGCGATCTTTAAATGTTTGCCATTGCCTATCCACCGTCAACCCTTTAAGTAACATTCCCCAATCCATCCTAGCCAACTCGTGCCTCATACCATCGTAGTTTCCTTTATTTAAATTCAGTATCCTAGTCTCTGAGTCAACTACTATTTCACACTCCATCTTAATGAAGAATTCTAGCATATTATGATCGCTCCTCCCCAAGGGGCCTCGCACAACAAGATTGCTAATTAATCCTTTCTCATTACATAATACCCAGTCCAAGATGACTTGATCTCTAGTTGGTTCCCTGACATATTGGTCCAGTAAACCATCCCGTATACACTCTAGGAATTCCTCTTCCACAGTATTGTTACTAATTTGGTTAGCCCAATCTATATGTAGATTAAAGTCACTCATGATAACTGCTGAGCCCTTATTGCACGCATCTCTAATTTCCCATTTAATGCCATCCCCAGCCTCAGCATTACTGTTTGGGGGTCTGTATGCAACTCCCACTAACGTTTTCTGCTCCTTGGTATTTCTCAGCTCTACCCATACAGATTTCACATCATCAGAGCTAATATCCTTCCTTACTATTGTGTTAATCTCCTCTTTAACCAGCAATGCTATCCCACCTCCTTTTCCTTTTTGCCTGTCCTTCCTGAATATTGAATACACCTGGATGTTGAATTCCCAGCCTTGGTCACCCTGGAGCCATGTCTCCGTAATCCCAATTATATCATATCCGTTTACATCTATTTGCACAGCTAATTCATCCACCTTATTATGAATGCACCTCGCATTAAGACACAAAGCCTTCAGGCTTGTTTTTTTATCACTCTTAGATCTTTTAGAATTATTGTTTACTGTGGCCATGTTTGATTTGCACCCTTGATTTCTCTGACTTCCACTTTTGCTTTTCTCCTTCCTGTCTTTTGCTTCTATCCTTGCTTCCCTTTCCTCTGTCTCCCTGCACAGGTTCCCAACCCCCTGCCATTTTAGTTTAAACCCTCCCATAAAGAAGGGATCATAAAGGTAACCTGTGTGTGGATGCAGAAGACAAGGGTGTGATTCTTAATGAATACTTTGTGTCTGTTTTCACAAAAGAGAGGGTCGATGCAGAAATTGCAATCAGGGAGGAGGAGTGTGAAATATTAGATGAAATAAACATAGTGAAAGAGGAAGTATTAAGAGGTTTATCATTTTTGAAATTGGATAAATCCCCAGTCCTAGATGAAATGTATCCCAGACTGTTAAGAGAAGTAAGAGAGGAAATAGCAGAGGCTCTGACCATCATTTTCCAATCCTCTCTGTCTACAGGTGTGGTGCCAGAGGACTGGAGGACTGCTAATGTGGTACGTTGTTTAAAAAGGGAGAAAGGGATAGACAGAGTTATTACAGGCCAGTTAGCCTAACCTCAGTGGTAGGAAAATTATTTGAAAAAATTCTGAAGGACAGGATAAATCTTCATTTAGAAAGACACGGATTAATCAGGAACAGTCAGCATGGATTTGTTAAGGGAAGGTCGTGTCTGACTAACTTGATTGAATTTTTTGAGGAAGTAACAAGGAGGGTCAATGAGGTTAGTGCATTTGATGTAGTCTATATGGATTTTAGCAAGGCTTTTGATAAGGTCCCACATGGCAGACTGGTCATGGAAGTAAAAGCCCATGGGATCTAAGGCTAAGTGGCAAGTTGGATCCAAAATCGGCTCAGAGGTAGGAAACAAAGGGTAATGGTCGAAGGGTGTTTTTGTGACTGGAAGGCTGTTTGCAGTAGGGTTCCGCATGTCTCAGTACTGGGTCCTTTGCTGTTTGTGGTATATATCAATGATTTGGACTTGAATGTAGGAAGTATGATGAAGAAGTTTGCAGATGATACAAAAATTGGCCATGTGGTTGATAATGAAGAAGAAGGCTGTAGACTGCAGGAAGATATCAATGGATTGGTCAGGTGGGCAGAACAGTGGCAAATGGAATTCAATCCAGTGAAGTTTGAGGTAATTCATCTGGGGAGGGCTAAGAAGGCAAGGAAATACACAATAAATGATAGGACACTGAGAAGTGCAGAAGATCAGAGGGACCTTGGAGTGCATGTCCACAGATCCCTGAAGGTAGCAAGACAGGTAGATAAGGTGGTTAAGAAGGCATACGGGATACTTGCCTTTATCAGCCGAGGCATATAGGTTATGCTTGAACTGTATAAAGTACTGGTTAGGCCGCAGCTGGAATACTGCGTACAGTTCTGGTCACCACATTACAGAAAATATGTGATTGCAGTAGAGAGGGTGCAGCGGAGAATTACGAGGATGATGCCTGGGCTGAGGAATTTTAGCTATGAGGAAAGATTGTATAGGCTAGGGTTATTTTCTTTGGAACAGAGGATGCTGAGGGGAGACCTAATTGAGGTGTATAAAATTATGACTGGCCTAGATAGAGTGGATAGGAAGGACCTATTTCCCTAAGCAGAGGGGTCGATAACCAGGGGCCAGAGAATTAAAGTAATTGGTGGAAGGTTTAGAGGGGATTTGAGGAGAAATTTTTTCACCCAGAGGGTGGTGGGATCCGGAACTCACTGCCTGAAAGGGTGGTAGAGGCAGAAACCCTCACCACATTTAAAAAGTACTTGGATGTGCAGTTGAAGTGCTGTAAACTACAAGGATATGGACCAAGTGCTGGAAAGTGGGATTAGGCTGGATAGCCTTTGTCGTCCGGCACGGACAAGATGGGATGAATGGCCGCCTTCTGTGCTGTAAAATTCTATGATCCTATGATTCTATGAATCCCTCCACTGCCTCTGTGCTGTCAGATCACTTGTCTAACACCTAGTCTAGAATGAGCCACAATTTCCTCCAGTTAAATATTTGGGAGACTGAAGCCATCGTCTTCGGCCCTCGCCACGAATTCCACACCATCGCCACCCGCTCCATCCTCCTCCAAGGTCATTGTCTCAGGAATTTTAGAAGGATGGACAAAAATTACAACAACATGCTAGTGCTAACTATCAAAATTACTAGCCCTTAGTGCATCCACTAGTTCTAATGAACAGAGGAATTTTACCCACCTGGCTGCTTTTAATGAGAGATTCATTCTGGGCTGAGTGATAGAACTGGAGGATCAGGACATCATCCCAACATTCTGTTCAGAATATTTGTGGATTTACTCACAAAAAAATCATATGATTGAATCCTTTCCATTTGTTGTGCTACTTACCTTTGATCCCAAATACTTCATACTGTTTCAGGATTTTCTTACTGGGCTGTGTCTGAGTCCAGGTGAACAATCCCGCAAGTTCAAAGGTGGGGTTTCTGATTCTCAGATTAAGGGTACCCCAGTCCTCATGTATCCTCTGAGAAATTCCTGGTATATTATTGTACTCCTCGCTCCATTGTACGGCCCACTGCTGATCTTCTCGGTGGAAAGTTCCCAATTGCTTTGTAGTTTGTTGCCCTGAGTGTGGTCTCCATTCCCAGACAATGGAGCCATTTCCAGGATTGTCCGGGCCTTTCAATGCAAAGTTGCCTTCCTGATGGAAAAAATCAATACAATTCTGGCTTCCTGCAAGAAAGGAGAACCAACATTTTAAAATCAGACAGCAACTTCTCAATCCGATCTGTGTAATTATTAATACTGCAGACAATTTGTTTTCAGTAAGTTGTTAGTTGTAATTCATTTCAGAAGTGACACAACACATAAACACCCAGTTGTAAAGAAAAAAATCACTTTCCTATAGATACACTTACAATAATGGATCATTATTTCTCAGGTAGTTTCTTAGCCCTCAAAGGTTTAACAAAAGCTTATATTTCTAGCACTTTTGATGAAGAACACGTTCCATGACTGTTTACACAGAGGGGGAAAGAGGTAAAAGGATCAAAAGACAACAAGCAATGATGTGAAAGTTAGGAGATATGACTAAACATTGAAAAAAAAGGGTTTGGAGAATGTTTTTAAAGGGGCGCGGAGAAATGGAGAGGTGGAGATATTTAGTGGTAATTTCAGACTGTGGCTGAAGGCTGAAGACCAAAGGTAGTCGTGGGGGTTATGGGAAATGGTGGAGAGGGAGAGCTGGGGGTCCTCAACAAACATCTGGAAGTTGAACCCAGTGCCTGCGCACGATGTGACCAAGATAGATAAGGAAGAGGAAGGAAATATATATTTCGATACAACCAGCTGCTTTTATCAACCTGCTGTCCATCTCCTTGCTGGCAGGGATGTGTGGGTGGCTCATGAGAGGGATGATGGTGAGAGGGGACATGGAAGTGGGGGCTCCACTCAAAGCGCTCGTACTTCTCCCATGTTGCCTCCCCCTCAGTCAGAGCCCCACATGCCTCCTGGGATCGCGATGGCCAAGTCTGCCCCTGCACAGTCGCAGGAGGAGCAGACTTCGCTGGGGCCATCGCAGGCTCCTCGACCTAGAGGACATCTGCCAAAAGTGTCTGTGCAGTCACAGCAGAGAAGTGAGCAGCCTGCCTCTACCTCTGCTGAAGCTTTAGGGGTAGCACCTCATAGAAGCACGCGTAATGAAAGATTACACACAAGGAGATTCACAAGGGTAAGCACTTGGGTGTTTTAATAACTGTGTGAAGTTTCCGCTAATCTGATGTCACAGAAAAAAATTATTATTTTCACCACTTTCCGGTCATGACGAAACCTGTCTGTAACTTTGGAAGTGGCTTAGTGAGTTGGAGTGAATGGTGAGACATAACGTTACCTCCAGCAATGGGGGTCAGTGTGAAAGGAATGGCTTGGTCATTGTAGGGATGCTTTATGGTGTTGGTGTTGGGTGTTGGGAACCTGGTGCAGCATATGGCAGCCATATGGGTGTACTGTGTAAAGTTAAGTAAATCTGGAAATGATGAGACTATCCCTGGCCTCCCGAGCAGCAATGTGCTCGGGTGATGGTGGGATCTGGACTGCAAGTACGTCCTCCTCCTCCTCCTCCTCTGAAGAGGCTGAGCGCTCAGTGCCTTACTCCTCATGCAGCGCTAATCCTCATGCTGCGCTATGTTGTGCGGGGCGCAGCAGATCACGATGATTCGGGAGACCCTGGCTGGTGCATGCGGAAGGGCTCCTCCAGATCTGTCAAGGCATCTGAAGTGCATTTTCAGCATGCCCATTGTCTGCTCTATGACACAGCTGGTGGAACTGTGTCTTTCATTATATCTCTCCTGGGCCTCAGAACTTGGCCTCCTCAAGGGTGTCATGAGCCACGTCTTCAGTGGATAGCCCTTGTCTCCAAGCAGCCAGCTGGAAAGTCTTTTTAGAGCAGCGAAGAGCTGAGGGAGGGTGGACTGGCGCAGGACAAAAGAGTCATGGCAGCTGCCAGGCAATTTGGCGCACACATGCATGATGATCTTCCTATGATTGGAGATGAGCTGCATATTGAGGGAGTGGAAGCCCTTGCGGTTCACAAACATTCCTGGGTGTTGATGGGGTGCCCTGATGGCCACATGTGTGCAGTCGATGATGCCCTGCACCCGTGGGAAGCCGGCCAGAGTGGCAAAGCCGAGCACCCACTCAGTAACACTGGCTTCATCAGTGGCAAAGTTGATATAATTCTCTGAATTGTAAAAAGGGCATCGGTGATGTGTGTGATGCATCTGTGGGCGGCCAACTGTGAGATGCCGCAAATGTCTGCTGCAGATCCCTGAAGGAGCCTGAGGTGAAGAAGTTGAGGACGCTGGTGACTTTGACAGCCACTGGTAAGGTGTGTCCACCAGGTCCTCTGGGCTGCAGGTTTTGCTCCAGCAATCTGCAAATGTCTGCGATGACCTGGCGCCATAGCTTGAGCCTCCTTTGGCACTGCTGCTCAGTTATGTTGAGGAAGCTCATCCTCTGCCTGTATACCCTGTGTTGTGGGTATCGTCTCCGGCGTATTGCAGCTCTGATGCCCTCTGTCCTATGCAGCATCAGGTTGGTGAGGGGAAGGTTGCTGGTGTGATTGTTGGTGCTGCTGGTGTGCCTGGTGCTGCTGGTGTTGGGGCTCATCGTGATCCTATTCTCAGGACCAAGGTGAGACAGTATAAATGGCACCCATGCTTATGTAATAGATGGCAGGTCAGTGGAGATGACAGAAGCAATCTGTCAATGGTGTGATAGGTTCTACCAATGAGGTGACAGTGGATCCCAACTTTGTTGAAAACACTTGCAACCTCTAGAAAGCTAAATCTGTGCTGACAATGCAGTCAGCAACAGCACCTGCCTTAGCAAAGTAAGCAGGTTTCAGGTGGGAGTAATTATTGTGCTTTCCATGCTGTGCACTAATGAGCTGGATCAATGGCCACTGAACTTCCGGCTCAGGTTCACAGAGGTGATTCCTGAGCTGCGTGATTCCCGTGGTCATCCAGGGAAATTTGAAAGGTCGGGTTAAAAAGACAATTAAGGGTTCGACAAGTCCTAATAATCATCTAAATTAGCTGGGCTGCCTCTGCCGTTAGGGTCGCTGCCGCGCTGGCAAACGTGGCTGAGGGAAAGGTGCGTAGAGGCAGGATGACGGCGGGTTCCCAACCAGCTCCAAGTTATTTCAACTTTCATTCCCGACCCGCCTCCAATCCTGAAAGACTTTTTTGTCCAAAATCAAGGCAGCCTCTGCCTCCTCTGCTCCCTCCTCTCCCCCATCTTACACACTGCTTAGCAATCGAGGAGTAGATGAGGGAGACATTTGCTGATCTCCCAAGCGTTGCTAAGATAAACCTGCTCACACTTTGCCTCCTTTTGCAATCTTACTTTTACAATGCAGTACTTCACTGCAAGCTTGATGGAGCATGAAGGTGGGAAATTGCAAAGATATCTGGCAGCTTTTCACCCACTTTCCAAATGCCCATTAACATTGCACATCTAAATGCACATCGAGCAAGCTGCCAACACAAGTTATCTGCACACTGCATGTTCACAAACTCACATATGTGGATGTTCGGCTTGGCTCCAGGGTGGCATTGTCTCTGCTTTTTTCAGTTGCAGCTTACAGAATTCTGCACATGATTTGTTCCTGAGGGGGACCTCAAGTGCTCACTGACTAAATTTAGCAATTCCGCACTCGCAGTGTAACTTTTTTTAGATCAAAGTGGGGAAGAAGCTTGTTTCCTTTGTTTTTCCCGTTAAAATCAATGCTCCTGAATCCCCTGGGACATTTTGGGCTCGATTTTGTCATTGGGGTGGGCAGGGGTCGTGTCATTCACTTTTCGTGTTAGCCACCCGACTTCAATTGGTTGTGGGAGAATTATTCGATTTTCCCCTAATTGGGCAATTGAGTTCCAGCATGTGGGAACCCATGACCCAATTAGTTTTTTCAGTCTGAAAGTCGCCTCTGATGATGTCATCTTTGCTGCTGCATTTAAGGTCTGCAAAGACTGGAAAGCTTTTGGCCTTTGCTGTGAGAGGGACCTGGAGGCAAAATGAGCAGCAGGAGACCGAAGTCTGCTCCCACAATTTTTCACCACCACCACCACCACCACCACTACTACTACTGGTTCTACTACTCCAGGCTCCAAAGTTCCACAACAATGGTTATGACTGCTAAAAGTTCCCCCAGAATGATGATTGATAAAATCTCCTTCTTAATAGTGGACCTGCAGCTGATAGTCAGCAATCCAAGTGTGCTCCCGCCAGGGTTCACCGTCGTGTTTCAGAGGAGGCGTGCATCACGTCGGAAAAGTCTTAAAATCAGAAAGGCCTCTCAAAATGGGATTATAGAGGCAATTAAGTGGTTGTTAAGGGCCTTAATGGCCTATCCCACCTCTTGGAGGTGGGACGGAGACGGGATCAGAAACCACGCATTTGGGAAAATTGCTCGGAGGCGGGATGGAGGCGGGGTCGGGCCCGCCCACCATTGTTTGCAATTTTAACACCCCACACGCCTCCATTCCCGCCTCCTCGGGCCTGGCAAAATCGAGCCCTTTGTCTCTTCCCATGATCTACCGGTGCAGTTCCCAAATGAGCTAATTTACATATATTATAATACGGGCCAGTGGCTCTGCAGCCTCGAGTTTACTGCTCTTGCGCTCACAATGCACGAGCCCTCAGTTAGAATGAGAGTGATGAGGCTCCGATGTTTCCAGGATGAGCTGAGACAGGCAGAGAAGAGTTTCTCTGAGTCTGAATAGTGGAGACTTTCAATTGTAATGTTTGCAGCTGAGAATGACTTTTTGCTGTGATTTCTTTTTAACATTCTGCCTCAGTATTCTGATTGATTCTGGGTCAGAAAACCAATCGAAACAGCTTCTGTACCACTCTGCTGTCAAAAAAAACATGCCCTGTCTCAGACTGTTTACCAAGAGTGTAGTTGAGACACAGACCAGGTACGTTCCGAGCTCAATCCCAGGCTGTGCTGAGTTTTTTTTTTCATTCACGGGATGTGGACGTTGCTGGCAGGGCCAGCATTTATTGCCCATCCCTAATTGCCCTTGAGAAGGTGGTGTTGAGCCGCCTTCTTGAACCTGTGCAGTCCGTGTGGTGAAGATATTCCCACAGTGTTGTTAGGTAGGGAGTTCCGGGATTTTGACCCAGCGACAATGAGGGAATGGTGATATATTCCCAAGTCAGGATTGTGTGTGACTTGAAGGGAAACTTGGAGGTGGTGGTGTTCCCAAGCACCTGCTGCCCTTGTCCTTCTAGTTGGTAGAGTTTGGGTGTTTGGGAGGTGCTGGTGAAGAAGCCTTGGTGATTTGCAGCAGTGCATCTTGTAAATGGTCCCCACTACAGTCACGTTGCGCCGGTGGTGGAGCTGGTGGAGGGGCTGCCAATAAAGCGGATTGCTTTGTCCCGGGTGATGTTGAGCTTCTTGAGTGTTGTTGAGAATTCACTTTATTTAACAGGATGTAGAGAGCAGGTGATGTTGCAGGACAGGGTTGGTGTACAGGGAGCCCACATGGGAATTCTGAATTTGAAGCTTTGCTTCTTGAGTGCTGTTGGAGCTGCACTCATCCAGGCAAGTGGAGAGGATTCCATTACACTCTTGACTTGTGCTTTGTAGTTGGTGGAAAGGCTTTGGGGAGTCAGGAGGTGAGTCACTCATCGCAGAATCCCCAGCATCTGACCTGCCCTTGTAGCCACAGTATTTATCTCAGGGTAGATTTTCTGAGGCTCTGCCCCACTGTGGAGCCTCACACACAGGATATAAAGGAGGGGCTACTTCTGGCAACAAGAACAATAAGTGATAAGAATTTTCTATCGAGATTATAAATATAAAGAGCAAACCCTGAGTCACTTACCTCTGGGCTCCAGATAGTATGGGACTAAAACCCGCGGCCTGTTTTGATGAAACAAAGCGCATATCCAGTTCCCTTTGCCTCTGTCAGCTTTCGGAATAATCAGTCTCAATGATTTCTCTTCCCCATTCTGTCCATTCAATGTTTTTTCTCCAACAGTTTTGCCATCACGACTGATCCAAACAACTCTCATTGATTCAGTGACATCAGAGACAGAGCAGGTCAGGGTAACGGTGTCTCCCTCAGTCATTGCATCAGATGGTCCAGCTGTGACTGCGGAAACAAGAAAATCATTTAGATTTTAAACAATAACTTGATCATTGAAAACAACGGCAGCATTCTGTCTCCTACCTTTAACTGTGATTAGTTTAATGGTCATCATTTTATGTGGTCCCAGAGAACATGTGTAAACTCCTGCATCTTCAAACAGCACAGGGACAATCCTCACACTGAACTTCTTGCCATTAAACTTTGTCTCTGTGGGCACCAGTCGACTCCCAAAGTAGGTCCTGTCTACATTGATGAGCTGAGATATCGAAGCAGATGCTATTTCTTTCTCCTGATTTTGAAGATGACGTGACCTCCAGGTCCATGCAGCAGTGTTGTAAGAAGAAGCATAATAGCAAATCAGGTCGAGTTCACTGTGATCTGTGCCTGATCGATAAAGTGTGTAACGCTTCCCATATAAATCTGCAATACAGAGACAGAGAACAACGTGTTAGAATTTTCTGGTTGCTGAGGAACAGAGAAAAGCCAGAATAATTACCAGGCACAATTATATAAAAATACTTTGTATTTTGATCATCACAACTTCATTTGTCAAAGCTATGAACTGTTTAAAAATTGTACAGCTTGGGTGAGTTCAAATCACAAAATAAAACAGAAATTTATAAAAAATTAAAACTTTATGATTTTTAACAAGTTGTGTTTTTTGTCCCATGGATGACGCCATGACATCACAGGCCCAATATTCGGAGGCTGGGCCAGCGACATGGAGTCCTGCTGGTGGCGGCTGCAGGTTGTACAATTTTGCGATGTTTTAAATATGGTTCCTTCAGGCAAGTGCCATCCTTATTTACATGGAATAATTATTCAAAGAAAATCCCATGCTGAATTTCATGAGTTTTGGCAAAATTCTACCTCCAGTGCTCACCTCCCCCATGTAAAATCGACACGCGTCTGCTCCGTGGGCCTGGCCCACTTTAACAGCAAGGTCGCTGTTGTTTCAGTTGGTGGCAACCTGTAGTTTTTTCACAGTGAACATCTGTCTCTTCTGTATTTAACATTTTTCACAGATTTTATACCTGTACTCATTCTTTATTTTTCTCTCTTTCTGCTAAAGCCTTCACATTTTCTCAGCAAGACTAGCCCAGAGGCCGCGATTTTGCCGGCGCTCAGAGGGCGGGTTTGGAGGTGAGTCAGGGGTAAAATCGCTTTGATTGATGGCAGGGTCCGATCCCGCCGTCAACCCGCCTCCACGCCACTTTGCCAAATGCAGGCTCCCAGAGTCCAGATCAGTCCCACCACCAAGTTTGTTAACTGCCTGGATAAGCCTATTTTAACAGCAGTTTTTGATTTTTCCGCATTTTCTGCGTGTTCCACGCCGTTCCCAAACCACTCCAGCTGATTGTACCGGGTTCACCAAGTGGCTGACTTCTTGACAGCTGCAGCTCCAGCATCAAAACAGAGCTCGCAACAAGGCTCACTTACAGATGACACAACTTTGTTTTTCAGGTCTTGGAAAACTTTTTGCAGATCTACTGATCTTGTAAGTGGTGAAGCTGAGATCCATCTCCACTGTGACCTCCTGGAAAAACCCTCTCCCCAAATTGATTGAGCGCTTATAACTTCTATTCCTCAACTGACATATCTACCAGCAGCATGGGAACCATTTATACCCTGTCATCCTGGTCCTCAGATTAGGAGAAAGAGCAGCCGCGGCAGCAGCAGAACCAGGCAAAACAGCAGCAGCAACAACAGGAGCGCCAACCTTCTCCTCACCCACCTGATGCTGCACAGGGCAGAGGGCGTCAGCGCAGGGCTGCACCTCGCCGCAGGAGATACCCCCAACACAGGGTTTACAGGCCGAGGATGACCTTCCTCAACATGACTGAGCAGCAGTGCCAAAGGAGTCTGAGACTTTCGCGAGAGGTAGTCGCTGACATCTGCGCAATGCTGCACCAACACCTGGTGGACACCCCTTATTAGTGGCTGTCAAAGTCACCACTGCCCTCAATTTTTTTGCTTCAGGGTCCTTCCAGGGCTCATCAGCAGACATCAGCGGCATCTCTCAGTCGGCCGCACACAATTGCATCACGCAGGTAACCGATGCCCTTTTTGGATAGGCGCACAATTACATCCACTTCTCCACGGATGAAGCAAGTGTAACCGCGCGTGTGGTTGGCTTTGCAAATATGGCAGGCTTGCCAAGGGTGCAGGGTGTCGTAGACTGCACACATGTGACCATTAGGGCACCCCATCACAACCCAGCTGTTTTTGTCAACTGCAAGGGGTTCCACTCCCTTAACGTCCAGCTGGTGTGCAACCACAGAAAGGAAATTATGCATGTTTGCGCAAAGTACCCTGGTAGTTGCCATGACTCTATTCTGTCACCAGCTTGCTCTGCTGCGCCCGTTTGACTGTCCCCCACTTCTAGATCCTCATCAACTCCGATTATTTCGAATGCTGCCACCTCAGCGTTGGTCAGCTGGGCAATGGATGGTGGCCCTCCACCTGTCCTTGCCCTCTCCCTCTTATTGTGGGCTCTCTTTTCCTGCAATGAGGGACACAAGCGAGTTTGAGTGAGAATGATGGAGTGAGTGTAGAGAATCCATAGCATAGATGCTTAGAAGGAGACAAAGATGGAGTGAGGTGCCAACACCAAGGGCCCTCCCTGTGTGTTGTTAGTTGTTGGCATTGCATAACAGTGATAGCGAGTGTGAGGGCAGCATAGTCGAATAGTGAAGTGATTGTGTACATGGAGAGAGAATGATGGTTAAGGGTGCAAGGCATGTAAGGGTAAAGTGGGATGTGCAGGAGTAGGTTGACAATGCAGAGTGCTGGTGATGAGAGGAGATGGGGAGCAGATTGCGGGTAAGTGTGATGTTATACTCACTTTTCCTGAGCGTACCAGGTCATTAAACCTTTTCCTTCACTGGACCCAGGATCGAGGACACAACGATCTGGAGCGGACCTCCTCAGCGATTTTCAGCCAGACTGCTTTGCTTTGCTGAGGAGGCTTCCTCCGTCCAGAGGATGGGAAGAGTACCTTCTTGCGCCCTCTCACTCCCTGCACAAGAGCATGGAGGGAGTCATCATCAAAACGGAGTGAGGCCTTGGCTCTTGCAGCAGTCATGGGAGCAGTTGGCAACCCGAAATCCAGCATCAAAGAATGAGAATGAAACAAGGCTGCATGGGCCCCTTAAATGCAGCTGGCTGACTGACGTCAGCAGAGGCGAGCAGCAGACCCGGAACCACTAATTGGGCCGGGTAGCGCGCACGCAGGGACTCAATAGGCCAATTAAGGCAAAATTTCAATTTCTGACCGGCTGAAAACGGCGGCGGGACCGGAACCCGCCGACCACCTGACCCGCACCCAACCCGTCACCAATGAGAAAATCGCGGCCAGAGTGTTTTAATTGCTGCTACAATACAGCTTGGAAGCTGACCAAATTGGAATGTTGGGATTCCTTTCCTTATTGTCCAGGGAGCAATCCTGATGCTTTCTTACAGAAACATGGGGGTAATTTGCCTTTGTGCGATAGTGTAAAATGGGTAACAGCGAATTGGCAGCATGTTTATATCTCACAAAGGTGACTTCCATCGCACAAAGTCTAAATTACCCATCCACATTCTCTCCCACGATAAATATTCCTCGCCCATCCTCAATGGCACACACCAGCTCCCTGTCCCTCAACCATCGAATATAAAATCCTCATCAACATCTACAAATCACTCCACAGCCTCACCCCAATTTACCTCTGTAAATTCTGGCAGAATTTCTCCGTTCATATTCCCTGTCATCATCTCACTGTCCCCTCCCTCCATTGGTGGCAAAACCTTCTGTTCTCTCAGCCCGAACCTCTGGAACTCCCTCCCTAAACCCCTCCACCTCTTGCTGTGTCTTCACACACACAATGAAAACATATCTCTTTGACCAAGCTTTCGGTCTCCTCTCTTAACGTTCTCACTGATGATTGATGTCCACTTTATTCTTCCTCAGTGAAGTGTATTTTTTTCTTTCTTCAAGATGCTATGTTACTGAAAACATTTGCCGTTTTTCTTTTATCTCCGGTACAACTTACGCAATTCAGATTTTCTACCTTTCAATGTTGAACTGCTTCATTTACTTTGACAATTCTAGACAAGAAAAACAAATATTGGCTGTAGCCTTGTTCCTCTGCCCCACTTGCCTCTCGACAGCTGGTGAAATGGTTCCCCATTCAGTTACCTGTACAGAACCAGGCCACATTAAAACCATCCGCCCTCCCTCCACTCCCAATCTATTGATCTCAGATGCTAACAATCGCAGAGCACCATAACTGCTTGTACAATTTTTGCACTACCAATGATGTTCAACCAAAGTCAATCATTATCGTACCCTATGGCCAGAACGTTGCCTCCCTCGGCGGGTCAGGTGCGGGCGGTGGCCATGACGGGTCATGATACCACTGCAAACTCCATCCTGCTACTGAAAACAAACTTACGTTAATGGGGCCTATTAAACACGCTCAGCGCATTACACGGTCCAATTAAATGGAGCATGTCTGGTGGCATCATACATGACGCATTTTCAGCCGGGATCTTTAAAGGGACCACGGCCACATTAGATTTGACGTTTAATCTAACATAATGCTGTCAGTGCACTACAGCATTGGAGAGCTGCAAACACTGACAATGACTGCACAGAGGCACAGGGCTGCACCCAGGTTCTCTGATGACTCCCTCCATATGCTTATGGAGGGAATAACAGCACACAGGGAGGTCCTCTTCCCTTCCGATGGGCAGAAGTGACCTCCCCAGCAGACCAAAACAGCCTGGTTGCAGATTGCAGAGGAGGTCACAAGCAGGGATGTGTTCAGGCGGACCTGGGTGCAGTGCCGCAAACATTTCAATGATCTCATTAGATCAGGAAATGTTAGTACAAGGCCACACTCAACTTCATCCTGCTGTGTCTCTCATCAAATTCCCAGCACTCAGCCTTCCCTAACCTACACCTGCACATCCTTACTCACACCAACATACTTTGCACCTCCACCTATCCCTCTCTATCTATCAACATTATCACATCCCCATCTCACTAGCCACCCGTCACACTCACCCTCATCCTAGTGCAATCATACCAACTAACAACACACAAGGGTAACCACTTGGGTGTTTTATCCAATGTTTATGGAAAGTTTCTGTTAGTGTGATGTCAAACATAAAAATCTTCATTTTCAACACTTTCCTTTCTTCAACAGATTTGTGTGCACCTTTGGAAGTGACTTAATGAGTTGCAGTGAATGGTGAGACATAACGGTGCCCCCCGCAATGGTGATGAGTGTGAAATGAATGGCTTATAAGAACATAAGAAATATGAGCAGGAGTAGGCCATAAGGCCCCTCGAGCCCGCTCCGCCATGCAATACGATCATGGCTTGGTCATTGTAGGGATGTTTTGTGGTGTTGGTGTGGGGTGGTGCCAACCTGGCGCATCATGTGGCTGCCATATAGGTGTGCAGCGTAAACCTAACTAAATCTGGCCATGATGAACCCATCCCTGGCCTCCCGGGCAGCAATGTGCTCGGGTGCTGATGCCCGGTGTCCTGTGCACCTTCAGGTGATTGTGGAGAAGGTTGGTGTTGTTGTTGGTGCTGCTGGTGTGCCTGGTGCTGCTGATGTTGGGGCTTATCGTGTTCCAATTCTGAGGACCAAGTTGAGACAGTATAAATGGCACCCCTGTTGATGGAATAGATGGCAGGTGAAGTACAGATAACAGAAGCATTCTGTCAATGGTGAGAGAGTTCTTCCAATGAGGTGAGACTGGATGGAGACTTTTCTGGAAACATTTGCAGCCTGCAGAATCTGTGCTGGAAATGGACTGAGCAACAGTTTCTGCCTGAGGAAAGTGATCATCTGTCAGGTGGGAGCTTTTACTGTACATTAGATGCTGTCAAGAATTCAGCTGGAACAATGACCATGGAACTTCCGCCTCAGGTTGACAGACGTGCTTCCCGAGCAATGTGGTGGCTGTAGCCGTGCAGTTAAATTTACAAAGAACGTTAAAAAAGCCTGTTAATAGTCTGACAACTAACTGTTAATCATCTCAATTGGGCCGCCCACCACTACCAGTCAGGACGGCTCCGCGATGACAGAGGCACCTGGGGATAACAGCAGGTTCCCAACCCACTCCTAAAAATAAGACATGGCTGAAAGAAAGGCAGGAATGCAGCTCAACATTCCTGTTTACAGGGTTTTCAGACGAGATAGAGAGGGGGATAAGAAAGGAGGGGAGTCGCAATATTGATTAAATAATCAATTACTGCTGTGAGGAGTGAGGATATCTTAGAAGGATCATCAAATGAAGCCATATGGGTTGAACTGAAAAACAAAAAAGGGGCAATCACACTGCTGGGAGTGTATCATAGACCTCCGAACAGTCATAGAGAGATAGAAGAGCAAATATGTAGGCAAATTTCTGAGACGTGCAAAAATAAGGCAGTAATAGTAGGAGATTTCATCTTCCTTAATATTAACTGGGATAAAATTAGTGTGAAAGGCATAGAGGGAGCAGAATCCTTAAAATGCATTCAGGAGAACTTTTGTAGCCAGTACATAGCAAGCCCAACAAGAGAGGGGGTGGTTCTGGACCTAGTTTTAGGGAATGAAGCTGGACAGGTGGAAAGGGAGAGCATATTGGTGGTCGTGATCATAATTCAGTTAGATTTAGAGTAATTATGGAAAAGGACAAGGATGGACCAGGAATAAAAGTTCTCAATTGGGGAAAAGCTAATTTTGCTGAGAAGTGATTTAGCCAAAGTGGACTGGAGGCAGAAACTTGAAGGTAAATCAGTGTCAGAGCAGTGGGAGGCATTCAAGGAGGAGACAGTGAGGGTTCAGAGCAAGTATGTTCCCTGAAAGCAAAGGGTGGGACTAACAAATCTAGAGCTCCCTGGATGTCAAGGGACATACAGGGAAGGTTAATGAAACAAAGGGAAGCTTATGACCGATACCGAGGGCTCAAAACTGCAGAAACCCTAGAGGAGTATAGAAAGTGCAGGGGTGCAATTAAAAGGAAATTAGGAAAGCAAACAGAGGGCATGAAAAAATATTGGCAAGTAAAATCAAGAGAAACCCAAAGATGTTTTATAAATACATTGGGCCAGAAATTCGGCTTTCCGGCTTCCGAGGGTGCAAGCATCGCGCGCGTACTTGCCTATCGCGCCTGTCGTTGTGCTTCGGGCCCACGAGGAATTCGGCTCCTGGGCCTCCTGCAGCTGCCGGCTCGCAGTGCTTGCGTATCCCAGGGGCGCAGTTACTTCGAAGCGTCCCCTGGGATCACGTGGGCCATGGAGAGCCAATCGGAGCAGGGCATTTTCATTCATAGATTTGACAGGAAGACCTGTCAAATCTATGAATAGAGATCGGCCCCAAAACCTCACTTAAACTTCAAATAATTTTTTTTTAAAAATCACATTTTTAAAATAACTATAAGTTACATAAATTAACGACTTTAAAGAAAAATTTTAATTTTTGAAAAAATTAATTATATTTTTTAACGGTACTAAAAGTAAACTTACCTTTCTTTAAAGTATGAAAAAAAGATAAACCTGCTGAAAATTTTTTTTAATTGTACTTAATTAACCACTTACCTTGTTAAAAAAAGGCCGTGAACCTCCTTTTAAAATGTGCAGCTTCTCCATACTTACCCTCATTGAAAAACCTGAAAAAAAATCCGAAGTTCGCTGCGTGCGCACAGCCTCTACCGCGCACGCGTTCGACTTCTGAACCCCTTCCTTCAGGGGAACGGAAGTTCCGGTTTCCAGCGCATGCGCAGTGCATGCGTGAAACCGGCACTTTCGTTAGGTCCACGGGTGAGTACATAGCGTGTACTCACCCGTGGAGGGCCGAATTTCTGGTCCATTAAGAGCAAGAGGATAACTAAAATAAGAGTAGTGCCTATTAAGGACCATAAAGGTAACCTGTGTGTGGAAGCGGAAGACATGGGTATGGTTCTTAATGAATACTTTGCGTCTGTTTTCACAAAAGAGAGGGATGATGCAGAAATTGCAATCAGGGAGGAGGAGTGTGAAATATTAGATGAAATAAACATTGTGAAAGAGGAAGTATTAAGTGGTTTAGCATCTTTGAAAGTGGATAAATCCCCAGGCCTAGATGAAATGTATCCCAGACTGTTAAGAGAAGTAAGAGAGGAAATAGCAGAGGCTCTGACCATCATTTTCCAATCCTCTCTGGCTACAGCTGTGGTACTGGAGGACTGGAGGACTGCTAACGTGGTACCCTTGTTTAAAAAGGAAGAAAGGGATAGACCAAGTAATTGCAGACCAATCAGCCTAACCTCAGTGGTGGGAAAATTATTGGAAACAATTCTGAGGGACAGGATAAATCTTCATTTAGAAAGACACGGATTAATCAGGGACAGTCAGCATGGATTTGTTAAGGGAAGGTTGTGTCTGACTAACTTGATTGAAATTTTTGAGGAGGTAACAAAGAGGGTCGATGACAGTATTGCATTTGCTGTAGTCTATATAGATTTTAGCAAGGCTTTTGATAAGGTCCCGCATGGCTGACTGGTCATGAAAGTAAAAGCCCATGGGATCCAAGGCAAAGTGGCAAGTTGGATCCAAAATTGGCTCAGAGGCAGGAAACAAAGGGTAATGGTTGAAGTGTGTTTTTGTGACTGGAAGGCTGGTTCCAGTGGGGTTCCGCAGCGCTCAGTACTGGGTCCTTTGTTTTTTGTAGTAAATAGCAATGATTTGTACTTGAATGTAGGAAGTATGATTAAGAAGTTTGCAAATGATACAACAATTGGCCGTGTGGTTGATAATGAAGAAGAAAGCTGCAGACTGCAGGAAGATTATTCAGGTGGGCAGAACAGTGGCAATTGGAATGCAATCTGGAGAAGTGTGAGGTAATGCATTTGGGGAGGGTTAACAAGGCAAGGGAATACATTATAAATGGTAGGACACTGAGAAGTGCAGAAGATCAGAGGCACCTTGGAGTGCATGTCCACAGCTCCCTGAAGGTAGCAGGACAGGTAGATAAGGTGTTAAGAAGGCCTCCGGGATACTTGCCTTTATTAGCTGAGGCATAGAATATAAGAGCAGGGAGGTTATGCTTAAACTGTATAAAACACTAGTTAAATCGCAGCTAGCATACTTCGTACAGTTCTGGTCATCACATTACAGGAAGGATGTGATTACACTAGAGAGGGTGCAGAGGAGATTTTCAAGGATATTCCCTGGGCTCGGGAATTTTAGCTCTGAGGAAAGATTGGATAGGCTGGGGTTATTTTCTATGGAACAGAGGAGGCTGAGAAGGGAATTAATTGAGTTGTATAAAATTATGAGAGGCCTAGATAGAGTAGATAGGAAGGACCTATTCCCCTTAGCAGCAGGGTCAATAACCAGGGGGCACAGATTTAAAGTAATTGGTCGGAAGTTTGGAGGTGATTTGTGGAGAATTGTTTTCACCCAGAGGGCGGTGGGTGTCTGGAACTCACTGCCTGAAAGGGTGGTAGAGGTAGAGACCCTCACCACATTTAAAATGTACTTGGATATGCGCTTGAAGTGCCGGAACCTCCAAGGCTACGGAGCCAAGTGCTGGAAAGTGGGATTAGGGTAGATAGCTCTTTGTCGGCCGGCACGGACAAGATGGGCTGAATGGCCTCATTCTGTGCTGTAAATTTCTATGATTCTATGATTCTATGAATAACTTTCCCACTCGACCCGCCACCAATCGCCCCCGCTACCACTCTGGAAAACTCCGGCCATATGTGTGTGTATTGGAAGAGCACTGAATAGATATTCAGGGATGGACTTTAATGCTGTGCCCTTGCAGTGAGTAAAGTGAACCATATTTAGAAAAGAATTGTCTCTGTGTTTTGGTAACTGATGAGCTGTGTGAGAATGTTGCTGTTCACCTTCAACTCTTTAGCTATTTATTGTCAGATCCATCTAGACCTTGTTACTGATATTTGCCCACTGTATTGCAATGTTATATTTACACCAATGTTCCAAAGAGAAAATAAGGTCCCAGTCTGTAGTAAAAGCATATGCTGTCTCTGTGCTCCCTGTACTTTGTGTGTAACAGTGTTATTTCAGTAACTATTTAATATCTACTGTAAGGTAGTTCTGGCCTCACCCTGATCCACATCAATAGTTTTGATGCTATTTTAATAACAGAGTCTTTTTCCTACACTTCACACAAATGCAAATTCTTATCTTCTACTCCAAAGTTCCACTCTCAGCTTTTCCCCTCTTCCTCCCCCAAAGCCCCACTCCCAGCCTCTGTCATTTCCCTCTGCCCACCATCTCTCCTCTACATTGCCATCATTTCCATCCTTCCCTCTCCGTTCATGGCCATTGATTCCCTGCCTTTCCCTCTTCCCTCAGTCCTGCTCCAGCTGAATGCTTATTTGAAGCCTAGAGTATGCAGCAGCTGGAATCACTTCAAATAGCAGCAGAACTCGGTTAGAAGTGGCATTGAGGGGCGAGAGGCCAGTTTTTTGTTCAATGCTGATATGTGCACCGGGCCCCCACATGCTGACTGTAAGCATGAAGTGCTGATGGTTGACATGTATGACTCCACTTTATATGTAACAGTTTTATATTAGTAACTCTTTAATATCTACTGTGAGGTAACTGCACTTACCCTGGTCCACAGAAAAATCTGCTTTTCCTGTGAGAATAATGGATCCATCTTCCTGCACTTCACACGCGTACAACTCCTTATCCTCTACTGCAACATGTTTGACTATCAGAAAGACTGTGTTATTTAGTCGGATCTGATCAGTGTTCATCCTGTTCTGCTGAGATGAGTCTCTCTGTTTCCACTGAAGACTGACTGTATCTGAGAGTTTGGAGATGGTACAGCTGAGTGTAACTTCACTGCCCACCACAGCACTCTGTGGACTTGACTCAACTGTGAAAAACAGATCAATAAGATTTAGTGTAAGTAGTGACATGTACAATCCAGTGATTAGGTTCTAACTGACTGTAGGATGTGCCCATCATCAGCACTTGTACCTTGCTGCATTAAAGGCTCAGGCCAGATTACACACAAGTGCATCTTATCAGTAGAATAACACAGTGAGCCTGAAAATTCTCAGTCCAGCTCTGCCAGCGTGAAGTGAGCCAGAGTGCGGCCGATGACCTTTACCCCTGACCCTGCTGGAGTATCCGGGGTCAGGTTAAGGTTACATGGTTTGGATGACATTTGTGGAAGTCGACACCACAATGGACAGGTGATGGAATCTCACCAGAGGAGGGTGTGATGGAAATGTAGCGCCCATATTATCAGACATGGAGAAGGCTCCAGTCCCACTCTGTTCTCAATGTGCCTCGCACACTTCAGTAAGACCACCCAACACACGCACTGGGAGCCTGTGCACAAAATCCACGCTAAAAGTCATTACGTTATTTAAATTAGTGGCTTCCCAAAATGCTCCTGAGCAGGGCTCCAATCATTGAGCGTCCATGAGGAATGGCACTTCAGGAGAGGCTTGTTCTAAAAATGCCCACCCTGACTTTCAGTCCCACCTACAACATGACAAGTAAGAATCAAATCTTCAACAGGGACTTTAATTACAATGACCCAGAAATTCGCCTCTCCAGCTTGCCGCGGGGGTAAGGATCGCGCGCCCTCTTACCTACCGCGCCTGCCGTTGTGTTTTGGGCCCACGGGAACTTCGGGTCCTGGGCCTCTCCCAACTGCCGGCGCGCAGTGCTTGCGTGTTCCAGGGGCGCAGTTAGTGCGATGCGTTCCCTGGGATCACGTGGGCCATGGAGAGCCAATGGCAGCAGACCATCTTTCATTCATAGATTTGACTGGGAGACCTGTCAAATCTGTGAATTGAAATCGGCCCCAAAAGAACAGCTAAACTTAAAATAAATTTAAAAAAACATCACATTTATAAAATAACTATAGTTAAATAAATTAACCAGATTAAACAAAAATTTAAATTTTTGAAAAAATTTAAATTCCTTTTAAAAGTTATAAAAATAAACTTACCTTTCTTTAAAGTATCTAAAAAAGATAAACCTGTTGAAAAATATTTAAAATTATACTTAATTAACCACTTACCTTGTTCAAAACGGGTCTTACGCCTCCTTTTCATTAGCGTAGTATCTTCAATACTTACCCTCACGTAGAAACCTGAAAAAAAATCTAAGTGTGCTGCATGCGCGCAGCCTCTAGCGCGCACGCGGTTCACCTAGGAACCGCCCCCTTCACCATACTGGAAGTTCCGGTTTCCCGCGCATGCGACGTGAATGCAGGAAACCAGCACTTTGGGAAGCAATACGCGTGAGTACGGACTGTGTACTCACCCGGGAAGGGCCGAATTTTTGTGCCAATGGTGGCATCCATTAGCTGCTGGTGCCCAACACTCTGGTGCCCGACCCATGAGACATTCCTCGTGTACCATGCACTATGTGCCATGAGTGCCACTGACAAATGTAAATGAGTTGACTTTCTATTATGGTCAACTCATTCTGGTGCAGTTTGGGCCAACACCTCAGGAGCAATGGTCCAGGCCCAGATCATATTTTGGCCACTATGACATTTCAGGATTGGCTTATATTTTATATATAGTACATTTGACAGTGACCTCAGCCTCATTCAGATGTTACACACATCAACCAACCAGAAAGTGCAGCTGTTGAGCAGCATCCTTAGTTGGCAGAAACTAAAGATTTTGATTTGGTTTTTAAATATTTTTGCGTAGATACAATGGCCGGAATTTTAATTTTTTTTTATTTGCTTATGGGATCTGGGCGTTGCTGGCAAGGCCAGCATTTATTGCCCATTCCTAGTTGCCCTTGAGAAGGTGGTGGTGAGCCGCCTCCTTGAACCGCTGCAGTCCGTGTGGTGAAGGTACTCCCACAGTGCTGTTAGGTAGGAAGTTCCAGAATTTTGACCCAGCGACTTTGAAGGATCGGCGATATACTTCTCAGTCAGGATGGTGTGTGACTTGGAGGAGAACTTTGAGGTAGTGATGTTCCCATGCGCCTGCTGCCCTTGTCCTTCTAGGTGGAAGAGGTCGTGGGTTTGGGAGGTGCTGCTGAAGAAGCCTTGGCGAGTTGCTGCAATGCATCTTGTAGATGGTACACACTGCACCCACAGTATGCCGGTGGAGCAGGGAGTGAACGTTTAAGGTGGTGGATGGGGTGTCAATCAATTGGGCTGCTTTATTTTGGATGGTGTCGAGCTTCTTGAGTGTTGTTGGAGCTGCACTCATCCAGGCAAGTGGAGAGTATTCCATCACAGTCCTTACTTGTGCCTTGTAGATGGTGGAAAGGCTTTGGGGGCAGATAGGGCGTGGCAGGACTGAATTTAGCGACAGGGCCTGATCAACATTTAATATCTCTGTTTCCCGCCCGCAGACAGCCAGAAGGAAAGGCTCGAATGTAAAGGCCTGACGAACCAGACCACAGAGAGCAGAGAGGGAATGGTGGGGTTGTCGGAACGCCGGAGTGGGGAGGTCAGAAGGCCAGAGTTTGGAGGTTGGAAGGCCAGAGTTTGGAGGTCGGAAGGCCAGAGGGAGTATCGGAGATCAGAGGACAGTTGGAAAGCTGCAGTGGGGAGTTTGGAAGGCCGGAGAGGGAATTGGAGATCAGAGAGAGATCGGAAGGCTGGAGGGGGGAGGTCGGAAGGCCGGAGGGGAGGTCAGAAGGGAAGATGCACGATCAGAGATCGGTGGTCTCGTGGGGGGGGTGTCGGAAGCCCTAGGGTGAGGTTGGGGGGACATCGGAAGGGTCGGGAGGAGGGGTCCGATTGCGGGTGGGTAGCGAGGCAGAAACCCTGGATCCAGCAGTCCTCGCCACCCTTTAGCTGGCGGGTTCCCCGAGCCCACAGTTAAATTTAAAATGGTGGATCACTATCAGGCACCCAACACCATTAGACTATTAAAAGTGCGAACTCACCTCCTGCGAGCAGGTTAACTGCCCCCCCACCCCCGTCCCACCTCCGTTAAAACCAGAAGTGGGCGGGTTGGAGGCGCGTTGGGGCCAGGATTCAGATTTTTAACTCTGTAACCTCCCACCCGACCCCAAGCCAACCATTTTTTGGGGTTAAAATTCCCCCCAATGTATCTCTTTTCTCTGCCATGTTCTTCTTGCTTTCCTGAAGGCGTTAACTCCTTGTCATAGTACAAGTTCCAGGGACACTTGACATCCTCTGGGACCTCAACCAAGTGACACATCTAAAAGGTTCACTGGATAGCAATCAGGAGCAGTGACTCTGGCCAATCTTATTCCTGTCCCATTGCACTGAGGATTATTACTACAAGGGATCTATTGGTTTGGTAACAGAATTCAGTACATCTGACAGAGATTGCTCCAGTGTACAGACCATAATACTCTCTGTGGGTAGATTCCTCGGTTTGCTATTTCTGGTGAAATTGTCGAAATGTTTTTACTCATGTTGACCATTTCAGGAGAAACAATGAACAAAATCTTTCCCCTGGTTGTTTTAATGAGAGATGCTCTCTGCACTGGGTGATATAAATCTCACGTGATCCTGGCAATCTCTCATCATTACACATGAAATTATTCACTGAGAATCATTTTATTGTTCCTTTTCTAGACTTCGTCCCACTCACCTTTGATCCCAAATATTTCGTGCTGTGTCAGGATTTTATTACTCGGCTGTGTTTGAGTCAAGGTGAACGATCCCGCAAATTTAAATGTGGCATTTCTAATTCTCAGATTAATGGACCTGTAATTCCATTCTACCATCCGGTACAAGTCGCTGTTTCTAAAGTGATCGTTCCATTGTGCGTCCCACAAGACTGAACTCCTTTTGTGAAAAGTAACCAGCCGCTGGATTTCTTGCCCTGAGTGTGGTTTCCATTCCCAGACAACAGGGCCATTCCCAGGATTGTCCGGTCCGTTTAATTGAAAGTCATCTTGCATATCCAAAAAATAAATATGATTTGGGTTTCCTGTTAGAAAGAGGAACAATGTAAATATTTAAATATTTAAATGACAACTACTTTATCCCATATTTGTAATGATTAATATTGGACTTCATTATTTACAGTCATATTTTTTATATACAACGGATTCAGCAATGACACATACACACCCCGGTGAAGAGCTGACTGTCTGGAATAATCTGGCCTAATCCAGTGATACTTTAGGACATTAGAGGGTGAATTTCTGCCACTGCACTCTGACCTCGTGGGCCTGCAGTGTCCAATTTCACAATCCGTATTTCCAGCATTTACTGGGAGTGTGGAAGGGGAATCGTTACTCCCATATTGTTGAGAAATCTGAAATACCGTCACAATAATCAGTATTCTCCTAAAACTGAATACAGTACTGGTGCAGTCATATCACTTCAGGCTCAAAAATCAGGTCAGCAATCTCCAAAAGTGATCTCCCCTCCTCTTGTGCAATGCACAGTACGTTGTTGGTTCTCCTGGACCACCAGTGACCAGGCTACCCACAGGATTACCGATAACAAAGGGAGGCAGGATTTTCCAATTGCCTGTAGGTCAGTGTGACAGACTCCGTGCCCGTCTATCTTCCCAAACCGTGATCCCTGGGGAATTTCCTGAGTTCAGCATAATTTCGATAATTATTGTGGGCTCCCAGCAGGACTCGTGGGAGAGGGAGGGATCAAACTGCTTTGATCATGATCAATTGCTTTGCTTCAGATAGATGTTTGAAATTGAAATCCCCTCCCACCAGCCAACGCAACACTAGATTCCGGGAACATGCTGCTGTCCCTTATGTTCCAGCATTGTTATGGCAGTAATGATGGTGAATGTAACATCTGATAACACTTGGCCTCTCCACACAATTTGAATAAATCTCTCCATATTTGGGTCCATATATTTAGTGAAGTGACGACAATCTGCAGGGAGCAGCCCGCCGGATCCCCATCCCCACTTTCTGCCCCTGCCGACCACAATCTATCCAAAATTGGGCAAGAAGGGAGAGTGAAATCCTCTCCCATTACAATCCCAAGAAGCTGGCAAAGCTCCTTCATTGAGGAGTTCACTCCAGAGAAGGTTACAATGAAGCAGTAATACATGAGGAGAAAGCACTGTATCATGTCACCTTCACTGCAGGCAGTGTTACAGGGAAAAACAGAACACTTCCAGTAGATATTCTGTGTATCTATTACCAGAGCTTTCTGAACATAGGTAGGCACATGAGGGAGATGTTTCTGTGCTGTAAAATACTGTGTAATTCTATGTAACATACATTATTATTACAAAAAGTAATCAAAATAAAAAGAGAGGTCATGGCTAAATTTCTTGTTACAGAAAATAAAGGCTCTAAATCTCCTCCGACTCCTGGTCTGCAGGGGGCATTATCAAGGTGGACAGGAGCTCGAGGAGAAAAATTGGTGCAGGATACGGTTACGTCGGGTCTCCACCCTGTTTGTCCTTTGATGGGGTTTCCTGAGATGGGCAGCGATCAGCCAGTTCCTGTATCCTCCCCCCTTGCCGTGACAGAGATAAACCAGCTCTTGGAACCTGACTTGCAGCCTCTTTCCACCAGGTGTTTTGCCTTATCTGTGAAAGGTGACAACTGTGGCTGTGACGGTGACATTTAACGTTAATACTGTAAGGTTTCCAAAATTTACAGATCCCCAAAACCTAAGGAAAATTGTCTTTTGGAACTACCTCAGAGTGAAAATATTGCATTTGGGCCTAACCTAAGAGACTGTAAGACCAAAAACCAAGTTTGGGCATTTTAAAGCTATGTCTGGGCCTGTAAAGGGAGAAAAGGCTGTGAAAGAAGGTGGGCTCAACCTCTGTAAAAGCAGTTTGGTTATTGCAGTTAATTGCATTGTCTGGGGAACCGGGATGACCCCACTCAAGCCCCAGCAAGCATTAACATTTTGATAATAGACCCTGGGAGAAAACAGTCCCACCCAAAACAACAGGTCCCATCAAACCGATTACAGGGCCCATCAGAAAACATGCATAATACAAATCACTCAGGACCATTCTATAGAAAAGACTGAGTCCAGCCTAGAAACCCAAAACACGAAACCAATCACCAGTGATCAGCCAAGGAGATCGACAGGACGCAAACCATCCCAAAACCCATTTGACACTTACAGAGCAGTTACTGGTAACAGGCCCGCCAAAATCAGACAATGAACTGAGCAGATTTGGCGGGTAGATAAGGCCATGTTCAATGGGTAAGATTGAAGGCCTGTTAAAAACCCAGTTAACGTGCTAGTAAGTCATTACCGATTTACGAGCCCGCCAAAAACCAGACAATGAACTGAGTAGATTTGGCGGGTAGATAAGGCCACTTCAATTTTGTATAATTGAAGGCCCACCAAGCAGTTACACAGTTCGAAAGTCGTTGGGTCGAGCAGTCAGTCGCAACCAGTATTCATCAGAAGGAGAAGAGACCAAGAAGAAGAAGGCCCAAGCTGGAAGCGAGTCGACATCGCTCACCACTCAGACACACCTGAGTCCAGCTCGCGAAGACACCACCTCAACGGACCTCCAACAACGGCCCCAACACAGTCACCCGGAGCAACAAGCAGCAACAAGTCACCGACGGCTCCACGAGGTCGACCGACACACTAAACAAGGCCTAAAGCCATCGCGGAAACCAAAGGCCTCACGAAACCAACAACCACGCATTACCCCCAACTGACCAGGTAATAGCAGGCCATCGCGACCAACAAAGACCAACTCCAGGGAAGAAAACCTGAAGATTCGCAAAGTTTCCACACTACAAACTACTCCTGACTTACCCCTGGGTAAGATTTTCCCCAAAGACTCTAAGCCCTACTGCTAAACCAAAGAAATTGGGTACTCACCAGATAAATCCATAACGACATCCTACCGCATCAGCAGACTCGCAAAGACTGACCAGAGACCCAGGTGAAGTCCTCTACCGCGTACGGGGTACGGCAGACACTAACCGCCATAAACAGCGAACCCCAAAACCGCGATTTAGCCCAACTGTCAAAGGATTGGTGAGCATTATCCCTGGTCCTTCAAAACCTAACTTAGCTAGTAAAGTGGGGTTGGGAGGGGTGAAGTATTGTTCTACTGTCATTTCCCTCGCTTGTACCGAAGTGTTCCCCACCTTTAGAGTGTTAAGAGTGTTATTATTTGTGTTTTACCTTTTAATAAAGATTGAAGTTCTTTCATCAAACTCAGTTGTCTGCTGCACCTTTGTATCACAACCCCCAAATAAGTCCAAGGTCCAGAACCAAGGGTGTGGGAGCAATTCGAACCGTTCAGAAGTCAGAGGTAAAGCTGACACAAACCACCACTCCCTACATGCATTTGGATACTTTCAGGTGGCCTCTGGTGAAAGTGGTCACATCATTCAGTCAATAGTTCATCGTTATCATTCCCTGGACTACATTTCCACCGTTGAATCATTATCTTCCTTCATTTCAAGGGTAACAGTAAACTAATCCTCATCGTAACCATTATTTTATCTAAATTGTCATAAGGGAAGTGATCTAAAGCAGTAAATCCCATGTGTCTGTAAGTCTTGATTAAATACCAGCTCACATCACAATTACCAAAACCACAATGGTTCTGTGCACACTGTATTCACAGTGATGTTTAAACACCTTTGGACACTAAACCAAGATGTGACCCGAAGTGAGGATCAGCGACAAACCTTCAAACCTTTTCAAATGATGCTTTATACCCAACTGTAACTTTTATATGTTGCACAGCCTCGAACACAAAAAATGATTTTCAATAATTCCTAATTTTAACATTTATTAACATTTTAATATTGTTATTACTTCTATACCACATGCAATCTGTTAAGCTGTTGAATGATCAAATATAACATATCATAGAATACAGAAAATGCTCTGATGGACGTTTGCTACATGCAAGAGTAGATGTATCGACAGATAGAGAGATTAATAGATAGATCGGGAAAAGGAATTGAAGAGCAATGAGAAATCTGCTAACATTTTTCATTTTATTAAGTTGTTCCACTGTTGGACTCTGAAAAGTGAACTTACACAGCGGCCTGGTGTTTCCGCTCGATTACGCTGCTTTTTTCTGCACGATTTCCCCAATATCAGCGTAAACGGTGCAAAAGATCGCAGAATTTTAAGCGGAAATTGCGTTCAACAGATCTAGAGTTTCCGCGATCTTTTGCGTTATTTTAAAACCATCGCACTGGAAGCTGGCCCCGCCCACAAAACTGGCCACGCCCCCAGGATGAATTAATCAACATTGGGAGTTTCCACTAATTGCACTCATTTGCAGGCCTTTGAGGAGGCTCCATTTTGTGCGTAAGGACATTAATAGGTATGTTTTTGAATGATTTTGAATGATTATTTTTTATAACGAACTCACTGCTGTTCCCCAAATTTTAATAATTTAAAATCGGATTACTCACAGGTGGCTTCGATACTGTGATTTAAAATGCTTATTTTTTTGATAAACCCATTTCCAGCTGTATTAAGCAAACTGCACCAAGTTACCTCTCTTAAATATATCAAGGAATACTTTTTAAAGCAACTTTAAAAAAATGAGGTTTTAAAACTTTGCCCAATTGCGCTGCTTCAGGGCAGATTTTGCTTTGCCGATATGCAAATGAGTTTGAGCGGAAACTCGAGAAAAAAAAATTGCGCCAGAATCGCCGATTTTGCCCAAAGCAGAAACTCTACCCCATGTTTAAAGGAGCAGGGACAGGAAAATAAAGACCTTCCTTGCTTGCTGAATACTAGCTGGGTGAATTCAGTAAACACTATGATAAAGTAAAACAATATGACTGTGATTGGTGGAAATAAGGCACTTACTTTGTGTGAAAACAGACGGAAGTAGAAACACAAAGAAACTGAACATCAAACCAGCTGGCATTTTGTTGCAGAAAAATCGTAGCCTCATTTCACAGATTCCGTCTCTTTGCCTGTAAGAAATATACATATAGATATAGAAATATATATATAGCACCAGAAAACCACCAGAAGTAAAACCGAGGCACATTTCCTGAATATGTTTAACACTTCAGACTGTGAAGAAAAGAAATGAAGTAAAACAGCTTTCCAAATTATTTCCCCATTCTAATTTGGAACTGTAAAATATACAATAAACGTCTTCAGTAAATTTCTTCATAAACTTCTTCTCCACCTCTTCCTGTGAGAAGTTTAATAAAAGTTACTCATCCTAATAAACGATGGACCATGCAAAATCCACCTCTTATCCACCAGCCACATAGACTTTCCAACTGACAATAAAGTAATTGAAATAGAAATAAAAAAGAGAAATGTAATTACCTATTATAGGAAGAATGGACAAAAAATACACTTGCAAAGATTTTTACAACATCATTTTCACTTCAACATAGTTAAATAAAACTGATCAGATAGCCTATGAATTTTACGTAACTGAGGATATGAATTAAAAGCAATTAACATTTTCTTATTCACTGCTGCTCCATTTATTGATAATGTCTGTATAATAACATGCTTTCAATGGCATTATTATCAGCAACTCCTCCACCAGAAACTTTCAGGGGATCGCCATTGAACAGAAACTCAACTGTACAAGCCATATAAATGCTGTGGCTACTAGCACAGGTCAGATGCTGGATTTGCTGTACCAAGTGACTCCCCAAAACCTCTCCACCACCTACAAGGCACAAGTCAGGAATGTGATGGAATACTGGCCACTTGCAAGAAGCTCGACACTATTCAGAACAAGCAGTCCGCTTGATTGGCAACATATCCACTACCATAAACATTCCCGCCTTCCACCACTTGCGCACCGTGGCTGCAGTGTGCCCTTTCTACAGGACGCTCTGCACAACTCGCCAGGCATTTTCGGCAGCACTCCAAAAGCTGCGACCTTCACCACCTAGAAGGACAAGGGCAGAAGGTGCAGGGGAACACCATCACCTCCAAGTTCCCCTCCACGTCACACACCATCCTAACTGGACATTCCTTCATTGTCGCTGCGTCAAAATCCTGGAACTCCCTACCTACTTAAGAACTTAAGAATTAGTAGCAGGAATAGACCATATGGCCACTCGAGTCTGTTCCACCATTCAATAAGATCATGGCTGTTCTTTGACCTCAACTGCACTTTAACGCCCAATCCCCATATCCCTTGATTCCCTTAGAGTCCAAAAATCTATCTATCTCAACTTTGCATATAATCAACAACTGAGCATCCACAGCCCTTTGGGGTAGAGAATTCCAAAGATTCACAACACTCTGAGTGAAGAAATTGCTCCTCATCTGTCTTATAAAGCCGACCCCTTATCCTGAGACTATGCCCCCTAGTTCTAGACTCTCCAGCCAGGGGAAACAACCTCTCAGCATCTACCCTGTCAAACCGACTCAGAATCTTATATGTTTCAATGAGATCACCTCTCATTCTTCTGAACTCCAAAGTGTATAGGACCAATCTACTCAATCTCTCCTCATAGGACAACCCTCTCATCCCAGGAATCAATCCAGTGAACCTTTGTTGCACTGCCTCTAAGACAAGTACATCCTTCCTTAGATAAGGAGACAAAACTGTGCACAGTACTCCAGGTGTGGTCTCACCAAAGCCCTGTACAATTGTAGCAAGACTTCCTTACTCTTGTACTCCAACCTCCTTGCAATAACGGCCAACATGCAACCTAAAAGAATTGTGGGAGTGCCTTCACCACATGGCCTGCAGAGGTTCAAGAATAAGGCCCACCAACACCTTCTAAAGGCAATTGATGATGGGCAAAAAATGCCAGCATTACCAGCGATGCCAATATCTTGAGAATAATTTATTTAAAAAAATCTTTGTCGTGCATTTTTAAAAAACCTTTAAAAGGCTGTTTTGCATCTCAGTGAAAGGATATTACAGGACACCACCTTCACAAGGGCATTTAGGGATGGGCACTAAATGCTGGCCTTGCCAGCGATGCCCACATCCTGTAAATGAATAAATTTAAAAAAAATTGAAAACCTGATATAAAATAATATAAATGACTGGTCAAGATTACAAGATTAGGGTTAAAAGAAATAGTTACCAAAAGGAAAGTCTTGGTTTGTTCATCACTAACACTGAGCCAAATCAGAGTCAACTTAGTTCCATCACACCTGTGCACCAATATATTTTGCTTGTCAGTTGTGTGACAACTCATCCTTGTTTTCAAATCCCTCCATGGCCTCACCCCTCCCTATCTCTGTAACCTCCTTCAGCCCCACAACCCCCCGAGATATCTGCGCTCCTCTAATTCTGCCCTCTTGAGCATCCCTGATTATAATCGCTCAAACTTTGGTGGCCGTGCCTTCTGTTGCCCAGGCCCTAAGCTCTGGAATTCCCTGCCTAAACCTCGCCACCTCACTACCTCTCTTTCCTCCTTTAAGACACTCCTTAAAACCTACCTCTTTGACCAAGCTTTTGGTCACCTGCCTTAATTTATCCTTATGTGGCTCGGTGTCAAATTTTTGGTCTTAAAATACTCCTGTGCAGCGCCTTGGGACATTTTACTACGTTAAAGGCGCTATATAAATACAAGTTGTTGTTGTTGTTGTTGTGAGCTGTTTGATAATCTTCCCTCAGGTTGGTGCACTCTGTATTAAGCCAAGAAATTCCTTGTATTGAGATTGCATATGATTCAAATCAGCAGCCTAGAGGTGGCAGCAGTCAATCTTGAGGCTGGGACCGAAAGACCAAAAAATTCCAACGCGCAGCCCCCATTTTAAGGGCACAAAATACCATCCTGAGCTACCAAAATATGGGCAGTGATGGCCTCATCTTGGGATGATTGGCCTCCAACGACCACAACCATCTTCCTTTGTGCCAGGTTTGACTCCAACACTGGAGAGTCTTCCCCCTGATCCCCATTGACTTCAGTTTTACTGGGGCTCCTTGGTGCCACACATGGTTAAATGCTGCCTCGATGTCAAGCGCAGTCTATAAATACATGTTTTTTCTCTCTATGTGCACACACATACATGTGTACATTCTCAGGCAGAACCTTAACAAGTAAATGACTACCTCCAGAATTAGGTGCTTTAGAAACATAGAAACATAGAAAATAGGTGCAGGAATAGACCATTCGGTCCTTTGAGCCTGCACCGCCATTCAATGCGTTCATGGCTGAACATGCTACCTCAGTACCACATTCCTGCTTTCTCGCCATACCCCTTGATCCCCCTAGTTGTGAGTATTATATCTAACTCCCTTTTGAATATATTTAGCGAACTGGCCTCAACAACCTTCTGTGGTAGAGAATTCCACAGATTCACCACTCTCTGGGTGAAGAAGTTCCTCCTCATCTCAGTCTTAAATGGCTTCCCCTTTATCCTTAGACTGTGACCCCTGTTTTAGTTTTCCCTAACATTGGAAACATTCTGCCCGCATCTAATTTGTCTAAACCAGTCAGGATTTTAAACGTCTCTATAAGATCCCCCCTCATTCTTCTGAACTCCAGAGGATACAAGTTCAGTTGATCCAGTCTTTCTTGATATGTCAGTCTGGCCATCCCAGGAATCAATCTAGTGAACCTTCGTTGCACTCCCTCAATAGCAAGAATGTCCTTCCTCAAGTTAGGAGACCAAAACTGCACACAATACTCCAGGTGTGGCCTCACCAAGGCCCTGTACAACTGTAGCATCACCTCCCTACTCCTGTACTCAAATCCCCTTACTATGAAGGCCATCATGCCATTTGCTTTCTTGACTGCCTGCTGCACTTGCCTTCCCACCTTCAGTGACTGATGTACCATGACGCCCAGGTCTCGTTGCACCTCCCCTTTCCCTAATCTGCCACCATTCAGGTAATAGTCTGCCTCCCTATTTTTACCACCAAAGTGGATAACCTCACATTCTGATGGATACAAAGATAATTGCTCAATATAATCTTCAATGCCATCCCTCCTTTCTATAGAGACATTGAAGATTACGTCACAGAAGAATTTGTCCCGTTGTGTCTGTGCCAGCACTTTGCTAGAACAATCCAAAACTAATCCACTGCCCCACTCTCTCTCATAGCCCTAAATCTTACCCTGCCTTAAATATTTATCCAATTTTCCCTTAAAGATGCAATTGTCTCTGCCTCAACGATACCTGTAGCATGTAGTTATAGTGCCTTTCACAACCTCAGGACATCCCAAAACTCTTTACAATCAATAAAGTACATTTTTAATGTAGTAAACGCGGCAGTCAAATTGCGCACAGCAAGTTTCACAAATAGTAATGAAATTTATGACCAGAACATCTGTTTTAGATTTTGGGTAAGAAACAAATGTTGACACTAAGAGAACCATCTACTGCTTTGAGTTACTCACATGACCTGAGTCAGGACCAGTTGCACAAGCTCATGACAATTTCATTATGGTCAGACATTTTAAAGACCCAAATGACCGTAAATAGACAATGATCCTTCTGTTTATAGATTTCCAAACAGGATTCTTTAAAGGTAGTGTATCTGCTATGGTGCTGCTCACAGTAGGTCAGAGGCTGGTTTATAAGGGCAGGAGCATTGTACATCTCACACACACTGTATTACTGTGCCGATAAAGGGAAACTATGATAACTCAATGTGACGATTTCAGACTGCAAGGTGTAATTGCTGTGCTTTCCGAGCTCAATTAGAAGGTAACGGGTTTCAGGCAGATCCTTAGATCAATTAGAGCTTCTGCTTTTCCCTGTATCATATTCACTGGAGGAGCTGAACTAAAAGTAGGGGCAGTCGTCAAGCCCACACTAAGGGCTGCCAATCAAGTTTGCCCGTAATGGTTCATCTCTTCTCTCACATTTTAGTTTTTCACTCTTTTACTTCCTATTTCTCTGTGAGATGTTTTCAACTAAATTGGGCATCACTGATTAGTCAAAGAACTGAATCGCCAGCAGAACTTTGAAGGACAATGAAAACCTCAAACAGAACCAGAGCATCACTTGGGAAACCAAAAAAAACAAATCCAGTTAAAGACAAAATTTTATATCGACCAGGCAACAAGCAGGAAAGCTTAAAATGTGTAAAATAGCAGACGGCAGTCATTAATTTGTAAGAAACCTCCTTATTGGAGTTTTATGAAAAAGGAGATCAAACCATATAAATAAGCACTTGATGCCCTTGTTTAGTCTAAAGGGTGCAACATCTTTGAGAAATGTGATCAGTTATTCAAACCACATTTAAATCAATCCTTTAAAAAGAATGATTGCAGTAAGATTGCCTACCTTGTGGGAAGAGACTAGTGAAGAAGTCCAGAGACTGAGCAGCAAAGCTCCCAGCACAGCGACACACAACACACTGAGGTTCTCAGTCGTTGCTCTGCACAAAGTAATTGACGTTGTCTCTTGTGAAACCACAGGGCAGGCGAGCTTCCTCTTCCCTTTCAGCTCAGGGTTCAGACGTCATTGGTGTTGTGCACATTTGAGCTGAGATCGAAAATTGGCTCAAAATATGAAACACAGGGTAGCTCAAAATGGATACTATCATGTTCAAAATAATTTCGGGATGGGTAGCAAAGGGGTCAGTCTTGTGATCTGTTATTATAAATGTTACTGGAGGATCTCAAATGGCAGAGCTCATGGTAAATCAGAGAATCTGCTGTTTTATAATGAAAGGAGTGTTATACCATGAAGTGCCGGGGTCAGAATTCTCTGCTCTCAGCTCCACTACAGTTTAAAAAAAATCGCGCTAGAAGCTTGGCCAAACCCCCAGATCGAATTAATCACCGTGGGGAGTTTCCGTAATTGGGCCTGTTTGTGGGCCTTCGAGGAGCCTCTTATTAAGCTAGATTTTTAGGCGCAGGGACACTAATAGGCATGTTTTAAAAGTTTTTGAATGTAAGTTTTTTTTAATTTACTATGGAAGTGACTGCTGTACACCAATGTAACTAGTAAATGGTTCTGTACAGATTTTTAAAGTCATTTTCAGCTTTTTAAAATCGGGTCACTCACTGGTGGTGGATAAACACTGATTAAAAATGTTTATTCTTTGTGAGAAACCCATTGTGATCTGTGTTAATAAAACTGCACCAATTACCACTCTTCATTATATCAGGGAATATTTTTGAAAGCAAAAATTTTCTTTTTAAAAGTTACGTTCTAAAATACTGGTTCATGGCAGATTTTAAATTTGGCGATATGCAAATGAGTTTGAGGGGAAAAAAAGCTCTTCTGAAAACGAGCACAATTTTGGGCCCAATTTGCGCTGGGATCGCCGATTGCACCCGAAGCAGAAACTCCAGGCCACCAGGTTTAAAAAGATCCACTTTTCTCTTGCATTCCCATTGTACTTCAATCCTGATGTTACAGAACGCACCAAGACTTTCACAATCTTTGAAAAGAACTAATGTGGTCTTCTATTTATGGCAATGCTGAGTTCTCGACCACATATCTCCCGGCTTTTCTCTGAAATCTGTATGGAGCAATTCCTCTACTGAAAAAGCGTCATTTGCAAAACATATTTTACTGCAATCGAGCACTTTTTCACATCGTGGAAATCTCTGTTTCGCTGTTCCTGCACCCCCTTTTAAAATTGTATCATTTTGTTTATATTGCCTCTCCTCATTCCTCCTACCAAAATGTATCACTTCACAGTTCTCTGCATTAAATTTCATCTGCCATGCGTCTGCCCATTTCAACAGTCTGTCTATGCCATCCTGAAGTCTGTTACTGTCTTCCTCATTGTTCACTACAGTTCTGAGTTTAGTGTCATCTGCAAACTTTGAAATTATGCCCAGTATACCCAAGTCCAGGTCATTAATATAAATCAAAAAGAGCAGTGGTCCCAACACTGACCCCTGGGGAACACCACTGACCCTCCAGTCTCTACGGAGTACGCCGCCAACCTACGAAAAGAATACAAACTTACCTCGTGCGAGGCCCAGAACGGAGACTTGCTGTTCACCGCTGCAGAGCTCTGCGCAGCGTATGACATCAGGGAGGCGGCGCGCAGCGTACAGCCTATGCGTAAGAGAAGACACGCTCACAAACTCTGTCAAAACTAAGCCACGCCCACAGAAACTTTTTCAGTCTCTTCCATTGAAATTACATTTCAAAAAGTTTTAAAAACTTCTAAAAACTTCAAAAACATGAACTTTATTGTAAAGTGATACCAGAATGGTTAACAATTCTTTCAGACGCACTCAAATGTGTTTCAATGTTTTCCTGAAAGGGCGACTAACACATACGACCATTTAATGAGTAGGTTTTAAGAGGACACTGAATGATCTTAAAGAGGTTTACGTGTCACACCAAAGTTCAATATGAATTAAAGCTTGTGGTTACATCAAAAGTGCAGTGATTTGTCAGCAGGTCATTTTCACAATCATCCTCACTGTACAACTTCTATTAGATTTTGGAAATAACCAGCATACATAATTTTGCTTTAATTTTTTCATCCAAACTCACAATTTATTAGTCCCGATGTTTACAACTTTCTGTTTTGGTACTCAATAAAGGTCTAACACTCCGAAAGGTAACGTTGTTGAACTTCAGAAAGAGATTCCCAGCCATATATTCAATCTTAATTTTCAGGATTAAAATATATTATTCAGATCTCATTTAGACTGGTAATAGATAAATCTATTTTCCTTGTTATAGATGCATATTGTTTGTTACGTTGTTCATTTTTGAGTTGAAAGGACAGAATTGGTCACTAAATTTGATAGATGTTCACTTTATTTAACTTTCTTATTCAACTTCACAAGTAATTAAAATGAAACTCGACCAACAAAAAAAGTTACCTCCACCAAAACGTACACAATAGACAGACATAGATCTTCTTTCAAGATGTGAAACAGGCTCCTGCGCTTGCTTTCAGTAACCTGTAAGAAAAAGGTCTGTAATTGCTGGGCAGTTGGTGGGCAAATAGCCTAACTCTGTGCCAGCAATTGGGATTTCAAAGGCGGTGTGGATCATCTGTCTAGGCGTATCTTGACAGATCGCAAGTTCGGGATTTACTGCAATGCGGAAATCCCAAACTTCCTGCATATTTCAAAGACGGTATGATGGCATAATCTCAGAGTACGCTGTCATACTCAACGCAAAATCTGAGCCAATATGTTGCGAGAAACCTGATATAGTAGGAATTTTAAGAAATGGCTACAGAAAAATCAGGACTAAGAATTAAACATTGTAGGGTATAACATATTTAGAAAATATAGCGAGGGAAAAAGGGGAGGTGGAATAACTGTACTTATCAGAGATAACTTAGCGGCAATAGAAAAAAGTGATGCAGCCATCAGTAAGATAGAAATATAATCCATGTGGATCGAGATAAAAGATAATAAAGGACCAATCACACTTGATTTAAGAACCGAGTTTCGGACTTAACTTAATCACTCTAAAACCCAATATAAAATTACATTATGTTCGCTCTTCCCCAGAGACATCTTTGCTACAAGGTTATTAATTAATCCTTCCTCATAGCACAATACTAGATCTAGTTCCTCGACATACTGATCTAGAAAACTATCTTGAATACATTCCACAAACTCATCCTCCACACTATTACCACAAATTTGCTTCGTCCTGTCGATATGAAGATTAAAGTTCCCCACGATTACTGTATTATCCTTGTTATATGCAACTCTAATTTCCTGACTTATACTCTGCCCAACACGACAATTACTGTTAGGAGGCCTATAAACTACTCCCACCAGTGTTTTCTGCCCCTTGTTGTTTCTACCCAAAGTGATTCTACATCTTGATTTTCTGAGCTAAGATCCTTTCTCTCTACTGTCTTTGCCCCATCCTTTATTATCAGGACTACACCAACCCCACCTCGCCCCTTTTTGCATTTTGCCTATCTCTTCTAAAAGTCAAGTATCCTGGAATATTTAGTTCCCAACTTTGGTCACTCTGCAACCATATCTCCATAATGGCTATTAGATCAAACCCATTTATTTTTATTTGTGCTATTAATTCATCTATTTTATTGTGAATGCTTCACACATTCAGATATAGTGCCTTTAGCTTTAACTTTTTTCTATTTTTCCCTGAAGTCACCTTAGTCTCTAATGCCCTATAACCTCTCTGCCCTTTCCTGACCCACAATGCTTATTTTAACCAAATCCCTACTCTGCTCGACAGCCTTGACATTTCTCTTACTGCTTTTGAATTGACCCTTTCCTGAACCCTCCCTCCCCCACTTCATTAGTTTAAAGTCCTATCGAACGCTCTAGTTATTTGATTCATCGGGACACTGGTCCCATCCCAATTTAAGTGGAGTCCATCCCAACGGAACAGCTCCCTCTTTCCCCAGTACTGGCGTCAGTGCCCCATGTAGCGAAACCCCTGCCTCCCACACCACACTATCAGCCACGCATTTAATGTTTTAATCTGTTTGTCCCTCTGCCAATTTGTACGTGGCTCAGTTAACAATCTAGAGATTATTACCTTTGAGGTCCTGCATTTTAATTTTGACCCTACCTCCTTAAACACTCTCAGCAGAAACTCATTCCTAGTTCTACCGATGTCGTTGGTTCCTATGTGGACCACAACAACCGGATTCTCACACTCACACTCCAAGTTCTTCTCCAGCTGCGAGGAGACGTCCTTAACCCTTAAGGCAGGCAACCTTCAGAACTCCCAGTCACGGCTGCAGAGAACAGTATCTATCCCCCTGATTATATGGTCCCCTATCACCAATGTTCCCTGTAAGCTGCACGGTCGCATAGCGCTCTGGTCCTCCTGCGCAGCCGGCTCACCGACTGTTCAATGGGAAAAACAACGCAAGCGCTGCATTTTGAATGGGCCGCGGGCCAAAAAAAATATTAAAGGGAACATTGCCTATCACTACCACATTACTTTTCACTCCCCCCACTTGAATGGCCTCCGGTACCACGGTGCCATGGTCAGTTTGCTCATCCGCCTTGCAGGCTTTGCCCTCATCCACAGAGACAGCAAGAACCTCATACCTGTTGGATAAAGGCAAAGGCCGAGACTCCTCCAGCACTGCACCTGGGATCCCTTTACCTGCCTGAGCCGCAATCACACCCTCCTGCCCCTGACCATTAACCAATCCTGTACAACTACCTAACCTAGGGGGTGTGACTGCCTTCTGGATCAAAGTGTCCAGGTAACTTTCCCATTCCCTGATGCCCCGCACCTTGAACTCCAGCTCAACAACTCTGAGCTGAAGTTCCTCGAGTTGCAGACACTTACTGCAGATGTGGTTGTCTGGGATGGCGATGCTCTCCACAAGCTGCGGTTGAGGCTCACCACCTGCACTGCCATCCCTATCTCACCTCGTTTCATTTATTCAGTTATTTACTGAAAATTAAATTAAAATGAGGGACTCCTTTTTAAACTGCTCAGGTTCCTTCTCTTTTACTCTGCTCTGCTACTTGTTTATTTGTTTATTATTCATTATTAGATTATTTAATGTACCCTTATTTATTATTTATATGTGTTAGATTTTAATATCGTAAAAATTAATGTTAGTCTCCTCTATTTATTTAATTTTAATGATTTCTCCCTAGATTAATTAATTAAACACTAAATTTAATTATATAATAAATTACGCACTTGACTTAGTTATAAAATAAATTGATCTCTAAGCTGTCGTTCCTCAGGCTCCACCACTCCTCTGGCGTCACATTTTCAGATTTAGAATTTTTTTTTCAGATTCTTGCCTGTGTCACAGAGAGACCGCTCCTCTTGTGCTTTATCCCAGGTCCGCTCCTCTCTCTCTTTATCCCACTTTTCTCTAGAAAATAGGTCTTTAAAATTATGAAGGGGTTCGATAGGGTAGAGAAGATGGTTCCACTTGTGGGCGAGTCTAAAACTAGGGACTTGGTGAGACCACACCTGGAGTACTGTGGACAGTTTTGGTCTCCTTACCTGAGGAAGGATAGTCTTGCCTTAGAGGGGGTGCAAAAAAGGTTCACTAGACTGATTCCTGGGATGAGGGTATTGCTTCATGACGAGAGATTGAGTAGAATGAGCCTATATTCCCTCGAGTTTAGAAGAATGAGAGGTGATCTGATTGAAAATATGAAATTCTTAAGGGGCTTGACAGGGTAGATGCTGGGAGGATGTTGCCCCTGGCTGGGGAGTCTAGAACTAGGGTCACAGTCTCAGAATAAGGGGTCGGCCATTTAGGACTGAGATGAGGAGAAATTTCTTCACTTAAAGGGTTGTGAATCTTTGGAATTCTCTACCTCAGAGGGCTGTAGATGCACAGTTATTGAGTAAATTCAAGACAGAGAGCGATAGATTTTTGGATATTAAGGGAATCAAGGGATATGGGGATATGGCGGGAAAGTGGAGATGAGGTACAAGATCAGCCATGATCTTATTGAATGGTGTAGCAGGCTCGAAGGGCCGAGTGTCCTACTCCTGCTCCTATTTCTTATGTTCTTATGAAATCACACTGCCTATTGTGTTATTTGAACCCTCAGTTTATGGAGTGTGTCTGGAAGCTTGCAGTCTCTGTCTCACTTCCTCTTTTCCCTGATCCATGCTGTGTTGGGGATCAGTTTCTGTGCCCACAGATTCGGGAAGGGGAAAATCAGACACAGTTCGTGCCTCTGATTGCTGTCTTTATAACTAGCTTTTATTTTTTAAGATCACCTACCAGGTCTTTCCTATCAGAGCGGTAAAGCCCAATTTTCTCCACCCTTTCCTAATAACTCAAGCCTCTGACACAAGAAACCAGTCTTGTGACTCTTTGCTGCAATGATCTCAGTGTCTGAACATCTGCTTTGTTTCTTGGTAACTGGAGCACTGATCAGTTTGACTCTCACTTCCTCTAACTTATACCTTACCGTTTTGGCTATGTAGTTCAACCAACTGTTGGCCTTGCTGATTGCTGCTTTGCGTTGGTTTAATATGTTTAGGGTCGAGTCCACTAAGACACTCTTAACCTCTTCCTTAGCTATTTCATGGCATACGTGTGCCACCCATTTCTCTAACTATCAGCAATACTTTACACTTGTCAGCATTAAGTTTCATCTGTCACTGTTCTGCCCACTTATATATTTCGTCCAACTCACTCTGTAGTTTCTGATCTGCCTCCTCCGAGTCCACTGCTGATTTTAGTTTGGTATCTTCTGCAAATTTAACTAATCTGGAATATTAAATATTAAAGCTGGCTTGGGACTTCAAGATTAGAATTAAAATTGTCCCATGAGGAGAGATAGAGGAGACTCGGACTATATTAGTGTGACCATACGTCCCTGTTTTTCCAGGGACATTCCCCAAATGGGGGACAGTATCCCGGGGCAAACAATGTCCCCGGAAGAATCCCCGGTTCAGGAAACTCGTCCCCGAGCTGCCCTGTGGTCGATTAATATAGTGGGTGTAGAATTCGCAAAATTATCGCGATTTTATAAAAATGAGAAGGAGACATAAAGTTTCGTATAAACAGCTTTATTTCAGCAAAATGCTGTCATGGTTCAAAAAGGACACAAAGAGCCTGTAAAATGGCCGCCACGCCTCGTGGCAGAAGGTTCTAGACTTTCAGTATGCAGACAAGATGGCGTTTCAATAAACATTTCAGCAAGATCGGACAGGACTCAGCACATTGAGATAATGACAAGACGCGATGGGTTTGCATTTTAAACATAAGTACTGGAATCGGTTTTCCAGGTACAAACAAGAGCTATTGTACTGGGCAATCAAGGACCCATCCACACGGTGGCATAGTGGTTAGCACTGGTGCCTCACAGCGCCAGGGACCCGGGTTCGAATCTGACCTCGGGTGACTGTCTGTGTGGAGTTTGCACATTCTCCCCGTGTCTGCGTGGGTTTCCTCCGGGTGCTCCGGTTTCCTCCCACAGTCCAAAAATGTGCGGGTTAGGTTGATTTGGCTATGATAAATTGACCCTTAGTGTTAGGGGGGGATTTAATATGTGGGGTTATGGGGATAGGATGGGATATGTTAGGGGGAATTAAATACGTGGGGTTACGGGGGGATATGTGTACTGTGGGGATTAAAGCAGGGACAGGGTACTGGACTTGGATGATCAGCCATGATCGTATTGAATGGTGGAGCAGGCTTGATGGGCCGAATGGCCTACTCCTGCTCCTAGATTCTATGTTTCTATCCAAAGTCATTGATTTGCAAATTCCCCACGGCTCAACGATGAGAGAGCCGCTCGCGGGTATTCACAGCAAGCATTTGGAAGCCCCCAAAACCCCTCCAGGGAGACTCCTAGCCGGTTCCACAATGGGAGAAATATTAACGGGTACTCAGACAGTTACAAGTATCACCGAAACCCATTAACGACAAGTGCCACCCCATACAAGAAGTTTGAGCGCCAATACATGACAAAGATGAACATTTAGATTGGGCGGGAGATTAGGAATTACAGTACTATAAACTGTAGTGTCCAAACGTCCATCTTTCTTATGCTCTTATCCTCTTGCTGCTCTTATCGCTCTTATTCTTTACCACCGACTGGAGCTCTGGACTCTCATTCTCTGATCCGCTGATTTTCCGGGAGTCAACCTCGTGGCTTGCCGTGAAGATCTATGGAGAACTGGGCTGCGAAGGCCTGGAAGCGGGCGCACCATCCCGAGAAGTCGGTAAACGGTGTTGGAACCGAAGGCCCGAGAGGAGACGAGATGAGATGAGATGAGAAGAGAAGAAGACGACAATACGTATCGCCATGGTCAGTAAGCCCCGACCGCGCCCGAAAATCGATTAACCACTTCTTTGAATTCTATCGGCTACTCCACAACTGGCCCTGGAAGACTTTCCTTCGAGTTCTACAGGCAACCGGTGTAGGGCACAGGAAGACTCTTCTTCGAGTGGTGTCCGAACTCCGAAGACCAACACAGATCTTCATGGCAGCAGACGGTCCAGCCTGCTAGCCGGAGCCGAAAGCGAGTAAACAAGTGGGGTACAGAGACCCCTGATCAACACGTGAATAATCAGGTGCTGTGGCGAAAACATCCGAGCAGCGTTTTACAATTCTCCGAATTATCCCGATTGGTGAGCATGAGTCTCGATTCTACAGGTCTATATTAGGACAGGCATTGATAGGGGAGGGTTTTGGTTTTAAGGATAATTATAATATGTGTCCCCTTTTACGATGTGTCGTGCGTTCCTCGTTTCCCTGAAATTAGTGTCATAACTGTGTGTAAGATTGTACTGTCATTAATCTGTGCTTATGACATGTATCTCGTAATCTTGAACAATATGCAATAAAGATTTTCCATTTCGTACTATTCAACCGGGTCTACCTGAGTTTTCTCTACGTTATTGCTCTCGCACCTAAGTCCAGTGTCAGAACCGTAAGGGCGAGTGGGTCGAACCACTCACAGGTGTCTAGTGTTATCAGGCTGGCTGGAGACCAGAACAGGCAACAAGGCCTAACCCCTAACTAGCACCCAGGCTCCGCACAGAGCAGCCTTTGGCACCGAGCCGAGCACGGTATCCCTTACATGGGTGGGGCTGTGCGGCGGGGTGGATTCCGATTGGTGGGAGGGATGTCAAACTCCAGTTTTCAACCAGTAGAAAGGGGTGGACTCACTGGGGGACTTTAATTTTTGCAGAGATCGCGCTCTGTGGCTGCAGTACGCATGCTCCACCACCCCACCCACCCCACCCCCTCCCCCTACCCAATCCCCGGATAGTCCTGTGAAATTCGGTTGAAGTGAAATCGGGGCCCAAAGCCAAAATGTCCGAGTAACGGGGGAGCTGGTAACAGGACTCCTGAGCGGTGGCCGGAGCTGGGCCTTGTGGATGTCCCGAGAGCTGGATCGGAGCGCGCTCTGCGACCTCATGTGGTGTGGGTGAGTGTCGGGCTCTGAGGAGGGGGAGGAGCCGGTGATTGCGGCCGGCAGATGTTGTGAACAGCAGCTGCGCTATTCAGGTGGAAAGTTCTGGAGCTGCTTTTTGCAGATTCAGCTTGCATCAAAATAACAAAATGTTTTGCCTCACAGAGCTGCGCAACTTACAATTTCCATCCGGCCTACTTTACTGGGTTGTCCCCGGATTCGGTTTGGAAAATGTGGTCACCTATTCTATATTCCCTGGAGTTTAGAAGAATGAGAGGTGATCTTATTGAAATGTATAACATTTTTGAAGGGTTTGATTGGAGGATGTTTCCCCTGGCTGGAGTGTCTAGAACCAGGGGTCACAGTCTCAGAATAAGGGGTCGGCCATTTAGGACTGAGATGAGGAGAAATTTCTTCACTCAGAGGGTGGTGAATCTTTAGAATTCTCTACCCCAGAGGGCTGTGGAGGCTCAGTGGTTGAATATATTCAAGACAGAGATCGATAGATTTTTGGAAACAAAGGGAATCAATGGATATGGGGCGAGGGCGTGAAGGTGGAATTGAGGTAAAAGATCAGCTGTGATCTTATTAAATGGCGGAGCAGGCTCGAAGGGCCAAATAGCCTATTCCAGCTCCTATTTCTTATGTTTTTATGTTCTTATAAGATAGTCACAATTAAATCTAACAATGAATTCAGGAGAAACTTCTTTACTCAGAGAGTGGTGAGAATGTGGAACACTCACCCCATGGAGTGGTTGAGGCGGATAGCAGACATACATTTAACGGGAAGCTGGATTAGTACATGAGGGAGAAAGGAATAGAAGGATATGTGGATAGGCCCAGATGAAGAAAATAGAGTGGGAGGAGGCTCGTGTGGAACAGAAACACTGGCATTGGAGAGTGGCCTGTTTCTGTGCTGCAAATTCTATGTAATTCTATGGAAACATTCTGAACAATACAGATGACCTCACACCCAATGTTCCCGTTAAGCTGCGTGGCCGATTGCCAGCTTCTCAATGGAAAAACCGCTCCTGCGTGGGAATTCGAATGGGCCACACTGCCCCTTAAAGGGGCCACACTGCCCCTTAAAGGGGCCGTGCACCCCAAAAGAAATTTAGAGGGAACATTGCTCAGACCATTCATGTAAGTTCAAACTTTCCAGTAGTTAGCACATTTCTGTTCCCCTCACCCCAATAGTTCCCATTCTACAACTCACTTCACACAAAAGCACACAGCTTTGAAAGACTCCTTTCTCTAACACAAACCCGACAGGGCTCTCCGAAACAGAAACTTTGCTTTTGAATCGACTGAGATTTGACTTTGAGTAAATCAGGTGAACCGAACCTGCCACAGAGGAAGTGGTTTACAGAGCGACAAATTCATTTCAAGGCCTAACACTACTGCAGCTCTCTACTGCCACCAGGCCATAGCAACAAGAATAACAGCACACATTAAAAAGCTTATCTCCTGTCTCAAAAGAATTTGCTTGTATAAAGAAAGATTTGTGCCTTTCACAACCTTAGGATATCCCAAAGCGCTTTACAGCCAATGAAGTACTTTTGAAGTGAATTTACTGTTCTAATGTAGAAAGCGTGGCTGCCAATTTGTGCACAGCAAGCTCCCACAAACAGCAATGCTATAAAGACCAGATAATCAGGTTTTTTTTTAATTTCTGCACTCCCCAACTCCATCTCCCAATCTTCGGGGGTTCAGGCCCTGGTTCTGGCCCCACTCCATCAGTTTTAGCGAGGTATGCTTGCTGAGTACCTGCGCCAACAGTACATTGAGTCCAAATTGAGGGTCAAGGACTGGAAACCCCCGACATGGAGTCCTCACATCCTGACCCCACCCCTCTGTGTCAGTAGCCTTGTTTGGAGTAGGCAGAGGTTCTACCCTCTAAACATGCGTACAGGCATCTCCCTCGCAAGACCAGAGCCTGAGGAAATTGCTCAGAATTATAGCGGGAGTTCACCAGAACGGCCAACCAATTTCATGACTCTTTGTACAAATTCATCCTTAATGAATATATTCAAGTTTTAGCTCAGTGTGAGTAAGGTATTGTTTTTGTACTTAGGCTCTGTCCTCTACTGTAGTCTATGTACCTAGTGTGGAGATCATAGAAAAATGTCAAACATAACATGCGAAGGAATAAGCCATATAACCTATTCAGAAAAATACACCATTCTATGAAAGAAATCTGGCCTGATTAAAACATGACAAACTGAGTTTGGAAATCTGGAAGCCTCAACAATCTAAAGCTGTTACAGCTTTCTGGCAATAGAGATAAGATAGTTGTTGACACTGAATCAATAACCTTATTGAAACAGAAGGTTAAAGGCTCCAGACGGTCTGAATCTTTGGGATCAGACAATGGTACACCCTGTACAAGGTGTTCTAAATTACACTTTGTAGAGAGGCACAAACAGAAGGCCTTCGTAAAAATGACATCAAGTAAAAGAAACACCTGCTGTTACACCATTTCTTATGGTAAGCTTTGAACACCTAGAGGAGAGACATGAGTCTGTAATGCTACCAGGTGAGGTGACTAAGAATTGCAGAAGACAGCAGAAAAATGACTAGAGATAATTATCTTACATCAGCAGAAAAACTTAAAGTAAATACCACTGAAAAAGGGTATAAATATTGAAATTTCAAATGGGATAATAGATTCACTGTAAAGGGGCAAAGCGATTCTCAGGCTTCAGAGGTGACTCTGTAAGTCTACAACTCTTTGTATCTCGGGATCAAGGTACTGTATTTGATTTTAGTGGATATCCTGAATAAGACTAAGAACTGTAAAACTGTAGCGAAGTTAAGATTTGAGAATAAGGATCTCTGATAATAAGATTGTAAAAGCTTTCTCTTTTTGGAACTGTTAATGTTGCGATTGAATCACCAACTGTAAAAATACATGATGCGGAGATGCCGGTGTTGGACTGGAGTGGACAAAAGGGAAAAGTCGCACAACACCAGGTTATAGTCCAACAGTTTTATTTGAAATCACAAGCTTTTGGAGCTGCTGCTCCTTCACCTGATGAAGGGGCAGCAGGTCCGAAAGCTTGTGATTTCAAATAAAACTGTTGAACTATAACCTGGTGTTTTGCGACTTCTCACTTTTGTAAAATACATGTCGGTTCTTTAATAAATCTATATATTTTTAGAATTGTCTCACATAATACTTCTGTATCAAACTCACAAACTCAATCTCTGTATGCTCTTTGGTGAGAAGTTGCAGAATTCTGGGGGAGTTTTCCGTACCCTCATAATATCCGGAACGTTACAGTCTAGCTAAACTTATTAAAAGTCCTATCTGGAGGACGATAACATTTTCAGGTTGTTCCTTTCCTTTAGGGAGAGATGGTCCAGATCTTTAGACCCAATTAAGTGTCTTTAGGATTCGGCTACCTCAAACTTTAGCTGAAATTGAACGCCTGGGGAATAGGCCTGATCTGGGGTCACCCTAAAGGGGCTAGGACTAGTAATAATCCCTTCAAACGGAGGTGAGATGAGGGAAAATTCATTCTATAAATACATAAGGGATGAGCTGCCTTTGGGCAAAAGTGTAAATCAGGCGATATCAGATCAGCCGCCCATTATATATCTTTCCCAATTTCCATTTCCACAATGGCGAGATGTACAATGGTCGTCTGATCCGATATCGCCCGATTTACATTGTTGGCCAAAGACAAAATCACCCCCAGAGTGTTTTACTCTTTGATTGGGCTGTGTGAAGAATGCTGAAGATTGATTACGTTGTTTAATCTGCTGAAATGGTTTGTAAGTCTCCATAACATGATTCTTGTGTAATGTCGTGAACCGCTGACACCATGGGCTGGGAATTTCCTCAGCGTTACTCCCGCTCCATCGCCATAACTTCGGCGGAAGTCCGGCGGAAACCCCGTTTACGCATGTGATGAAATAATGGCGGCGGAGCGGGAGCAACTCTGAGGAAAGTCACCCCCCATTACACCGTGGAACGAGGCTCTCTGACTGAATTGTTTCACAGGTGCTTTGCGCTGTACGTCTGTATCTTTCAGTGCTAGCTTCAACATATTTGACACACCATTAGTTTATGGGCTAATCTTTGTACTAGGCTTGTACGATTGTTTATGCCTCCACCTTTTTCAAGTGGTTTCAGACTTCCGTTTTTGCTGAACTGTTGCTCTAAGCTTTCTAAAGGGGTTGTCCCCCACCCTATTATTTCTTCTAGTGGTAAACACTGCTATTTTTGACATTGCGATCCATGAAGTGAGCGATCTGCGGTGAGTAAGAGGCAGCTCCCCCGGCGAAGTGTATTTGAAGATTGAGCCTCTGCGATGCTGTACGCTGCGATATCACACCACATCCTGAAGTAGAGTGCGGTGGTTAACCACAGCATATTTCTCATTGACACAGGTGCTTTTCTCAGCTATCAAGTCTTAGAAGATCCTTCTAAGGGAGGTTGCTTTATAGAAACATAGAAACATAGAAGATAGGAGCAGGAGTAGGCCATTCGGACCCTCGAGCCTGCTCCACCATTTAATGAGATCATGGCTGATCATTCAAATTCAGTACCCTGTCCCTGCTTTCTCCCCATATCCCTTGATCTCTTTAGCCTCAAGAAATATATCTATCTCCTTCTTGAATATATTTCATGAATTGGCCTCAACTGCCTTCTGTGGTAGAGAATTCCACAGGTTCACCACTCTCTGGGTGAAGAAATTCCTCCTCATCTCAGTCCTAAATGGCTTACTACTTAACCTTAGACTGTGACCCCTGGTTCTGGACTCCCCTGTCATCGGGAACATCCTTCCTGCATCTAGTCTGTCTAGCCCTGTTAGAATTTTATAAGTTTCAATGAGATCTCCTCTCATTCTTCTAAACTCTAGCGAATATAAGCCTAATCGACCCAATCTCTCTTCATACGTCATTCCTGCCATCCCAGGTTTCAGTCTGGTAAATCTTCGCTGCACTCCCTCCATGTCAAGAACATCCTTCCTCAGATAAGGCGACCAAAACTGCACACAATACTCAAGGTGTGGTCTCACCAAGGCCTTGTACAACTGCAGCAAGACATCTTTGCTCCTGTAGTCGAATCCTCTCGCTATGAAGGCCAACATACCATTTGCCTTCTTAACTGCCTGCTGCACCTGCATGCTTACCTTGAGCGACTGGTGCACAAGGACACCCAAGTCTCGTTGCACTTTCCCTTTTCCCAAACTATTGCCGTTCAGATAATAATCTGCCTTCCTGTTTTTGCCACCAAAGTGGATAACCTTGCATTTATCCACATTATACTGCATCTGCCATGCATCTGCCCAATCACCCAACCTGTCCAAATCATACTAGTGTTTCTCCGCATCCTCCTCACAGCACACACGCCCACCCAGCTTTGTGTCGTCTGCAAACTTGGAGATATTACATCTAGTTCCCTCATCTAGATCATTAATATATATTGTGAATAGCTGGGGTCCTAGTACCGATCCCTGCGGTATCCAACTAGTCACTGCCTGCCACCTGGAAAAAGACCCGTTTATTCCAACTCTTTGCTTCCTGTCTGCCAACCAGTTCTCTATCGAAGTCAGTACCTCACCCCCAATCCCATGTGCTTTAACTTTGCACACTAATCTCTTATGCAGGACCTTATCGAAAGCCTTCTGAAAGTCCAAATACACCACATCCACCGATTCTCCCTTATCTATTCTACCAGTTACATCCTCAAAAAATTTCAGTAGATTAGTCAAGCATGATTTACCTTTTGTAAATCCATGTTGACTTTGTCCAATCCTGTCACTGTTTTCCAAGTGCTCTGCTACTACATCTTTTATAATGGACTCGAGCATTTTCCCCACTACCGATGTCAGGCTTACCGATATAATTCCCCATTTTCTCTCTCCCACCTTTTTTAAATAGTGGGGTTACATTAGCTACCCAACAATCCATGGGAACTGTTCCAGAGTCTATAGAATTTTGGAAGATGACCAGCAATGCATCTACTATTTCTTGGGCCACTTCCTTAAGTACCCTAGGATGTAGATTATCAGGCCCTGGGGATTTATCGGCCTTCAATCCCGTCAATTTCCCTAACACCATTTCCCTACAAATACTGATTTCATTCAATTCCTCCTTCTCATTAGACCCTATGTTCCCCGACATCTCTGGGAGGTAATTTGTGTCCTCCTTTTTGAAGACAGAACCAAAGTATGTATTTATTTGGGCTGCCATTTCTTTGTTCCCCATTATAAATTTCCCTGATTCTGACTGCAAGGGACCTACGCTTGACTTCACCAATCTTTTTCTCTTCACATATCTATAGAAGCTTTTACAGTCAGTTTTTATGCAAGCTTATTCTCACATTCTATTTTCCCCATCTTAATTAATCCCTTTGTCCTCCTTTGCTGAATCCTAAACTGCTCCCAATCCTCAGGTTTGCTGCTTTTTCTGGTCAATTTATATGCCCTCTCCTTTATTCTTATGCTATCCCTAATTTCCCTTGTTCGCCACGGTTGAGTCACCTTTTTTGTTTTATTTTTATGCCAAACAGGGATGAAAAAATTCTGTAGTTCATCCATGCGATCTTTAAATGTTTACCATTGCCTATCCACTGTCAACCCTTTAAGTAACACTCCCCAATCCATCCTAGCCAACTCGTGCCTCATACCATCGTAGTTTCCTTTATTTAAATTCAGGACCCTAGTCTCTGAGTCAACTACTTCACTCTCCATCTTAATGAAGAATTCTATCATATTATGATCGCTCCTCCCCAAGGGGCCTCGCACAACAAGATTGCTAATTATACATTTTGGTAGGAAGAATGAGGACAGGCAATATAAACTAAAGGGCACAATTCTAAAGGGGGTACATAAAAAGAGAGATCTGGGGTTGTATGTTCACAAATTGTTGAAGGTGGCAGAGCAGGTTGAGAAAGCAATTGAAAAAGCGTACGGGATCCTGGGCTTCATAAATAGAGGCATAGCATGCAAAAGCAAGGAAGTTATGATGAACCTTTATAAAACACTGGTTTAGCCTCAAATGGAGTGTTGTGTCCAATTCTGGGCACCGCACTTTAGGAAGGATGTGAAGGCATTCGAGAGGGTGCAGAAAAGATTTACTGGAATGGTTCCAGGGATGAGGGACTTCATTTACGTGGATAGACTGGAGAAGCTGGGGTTGCTCTCCTTAGAGCAGAGAAGGTTGAGAGCAGATTTGATAGAGGTGTTCAAAATCATGAGCGGAATAGGCAGAGTAGGTAGAGAGAAATTGTTCCCATTGGCGGAAGGGTCGAGAACCAGAGGACACAAATTTAAGATGATTAGCAGAAGAACCAAAGGCGACATGAGGAAAAAAAATTTACTCAGCGAGTGGTTAGGATCTGGAATGCACTGCCTGAAAGGGTGGCGGAGGCAGATTCAATCGTGGCTTTCAAAAGGGAATTCGATAAGTACCTGAAGGAAAAAATTTGCAGAGCTACGGGGAAAGTTGGCGGGAGTGGGACTAGCTGAAGTGCTCTTGCAGAGAGCCGGCACGGGCTCGACGGGCCAAATGGCCTCCTTCTGTGCTGTAACCATTTTATGATTCTATGAAGAAGACTGAGGCGGACACATGACATGATTGAAATCTTTAAATTGATGAGAGAGCCTGACAATTTAGGTGTGAGCAGGTAGTTTAAGTTGAATTATGAATATATAACTACAGGAGCTGGGTAAAAATATGAAACCTTAGGACAGAGTTAAGATGAGATGAAACTTTATTTCCCTGCAGAATGCAGGCTGTGGAGGAAACTTCTGGAAAATACACACTGAAAAAGGATCCTTTTTATATTTCTTCTCAGGATGAGGGCAGCACTGGCACCTGAGGTGGTGATGGGCCGTCCCCCCTCCCAATGACCTCCCTCTCCCACACAGTTTGATATTTAGTCACTCATCTCCCACAGATTCTCCTCAGTCTGGAACAGACAATGGATGAGAAGGGACTCTCCGAACTTGGATTAGGAGGCGACGACTCAGCAACCAGATCACACCTCACTTCAGTTGAGAGAATCTCTCTTGGCCTCATTTTCATTCACTGTAATAATTCTGTACATTTTGATAAACTACTTGTGACCCAGAATCTGGGGAAGTGAGTCCAGGTTTATTATGAAAGTCGAGGAGCAGATCAAAGGCCTGAAAGTTTCACACAGAACAAAATCAGGCTTTTGCCCAGCCGTCTCGTCATATCCAGAACTGGAGCTGTGCTGGATTCGAAGGGGTTTATCATGTACAGGACTGGAGCTGTGCTGGATTCGAAGGGGTTTATCAGGTACAGGACTGGAGCTGTGCTGGATTCGAAGGGGTTTATCAGGTACAGGACTGGAGCTGTGCTGGACTCGAAGGGGTTTATCATGTGCAGGACCGGAGCTGTGCTGGATTCGAAGGGGTTTATCATGTGCAGGACCGGAGCTGTGCTGGATTCGAAGGGGTTTATCATGTACAGGACTGGAGCTGTGCTGGATTCGAAGGGGTTTATAATGTGCAGGACCGGAGCTGTGCTGGATTCGAAGGGGTTTATCATGTACAGGACTGGAGCTGTGCTGGATTCGAAGGGGTTTATCATGTACAGAACTGGAGCTGTGCTGGATTCGAAGGGGTTTATCATGTGCAGGACCGGAGCTGTGCTGGATTTGAAGGGGTTTATCATGTACAGGACTGGAGCTGTGCTGGATTCGAAGGGGTTTATCATGTACAGGACTGGAGCTGTGCTGGATTCGAAGGGGTTTATCATGTACAGAACTGGAGCTCTGCTGGATTTGAAGGGGTTTATCATGTCCAGAACTGGAGCTGTGCTGGATTCGAAGGGATTTTATCATGTCCAGAACTGGAGCTGTGCTGGATTCGAAGGGGTTTATCATGTACAGAACTGGAGCTGTGCTGGATTCGAAGGGGTTTATCAGGTACACAGATCCATTACCTTAGATGCATTCCCATAAATGTTTAAAAGAATGGAGTCAAAATGAAAGAGAAATGTAATCTCCCCATTATTGCAACGTGGCTAAAGAGGAATAAAAACAGAAAATGCTGGATGTAGAGATTAGGCCAACTAGTAGCTTATCTCTAGTCTTTCAAATAATCAGGATCGACTGCAAACCAATTTGGTGGGTATATTGTGTTTAATCAGAGTTTAAGATGGAATATAACATGCTAGTTACACAGCAAAAATGTACAATCGTGACAAGTAGCTGGTACCGATCCCGATCGGACAGACGGCTGGCGTGCGTGAATAGTTCTCTGGCTTCTGGCCTCTCTCTCTCTCTCTCTCTCTAGGGCCTTCGATGGTGAGCGTGGGATCACTCTCAAAAGAGCGTTCGACCAGCCCAACTTCTGTCTGGCTCTCCCCTCCACCGTCTGTGTGGACAAGCACTCAGGGTGTCACTTTTATTCTCTTTTTAGGGGTGGGCCTGAAGCCAATTTGTTGACAAGACCATTCAACCTATAGAGGTTCCTCTAAAACCTCATCAACCAATGACAGCTCAAGTTCTTTGTCTTGGTTCTTGATGAAAGCCCTCCCCAAAAGGGGGTCTCATTACCTCATTCAATTTGTCTTATTGTTTAATCTTTCTGAAGGTTCTTCCTTTGGAATTCGTGTCTTATCTCTCTTGTCTCTATCCTCCCTAGTTTGGAGTCGGACATGCCATTCTTGGCCATCAGATGTTCGTAACTGCTTGTTAACAGTTATTTATGTTCATGCTGTTCATGCAGCTTTAGCTATGCAAAACTAACTATTTCATTATCAGACTATTGTACCATGGAATGAATCATTAAATTCCCAAAGATATCTTCTATTCTATTCTCATGCACTGGTTAACTTACGCATTTTAAAGCAATTTTGTTAAACAAAGTCAAAATCCTACCTTAGCATTATAATATGGTTATTAGCGGTAATGGAAGAAATATAACATTGGGCCTTGGTCGGTCAAATTAGAGAAACATAAACAAGGTTGAAATCCTAACTTGAAAACAAGATTATTGATGACCGTCACACTGCAGAATGCTATAAGATCCGCAGGGAACCAAAACACAGGCAGATTCTACGCATCTATCTAATTATTCTAATACTGGTCTGAGAGACTTTCTGTCTCTAGTTCTAATACAATCATGTAAATACAGCATTACTCGCGTCACAGTTTTATCCGCAAAACCATATACATTTTGAACACCCCTGGTTTCTAACATGGAAAGCACTCAGCAGGACAGGCAGCATCTGTGGAGAGAGAAAGAGAGTTAAGCAATTACATTGTACTTGTATTGAACTTGGAATACAACTTTCTGATAATAACCAGTTAAAGTAGTATTAGAAATTCAATAGAAAGACTTCCTAAGAATTGCATCAAACAGAAACCATTGCTGTTATTGTGTTTATGATGGTTTTTGATGTAAGGAGTATCTTAAGTGGGGTCAGCCTTCGCTTTCTGACACAGTGAGCGGTTCGAATCACTCCAACACCCCTCCGGTTCCTAGACTTTGGGCTTATTTAGGGGTTGTGAACAAAATTGCAGTAAACAGGTTCTGATGAAAGAAATTTACTTTATTAAAAGAAAAAAAGGTAACAAACTTGAAACACACTTATTACTAAAACACCGATAGGGGAACACACGGTACAAGCGAGGGAAATGACAATATATCAAACAAAACCTTATCCCTCCCAAAGATCCCACTATCTGGCTAGGTTTTTGGTTTCAGGAGATCAGGGATAATGCTCACCAACGAATCCTTGACAGGATATTAGAGTCTTTTTGTTTAAAAGGACTCCGGAAGGCCCTTATGGTTTCTTCTTGCGTGCCGGTCTTCTTCCTCGTGGCTTGTGGTAAGTTTTGCTGGAGCAGGGAGAGAGAGCTGTGTCCGCGTCCTCAGTCAGTCCGAAAAAGAGAGAGATTATGGCACAGGCTTTCAAATTATACTGTTTCTTTTTCGCGCCCAAGAACCTCTTACTAAAACGAATTCCTTTTTGAATGTAAATGACCCTTGCTTCGTCCAATTGTCTAGTTTTTGGCGGGCTGGCCAGTTCCGAAGGTTGTTGCTTAGTGTTAATCGTTTTCCGATTTGAAAACACGGCCTTATCTACCAGCCAAATCTTCACCCTATTGTCCTTCTGTTGGCGGGCTTTTAAATCTGTTATCTGGATACCTGGTTAATTGGTTTTTTGATGGGATAAAGGCTCTGAAACTGTGTGATCGAAGTTATATTGTCATTGAATCGTTTTTAGATTTCCAGCATCTTGTTTGCCCCTGGGGATCCATATTTGAATGTGTTTGTGAGTTTTGCTATTGTCTCAAACAATTCCCAGACAGCTTGATCTGTTCACTGACCGGCCACACCCCTCGCAGCTTGTGTCTGTGAAAAAAATGTCTCTCCCAACAATAAGATTCAAAAAAATTAGTTTCCTCAGGTTTTCTTCTTGTGATCTTTAGGTTTTTACATCAAATCACTTCACTGAGGTCCCATCATCCCAAGTTTATATGAAATGTCCAAAAATCACTCCCTTTAGGGCTCTGTTCGAGTTTCTGGGGGATTTTGCGAAGCCTACATTGGAACATCTAAGGTAGAGACATAATTATGCATGCAATGGCTAAATTGACAGTAAAGACAGAAAGCATTCAACAGAGATATCAATAAAAACAATTAGCTTACATCAGCACGAATATTTCAAAGGATAAGCCACCAAAAAAAGAGTATAAAAATACGAGCTTTTCAGAGAGAAAGTCAGAAGTCGCTGGGAAGGCAAACGTTTCTCAACTTCACAGACACTCTCTGTAAGGTTTTAACTTTTGAGTCTCGGGTAATCAAGGTATTTGATTTTGGTGGATATTCTGGATTAAGAAATAAGTAGAAGTGTGGAAATGTAATGAAGTTAAGATTTGAGAATAAGGATCTCTGAAAATAAGAAATGTAAGCTATTTGTATTTTGAACGATTAAAGTTGCGATTGCCATAGCAGCTGTTTACTAAATGTCGGTTCTTTAATAAATCTATATATTTTTAGAATTGTCTCAAAAGTATTTCTGTATCATCTTGTGAACTCAATTTCTGCACACTCTTCACAAAGGAGTTGCAGAGTTCTGGGGGGTATTCCGGACCTTCATAACATCCGGAAGGTTACAGTCTATTTAAACTTATTAAAAGTACTATCCGGAGGGCGGTAACATCTTTAGACCGTTTCTTTCCTTTAGGGAGAGGTAGTCTGACCTTTAGACCCAATTAAGCATCTTATGGGATCCAGCTCCCGCTATCTTTAGTTGAAGGTAAACGTCTGGGGAATACGCCTGATCTGGGGTAGTCTGAAAGGGCTAGGACTTGTAATTATCCCTTCATATCAACTATTTGGACTTGAATGTAGGAAGTATGATGAAGAAGTTTGCAGATGATACATAAATTGGCCGTGTGGTTGATAAAGAAGAAGAAAGCTGCAGACTGCAGGAAGATATCAATGGACTGGTTCGGTGGGCAGAACAGTGACAAATGGAATTCAATCTGGAGAAGTGTGAGGTAATGCATTTGGGGAGGGCTAACAAGGCAAGGGAATACACATTAAATGGTAGGACACTGAGAATTGCAGAAGATCAGAGGGACCTTGGAGTGCATGTCCACAGATCCCTGAAGGTAGCAGGACAGATAGATAAGGTGGTTAAGAAGGCATTTGGGATAGTTGCCTTTATTAGCCGAGGCATAGAATATAAGAGCAGGGAGGTTACTTGAACTGAAAAACACTAGATAGACCGCAGCTAGAATACCGCATGCAGTTCTGGTCACCACATTACAGGAAGGATGTGATTGCACTAGAGAGGGTACAGAGGAGATTTAAGAGGATGTCACTTGGCTGGAGAATTTTAGCTATGAGGAAAGATTGGATAGGCTGAGGTTGTTTTCTTTGGAACAGAGGAGGCTGAGGGGAGACCTAATTGAGGTGTATAAAATTATGAGGGGCCTAGATAGAGTGGATAGGAAGGACCTATTTCCTTAGCAGAGGGGTCAATAACCAGGGGGCATAGATTTAAAGTAATTGGTCGGAGGTTTAGAGGAGATTTGAGGAGAAATCTTTTCACCCGGAGAGTGGTGAGGGTCTGGAACTCACTGCTTGACAGAGCGGGAGAGGTAGAGACCCTCATCACATTTAAAAGGTACTTGGAATGCCATAACCTACAAGGCTACGGACCAAGTGCTGGAAAGTGGTATTAGGGTAGATAGCACTTTGTCGGCCGGTACGGACAAGATGGGCCGTATGGCCTCCTTCTGTGCTGTAAATTTCTATGATTCTATGATGATGAACTTTCTATGGAGGTTACAAAGAGAAAAACCTGAGATACTTACTGTTAACCTTCAGATAATATGGAATTAAAACGCTGGGTGTGTTTTGATGAAACAAAACACATGTCCAGTTCCTTCTGTCTCTATTGGCTTTCTGAATAATCAGCCGTAACAAATCCTCTTCCTGCTTCTGGTCCTTAAAAGTTTTCTCCTCAACAGTTTTGCCATCGCTACTGATCCAAACAAGTCTCATTGATTCAGTGGCATCAGAGACAGAGCAGGTCAGGGTAACGGTGTCTCCCTCAGTCACTGCATCAGATGGTTCAGCTGTGACTGTGTAAACAAGAAAATCAGTTAGATTTTAAACAATAACTTTATCATTGAAAACAACGGCAGCATTCTGTCTCCTACCTTTAACTGTGATTAGTTTAATGGTCACATAATTAAATAACCCCAGAGAACATGTGTAAACTCCTGCATCTTCAAACAGTACGGGGACAATCCTCACACTGAAGTTCTTGCCATTGACATTTCCCACTGTGGGCACCAGTCGACTCCCAAAGTAGGTCCTGTTTACATCGATAGGCTTAGATCTGAAAGTAGAAGCTATTTCTTTCTCTTGATTCTGAAAATGACGTGACCTCCAAGTCCATTTAGTTTTAATGATCTCAGATTCAGCTTCACAAATCAGGGAGAGTTCACTGTGATCTGTGTCCGACCAAAGAGTGTGTATCTCTTATTGCATAAATCTGAAATAGAGAGACAGGAAACAAGGTGTTAGATTTATATAGCTGCTGAGATACAGATGTTCTGAATTCCCACAGGGCCATTCAGTGCCCTCCTGGCATAAGCCAGCTGGGAGTGCAGCATTGGGACAGGGAAATCAGCTGGGACCCGGATACACTGGCTGCCGGCCCAGGCTGCCTATTGTTTAAACGCCGGGTTGTGCGACAAAGTCCATCTGCCCCAAACATGGCCCCCGTCAAAGTGATGTTGTTTCCCCGTGGACTGTAGATAATCAATTTGTTAAACTGTCTCAGCAATCAGTTATCAATAAATGCCTCATACCCATTGTGATCGGCATCTTTGGTTCCCTCGGGTTGTTAACAGAAGACGGTAATATAGAGAGAGAAACATGGGCAGGCAGAGAGCTCAATCAAATGATGCAATGTCAGTCAGGCTGGAAACAGAATGTTGCAAGGGCAAGCTTGGGACAGGCTCAGAGGTTTAACATGTAGGGGGGTCGTTAGGAGTTAATAGCAAAATACTGCGGATGCTGGAAATCTGAAATAACAACAGAAAATGCTGGAAACACTCAGCAGCTCAGACAGCATCGACAGAGAGAAACAGAACTAACGTTTCGGGTCGAGGACCCTTCGTCAGAACTGGAAAAGTTCAGAGAAGTAACAGATTTTTAAGTAAGTGTGGGGCAGGGACAGGGACAGGGAGGAAAGTACAAAAGGGAATGTCTGTGATAGGCTGGAGGGCGGAAGAGATTAAAAGACAAAAGGGATGATGGTGCAAGGCGAAAGGAGAGGTAATGGGACAAGTTAAGAAACAAAGGATGTAAGGAGTTCGGGTTCAGGGTGCTTGTGCGGGGTTAGGCCTTCGTTGCCTAATACTATTGCTTGCTCTGGTCTCCGGCCAGCCTTGTTGCAATAAGCACCTGTGAGTGGTTCGACCCACTCGCCCTTACGGTTCTAACACTGGACTTAGGTGCGAGAGCAGCAATGCAGAGAAAACTCAAATAGACCCGGTTGAATAGTACGAAATGGAAACCTTTATTGCATAACGTCCAAAATCATGAAGTACATGTCATAGGCACAAATTAATGACAGTACAAGTATACATACATTCATAAAACTTGGTCCAGGGTAATGAGGATCGCACGGCACATCGTAAAAAGGGGAACACATTATATTTATCCTTAATAAAACCACCCTCCCCTATTAATACCTACACTAATCTAGATTTGTAGGATCGAGGAAACATGCTCACCACTCGTGATACTTCGGAGAATTTTAAACGAGGCACTCGGCTTGTTTTGCTGCAACACCTGACTGTCACGTGTTGGAAGGGGTCTCTGTATCCCACTTGTTTATCTTCGCTGCTCCGGCAAGCAGGCTGGGCTCCCCATTGTCATGAAGAACTCGACAGTGCTCAGACACGGTTGTAGAAGTCCAGAGAGAGACAATCAAAAGCTCACCAGTCAAGCGAGTCCATGAAGCGGCAAGCGAATAAGAGTTCAGCAGTCATCAGCCAGATAAGAGACATAAGCAAGAGTTCAGCCCGAGTCAAGAGTCGAATCAAGAGACCGATGGACATTTGTTGTCTATAGTTATAGTGCTGGGTTCCCTTATCTCCCGCTTAAATCTTAATGTTTGTCCTTTGTGTAATACTGGTGCACAAAACTCCCAGCATGGGGCGATTCTTTCCTTTAATGGGTTTCGGTAGCACCTTAAACTGGTCAACTACCCGTTAATGTTTTCCCCATTGTCGAACCGGCTAGGAGTCTCCCTGACTGGTTTTGGGGCCTCCTCGAATACTGACTTAATCACCCGTGAATGGCTCTCTCATTGTAGAGCCGTGGGGGTAGTTGTGGATTGATGTATCTGGATGGGCCTTCGATTGCCCAGTACAATGGTCCTTACTTGTGCATGGAAAACGATTCCAGCACTTATCTCTTGCTATTGTGTCGAATGCAGACAGGTTGCATCCTGTCTTTATCAGTGTTTGCTGAGTATTATCCAATCTTATACTGAAATGTTTATTCGAACGCCATCTTGTCTGCCCACTGAAAATTCTGGAAGCTTCTGCCACGAGGCTCGGCGGCCATTTTACAGGCTTCTGTGTCCTGTTTAATCATGACAGCATTTCGTTGAAATAAAACTGATGAAACAAATCTGCTTTATCTCGTTATTTCGAATCGTGATAATTGCGAATTTTACAGGATGACTCTAGATGAGGTGTAAATGGTGATGGAAGAATCATCAACAGCTAACATGTGAGGAAAAAAAAATAGTGGCCGAGGTTATGGTCTGAAATTGTTGAACTCAATGTTAAGTCCAGAGGGCTGTAAAGTGCCTAATCGAAAGATGAGGTGCTGTTCCTCGAGCTTACATTGAGCTTCGTTGGAACAGTGTAAGAGGCCGAGGACAGAGAGCTCAGAGTGGGAGTGGAGCGGAGAATTAAAGTGACAGGCGACCGAAAGCTCAGGGTCATGCTTACGGACTGAACGGAGGTGTTCCGCAAAGCGGTCACCCTATCTACGTTTGGTCTCCCAAATGTAGAGGAGACCGCATCGTGAGGAGTTAAGCTGGTTAAGTCAAGAAGTTAACCCTCTGGTTTGGAGCAGTGTAGCATGTTCATTATTTTGAACTGCTACACAAAGACATTGAACGAAGTGAATCTGATCATAACTGTTGTTCTGTATGTTCACTTGCTGTGAAATAAAGCAGTTTAACAATTCAGTACTGGCCTTGTCTCACCAAGGGTTTTTTTGGTCCACCTTCAAAATGACTAAAGATGTAGACGTGCGATAGACACAAATATCCAGTTCAGGTCACAAGGGGGGCATATTCTTACACCCTTAGCTTATGCTGTCATATAGTCAGATATTGGGCTGTATGAGAACATCCCTAAATGTAAGACACTCAGACCAGTTTTGTGAGTGAGCAGCACCACTGTACCCAAGAGAATGTCTCAGGAAAGACCTGAATCTTGTAACACCTGTGTTGTGTTCATTTAATTTGTTTGTATTTCTCTATTCCAATATAGACTGGAATGGCAGTTGCTTTTATATATTGATGGATTTTATTCTTTTTGATTCATACATGTGAATCAAAATGAATCCATTGAGTTCACCTGGTTGTTCACATCAGCTCTTAATGTCACCATTTTATATTTACACCCATGTTCCAGGGCAAAAACAAGGACGACATTCTGCAGTAAAAGCCCACAGTGGTGCCTGTGCTTGCTGTACTTTGTGTGTAATAGTTTTATATCAGTAACTATTTAACACCTACTGCAAGCTAGCTCTGGACTTACTCTGATCCACATCAACATTTGTGTTTCCAGTGAGAACAATGGAGTCATTTTCCTGCACTTCCCATGTGTACAAATCCTGATTTTCTGCTCCAACGTGTCTGACTATCAGATAAACCGTGTTATTCAGATGGATCTCATCAGTGTTGTTCCTCCTGTTCTGCTGAGATGAGTCTCTTGGTTTCCAGTGAAGACTGACTGTATCTGAGAGTCTGGAGACGGTACAACTGAGGGTGATGTCACTGCCCATTACAGGCCTCTGGGAATCTGTCTCAACTGTAAAAACAGATCAATGACGTGCAGAATAGCTTTCCATAAACTCTCTGAACTATTGCATTCAGAATTTTCTTTTCCTACAAACAGACACAGTCAGACAAATGCTGAGCAGCCGTGCTTAGTGCTGACTATGAACATTTCCCAGTTAATGGTCACTTGTCCCCCTTGGCTCCCTCATCTTCCTCATCTACATGCTGCTCCTCGGCAACATAGAATCTTTGGCCTAGAAATCCGATAATGCCGTAAACGGGAGTGGCTCCGCGGGGCGAGGTTTGCTCACACCCGTAAAAAGATCGCAGGCAGCACCGGGACTTGTTTCCGCCGGCTGATTATCCTTATTGTGGCGTTCAGCCCAGCACTGAACGCGCTGAGTGTCTGAACACCCAGCAAGGACGCTGAGGTAGGTCGGGACACGGGGCCAGGATCGGAGGGGGGTGATCGGGTCTCGGGGACAACATCGGGGGGAGGTCGGGGCCATCGGGGGGACCTGGAGGTCGGGGCCGCATTGTGGGGAGATCAGAGAGGGCCTGGAGGCTGGAGTCGGGGGTGAGGTCGGAGATGCCAATGGTAAGTACTTCACTTTTTTTCATTCGGCACTGTTTAATGTTTGTTTTCCCGGGAGTAAACATTGCTGGCACTGACTGTCACAGATGCAAGTAAATTTGCAAGAGGGAGCAGAAGCAGGCGTTAGGCCCCTTCTTTGAATATGTTAATAGCCTAACACCTGCTTCACCAATAGGCAGAAGTGAGGCGAGTGACATTTTTTCCACAAAACCGGCCTAAACAGCTGGCGCTAAGGGGCCAAATTTCAGGCCCATAGAATGATACAGCACAGAAGGAGGCTATTCGGTGCATCGTGTCTGTGCCGGCTCTTTGCTAGAGCTATCCAATTAGTTCCTCTCCCCTGCTCTTTCCCCATATCCTGTAAATATTTTCCCTTCAAGTATTTACCAATTCTCTTTTGAAAGTTACTCTTGAATCTGCTTCCACCACCCTTTCAGGCAGTGGATTCGGGATCACAACAACTCGCTGTGTAAAAGAATGTTTCCTCATGCTGAATCTGGTCGCCAATCACCTTAAATCTGTCTTCCCTGGTTACCGACCCTTTTGCCACTGGAATCAGTTTCTCATTATTTACTCTATCAAAACCATTCATGATTTTGAACCGCTCCATCAAATCTCCTCTTAACCTTCTCTGCCCCAGCTTCTCCAATCTCTCCACATAACAGAAGACCCTCATCCCCCTGGTACCATTCTAGTAAATCATCATCTTAAGACATTTGCTCAGCTTGCACATCTGTGTTGATGAAACACAGCTCTACCTTTCCACCACTTCTCTCTATCCCTCCACTGCCTCTGTGCTGTCAGATCACTTGCCTAACATCTAGTCTTGGATGAGCTGTAATTTCCTCCAGTTAAATATATGAAGACCGAAGCCATCTTCTTCAGCCCTCCCCACGAACTCCATACATCACAAGCAGCTACATCTCTCTCCCTGGCCATTGTCTCAGGTTGAAGCAGACTCTTTAGCCCTCGGCTAAGCTTCTGACCCCATATCGTCTCCATCACAAAGATCACCTACTTCCAGCTAAACATCATCCAAAGACAATGGGTCAGCTCCACATGTATATTCACGACACCGAGCTCTAACTCTCCACCACCACTCTCAATCCCTCCACTGCCTTTGTGCTGTCAGATCACTTGTCTAACATCTAGTCTTGGATGAGCTGCAATTTCCTCCAGTTAAATATTTGGGAGACTGAAGCCATCGTCTTCAACCCTCGCCACGAATTCCATACCATCGCCACCCGCTCCATCCTCCTCCAAGGCCATTGACTCAGGAATTTTAGGAGGATGGACAAAAATTGCAACAACATGCTAGTGCTAACTACCAAAATTACTAGCCCTTAGTGCATCCACTAGTTCTAATGCACAGAGGAATTTTACCCACCTGGCTGCTTTTAATGAGAGATTCATTCTGGGCTGAGTGATAGAACTGGAGGATCAGGACATCATCCCAACATTCTGTTCGGAATATTTGTGGAATTACTCACAAAAAAATCAGATGATTGAATCCTTTCCATTTGTTGTGCTACTTACCTTTGATCCCAAATATTTCATACTGTTTCAGGATTTTCTTGCTGGGCTGTGTCTGAGTCCAGGTGAACAATCTCGCAAGTTCAAAGGTGGGGTTTCTGATTCTCAGATTAAGGGTTCCCCAGTCCTCACGTATCCTCTGAGAAATGCCTGGTATATTATTGTACTCCTCGCTCCATTGTACCGCCCACCGCTGATCTTCTCTGTGAAAAAGTTCCCAATTGCTTTGTAGTTTGTTGCCCTGAGTGTGGTCTCCATTCCCAGACAATGGAGCCATTTCCAGGAATGTCTGGTCCTTTCAATACAATGCTGCCTTCCTGATGGAAAAAATAAATACAATTCTGGTTTCCTGCAAGAAAGGAGAACCAACATTTTTAAATCAGACAGCAACTTCTCAATCCGATCTGTGTAATTATTAATACTGCAGACAATTTGTTTTCATTAAGCTGTTAGTTATAATTCATTTCAGTAGTGACACAACACATTCACACACAGTTGTAAAGAAGAAAGACACTTTCCTATAGATACACTTATAATAATGGATCATTGTTTCTCAAATAGCTTCTTAACCTTCAAATGTTTAACAAAAACTTATATTTCTATTGCACTTTTGATGAAGAACACCTTCCAAGACTGTTTACACAGAGGGGGAAATAGGTAAAAGGATCAAAAGACAATAAGCAATGATGTGAAAGTTAGGAGATATGACTGAACATCGAAAAAAAATGTGTTTGGAGAATGTTTTTAAAGGGGCACGGAGAAATGGAGAGGTGGAGATATTTAGTGGTAATTTCAGACTGTGGCTGAAGGCTGAAGACCAAAGGTAGTCATGGGGGTTATGGGAAATGGTGGAGAGGGAGAGCTGAGTGTTCTCAACAACAAGTTGAACCCTGAACCTGCGCATGATGTCACCAAGATAGATAAGGAAGAGGAAGGAAATATATATTTGGATACAACCAGCTGCCTTTTTCATCCTGGTTTATTTTTTCCATTTTCACAGGTATCTAGTCTGATCATGTAACAAGGGCAGAGGAAAGCTCCAGAACTTTAGATGGACTTTCTTACCCTCCAGATGCAAAGGCAAAGGCAAATGCAAAGGCTGGAATTTTCTGTACCTGGGCGGGTCGGGTGGGGGCGGTCGTCATGGCAGGTCGCGACCCCGTTCACATTCCATTCCTCTCCTGAGATCGACTTTCCCTTAATGGCGTCTATTAAGCCCCCCTGTGCGTTACCCGGCCCTATTAAATGGTGCAGGTCTGATGGCGTCATCGAGGACGTGTTTTCAGCCGGGATATTTAAAGGAGCCATGGCCACTTTGTATTTCAAGGTTCATCTAGGATTGTGCAGGCTCTGTACTGCAGCATTGGAGTGTTCCAAACACTTAGAAACATGACTGCACAGAGGCGATGATGGGGTGACCTAATGGCCACATGTGTGTAGCTGATGATGCCTTGCACACGTGGGAAGCCAGCCAAAGTGGCGATGCCGAGCGCCCGCTCAGTAACACTGGCTTCATCACTGGCAAAGTTGATATAATTGGCTGACTTGTCAAACAGGGCATCGGTGCCCTGTGTGATGCATCTGTGGGCGGCCAACTGTGAGATGCCGCAAATGTCTGCTGCAGATCCCTGGAAGGAGCCTGAGGTGAAGAAGTTGAGGACGCTGGTGACTTTGACAGCCACTGGTAAGGCATGTCCACCCGCTCCTCGGGGCTGCAGGTTTTCCCCAGCAATCTGCAAATGTCTGCGATGACCTGCCGTGATAGCTTGAGCCTCCTTTGGCACTGCTGCTCAGTCATGTTGAGGAAGCTCATCCTCTGCCTGTATACCCTGTGTTGTGGGTATCGTCTCCGGCGTATTGCAGCTCTGATGCCCTCTGTCCTGTGCAGCATCAGGTTGGTGAGGGGAAGGTTGCTGGTGTGATTGTTGGTGCTGCTGGTGTGATTGTTGGTGCTGCTGGTGTTGGGGCTCATCGTGGTCCAATTCTGAGGACCAAGGTGAGACAGTATAAACGGCACCCATAGAAACATAGAAACATAGAATCTAGGAGCAGGAGTAGGCCATTCGGCCCGTCGAGCCTGCTCCGCCATTCAATACGATCATGGCTGATCATCCAAATCCAGTACCCTGTCCCTGCTTTAATCCCCACAGTACACATATCCCACCCTACCCCCGTAACCCCACGTATTTAATTCCCCCTAACACTAAGGGTCAATTTATCATAGCCAAATCAACCTAACCCACACATTTTTGGACTGTGGGAGGAAACCGGAGCACCCGGAGGAAACCCACGCAGACACGGGGAGAATGTGCAAACTCCACACAGACAGTCACCCGAGGTCAGATTCGAACCCGGGTCTCTGGCGCTGTGAGGCACCAGTGCTAACCACTATGCCACCGTGTTGCCCATTTTTTTTTTAAAGGGAACGTTTCACGAATTTGCGTGTCGTCCTTGTGCAGGTGCCATGCTAATCTACTCTGTATCTTTCCTAACTTTAGTTCATGTGCTGCGGAGGCTTATGTAATAGATGGCAGGTCAGTAGAGATGACAGAAGCAATCTGTCAATGGTGTGATAGATGCTATCAATGAGGTGACAGTGGATCCCAACTTTGCAGAAAACACTTGCAACCTCTGGAAAGCTAAATCTGTGCTGACAATGCACTCAGCAATAGCACCTGCCCTAGTAAAGTAACGAGATGTCAGGTGGGAGTATTTATTGTGCTTTTCATGCTGTGCACTAATGAGCTGGATCAATGGCCACTGAACTTCCGCCTCAGGTTCACAGAGGTGGTTCCCGAGCTGCGTGATTCCCGTGTTCATCCAGGGACATTTGATAGGTAGGGTTAAAAAGACAATTAAGGGTCTGACAAGTACTAATAATCATCTAAATTAGCTCGGCTGCCTCTGTCGTTAGGGTCGCTGCCGCGCTGGCAAACGTGGCAGAGGGAAAGGTGCGTAGAGGCAGGATGACGGCGGGTTCCCGACCAGCTCCAAGTTATTTCAACTTTCACTCCTGACCCGCCTCCAATCGCACCGCACGGACAGCCACAAACTTCCAGCCAAAGAGTTCATGGACTGTTTTGTCCAAAATCAAGGCAGCCTCTGCCTCCTCTGCTCCCTCCTCTCCCCCATCTTACACACTGCTTAGCAATCGAGGAGTAGATGAGGGAGACATTTGCTGATCTCCCAAGGGTTGCTAAGATAAACCTGCGCACACTTTGCCTCCTTTTGCAATCTTACTTTTACAATGCAGGCTATCAGCACTTCACTGCAAGCTTGAAGGAGCATCAAGGTGGGAAATTGCAAAGATCTCTGGCAGCTGTTCGCCCACTTTCCAAATGCCCATTAACATTGCACATCTAAATGCACATCGAGCATGCTGCCAACACAAGTTATCTGCACACTGCATGTTCACAAACTCACATATGTGGATGCTCGGCTTGGCTCCAGGGTGGCATTGTCTCTGCTTTTTCCAGTTGCAGCTTACAGAATTCTGAACATGAAGAGATTTGTACCTGAAAGGGACCTCAAGTGCTCACTGACTAAATTCAGCAATTCCGCACTCGCAGTGTAACTTTTTTTAGATCAAAGTTGGGAAGAAGCTGTTTCCTTTGTTTTTCCCGTTAAAATCAATGCTCCTGAATCCCCTGGGACATTTTGTCACTTCCCATTATCTGCCAGTGGAGTTCCCAAATGAGTTAATCTACATATATTACAATGCAGGCCAGTGGCTCTGCAGCCTCGAGTTTAAGAACATAAGAACATAAGAAATAGGAGCAGGAGTAGGCCAATCGGCCCCTCGAGCCTGCTCCGCCATTCAATAAGATCATGGCTGATCTGATCCTAACCGCCAATCTACTATCTATCACAGAACCATCTCCTGCATCTAACAGAATTGCACACACGAAATAGGAGCAGAATCAGGCTACACAGTCCCTGGGCCCGCTCCACTACCCACAGGGCCATGACCGATCCGAACCTAGACTCATGTCCAAATTCCTGCCCGCTCCCCGTAACCCTTAATGCCCTTTACTTCTAGGAAACTGTCTATTTCTGTTTTAAATTTAATTAATGTTGTAGCTTCTACAGCTTTTTGTGGCAGCATATTCCATGGACCTACCACCCTCTGAGTGAAGTAGTTCCTCCTCATCTCAGTTTTGAAAGAGCAGCCCCTTATTCTAAGACTATGTCCCCTAGTTCTCGTCTCACCCGTCATCGGGAACATCCTCCCCGCATCCACCCGATCCAACCCCTTCACAATCTTATATGTTTCAATAAGATCGCCTCTCATTCTTCTGAACTCCAATGAGTAGAGTCCCAATCTACCCAACCTCTCCTCATATGACCACCCCCTCATCCCCGGGATTAACCGAGTGAACCTTTTTTGCACTGCCTCGAGAGCAAGGATGTCTTTCCTTAAGTAAGGACACCAAAACTGTATGCTCTTGCGCTCACAATGCACGAGCCCTCAGTTAGAATGAGAGTGATGAGGCACCGATGTTTCCAGGATCAGCTGAGACAGGCAGAGAAGAAGAGTTTCTCTGAGCCTGAATAGTGGAGATTTTCAATTGCAATGTTTGCAGCTGGGAATGACTTTTTGCTGTGATTGTTTTTGGCATTCTGCCTCAGTATTCTGATTGGTTTTCTGACCCAGAATCAATCAATGAAAAAAACTTGCCCTGTCTCAGTCTGTTTACCAAGAGTGTAGTTGAGACACAGACCAGGTACGTTCCAAGCTCAATCTCAGGCTGTGCTGAGTTTTTTTTTCATTCACGGGATGTGGGCGTCGCTGGCAGGGCCAACGTTTATTGCCCATCCCTAATTGCCCTTGAGAAAGTGGTGGTAAGCCGCCTTCTTGAACCTGTGTGGTCCGTGTGGTGAAGGTACTCCCACAGTGCTGTTAGGTAGGGAGTTCCAGGATTTTGACCCAGCCACGATGAAGGATCGGCGATATACTTCCAAGTCAGGATGGCGTGTGACTTGGAGGGGAACTTGGAGGTGGTGGTGTTCCCATGCGCTTGCTGTCCTTGTCCTTCTAGGTGGAAGAGATCGCGGGTTTGGGAGGTGCTGCCGAAGAAGCCTTGGCGAGTTGCTGCAGTGCATCTTGTAGATGGTACACACTGCAGCCATGGTGCGCCAGTGGTGGAGGAAGTGAATGTTTAAGGTAGCAGATGGGGTGCCAATCAAGCGGGCTGGTTTGTCCTGGATGGTGTCGAGCTTCTTGAGTGTTGTTGGAGCTGCACTCATCCAGGCAAGCGGAGAGTATTCCATCACACTCCTTACTTGTGCCTTGTAGATGGTAGAAAGGCTTTGGGGAGTCAGGAGGTGAGACACTCGCCGCAGAATACCTAGCCTGTGACCTGCTCTTGTTGCCACCGTATTTATGTGGTTGGTCCAGTTAAGTTTCTGTTCAATGGTGACCCCCAGGATGTTGATGGTGGGGGATTCGGCGATGGTAATGGTGTTGAATATCAAGGGGCAGTGGTTAGACTCTCGCTTGTGGAGATAGTCATTGCCTGGCTGTGGCGCGAATGTTACCTGCCACTTATCAGCCCATGTCTGAACATGGTGCAGGTCTTGTTGCATGCGGTCATGGACGGCTTCATTATCTGAGGAGCTGTGAATGGCACTGAACTTTGTGCAGTCATCAGCGAACATCCCCATTTCTGATCTTATGTTGGAGGGAAGGTCACTGATGAAGCAGCTGAAGATGGTTGTACCTAGGACACTGCCCTGAGGAACTCCTGCAGTGATGTCTTGGGGCTGTGATGATTGATCTTCAATCACCACAACCATCTTCCTTTTTGCTAGGTATGACTCCAGCCAGTGGAGAGTTTCCCCCCACCCCCGCCATTCCCATTGACTTCAGTTTTACTAGGGCTCCTTGATGCCAGACTCGGTCAAGGGCAGTCACTCTCACCTCACCTTTGCAATTCAGCTCCTTTGTCCATGTTTGGACCAAGGCTGCAATGAGGTCAGGAGCAGTGTGGTTGTGGCGGAACCCAAATTGGGCATCAGTGAGCAGGTTATTGGTGAGTAAGTGCCACTTGATAGCACTGTCGATGACACCTTCCATCACTTTGCTGATGATTGAGAGTAGACTAATGGGGCGGTAATTGACCGGATTGGATTTGTCCTGCTCATTGTGGACAGGACATACCTGGACAGTTTTCCACATTTTCAGATAGATGCCAGTGTTGTAGATGTACTGGAACAGCTTGGCTAGAGGCGCGGCTAGTTCTGGAGCACAAGTCTTCAGCACGATAGCCGGGATGTTGTCGGGGCCCATAGCCTTTGCTGTATCCAGTATGCTGAGCTGTTTCTTGATATCACATGGAGTGAATCGATTTGACTGAAGACTGGCTTCTGTGATGGTGGGGACCTCAGGAGGAGACCAATATGGATCATCCACTCGGCACTTCTGGCTGAAGATGGTTGCAAACGCTTCAGCCTTGTCTTTTGCACTCACTTGCTGGGCTCCACCATTATTGAGGATGGGGATATTCATGGAGCCTCCTCCTCTCCTCCTCCCGTTAGTTGTTTAATGGTCCACCACCATTCACGATTGGATGTGGCAGGACTGCAGAGCTTTGATCTGATCCATTGATTGTGGGATCGCTTAGCTCTGTCTATAGCATGCTGCTCCAACTTTTTAGCATGCATGTAGTCCTGTGTTGCAGCTTCCCCAGGTTGGCACCTCATATTTAGGTATGCCTGGTGATGCTCCTGGCATGCACTTCTACACTCCTTATTGAACCAGGGTTGTTCCCTTGGCTTGATGGTAATGGTAGGTTGAGGGATATGCCAGGCCATGAGGTTACAGATTGTGGTGGAATACAATTCTGCTGTTGCTGATGGCCCACAGCGCCTCATGAATGCCCAGTTTTGAGCTGCTAGATCTGTTCTGAATCTATCCCATTTAGCACGGTGGTACTGCCATATAACACGATGGAGGGTGTCCTCAGTGTGAAGACAGGACTTCATCTCCACAATGACTGTGCGGTGGTCACTGCTACCAATACTGTCATGGACAGATACATCTGCGACAGGTAGATTGGTGAGGACGAGGTCAAGTAGGTTTTTCCCTCGTGTTGGTTCTCTCACCACCGTCGCAGGCCCAGTCTGGCAGTTATGTCCTTCAGGTCTCGGCCAGCTCGGTCAGTAGTGGTGCTACCGAGCCACTCTTGGTGATGGACGTTGAAGTCCCCCACCCAGAGTATATTCTGTACCCTTGCTACTCTCAGTGCTTCTTCCAAGTGGTGTTCAACATGGCAGAGCACTGATTCATCAGCTGAGGGTGGGCGGTAGGTGGTAATCAGCAGGAGGTTTCCTTGACCATGCTTGACCTGAAGCCATGAGACTTCATGGGTTTCGGAGTCAATGTTGTGGACTCTCAGGGGCACTCCTTCACGGTGGTGAAGGTGATGGAGGAGTTTGGGACATTGGCTGAAAGATATGATTCTGTGAGTATGACTATGTCAGGCTGTTGCTTGACTAGTCTGTGGGCCAGTGATTGGGACAGCTCTCCCAATTTTGGCACAAGTCCCCAGATGTTGGTGAGGAGGACTTTGCAGGGTTGACTGGGCTGGGTGTGCCGTTGCCGTTGCCTTTGCCGTTGCCGATGCGGAGTGGTCCGTCTGGTTTCTTTTCTTTCATCGGCCATTTCAGAGGGCAGTTAAGAGTCAACCACATTGCTGTGGGTCTGGTGTCACATAAAGACCAGACCAGGTAAGGATGACAGATTTCCTTCCCTGAAGGATATTAGTGAACCAGATGGTTTTTTTTCTGACAATCCGATAGTTTCATGGTTACCATTACTAACACTAGCTTTTTATTCCAGATTTATTTAATTAACTGAATTTAAATTCCCCAGCTGACGTCTCTGGATCATTAGTCCAGGCCGCTGGATTACTAGTTCAGTGACATTACCATGACGCTATCATTCACACTGTATTGCAATGTTATATTTACACCAATGTTCCCGAGAGAAAATAAGGTCCCAGTCTGTAGTAAAAGCATATGCTGTCTCTGTGCTCCCTGTACTTTGTGTGTAACAGTGTTATTTCAGTAACTATTTAATATCTACTGTAAGGTAGTTCTGGCCCTACCCTGATCCACACCAATAGTTTTGATGCTATTTTAATAACAGAGTCTTTTTTCTGCACTTCACACAAATGCAAATTCTTATCTTCTACTCCAAAGTTCCACTCTCAGCTTTTCCCCTCTTCCTCCTCCAAAGCCCCACTCCCAGCCTCTGTCATTTCCCTCTGCCCACCATCTCTCCTCTACATTGCCATCATTTCCATCCTTCCCTCTCCGTTCATGGCCATTGATTCCCTGCCCTTCCCTCTTCCCTCAGTCCTGCTCCCAGCTGAATGCTTATTTGAAGCCTAGAGTATGCAGCAGCTGGAATCACTTCAAATAGCAGCAGAACTCGGTTAGAAGTGTCATTGAGGGGAGAGAGGCCAGTTTTTTGTTCAATGCTGATATGTGCACCAGGCCCCCATATGCTGATTGTAAGCATGAAGTGCTGATGGTTGACATGTATGACTCCACTTTATATGTAACAGTTTTATTTCAGTAACTCTTTAATATCTACTGTGAGGTAACTGCACTTACCCTGGGCCACAGAAAAATCTACATTTCCAGGGAGAATAATGGATCCATCTTCCTGCACTTCACACGCGTACAACTCCTTATCCTCTACTGCTACATGTTTGACTATCAGATAGACTGTGTTATTTAGTCGGATCTGATCAGTGTTCCTCCTGTTCTGCTCAGATGAGTCTCTCTGTTTCCATTGAAGACTGACTGTATCTGAGAGTTTGGAGATGGTACAGCTGTGTGTAACGTCACTGCCCACCACAGCACTCTGTGGACTTGACTCAACTGTGAAAAACAGATCAATAAGATTTAGTGTAAGTAGTGACATGTACAATCCAACTATTAGGTTCTAACTGACCGTAGGATGTGCCCATCATCAGCACTTGTACCTTGCTGCATTAAAGAGTCAGGCCAGATTACACACAAGTGCATTTTGTCAGTAGAATAACTCAGTGAGTCTGAAAATTCTCAGTCCAGCTCTGCCAGCGTGAATGAGCCAGAGTGCGGCCGATGACCTTTACCCCTGACCCTGCTGGAGTATCCGGGGTCAGGTTAAGGTTACATGGTTTGGATGACATTTGGGGAAGCCGACACCACAATGGACAGGTGATGGAATCTCACCAGAGGAGGGTGTGATGGAAATGTAGCGCCCATATTATCAGACATGGAGAAGGCTCCAGTCCCACTCTGTTCTCAATGTGCCTCGCACACTTCAGTAAGACCACCCAACACACGCACTGGGAGCCTGTGCACAAAATCCACGCCAAAAGTCATTCCGTTATTTAAATGAGTGGGCTCCCAAAATGCTCCTGAGCAGAGCTCCAATCATTGAGCGTCCATGAGGAATGGCACTTCAGGAGAGGCTTGTTCTAAAAATGCCCACCCTGACTTTCAGTCCCACCTACAACATGACAAGTAAGAATCAAATCTTCAACAGGGACTTTATTCCCAATGCCAGGCCAAAAAAATTAAAATACTTTTTAAAAGTTATAAAAATAAACTTACCTTTCTTTAAAGTATCTAAAAAAGATAAACCTGTTGAAATTTTTTTTAAATTATACTTAATTAACCACTTACCTTGTTCAAAACGGGTCTTACGCCTCCTTTTCATTAGCGTAGTATCATCAATACTTACCCTTGCGTAGAAATCTGAAAAAAATCTAAGTGTGCTGCGTGCGCTGCCTCTAGCGCGCACGCGGTTCACTTGGGAACCGCACCCTTCACCATACCGGAAGTTCCGGTTTCCTGCGCATGCGCCGTGCATGCAGGAAACCGGCACTTCGGGAAGCAATACGGGTGAGTACGGACTGTGTACTCACCCGGGATGGGCCGAATTTTTGGGCCAATGTCAGGCTAAAATAATGGTGGCATCCATTAGCTGCTGGCGCCCAACACTCTGGTGCCCGACCCGTGTGACATTCCCCGTGTACCACACACTATGTACCATGAGTGCCACTAACAAATGTAAATGAGTTGACTTTCTATTACGGTCACCTCATTCTGGTGCAGTTTGAGCCAACACCTCAGGAGCAATGGTCCAGGCCCAATACAGTCACCATCATATTTTGGCCACTACGACATTTCAGGATTGGATTATATTTTGTATCAAGTACATTTGACAGTGACCTCAGCCTCATTTAGATGTTAATAACATCAACCAACCAGGAAGTGTAGCTGTTTAGCAACATCCTTAGTTGGCAGAAACTAAAGATTTTGATTTATTTATACTAAAGTTTTTAAATATTATTGAATTGACACAATTTATCAGTTTTTCTCTGCCATGTTCCCCTTGCTTTCCTGAAGGCATTAACTTTTTGGTACAGTACAAGTTCCAGGGACACTTGACTTCCTCTGGGACCTCAACCAAGTGACACATCTAACAGGTTCACTGGACAGCAATCAGGAGCAGCGATACTGGCCAATCTTATTCCTGTCACATCGTGCTGAGGCTTATTACTACAAGGGATCTATTGATTTGGTAACAGAATTCAGTACATCTTACGGAAAGTGAGCCAGGGTACAGACCATAATACTCTCTGTGGGGTAGATTCCTCGGTTTGCTATTTCTGGCGCAATTTTCAAACCATTTTTATTCATGTTGACCATTTCAGGAAGAACAACGAACAAAATCTTTCCCCTGGTTGTTTTAATGAGAGATGCTCTCTGCACTGGGTGATATAAATCTCACGTGATCCTGGCAATCTCTCATCTGTAGATGTAAAATTATTTTTGGAGATTCATATTAATGAACCTTTTCTAGCATTTGTCCCACTCACCTTTGATCCCAAATATTTCATACTGTTCCAGGGTTTTATTACTTGGCTGTGTTTGAGTCAAGATAAATGATCCCGCAAGTTTAAATGTGGGTTTTCTAATTCTCAGATTAATGGAACCACCATCCTGCAATGTCTTTTCGTACAACTCCTTGTTTCCAATGTGATCGTTCCATTGTGCGCCCCACCAGCGCGAACTCCCTTTGTGAAAAGTAACCAGTCGCTGGATTTCTTGCCCTGAGTGTGGTTTCCATTCCCAGACAACAGGGCCATTCCCAGGATTTTCCGATCCTTTTAACTGAAAGTCACCTCGCTTATCCAAAAAATAAATATGATTTGGTTTTCCTGTTAGAAAGAGGAACAATGTAAACATTTTAAATCAAATCACAACTCCTTAATCTCATATTTGTAATTATTTATATTGGAGTTCATTTTATACAGTCATATTTTTATATTCAACTGAACATGTTGCCTTCACTGCAGACACTATTACAGAGAAAAACAGAACAATTCCATTACACATTCAGTGTATCTATTGCTAGAATTATCAGAACATACATCATTACTACAAAAAATAACTAAAGTAAAAAGAGTGCACATGGTTCATTCATGTTACAGAAAATAAAAGCTCCAAATCTCCTCCTGACTCCTGGTCTACAGGGGGCATTATCAGGTGGGCAGGAGCTCAGGGAGAGAAATTGGGGCAGGATACGGTTATGTCGAGTCTCCACCCTGTTTGTCCTGTGACAGGGTTTCCAAAGGTGGGCGGAGATCAGGCGGTTCCTGCGTCCGCCCCCCACCCACCTTGTCTGAAGAGACACGTTACAGAGATAAAGCAGCACTTGGTTTTCGTGCATGTGCAGCTCATGTGGAAACCGAGAACCTGCGGGGTACTTACGGCCGTGTACGCACCACGTACGCCGTCATAGACCCCGGAAAATCCAGGTCATTATTTTGTTCCATTGCTGGAATCTGAAAAGGGAACTTACACATCCTGTTTAAAGGAGCAGGGACATGAAAATAAAGACTTTACTTGCTTTCTGAATACTAGGTGTGTGAATTCATTAAACACTATGATAAAGTGAAACAACGGCCGAAAAATTGTGGTCGGCGGTGTAGCTACGGAGTACGCCGCCGACCTATGAAAAGATATACAAACTTACCTTGTGCGAGGCCCAGAACGGAGACTTGCTCTTCTGTGCTGCAGAGCTCTGCGCAGCGTATGACATCAGGGAGGCGGCACGCAGCGTACAGCCTATGCGTAAGGGAAGACACGCCCACAAAACCTGCCAAAACTAAGCCACGCCCACAGAAACGTCTCTCAGTCTCTTCCATTGAAATTACATTTTAAAAACTTTTTAAAACTTCTAAAGACTTCTGAAACTTTTAATTAAACTGGTACTTGGACTTATTTCATATATCAGCATTTTGGTTTTGTTTCATCCAAACTCACAATCTTTTAGTCCCTATGTTTACAACTTTCTGTTTTGATACTCAGTAAAGGTCTAATACTCCGACAAGTAATGTTGTTGAACTTCAGAAAGAGATTCCCAGCCATATATTCAATGTTAATTTTCAGAATTAAAATATATTATTTAGTCCTCATTTAGACTGGTAATAGATAAATCTATTTTCCATATTTATATCGATATATTGTTTGTTACGTTGTTCATTTTTGAGTTGAAAGGACAGAATTGGTCGCTGAAATCTGATAGATGTTCACTTTATTTAACTTTCTTATTCAACTTCCCAAGTAATTAAAGTGAATACTTTCTATCTGCCTCCCTGTCTGGCCTTCTGTGTTTCTAAAGGATATTTATTCGTGAGCAATCAATTTAATTTTCAGAATTTAACTGCATGTAGAATAGAGTATGCTAAATAATGTGTTCACATGAAACTTGCAAAAATAACTAAAGAAATCTTTAACTACTGTTCGATTGTAGGATTTGGACGTGTGCCCTCCGTTTAATGATATAAAGCTAAAGTACACGAAAGATAACAACCCCTCGCTACACACTGTGGAAACAAAACTAAAAGTTATCCTAGAAATCTTGAATTGATTTCTGCTTAAAAGTCTGAGCAAAGTCAAACATTCTGAGGGCACGCACTGCGCTGTGAGAAGAGTGTTTTGACTACAGGAGATGTTTTTATCCAGGCTATTTGAACATGGGTGCTCACTGTGATAACTATGTTCTTCGTAACACAATGCCACAAATATTTCCTTGTGTGCTTGTGTACATCTGTTTCACTTTGTATTAAAGGTCAAGCTGGAAAAATTTTACTCTTTTGATTCTAGTTTGCCATTCGAAACACAAAGAAACTGAACATCAAACCAGCTGGCATTTTGCTGCAGAAAAATCGTAGCGTCATTTCACAGATTCAGTCTCTTTCCCTGTAAGAAATATACATATAGATATAGATATAGATATAGCACCAGAAAACCACCAGAAGTAAAACCGAGGCACATTTCCTGAATATGTTTAACACTTCAGACTGTGAAGAAAAGAAATGAGGTAAAAGAGCTTTCCAAATTATTTCCCCATTCTAACTTGGAACTGTAAAATGTCCAATAAACATCTTCAGTAAATTTCTTCATAAACTTCTTCTCCACCTCTTCCTGTGAGAAGTGTATTAAAAGTTACTCATCCTAATAAACAATGGACCATGCAAAATCCACCTCTTATCCACCAGCCACATAGACTTTCCAACTGAAAATAAAGTCATTGAAGTAGAAATAAAAAGTGAAATGTAATTACCAATTGTCAGAAGAATGGACAAAATGTACACTAGCAAAAGTTTTCTCCACTAAAATTTTCACTTATACGTAATTAATTAAAACTGATCAGAAAATTTATGAATGTTATACAAATGACTATGAATTAACAGCAATTAACATTTTCTTGTTCACTGCTGCTCCATTTATTGATAATGTCTATATAATAACATGCTTTCAATGGCATTATTATCACCGAATCCCCCACCAGCAACTTCCATGGGATCGCCATTGACCAGAAACTCAACTGTACCAGCCATATAAATGCCATGGCTACTAGCGCCGGTCAGATGCTGGGTTTGCTGTATCAATTCACTCCCCAAAACCTCTCCACCATCTACAAGGCACAAGTCAGGAATGTGATGGAATACTCTCCAATTGCAAGAAGCTCGACACTATCCAGGACAAGCGGTCCGCTTGATTGGCAACATATCCACTACCATAAACATTCCCGCCTTGCACTACTTGCGCACCGTGGCTGCAGTGTGTCCAATCTACAGGACGCACTGCACAACTCGCCAGGCATTTTCGGCAGCACCTCCAGAACCTGCGATCTCCACCACCTAGAAGGACAAGTACAGCAGGTGCATGGGAACACCATCACCTTCAAGTTCCCCTCCAAGTCACACGCCATCCTAACTGGACATATATCGCCGTTCCTTCATTGTCGCTGGACCAAAGTCCTGGAACTCCCGACCTAAAAGAATTGTGGGAGCACCTTCACACATGGACTGCAGAGGTTCAAGAAGAAGGCCCACCCACACCTTCTCAAGGGCAACTGGTGATGGGCAAAGAATGCCAGCTTTACCAGCAATGCCAATATCTCAAGAATAATTTATTGAAAGAAATTTTTGCTGTGCATTTTTTTTAAAAAACCTTTACAAGGCTTTTTAGCCCCCCAGTGAACGGATATTACAGGGCACCACCTTCACAAGGGCATAAGAAATAGGAGCAGGAGCAGGCCATTCAGCCCCTCGAGCCTGCTCTGCCATTTAATGAGATCATGGCTGATCCGATTTTGGCCTCAACTCCACTTTCCTGCCCGCTCCCCATAACCCTTGACTCCCCTGTTGCTGAAAAATCTGTCTATCTCAGCCTTGAATATATTCAATGACTCAGCTTCCACAGCTCTCTGGGGTAAAGAATTCCAAAGATTCACGACCCTCTGAGAGAAGAAATTCCTCCTCATCTCCATCTTAAATGGGTGCCCCCTTATTCTGAGAATATGCCCTTTTATTCTAGATTCTAAAATCAAGGGCATTTAGGGATGGGCAATAAATGCTGGCCTTGCCAGCGACACCCACATCCCATGAATGAATAAATTAAAAAAAAACAACCTGATGTAAAATAATATAAACTACAGGTCAGGATTAGGGTTAAAAGAAGTAGTTACCAAAAGGAAAGGTGTGTTCATCACTAACACTGAGCCAAATCTGAGTCCGCTTAGTTCGATCACACCTGTGCACCAATATATTTTGCTTGTCAGTTGTGCGAGCTACTTGGTAATTTCCCTCAGGTTGGTGCACTCTATTAAGCAATTAAATTATTTGTCTTGAGATTGCATATGATTTATATCAGCAACCTGGAGTTGGAAGCAGCCTATCTGGGTCTGGGACCAAAAAAATCCCAGCATGCAGTCCCTGTTTTAAGGGCACAAAATGGCGTCCTGTTCTACCAAAATGGTGGGCAGCAATGTCCTTAGGATGGAATGATCGGTCTCCATTGACCATAAACATCTTCATTTGTCCCAGGTTTGACTCCAAACACTGGAGAGTATTCCCCCTGATCCCCATTGACTTCAGTTTTACTGGGGCTCCTTGGTGCCACACACGGTTAAATGTTGCCTCGATGTCAAGTGCAGTATATAAATGAATGTTATTTCTCTCTAATGCGTGTCTGCACACAAATACACGTGTGTGTGTGTTTGTGTGTGTGTTTGTGTGGAAATGGGTTGGAATGAGGTTAGAGGAACACCATTCCTTCTAAAAGATCAATGACCCGTACTTTCCTATCACAGACCTCCTGTGGGCGGAGGCCTACGATCTGGAAAAATCTGCGCCCTTACCTGAGGGCTCCCGGGACACACACGCTTCCGCTCCTGGGCCTCTCCAAACTTGAAGTGCGCAGGGCCCACGTATCCCAGAGGCGCATGTAGTGCACAGCATCCCTGGGATCACGTGGGCAATGGGGAGCCAATCACAGAAGCGAATCTCCCTTCATACATTTGACAGGAAGACCTGTCAAATATATGAATGGAGATCAATGAAAAAACATACTAAAACTTTAAATAATTTTTTAAAAATCACATTTTTAAAATGACTTGAAATTACAATAAATTAAGTATTTTAAACAAAAATTTATTTTTTAAAAAATAATTAAACTTACCTATTTTTAAAGTATTTTTAAATGATAAATCAGTGAAATTTAAAAAAAAATTTCAACTCTTATCCTGCTAAAAGCAGGCCTTACGTCTGCTTTTACCAGGCGTAAGAATTGTAAGGGTTTTCTGTGGGTGGAGCGTCTCCAAAAAGCGGAACTATCCGCCTGCAGAGGCCCTTCTCCAGGGCAGCCGAAGGATCTGTCAAGAGCATTCTTGACAGATCGGAAATGCCGGTTTTCAGCGCATGCGCAGTGCATGCCTGAAACCGGCATTTCCGATGTCCCTATGGGTGGGTACACAGCGCGTACACACCCGTAGGGATCGGAATATCCGTCCCAATGTCTTTTTGTGTTTATTCTCTCAGCTGTAATTCTTGTTCCTCTACATCTCAGGCAGAATTGTAACAAATAAATGATTACCTCCAAGATTAGGCTCTTTTGGATGGATACAAAGATAATTGCTCACTATAATCTTCAATGCCATCCGTCCTTTCTATGGAGACATTGAAGATTACATCACAGAAGAACTTGTCCCGTTGTGTCTGCCAGCACCTGCTAGAACAATCCAAAAACCAATCCCACTGCCTGTGGGTGCAATTAAAATCATTAGTGGCTTGTTTACAGCCACTTAACCAAGCTTTTCCCCAGCTATTTGAATATGACAGGTCGCCCACCAGTTTCCCGCTGTGCCGAGACCTCGTCTGTAAAGTTGAGGTGGGAGGTCAGTGGCCATTGTTTCAGCTGATGAGTTGACAGCTTCAAATGTCAAGTCAAATCTCCCAGCTGATTGAGAAATGTTCCCTTCACCACTAGCTTCTCTAAAGTGTATTTCCACTACAGATTCAGAATGCTGCAAGTCTTTACACAAGTCTCCATCCAGTCTGACCTCATTACCTCTCCCACCATTGACAGATGGCTTCTGTCATTTCTACTTCCCCTGCCATCTATTCCATCAGCATCACTGCACTTTATAATCTCTCACCTAGGTCTGCAGAATCCCACCACAATCAGCCCCAACTCCAGCATCACTAGGCACATTGGCAGCACCAACAACAACACCAACCTTCACCACAAACAGCTGACGCTGCACAGGACAGCGGGCATCAGCACACGAGCATATTGCCCGGGATGGCCTCATCATGGCCAGATTTAGTTAACTTTACACTGTAACTATATGGCTGTCACATGATGCACCAGGTTGGCACCACCCCTCACCAACACCATAAAGCATCCCTACAATGTCCAAACCATTCCTTTCACACTCATGAACATTGCGGGGGGTAACGTTATGTCTCACAATTCACTGCAACCCACTAAGCCACTTCCAAACAAATCTGTGCACACAAATCTGTCCAAGAACTCAAAGTGTTGAAAATAAAGGTTTCAATATCTGCCACCACATTAACAGAAACTTTACATGAACATTGCATAAAACACCCTTGTGTGTTGTTAGTTGGTATGATTGCACTAGGATGAGGATGAGTGTGAGGGGTGGCTAGTGAGATGGGGAAGTGATAATGTAGATAGAGAGGGATGGGTGGAGGCGCAAGTATAAGTTGGTGTGTGTAAGGATGTGCAGGAGTAGGTTAGGGAAGGCAGAGTGATGGGGATGTGATGAGAGGCACAGCAGGATGAGGTTGAATGTGGCATTGTGCTAATGTTTCGTGATCTACTGAGATCATTGAAACGTTTGCGCCACTGCATCTAGGTCCTCCTGACAACATCCCTGCTTGTGCCGTCCTGTGCAATGTGCAACCAGGCTGTGTTGATCTCCTAGGGAGGTCTTCTCCACCCATGGGAAGGGAAGAGGATCTCCCTGTGTACTGTGACTCCATCCATATGCTTATGGAGGGAGTTCTGGGAGAGCTTGGGTACAGCCCTGTGCCGTGCTTGTCAGTGTTTGCAGCACCTCAATGCTATAGAACACTGACAGTACAAAAGTCAAATTAAAGTTGGCCATGGTCCCTTTAAGGAAACCGGCTGAGGACGCATCATCAAATGACGTCACCAGACCCGCTTCCTCTAATTGGCCGGGAAACGTGCTGGGTGGGCTTAACAAGCCCCATCAAGGGAAATTCATTCTACACCGTGGGCTGGAGCCTTCAGTGAGGCCGGGACCCGTCACCGACGACGCCCGCCACGGACCCACCGAGGTTGGTAAAATCCAGCCCATAGTGTCTTTCACAACCTCAGGACATCCCAAAACACTTTACAATAAATTACATTTGTAATGTAGTAAAAACGTCAGCCAACCTGCGCACAGCAAGTTTCACAAACATTAATGAAATTTATGATCAGAACATCTTTTTTAGATTTTGGGTAAGGAATAAATTAGACCAGGACAACACGAGAACAGCCCTGCTCTTCTTTCAATAGTGCCCTGGGATCATTAACGTTTACCTGATAGGGCAGATAGGACATCCGAAAGACGACCCCTCTGACAGTGCAGCACTCCCTCAATACTGCACTGAAGTATCAGCCGAGATTATGTGCTCAAGTCTCTGGAGTCGGACATTAACCACAATCTTCTGACTCAGATGCGAGAGTGCGACCACTGAGCCACAGCTGACACCTTATATTTTGAGTGTTTTGTCTGCAAGTTATGTGAAACTAATAATTTTTATATTTGGAATTACAAATAAAATATCTATCAAGTCTGAAACATAAGTAAAACCATTTTTTTAAGGGTCTCTAAAATGTCGGACAATAATGAAATGGTCATGGGCTTGTTTAACTGGGCCTGAGTTAGGTCATGTGACTAACCCAAAGCAGTAGATGGTTTACCTTAGCGTCACAATTTTAGATTAACAACATTGACATCGTTCAGCGATCTACCCAAGGCCCAAATGTGTTTCATCTAAAACTGTGACCCAAGAGAACCATCTACTGCTTTGGGTTACTCACATGGCCTGAGTCAAGAACAGTTAAACAAGCCCATGACAATTTTATTATTCGGATTATTCACCTGACGAAGGAGCGGCCGCTCCAAAAGCTTGTGATTTCAAATAAAACTGTTGGACTATAACCTGGTGCTGTGCGACTTCTCAATTTTATTATTGTTTAACATTTTAAAGATCCAAATGACCGTAAATAGGCCACAATTCTTCTGCTTATAGATTTCCAAACAGAATTCTTTAAAGGTAGTGTATCTGCTATGGTGCTGCTCCCAGTAGGTCAGAGGCTGGTTTATAAGGGTAGGAGCATTGCACCATCTCACACACACTGTATTACTGTGCCGATAAAGGGAAACTGTGATAACTCAATGTTACGATTTCAGACTGCAAGGTGTAATTGCTGTGCTTTCCGAGCTCAATTAGAAGGTAACGGGTTTCAGGCAGATCCTTAGGTCAATTAGAGCTTCTGCTTTTCCCTGTATCATATTCACTGGAGGAGCTGAACTAAAAGTAGGGGCAGTCGTCAAGCCCACACTAAGGGCTGCCAATCAAGTTTCCCCATAATGGTTCATCTCTTCTCTCACATTTTAGTTTTTCACTCTTTTACTTCCTATTTCTCTGCGAGACATTTTCAACTAAATTGGGCATCACTGATTAGTCAAAGAACTGAATCGCCAGCAGAACTTTGAAGGACAATGAAAACCTCAAACAGAACCAGAGCATCACTTGGGAAACCAGAAAAAACAAATCCAGTTAAAGACAAAATTTTTATATCGACCAGGCAACAAGCAGGAAAGCTTAAAATGTGTAAAATAGCAGACGGCAGTCATTGAGTTGTAAGAAACCCCCTTATTGGAGTTTTATGAAAAAGGAGAGGAAACCATATAAATAAGCACTTGATGCCCTCGTTTAGTCTAAAGGCTGCAACATCTTTGAGAAATGTGATCAGTTATTCAAAAGACATTTAAATCAATCCTTTAAAAAGAATGTTTGCAGTAAGATTGCCTACCTTGTGGGAAGAGACTAGTGAAGAAGTCCAGAGACTGAGCAGCAAAGCTCCCAGCACAGCGACACACAACACACTGAGGTTCTCAGTCGTTGCTCTGCACAAAGTAAATGGCGTTGTCTCTTGTGAAACCACAGGGCAGGCGAGCTTCCTCTTCCCTTTCAGCTCGGTTCAGACATCATTGGTGTTGTGGACGTTTGAGCTGAGATAGAAAATTGGCTCCAAAAAGGAAACAGATGGTAGCTCAAAATCAACCACACAAACATTTCGGGATGGGTAACAAAGGGGTCAGTCTTGCGATCTGTTATTGTAAGTGTTACTGGAAGCTCTCAAATGGCAGAACTCATGGTAAATCAGAGAATCTGCTGTGTTATAATGAAAGGAGTGTTATATCATGAAGTGCCTGGGGTCGAAATTCTGGGGTTCCAGCTCTGCTACAGAATAGGGACAGACCGGGACTCCCTGCCACCTCCAGCCATAAACGTTGACCCCGCCCCAAATCCCGGCGATGGGTTCATTAGCACGTTCAGGTGATTGCATCACACCTGTAAGGTTAATCTTTGATTCCCCCTCGATCCACTCCTGGAGATAAGGATTGGGAGACGACCGCTCTAGATAACAACAACTAAAACAACTTTTATTTATATAGCGCCTTTAACGTAGTTAAATGTCCCAAGGCGCTGCACAGGAGTATTTTATAACAAAATATTTGCCACCAAAATACATAAGGATAAATTTGGGCAGGTGACCAAAAGCTTGGTCAAAGAAGTAGGTTTTTAAGGAGTGTCTTAAAGGAGGAAAGAGAGGTAGCGAGGCGGACAGGTTTAGGCAGGGAATTCCAGAGCTTAGGGCCTAGGCAAAAGAAGGCACGGCCACCAAAGGTTGAGCGATTATAATCAGGGATGCTCAAGAGGGCAGAATTAAAGGAGCGCAGATATCTCGGGGGGTTGTGGGGCTGAAGGAGATTACAGAGTTAGGAAGGGGCGAGTCCATGGAGGGATTTGAAAACAAGGATGAGAATTTTGAAATCGAGGTGCTGCTTAAACGGGAGCCAATGTAGGTCAGCGCGCACAGGGGTGATGGGCGAACGGGACTTGGTGCGAGTTAGGACATGGGCAGCTGAGTTTTGGATGACCTCAAGTTTACGTAGGGTGGAATGTGGGAGGCCAGCCAGGAGTGCATTGGAATACTCAAGTCTAGAGGTAACAAAGGCATTGATGAGGGTTTCAGCATCGGATGAGCTGAGGCAAGGGCGGAGACGGGTGATGTTATGGAGGTGGAAGTAGGCGGCCTTTGTTATGCTACGGATATGTGGTCGGAAGCTCATTTCAGGGTCAAATATGACACCAAGGTTGCGAACAGTGTAGTTCAGCCTCAGACAGATGTTAGGGAGAGGGATGGAATCGGGGGCTTCGGTCTTTCCAATATTTAATTGGAGAAAATGTTGGCTCATCCAGAACTGTATGTCGGACAAGCAGTCTGATAACTTAGAAACCGTGGAGGGGTCGAGAGACGAGGTAGTGAGATAGAGCTGGGTGTCGTCAACGTACATGTGGAAGCTGATGCTGTGTGTTCGGATGATGTCACCAAGGGGCAACATGTAGATGAGAAATAGGAGGGGGGCCAAGGATAGGTCCTTGGGGGACACCAGAGGTAATGATATGGTAACGATAACAGAAGATGCTGGAGGGAAAATCAGGAGTAATATAACAAAGATTCAGAAGTACTTAAATCTTTTAGGCACAAATCTATAAGACACTGAGTAGAACCATTTCTGCTCTACTGTCTACAGCTTTGGTCACTCAATTACAGGAAGGATATTATTGCCTTTGGAAGATTACAGAGAAGTACAACAAAGATGATTCTGGAGATCAGGATTTTAATTTCTCAGGAGAAGTTAAGGAAGTCACGCCTGGAGGATGTCAGTTTTTGATGCTGAGTCAGTTTTTACCAGCTGGCTAGAATAACACGTACACAGACATGATGGTACAGACCTGGATTTTGGGAACAAACACTTATCAGAAGAAGCAAACATTCTCGCAGCATTGAAGGGATAGCTTGATTTTACATCAACCCAAGCCTTGAATGGACCAGAACTTTGAATCTCCCTCATTCCCCTCTTGTCTTTCTTTCTTATTCATATTGGGCCGTATTTTATGACCCCTACGGGTCCGTACGAGGTGTGTACGGGCCCGTATGAGCCGCGCAAGTTCTGGGTTTAGGCATGCGAAGCGCATGTGCTGAAACCCGGCACTTGCGATCTGTCAAGAATCCTCTTGCGGGTGGAGTTGCGCTTTTTGCACAACTTCCGCCCGCTGAATGACTGTCAAATTTTTATGCCTGAAATTAAGAGAAATTCTGTGGAGGCCAATCACTGAATATACTTAAGAAGGAGATAGATAGATTTCTAGACACAAAAGGCATCAAGGGGTATGGGGAGAGAGCAGGAATATGGTATTGAGATAGAGGATCAGCTATGATCATATTGAATGGCGGAGCAGGCTCGAAGGTCCGAATGGCCAACTCCTGCTCCTATTTTTCCATGTTTCTATGTTTCTAAAAGAAAGTTGTCACCCCATCAGAAAGAGCGACAACTCCATAAACACCCTGAATGTGAGTTTGCAATGTATGAACACTTGTAATTTATGCTGCAAAGTGCACCCAAAATTATTACTCATCTTGAAGGAGAAAAATCAGAAGTTTATGAAAGTTTTAGGAGAGGTACAAGTTTAGAAGGCACAAGGTTTGATTTTTTGACCCTTACTTGGTGCATTTTCCAACTTTTTAGATTTAATAAAAATGTGCATTGAATTTTCTTTACATCTAAAAATGGAGAAATCTGAGGATCATCTTGAATGAAATATATGCTTGGCTGTAGGGGCCGGCACCCCGAGAGAGTGGGAAGGTGCCCCTCTGATTCTTCCAGCCACCCTGTGGGGCGGATGCCCACGAGGAGCTATAAATAACACAGGCCTCTGCGACAGGGTCTACGCTGGGCCGTGCTGACATTGGAAATCCCACCCCCTGCACTTCCATCAGGGGTAGGAGCCTCCAGGAATTTCAGGCCCCGTATGATTTTCAGTCCAGGCAACACCTGGTAAGGTCTTTATGGCCTGCTAATTAGAAGGAATTTCACACCACAGTCATCGGATTATGAATTATCCATCCTTCATTGTCCTATTTTCACCCAAGGTATTTCTGGGGGGAAATGGAACAATGAGGGATGGATAAATCATGGAGCACTCTGCTATTTCCCCATCTTGGATTGGAGTTTGACACAATGCAACTGCACCATTAGACCCAAGCTAGGTCTGGGGAATGGTTTAATGGTAGAGTTTCATTGTATCAACTCCAGTGTAACATGAGGAAATAGCACAGTGACCCAGAATCCACTACACATGATATAATGCACATCAATGCTGTCAATCATTTTCACCCATGGATATGAGCCTGATTCCAATGGACAATACTCGAGTATTTAAGTATCTGTGTTGATCACATTATGCCATTTGTTTCTTCTGAAGAGAACTTGTAGCATTACCAAATATGATGGATAACACAGAGCATGCATGAAGTTGATTTGTAAATTGGAGAGTTTAATGGGCAGGCACTGAAAAATGGCCGCCTAAGATGGAACTCCCACTGGTAACCAAGGTGGAAAAAAGAAATAAAGACTTGCATTTGTATAGCGCCTTTCACAACGTCAGGATGTCCCAAAGTGCTTTACAGCCAATGAAGTACTTTTGACGTGTAGTTACCATTGTAATGTAGGAAACACGGCAGCCAATTTGTGCACAGCAAGCTCCCACAAACAGCTATGTGATAATGACCAGGTAATCTGTTTTAGTGACATTGATTGAGGGATAAATATTGGCCAGGACATCAGGGATAACTTCCCTGCTCTTCTTTGAAACAATGCAATGGATCTTTTACATCCACCTGAGAGAGCAGAAGTGGCCTTGGTTTAACATCTCATCCAAAAGACAGCACCTCTGGCAGTGCAGCACTCCCTCAGTACTGCACTGCAGTGTAAGATTAGATTTTTGAGGTTAAGTGTCTTTGAAGTGGGATTTGAATCCACAACTTTATGATTCAGAGGTGAGAGTACAACTGAGCCACGGCTGACACAAGGATAACAAGAGCAGTCGGTGCATCACTGAGTGAATTAATTAAATGCTGGTGGCTATTAAGGGGTGAATTTACCCACATTGACCCAGGCGGTGACAGAAAAACTCAAGCTTAAGCGATGCGTTACATCGTTGATTCATAATTTTTCTTTTTATTCGTTCATGGGATGTGGGCATCGCTGGCAAGGCCAGCATTTATTGCCCATCCCTAATTGCCCCCGAGAAGGTGGTGGTGAGCCACCTTCTTGAACCGCTGCAGTTCTTCTTTGTAGCAGTTTGGTACAACTGAGTGTCTTGCTCGGCCATTTCAGAGGGCAGTTAAGAGTCAACCACATTGCTGTGGGTCTGGAGTCACATGTAGGCCAGACCGGGTAAGGACGGCAGATTTCCTTCCCGAAAGGACATTAGTGAACCAGATGGGGTTTTACAACAATCCGGTAGGTTCATGGTCACCATTACTAACACTAGCTTTTTATTCCAGATTTATTTAATTCACTGAATTTAAATTCCCCAGCTGCCGTGGTGGATGACCAGTCCAGTAACATAACCACTATGCTACCACATCATTATTGGTTATTACACGTCTGAGAGATTAATTGAATGAGCAACAAAATTACGTGTAACATTCAATTTATTTTTCATAACGTAGCTGCTTTTTTTTTTTACATAGCATCAGCAGAAGCTGTGAAAGGATTGTTGAAACTATGTTAAGAGAACCATTTCTATTGCAAGTTATCATTCGTAAGTTATGTTCATGTTTGAAAAGCGTGACGCAATGATTGTGTTAAATCAGAGCAGATACATAGGAAGAAAGCTACATATCTGTTCTCAGGTAAAAATATCAGTTCCCAAAAATGTTATATTCCACATATTGAACTCCAAGCTCTTCCTCTCTGTCCTGTGCAGATCATTTATATTTTGATTGCGCTATTTGTGCATAGATGACAGATGAATCATCTTCCTTTGAAGGAGCCAGGTTCTGCAAGAGAGAAATTAACCATTTATAATAATGTGATCTATTATTGCATCTCTTTACATCAGATAACAACTTTACAAATTTGTTGCAGATATTAATATTGTAGGTTGTGTGATTTCACCAATAGGAATCGATATACTTACAGTATCTGAAGATTGCTTATTGCACTGCGTACCATGTCTGGACCCTGTGATAATTGCAAACATCACAATTAAAGGATAACTTTAATGGATCGGACTGACAAAAAAACCTGACAATTGGCATACAAATGTCCGCAATTTACTGCATTTCACTGGTACAGCCAATGGATCAGCAAGACATTGATTGACGGTGAACCCAGTTGGCCTCTGTATGACTCAGATCCACACTAAGCACTGCATTTACACAGTGAGCCACAGGATGGTCATAAATGAACAAAGCTCCTTACACAACTCTGCAGAGTTTGAGAGTTTCATTGCTGCTGCAGTGTTAGAAAGCAAAGAAATTACAGCACAGCAAGAGGCCATTTGGCCCATTGTAGCTAGGTTGGTGCTAGCTGTTCAACTGCAGCCCCCTATTCTAATCCCATTTCCCTGCCTTTTCCCAATAATCTTTAATAAAACCCCATTTACAATTTATGCTATATTAGATGTCGTGCTTGATTCTCCTGGTCCCTCCTTGCCCGGGTGCTGCACAGGTGGAGCAGACTCAAAGAGGGATCTGCCTGTCCAGGCCTCAGATTGTCTTAATCTGGTTGGTCAGGTCATTAGCATGGTCTGATTGAACTACTGTTGCAGGCCCACTTCCTAGAAGAGCCGTCCCCTGGGAAACGGACAGAATACAAACCACATCTGCAGGCCTGAGAGGACCTGCAACCGTGGGATGGGCCACCGGTCTCAGGGCGTTCTGGCTGTTGACCATCAGTCACAAGGCTTAGTTCAGGCTTCCATGATGGTTGGGAGATTGCATGACCCACTGCGAGCTCATTGAGGTGCTGTTGGAAGTGGGTGCTCTTCAGATGAAACCACAGGAAAGTGAGGCTGGAGGAAGTGGGAACTGCTCCTCCAATCGTATCTCCATTGAAGCATGCAGGCAACATAAAAGGGATGGAGGTCCCATGTCACAGATCACCACCCCTTTTTCCTATCATTAAGGCCCAGGGAATAAGTGTTTTCTAGCTTCTGATAGGAAAATCAGCTTTACTTATATCAACTTGGGAAGAATTTTTCATCGTGCCTTTCACATCCTCAGGACATCCCAAAGCAAATGAAACACTTTTATAGTTTAGTCATTGTTCTAGGCCTCCAACAATGCAACAGTCCCTCTGCATAGATTGCAGCAAGCAAGGCGTGAACCCATGACCTTCTTTCTCAGAGGTGAGAGGGCGACCCCTAAGCCGAGCTGGCCCTCAGAAGGCTGAATCAAGTTCTACGCCACATGTGCAATATTTGGTGTGACATCATTCAAGAATGTCAGATGATTTCCACTTACTATGGTTCCATATTGCCAATAACGTCAACCTTTTGTTCAAAATTAGTTATAAATACAGAGGTTGTCTATCAAGTCACCTTTTTTTCTGGAAAAAATTCCAATTGGAAAGACACTACCGATTCTATTAATAAAGTATACAATGTCGCCAACAGTTACCGTGCTTTATTGTCTGTGCAGGAGAATGCACTGATCTAAAAGGGCCCTTCGCCATCCTACACCATTTTATATGTTTATTCTCAGGATGTGGCTGACCCTGATCAGAATCACATTTAATGCCCATCCCCAGTTGCCCTAAGGCGGCCGTGGACATTCTTCTTGAAGCAGTTGTATACTTCAGAGAGCAAGTGTGGTTTAGAGTCCAACTTAAGCGACAAGACAAGTGCATTTCCCTGAAGGACATTAGTAAACCCAATTATCTAGAGTTCCCTGGTGCTGGCCACAAATTATGAGGTTTAAAAGATTCGGTTTCACTGCATACCACGGTAGGGTTGGAAATCCTGACTTTCCGGTTTTTAGTCCTGTACCGTAGTCACCACAATACTGTGTCTTACTGTTGAGGTACGTTAATATTTGTTGTTTCTAGTTCTACAGTCTCAGAGCAGTTCCTACTAGGAACAGACCTGCAGCACAATACTTTCTTAATTCAACATTATTGGCAATTTCACTCAGAGAGGGCACAAGATGTGTGTGTGTGGCAAATGGAAAAATGGCCCACTGGTGCCCTTCTGAGGTTGGCGATGGGGCATTTTGACAGGGCAGAGTATGAGGAGCTTTACCCGAGGAGTGCCTGATGCTGACATTAGGTGCCTAAATATAATGAGTTTTTTTACCCAGCACTAACATTCCTCACCTGGATGAACACAACAATGAAAAAAAAAGAAAAATGTTAGTTTTCACTACCTGGTGCTTTTTTCTGAAAAACGATAGATCCGTAATGAATATCTTCTCTTTCTGTGTCTGCAGAGAATAAGATGGAAATAAAGAGTTTGCATCTATATATTTAGGCCCAGTAGGTCGGAAAGCTGCCGGTGCCACCGTGGGCCGAGGTTAATGGCCGGCCGCAAAAAGAGCACAGGCAACACCGGTATTTTGGTGCTGCCCGTTCATTATCATTATTCAGCCCAGCAAGGACTGTGAGGTGGGTCGGGACTCGGGGCCAGCATCGGCGGGGGGGGGACCTGGAGGTCGGGGCCAGCATCGGGGGGGGGAGATTGGAGAGGGCCTGGAGGTTGGAGTCGAGAGTGAGGTCAGAGATGCTAATGTAAGTACTTACCTTTTTTCCATTCGGCACTGTTTAACGTTTGTTTTACCGGGAGTAAACATCACTGGTGGTGGCTGCCTCAGACACAAGCCAAATTTGCAAGAGGGAGCAGAAGCAGGCGTTAGGCCCCTTATTTGAATATGTTAATGGCCTAACACCTGCTTCAGATGAAACTAAACAACACCTTTGTTTTGTCCTCACCAATATGGCGTCTGGCGCGGCCATGCCGGAAGTGGGCAGATGGCATTTATTCCACAAAACCAGCCATAACAACCAGCACTAAACTCCTGAATTTCTAGGCCTTAGTGCCTTAAAATATCCCAAAGCAAGTAATGAATTACCTTTAAAGTTGAAGTATTGTTGTCAGGTAAACAAACACTATTCAAGGTCCCAAAAGCAGGAAATGAGATAACAACCAGTTAATCTCTTGTGGTGCTGTTGGTTGAGGGAAGAATTTTTGTCAGGACAACTTCCTGCTCTCCTTCAAATGATACGATGGTATCTTTAACATGCACCTAAACAGTTCTCAACTGAAAAACAGCACTTTCAAAAATGCAATCCTCCCCCTGAAGTGTCAGTCTAGAGTACACGCTCAAAGTCTGTAATGGGGCTTGAACCCACAACTTTCTGTCTCCAAAGTGACAGTGCTGCCAAGTTGACTCATAAATTGGAGCATCAACATCGTACATCTATTGGTGCAGATTTATTAAATAATGTAAATTAAAAACATAGCTCGCTGATCATTATATCTTTTCCAACCTTACTCTTTATTCTCTTTTCTCCCACCTCTCCTGACTCTCACGAGGTTTTGGTTCCACAAGTACTGACAGTCCTCCAGTAACTAACTCAAATATTGTATCTTCATCTGTGAGCCTGGATATGAAGTGTTGGGAAGCTATATGATAGAATAAAAGGAAAAGGGGGTGGGGTAGCATTGCTGGTTAAAAAGGAGATTAATGCAATAGCTAGGAAGGACATTAGCTTGGAGGATGTGGAATCAATATGGGTTGAGCTGCAGAACACCAAAGGGCAGAAAACGTTAGTGGGGGTTGTGTACAGACCTCCAAACAGTAGTAGTGAGGTGGCGGAGGGTATGAAACAGGAAATCAGAGGTGCATGCAAAAAAGGCGCAGCAGTTATCATGGGTGACTTTAATATGCATATAGATTGGGCTACTCAAACTGGAAGCAATACGGTGGAGGAGAATTTCCTGGAGTGTTTAAGGGATGGTTTCCTAAACCAATATGTTGAGGAACCAACTAGAGGGGAGGCCATCCTGGACTGGGTGTTGTGTAATGAGGAAGGACTAATCAGCAATCTTGTGGTGTGAGGCCCCTTGGGGAAGAGTGACCATAGTATGGTGGAGTTCTACATTAGGATGGAGAAGGAAACAGTTAATTCAGAGACCATGGTCCAGAACTTAAATAAGGGCAACTTTGAGGGTATGAGGCGTGAATTGGCGAGGTTAGATTGGCAAGCGATATTTAAGGGGTTATCAGTGGAAGGGCAATGGCAGACATTTAGAGATCGCATGGATGAACTACAGCAATTGTACATCCCTGTCTGGCGTAAAAATAAAAAAGGGAAGGTGGCTCAACCATGGCTAACAAGGGAAATCAAGGATAGTATTAAAAGCAAGGAAGTGGCATACAAATTGGCCAGAAGTAGCAGCAAACCCGGGGACTGGGAGAACTTTAAAACTCAGCAGAGGAGGACGAAGGGTTTGATTAGGGCAGGGAAAATAAAATATGAAAGGAAGCTTGCGGAGAACATTAAAACGGACTGCAAAATCTTCTATAAATATGTAAAAAGAAAGAGGTTAGTAAAAACAAACGTAGGTCCCCTGCAGTCAGAAACAGGGGAAGTCATAATGGGGAACAAAGAAATGGCAGATCAATTGAACAAGTACTTTGGTTCGGTGTTTACTGTGGAGGACACAAACAACCTTCTGGAAATAAAAGAGATCAAAGGATCTGGTAAGAAGGAGGAGCTGAGGGAAATCCTTATCAGTCGGGAAAAGGTGTTGGGGAAATTGATGGGACTGAAGGCTGATAAATCCCCAGGGCCTGATGGTCTGCATCCCAGAGTACTTAAGGAGGTGGCCTTGGAAATAGTGGATGCATTGACGATCATTTTCCAACATTCCTTAGACTCTGGATCAGTTCCGAAGGAGTGGAGGGTGGCTAATGTAACCCCTCTTTTTAAAAAAGGAGGGAGGGAGAAAGCAGGGAATTATAGACCGGTCAGCCTGACATCGGTGGTGGGTAAAATGATGGAAACAATTATTAAAGATGTCATAACAGACCATTTGGAAAGTGGCGACATGATAGGTCCAAGTCAGTATGGATTTGTGATAGGGAAATCATGCTTGACAAATCTTCTGGAATTTTTTGAGGATGTTTCCAATAGGGTGGACGGGGGGGAACCAGTAGATGTGGTGTATTTGGACTTTCAGAAGGCCTTCGACAAGGTCCCACACAAGAGATTGGTGTGCAAAGTTAAAACACATGGGGGTAAAAATTGAGTCGCGCCCCATTTGGGGCGCTAACCTCGCCGGGGCGTGACTTTTAGCGCCCCGAAAAAATTAGCGGCCCCGCGCCGGAACTTCAGTGGTTACGCCCCAAGAGGGAAGCGGGGCGCAACTGGAAGCAGCCCGCATCCCTCTTGGGGCGCTGCGAGTGAATATCCTGGCGCTACGTGCCGCAGCGCCACGCGCTGTGGCACGTCGCGCCGCGGTATTGCAGGCCTTCCTCCCCTTCTTAAAGGGGAGGGACCCTGCGCAGCGCGAACCGGGGCCCAGCTGGGCCCCCAGGGATCGGGAGTGCCGGCAAAAGAGCCCGGCACTCAAGAGAAGTGCCGGGCTCTTGGAGCGCAGCCGGCACTTCACGGTGGGGGGGCTTCACGGGGGCCGGGGGCAGGTGCTGGCAGGCGGCCAGCAACAAAAATGGCCGCCTGCCACCTCCGCTTTAAATATCGCCGCCCCGGCCGCACGTACGCCTCCCTGAACCCGTCAGACATAGCGTCTGGCGGTAAATCAGGGGGCGCGACTGAAGATCACGGCCGGGGCGCGAGCGGGGTGCTGCGCACGGCGATGACGTCATCGCCGGCGGCGCAGCGCCACAGGGCGCTACCGGCTGCCGCCGCCGCTAACCTCCCACTAAATTTTTCGGGAGGCGTGGGCGGCGCTGCGCCCGGGCGTTAGCTGCTTTACGCCCCATTAGCGCCCTCTTAAGGCGCTAACGGGAGGCGCAAGCAGCTGAATTTTTCCCCCATGGGATTGGGGGTAATGTGTTGACATGGATTGAGAACTGGTTGGCACACAGGAAACAAAGAGTAGGAGTAAATGGGTACTTTTCAGAATGGCAGGCAGTGACCAGCGGGGTACCGCAGGGTTCGGTGCTGGGGCCCCAGCTGTTTACATTATATATTAATGATTTGGACGAAGGGATTAATTGTAATATCTCCAAATTTGCGGATGACACTAAATTGGGAGGCAGTGTGAACAATGAGGAGGATGCTAGGAGGCTACAGAGTGACTTGGACAGGTTAGGTGAATGGGCAAATGTATGGCAGATGAAGTACAATGTGGATAAATATGAGGTTATCCACTTTGGTGGTAAAAATAGGGAGGCAGACTATTACCTGAATGGTGGCAGATTAGGGAAAGGGGAGGTGCAACGAGACCTGGGCGTCATGGTACATCAGTCACTGAAGGTGGGAAGGCAAGTGCAGCAGGCAGTCAAGAAAGCAAATGGCATGATGGCCTTCATAGTAAGGGGATTTGAGTACAGGAGTAGGGAGGTGATGCTACAGTTGTACAGGGCCTTGGTGAGGCCACACCTGGAGTATTGTGTGCAGTTTTGGTCTCCTAACTTGAGGAAGGACATTCTTGCTATTGAGGGAGTGCAACGAAGGTTCACTAGATTGATTCCTGGGATGGCCAGACTGACATATCAAGAAAGACTGGATCAACTGAACTTGTATCCTCTGGAGTTCAGAAGAATGAGGGGGGATCTTATAGAGACGTTTAAAATCCTGACTGGTTTAGACAAATTAGATGCGGGCAGAATGTTTCCAATGTTAGGGAAAACTAAAACCAGGGGTCACAGTCCAAGGATAAAGGGGAAGCCATTTAAGACTGAGATGAGGAGGAACTTCTTCACCCAGAGAGTGGTGAATCTGTGGAATTCTCTACCACAGAAGGCTGTTGAGGCCAGTTCGCTAAATATATTCAAAAGGGAGTTAGATATAATACTCACAACTAGGGGGATCAAGGGGTATGGCGAGAAAGCAGGAATGGGGTACTGAGGTAGCATGTTCAGCCATGAACGCATTGAATGGCGGTGCAGGCTCGAAGGACCGAATGGTCTACTCCTGCACCTATTTTCTATGTTTTTATGTTTCTATGATCATGTGGAGTCACAAAGCCCAGCGTGATCCTGACATTCGCACTTGTTGCTACTTGTTTACTTTGTTTTAGTGATTCATATTATTTCTAAACAGCCATTCCTATTGCAAACTTGTGATCTACACAATGACTAAACTGACTGAATAAATAGGTTGCTCTATTGTGCTTGAAGCTTTTTATATTGGACCAGCATCACAAAGATCTATTTTACTAAAGATTGTTAAAATATCTCAGAATTTATCATTGCCTCTCTGAAGAGCTTCCGAGCCAAAGTTTTAAACCAGAACCAACAGTTTAACTCAATGAAATCTGACACGTTCTATGTTAACAATACCTCCACTGATAGAGCCACATAATATGATTCATCTCCTTACCGTCTTCTTTTGTCTTTTTACTGACAGTTGCATATTCAGAAAATCTACTTGTCTCAGGCACCGGCATCTCATTATCTCCTGGGAAAAAATATTTTTCCAATTAAGACGTTAGCATGGTCTGATTTTCAAAAAGCTGTATCAGGCATTTATACAAAAACTGCTCCATTGCTAATGAGTTATATTCGAATGATCAGGAAAGTGGGATCAGTCCTTCAGAGGAAACATTAATGTCTAAAAAAGATGTTCATGACGTTCTGAATCTTTGGCACTAGTTGTCTCGAGTGGTTTTAGAAACACTGGAGTATTTGTGATGTGTGTTGGAGGAATCTAATGGTTGTAGGGTGATATCTGAGGAAATGTGTGAGCTCTCTTTTAGAGGGGAAGTGTTAAGGACTCAAAATGCAACTATTAATCAGACTGTGAATTGGGAGACACAGCAAACTATAACACGATAAGTGAGATTTAAAGGAGCACAAGCTGTTGTTGTGTGATGTGTTTTATTAATGTTAATGGTTTGAAAGTCTCCAAATGAAGATCAGAATATGTTAAAATGGGCTAAATTGGCTCCTGGTTAAGTAATGCCTTGATTTTACAATTCTCTTCCTTGTTTTCAATCCCTCCATGGCCTCGCCCCTCCCTATCTCTGTAATCCCCTCCAGCCCTACAACCCTCCAGGATCTCTGCACTCCTCCAATTCTGGACTCTTGAGCATCCCCTATTTTAATCGCTCCACCATTGGCGGCCGTGCCTTCAGCTGCCAAGGCCCTAAGCTCTACAATTCCCTCTCTAATCCTCTCCGCCTCTCTGCCTCCCTTTGCTCCTGCAAGACGCTCCTTAAAACCTACCTTTTTTCTGCCCTATATCTCCTTATGTGGCTCGGTGTCAAATTTTGTTTGATAAGACTCCTGTGAAGTGCCTTGGGATGTTTTACTATGTTACATGCGCTATATAAATACAAGTTGTTGTTGTAAAATGCCATGCATATAGAATCATAGAATCATAGAATGGTTACAGCATGGAAGGAGGCCATTCGGCCCGTCGAGCCCGTGCCAGCTCTCTGCAAGAGCACTTCAGCGAGTCCCACTCCCCCGCCCTTTCCCCGTAACCCTGCAAAGTTATATGAAATATGACAAATAGTTGAAATCACATCATGACATAAAATAATATTGAACTACAGTGTAGAAGGTTCCAGATTAATTCCCAGTCTTGAGTTCCAAATACTTTCAATGAATGAGCTTCAACAGGTTTTTGGATGTGACAGAATAAAAACACAACATTTCCGTGTTTGAGTGTCTTTTAAGTGTAACTGAAAATTACAAAGGGGATTCATAATAGCCATGAACAAATGGAGCAGAGCACTTGTAAAACTCCTACTATGTTATTAGTATTTAAATATTACCTTGGATTTGCTGTATTTCATTAGCATTTGAGTAAAGCTGAGATGCATCTTCTATATTTTCTCCTGGTTGCAGAGGTTTCTGTCTTTGATTTCCCAAACCTGTTCATACAGAGGTCACCTGTTAAAATGCATTCAGCTTTCCTTATAAATTTCAGGCATTCTAATAAAAAAAAAACTCCGTTTTAAAATGGACCATTAGCACAGATAGTTTTTTTTTTTAAGTATGAAAGACATTGTGACAAGATATCATTGATATCTCTGTTAACGCTGGATATAAACTTGGTGATATATTGCAGTCCAACTTATTCACTTGTTGTTGAAGGTTGTTGGGTTCAAGGCCCACTCCAGGACATCAGCACATAATCTAGGCTGAAACTTCAGTGCAATATTGAGGGAGTGCTGCATTGTCAGAGGTGAATAGGGTATTAAACCGAGACTCTGTCTGCCTGAACAGTTGGATGTCAAAGATCAAAGCTCACAGAGTTCTTCCAGTGTCCTGGCCAAAATTTCTCCGTCAACCAACAGCACCAAGAAACAGACTAAGTGATCATCGGTCATCGACCTGAAACGTTAACTCTCTTTCTCTCTCCACGGATGCTGCCTGGCCTGCTGAGTTTTTCCAGCTTTTTCTGTTGTTATTTAAGTGATCATTCATCTCATTTGCTGTTGCAGGATCTTCATTAGTTCAATTTGATTGCTAAGTTTTCCTTGATAACAACAGTAACTACACTTCAAAAGCAATGTATTGGCTGTGAAGTGCTATTGGACATCGTGAGGACCTGATAGTGTCTTGCTGGTATGTTGGCCTTTATTACAAAAGGATTCGAGTATAAGAGTAAAGACATCTTACTGCAATTATATAGGGCCTTGGTGAGACCACACCTGGAGTACTGTTTACAGTTTTGCTCTCCTTACCTAAGGAAGGATATACTTGCCATAGAGGGAGTACAATAAAGGTTCACCAGACTGATTCCTGGGAAGGGGGGATTGTCCGATGAGGAAGAGATTGAGTAGACTAGGCCTATATTCTCTGGAGTTTAGAAGAATGAGAGGTGATCTCATTGAAATATACAAAATTCTTACAGGGAGGATGTTTCCCCTGGCTGGGGAGTCTAGAACCAGGGGTCACAGTCTCAGAATAAGGGGTCGGCCATCTCAAACTGAGATGAGGAGAAATGTCTTCACTCAGAGGGTAGTGAATCTTTGGAATTCTCTATCCCAGAGGGCTGTAGATGCTCAGTCATTGAGTATATTCAAGCAGTGAGTGCTGGGGGTGTGGTGCATTGAGCAGTGTTTGAAGCTTGTGGTACAGATGGTGGTATGTAGCATTTGTTGAAGCCTTCACTCACCCTGACTACTCGTGTGAGCTCGTTAAACTTCCTCCTGCACTGTGTGGAGGTCCTGGGGAGCACAGTGCTGCCCGTGACGTGGTGTGCCACCTCCCTCCACATAGCCTGGCAGACTTGTGGCGAGGGCCTCCTGCCAGTTGGGGGGTACAGGACCGCCTGCCTTCTCTTTGTGGGCAGCTGTTTGAGGTGAACGGCGAGCGCCAATCCTTCACTGCTGACCGTACAGTCCGGGTCAATATTATTGTATCTATCCAATGATTCAGTGTGTTCTTAGTGTAGTCTGTGGTGTACAGAAAGACTTGCATTTCTTGAGCACCTTTCTTGGCCTAAGCATGTCTCAAAGCTAATGAAGTACGTTTTAAAGTATAGTCACTGTTGTAATGTATGAAATGTGGCAGCTGCCCACAAAGTTTTTGTGGTCTTGAGAGCGCAGACTTCCTAATTTCCGGCTTCAGTTTGAATAAGGAACCCTCTACAGGGGATCTGTGGCGTCTGTGAACAGGGAAAGCAGCAGGGAGGCTGATCAACCAATCAGATTGAAGAATCCTCATAGACGGCAAAGCGGGAAGTAAAAAGCAGGAAATATAAATTACATTTAAATCATTGTACAGAAAGCAAAATAAACATTGGGCCATACACATGGGATTAAAGGAGAAACTTAAATAGAAAAACACAAAATTATTATCTTTTTAAAAATCTGCAACATTAATTTTCTTCTGAGGGAAAGAGACTCCAGACTTCTAAAATTAATTTTTCCGGGCCAGACAGGTTTTTCAAGCAGTAAATATGACTTACTACACGGTTAAAATTCAGTTGCTCCTGATTGAACAAGGTTTACGTTTTTCCTCAGTCGTTAGTGGAATAATAATGGTTAATTAGCTTAAGTTCACACCATGACAGTGATCTTTGTCCAAATTCCATTGGCGAAGACTGCAACAGCGCACCCTGTGGAGGAGCAAGGTATCACTGACAGCAACTTCCGGATTTCCGCCTTTAACTGCGCATGTGTGGACACAGCGTTTGCTGTCAAGTTTAACCAGTAATAACGGTGAGCACTGACAGCCTCACCTTTATTAGTGCAGCAAAATCCGGGCCATTAACTTTTATGCATAAAGATTTTAAAAAGTACAAAAGAAGTGGTCATTCAGAGAATCAGGTTTCCTCCATTCAGTGCACCATGTACAGGTTGTACTCCCGGGAACATTCTCAAATTTATTTTGTCTCCCTCTCTCTATCTCAAGATGAATAACCATAGGTAACATTTCCAAGAAAAGAAAACTGAAATTCCTTCAAGGCAATCTGGTAAAAAAATTCTAGGATAAATCAATATTATTCAACTCAATTACAATTCACAGATAAAATTCCGACAGTCAGAAAATGAATGGAGCTCTACAGAATATTATAATATATTGGCTTATCCCTGTGCCTTTCAAATCTTTTCATTACCAGATATAATCAACACAAGTGCAAAAAGTATGGAATATGAAGATCATTCAGCCCATTGAACCCATTCTTCCTGTAGACCATGTATAGATGGCTCTATTGTGTAATCCACTTAGTTATTATATGTCCCAAATTATGTTTCCCCTGATTTCAAAGATAACTGAAGAAATATCCAGAACACTTGTAACCGATATTATGCCCAGTCCGGCAATGCCTCGATTTTAAAATTCTCATTGTTGCTTTCAAATCTCTTCATGGCTTTGCTCCTCTCCATCTCTGTAACCTTCTCCAGTCCTGTAACCCTCCGAGATCTCTGCGCTCCTCCAATTCGGGCCTCTTGCGCATCCCTGATTTTCATCGCTCCATCACTGACGGCCGTGCCTTCAGCTGGCTAGGCCCTAAGCTCTGGAATTCCTTCCCCAAACCTCTCTGCCTCTCTACCTATCTCTCCCCATTAAGAGGCTCCTTGAAACCTCCCTCTTTGACCAAGCTTTTGGTCACCAGTCCTAATATCTCCTTATGTGGCTCGGTGTCAAATTTTGTTTGATAACGCTCCTGTTAGGTGCCTTGGGACATTTTACTACTTTAAAGGTGCTATATCAATGCAGGTTGTTGTTATTTATCTGGGACCAGCTGCAGAGCCTAGTGTAGAACTCCCATCATTCAGCAGTTCAGGAACTATTGCCTTCCTAGAATATTTGACACATAGAAAGACAAACACATCCGTTTATCTAATACTAATGGATTATATTGTTTAATATTAAACAAGGATATAATTATTATTACTCATTTTTGGAATCAGGTGCCACATTCACATTATATTACATGTATGAAACCTGAAATTGGTTGCAGCAATTTGCATACCTTACCTGCAAGCTTGCTCCTTCTTAGACACAGCACCACTGCCAGGATAATGATGATGAGAAGAGCCAGACTCCCGAAAAGAACGACATTGGTATGTTTAAAAGTGTAAACATCTGTCAGACGAATAAGCATAGATTTCACATTTAGTTTATAGATTAACTTTTCTAAAAAAAAATTAAGCTTCCCTAATGACCCAGTAGATAACCCTACTGTCTGATTTACCATTAAGCCATACAGGCCAGAAGGTCCTCAGTTTAATTCCTAATCCAAGTTAACTGACCTCACTCAGGAACACTGGAGTGCTGCAACTGTCCCTTCAGTTAGGGACAGGGAAAAAAAAAAGTCACATAGGGTTCTACTTCCTGGTTCCAATCCAGTGATTCCTTCTGGAGAGGAGATGTGTGCAGATGACTGGTAAGTAAAGAATCCGATTCAGCTGTGATGCTTCCTGCTGTACAATAGGCAAATGATCCTCATTGTCTAGGCTTGTACTTGAATAATGGCTACTTGAATGAGAACTGCACTCAATGAGGTAGTGTGCGATAGTGTAAAACAAATGGAAATAAAAATGGAGAAAGATGTAAAACGGGCTGTCGACTCACTGTTACACATTTTACACTATCGCACAAAGTCAAGATCAGCACCAACATGGGAGGAAAAGAGGAAAGAGGAGAAAACTGGCACAACATTAGGAAAGAAAATTTGTATAATATCTTCCTGGCCATAATATTTAGCAAGAATTAATCCATGACAATGCTTCCATGACAATGCTTCTTCAGGAATGACACCACAATGCATATTACAGCAGTAAGACACTACCATGGAATGAGTTTGTGTCCATGATGTGCCACAAACCAAATATACGATCTCAGTCCAGGTTTCAGAAGGTGGTAGGAAAAGTGTGGATGTGCATTCCCCTGGGAGGATGAAAAGATACAGAGGCAACAACTCACCTCATGCAGGTTGGAGGGTCCCTTTGATAGAGACCTGGAAATAGGCTGTCTGTCTACACTGTTTCAGGTAGGACATGATGTAAAAGATGGGATAACAAAAGAAAAATGTTCCCAAACATTTAAGGGGAGATGCGACTGGAATTAGCAACAAAATAGCACCTGAAGAATGGGCACTGTGCACAGGAACAATGGATGCATATCCTGTGCTATTGTTTTGCACCTGATTAGCACTGCATCTGGAATTTCCTGTATGGGTTTTCAGATAGTTGTCCCTGAAGTTAGTTGCCCAATATAAATTGATGCAACTGAGTGTCAGAGTCCTTTGCACTCAGATTCCCCAGTCTGTTGCTGGGAGCAATTCAGAGGCAAATTTACTCCAAAACAAGAACCTGGAGTTGTAGCTTCCAGAGCAATAAAGTTAAAATTATCGGAGTGAAGAACGAGCAAGTTACTTCTGCTCCCTTCCCAGTCCCATTTCACATGGATCTGGTGCAAGAAGTTGGCTAGACAGCCTTTTCTATCATTCCCCGGCCAATCATTCCCCGGCCAATCAATCCCCGGCCAATCATTGCCCGGCCAATCAATCCCCGGCCAATCAATCCCCGGCCAATCATTCCCCGGCCAATCATTCCCCGGCCAATCACCACCACTTCCAGGATTTCCTGCCAGAAGTGAGATTGGTCAATTATTGGTCATATTCAAATGAGTGGCAGGGACAGAGTGACATCATGAGTCACATTTCCCATCATTACCCACCATAGCAACACTGGATGCAAGAAAAACCATTCTGTTACTGGCATCTCGTCTTATTACACTGGCCAGGAGGGGATTTAACATTTAAAAGACTCCTTACAGGAGTGTAATGGACCCGAAAGATATAAAAACAAATTCTCCTCTTCAGCTCCTCTCTATTGCTTTGATTGTATAGTTTGATTTTTGATGTTAAATTGTTTATATGTGAACACCTATGACTGAACTCTGAGTAATGTGGAGTGCAATAGGATCTGAAAAGGAAGAGGTTATCATAATAAAAGAGCAGTGAGTGACAAGAACTTTCTATGGAGGTTAAGTGTGAAAAACCTGAGACACTTACTGTTAACCTTCAGATAATATGGAATTAAAACGCTGGGCGTGTTTTGATGAAACAAAACACATGTCCAGTTCCTTCTGTCTCTATCAGCTTTCTGAATAATCAGCCGTAATAAATCCTCTTCCTGCTTCTGGTCCTTAAAAGTTTTCTCTTCAACAGTTTTGCCATCACTACTGATCCAAACAAGTCTCATTGATTCAGTGACATCAGAGACAGAGCAGGTCAGGGTAACGGTGTCTCCCTCAGTCACTGCATCAGATGGTTCAGCTGTGACTGTGTAAAGAAGAAAATCATTTAGATTTTAAACAATGTCCTGGAGTTTCCACCCCATTGTGTTGTTTTTTTCGGTACAATTCGTCCAAAATTCTATAGACTCTGGAACAGTACCCATGGATTGGAGGGTAGCTAATGTTACCCCACTATTCAAAAAAGGTGGTAGAGAGAAAACGGGGAATTATAGACCAGTAAGCCTGACATCGGTAGTGGCGAAAATGCTAGAGTCCATTATAAAAGATATAATAGCAGAGCACTTGGAAAACAGTGACAGGATCGGACAAAGTCAACATGGATTTACAAAAGGCAAATCGTGCTTGACTAATCTACTGGAATTTTTTGAGGATGTAACTGGTAAAATGGATAAGGGAGAACCAGTGGAAGTGGTGTATTTGGACTTTCAGAAGGCTTTCGATAAGGTTCCAAATAAGAGATTAGCATGTAAAGTTAAGGCACACGGGATTGGGGGCAAGGTATTGACTTGGATAGAGAACTGGTTGGCAGACAGAAAGCAAAGAGTTGGAATAAATGGGTCTTTTTCCGAGTGGCAGGCGGTGACTAGTGGGGTACCGCAGGGATCGGTCCTCGGACCCCAGCTATTCACAATATATATTAATGATCTGGACGATGGAATTGGATGTAATATCTCCAAGTTTGCAGACGACACAAAGCTGGGTGGGAGTGTGTACCGTGAGGAGGATGCCGAGAAACTCCAGTATGATTTGGAAAGGTTGGGTGATTGGGCAGAAGCATGGCAGATGCAATATAATGTGGATAAATGCAAGGTTATCCACTTTGGTGTCAAAAACAGGAAGGCAGATTATTATCTGAATGGCAATAGATTGGGAGAAGGGGAAGTGCAACGAGACCTGGGTGTCCTTGTGCACCAATCGCTGAAGGTAAGCATGCAGGTGCAGCAGGCGGTTAAGAAGGCAAATGGTATGTTGGCCTTCGTAGCGAAAGGGTTCGAGTACAGGAACAAGGATGTCTTGCTGCAGTTGTACAGGGCCTTGGTGAGACCACATCTTGAGTATTGTGTGCAGTTTTGGTCGCCTTATCTGAGGAAGGATGTTCTTGCCATGGAGGGAGTGCAGCGAAGATTCACCAGGCTGATACCCGGGATGGCAGGAATGGCGTATGAGGAGAGATTGGGTCGATTGTGCTTGTACTCACTGGAGTTTAGAAGAATGAGAGGGGATCTCATTGAAACTTATAAAATTCTAACAGGACTAGACAGACTAGATGCAGGAAGGATGTTCCCGATGGCCGGGGAGTCCAGAACCAGGGGTCACAGTCTAAGGATAAGGGGTAAGCCATTTAGGACTGAGATGAGGAGGAATTTCTTCACCCAGAGAGTGGTGAACCTGTGGAATTCTCTACCACAGAAGGCAGTAGAGGCCAATTCATTAAATATATTCAAGAAGGAGTTAGATATATTTCTTAAAACTAAAGGGATCAAGGGATATGGAGAGAAGGCAGGGACAGGGTACTGAATTTGGATGATCAGCCATGGTCTCATTGAATGGCGGAGCAGGCTCGAGGGGCTGAATGGCCTACTCCTGCTCCTATCTTCTATGTTTCGATGTTTCTATGATATCGGCGGAACCAACGCAAACGACAGCGGAATTTTAAGTGCAAATTGTGTTCCGTGCAACTCGATTTTCCGCAATCTTTTGTGCTAGTTTTAAAGACATCTCGCTAGAAGCAGGCCCCGCCTACAAATCTGGCCCCGTCCACAAAACTGGCCCCGCCCACAAAACTGACCCCGCCCACAGGGTGAACCAATCACCATCGGGAGTTTCCACTAATTGCGCCCGTTTGCAGGCCGACGAGGAGGCTCCAAAAATGGAGCTGGAGCTTTTGGTCGCAAGGACACGAATACGTACGTTTTGAAAGGTTTTGAAATAATTTTTTTTCAATTTACAAAAGGAACTGACTAATGTACCCCAATCTAATGAGAAAATAGTTCTGTATATTTTTTAACGTCAATTCTGTTATTTAAAATCCATTACTCACAGGTGGCGGATCGATACTGTGATTTAAAATGCTTATTTTTTGTGATAAACCCACTTTCAGCTGTATTAATCAAACTGCTCCAAGTTACCATTCTTAAATGTAGCCTAGAATATTTTTTAAAGCAAAATTAGCAGAAAGAAATTACGTTTTAAATCACTGACCAATTGCGCTGGTTCAGGGCAGATTTTGTGTTTGGTGATATGCAAATGAGTTTGAGTGGAACCTCGGGGGGTGGGGGGGAAACAATTTTCAAAACGGGCGCAGTTTTGGGCGCAATTTGTGCCGGAATCGCCGATTGTGCCCAAAGCGGAAACTCTACCCGACTTTATCATTGAAAACACCTGCAACATTCTGTCTCCTACCTTTAACTGTGATTAGTTTAATGGTCACATAATTAAATAACCCCAGAGAACAAGTGTAAACTCCTGCATCTTCAAACAGTACGGGGACAATCCTCACACTGAAGTTCTTGCCATTAAGATTTCCCACTGTGGGCACCAGTCGACTCCCAAAGTAGGTCCTGTTTACTTCGATAGGCTTAGATCTGAAAGTAGAAGCTATTTCATTCTCTTGATTCTGAAAATGACGTGACCTCCAAGTCCAGTTACTTTTAATGTACTCAGACTTAGCTTCACAAATAAGGGAGAGTTCACTGTGATCTGTGTCTGACCGATAAAGTGTGTAACTCTTTTCATATAAACCTGCAACAGAGAGACAGGAAACAAGGTGTTAGATTTATATAGCTGCTGAGATACAGATGTTCTGAATTCCCACAGGGCCATTCAGCGCCCTCCTGGCATAAGCCAGCTGGGAGTGCAGCATTGGGACAGGGAAATCAGCTGGGACCCGGATACACTGGCTGCCGGCCCAGGCTGCCTATTGTTTAAACGCCGGGTTGTGCTACAAAGTCCATCTGCACCAAAAATGGCTCCCGTCAAAGTGATGCTGTTTCCCCGTGGACTGTAGATAATCAATTTTTTAAACTGTCTCAGCAATCGATTGTCAATAAACGCCTCATACCCATTGTGTTGGGCACATCTGGTCCCCTCTGGTTGTTAACAGAAGAAGATAAAACAAAGAGAGAGACAGAAGCAAACAGGCAGGTCCATCAAAGGGTGCATCGTCAATCTGACTTGATTGTTGGTAGGTGAGTGATTGAGAGGGGAGTCGTGCATTGAGCAGTGTGTGAGGCTGGTGCTGCAGTTGGTAGGAGAGGGCTTTTGAAGATACATTTACTGACCTTGACCAGTGGTCTGAGGTCATGAAGCATCCTTCGGCACTGGAGCCAGGTGGTGGGGGTGACACTGCTGGCAGTGTTGCCTCGGTGATGTAGTTCCTCATCCTACTTTCTGGAGGGTCTCCTGGCCCATGGTTAGAGGAGCTGTCTTGCAGTGTTAATCCCCTGCACAAAGCTGGAGTGCTGCATGCAAGACGCTGGGTGCCCCTTCCCTAGGTTGCTGAACTATTTGTGTTAGTGCTGAAGCAGATTCCCTATTTTTTGAGGTTCGGAAGGGAATTCAGCTTTAAGAGCTGAACAATCACATTTGGGACTTCTTTTTAATGTTATATTTTTTCTGACAGTCAGTAAGGGCTGAAAACTGCATTTTCTCACTGCATTTTAATTTGTATTAGTTCTGAGTGCATGGCCCCTTTAATTCATAGCCCTTTTAATGGCCCACAATTCCTCGCTCCCAGAGGCGGTGCGAAGCTCGAACGCCACTTCAGGACGGGAACTTCACCTCAGGAGGTCTCCACTAACACCACCAGGGGGCGCTGCACGGAAGGTTAGTGCTGTGCCACCAATCTCCAGCCCCCCAGATGAATTTATTCTCCTTAGCGCTGCGGCCATTTTCAGCGGCCCTTAACTCCAGTTGCGGTGACACCGACAACTTTCTTGCCCAATTGTTTAAATCAAGTCGTTGACCCACTGGTGTGGCAAATTGTATCGTGTTCATTATTTATCACTCGCTGTGAGATAAAGCAGTTTAACAATTAATTTCTGGCCTTGTCTCACCAAAGGCTTTTTATAGTCTGCCTTCAAAGAGACTAAGAAAGGACACTTGCGATAGACACGAATATCCAGTTCAGATCACAAGCGGGGGCCGATAGACTGGAATGGCAGTTGCTTTTTATATATTGAGGGATTTTATTCTTTTTGATTCATACATGTGAATCGAAATGAATCCATTGAGTTCACCTGGTTGGTTACATCAGCTCTTAATGTCACCATTTTATATTTACACCCATGTTCCAGGGCAAAAACAAGGACCACATTCTGCAGTAAAAGCCCACAGTGGTGCCTGTGCTCGCTGTACTTTGTGTGTAACAGTTTTATATCAGTAACTATTTAACACCTACTGCAAGCTAGCGCTGGACTTACTCTGATCCACATCAACATTTGTGTTTCCAGTGAGAACAATGGAGTCATTTTCCTGCACTTCCCATGTGTACAAATTCTGATTTTCTGCTCCAACGTGTCTGACTATCAGATAGACCGTGTTATTCAGATGGATCTCATCAGTGTTGTTCCTCCTGTTCTGCTGAGATGAGTCTCTTGGTTTCCAGTGAAGACTGACTGTATCTGAGCGTCTGGAGACGGTACAACTGAGGGTGATGTCACTGCCCATTACAGGCCTCTGGGAATCTGTCTCAACTGCAAAAACAGATCAATGACGTGTAGTTTAGCTTTCCATAAACTTTCTGAACTATTGCATTCAGAATTTCCTTTTTCTACAAACAGACACAGTCAGACAAATGCTGACCAGCCGTGCTTAGTGCTGACTATGAACATTTCCCAGATAATGGCCCAGAAATTTGACTCGGAGGCTTGCCGCGGGGGTAAGGATCGCGCGCGATATCACATACCGTGTCTGCCGTCCTTGTTTGCCCCCGCAGGAACTTCGGGTCCTGGGCCTTTCCCTAGGGCCGGCGTGCAGTGTGTGCATGTCCCAGGGGCGCAGTTAGTGCGATGCGACCCCTGGGATCACGTGGGCCATTGAGAGCCAATGGCAGCCGACCATCTTTCATTCATAGATTTGACAGGAGACCTGGTACGCACTGAGTACTCACCCGTTCTCAGCCGAATTTTTGGGCCATTGTCCACTTGTCCCCCTTGGCTCCCTCATCTTCCTCATCTACATGCTGCTCCTCGGCAACATAGAATCTTTGGCCTAGAAATCCGATAAGGCCGTAAACGGGAGTGGCTCCGCGGGGCGAGGTTTACTCGCACCCGTAAAAAGATCACAGGCAGCACCGGGACTTGTTTCCGCCGGCTGATTATCATTATTGTGGCGTTCAGCCCAGCACTGAACACGCTGAACATCTGAACACCCAGCAAGGACTCTGAGGTAGGTCGGGACACGGGGCCAGATCGGCGGGGGGTGATCGGGACTCGGGGACAACATCGGGGGGAGGTCGGGGCCATCGGGGGGACCTGGAGGTCGGGGCTGCATTGGGGGGAGATCAGAGAGGACCTGAAGCTCGGAGTCGGGAGTGAGGTCAGAGATGCCAATGGTAAGTACTTACCTTTTTTTCATTCGGCACTGTTTAATGTTTGTTTTCCCGGGAGTAAACATTGCTGGCACTGACTGTCACAGATGCAAGTAAATTTGCCAGAGGGAGCAGAAGCAGGCGTTAGGCCCCTTATTTGAATATGTTAATAGCCTAACGCCTGTTTCACCAATAGGCAGAAGTGAGGCAGGTGACATTTTTTCCACAAAACCAGCCTAAACAGCTGGCGCTAAGGAGCCAAATTTCAGGCCCATAGAATGATACAGCACAGAAGGAGGCTATTCGGTGCATCGTGTCTGTGCCGGCTCTTTGGTGGAGCTATCCAATTAGTTCCACTCCCCTGCTCTTTCCCCATATCCTGTAAATATTTTCCCTTCAAGTATTTATCCAATTCTCTTTTGAAAGTTACTCTTGAATCTGCTTCCACCACCCTTTCAGGCAGTGAATTTGGGATCACAACAACTCGCTGTGTAAAAGAATGTTTCCTCATGCTGCATCTGGTCGCCAATCACCTTAAATCTGTCTTCCCTGGTTACCGACCCTTTTGCCACTGGAATCAGTTTCTCATTATTTACTCTATTAAAACCATTCATGATTTTGAACCGCTCCATCAAATCTCCTCTTAACCTTCTCTGCCCCAGCTTCTCCAAACTCTCCACATAACAGAAGAACCTCATCCCCCTGGTACCATTCTAGTAAATCTTCATCTGAAGACATTTGCTCAGCTTGCTAATCTGTATTGATGAAACACAGCTCTACCTTTCCACCACTTCTCTCTATCCCTCCACTGCCTCTGTGCTGTCAGATCACTTGCCTAACATCTAGTCTTGGATGAGCTGTAATTTCCTCCAGTTAAATATATGAAGACCGAAGCCATCTTCTTCAGCCCTCACCACGAACACCATACATAGATTCATAGAGTCATACAGTTATACAGCACAGAAAGAGGCCCTTCGGCCCATCGTGTCCGTGCTGGCCATCAAGGCCTGTCTATTCTAATCCCATTTTCCAACACTTGGTCCGTTGCCTTGTATGCTATGGCATTTCAAGTGCTCATCTAAATGCTTCTTGAATGTTGTGAGGGTTCCTGCCTCTACCACCCTTTCACACAGTGAGTTCCAGATTCCAACAACCCTCTGGGTGAAAAAGTTTTTCCTCAAATCCCCGCTAAACCTCCTGCCCCTTACCTTGAAACTATGCCCCCTTGTTATTGACCCCTCTACTAAGGGGTAAAGTTCCTTTCTATCTACCCTATCTATGCCCCTCATAATTTTGTACACCTCAATCAGGTCCCCCCTCAGCCTTCTCTGCTCTAAGGAAAACAACCCCAGCCTGTCCAGTCTCTCTTCATAGCTGAAGCGCTGCAGCCCAGGTAACATCCTGGTGAATCTCCTCTGCACCCTATCCAATGCAATCACATCCTTCCTGTAGTGTGGCGACCAGAACTGCACACAGTATTCCAGCTGTGGCCTAACTATCGTTTTATACAGCTCCATCATAACCTCCCTGCTCTTATATTCGATGCCTCGGCTAATGAAGGCAAGTATCCCATATGCCTTTTTAACCACCTTATCTACCTGTCCTGCTGCCTTCAGGGATCTATGTACATGCACACCAAGGTCCATCTGATCCTCTGTCCTTCCTAGGGTCCTACCATTCATTGTGTATTCCCTTGCCTTGTTAGTCCTCCCAAAATGCATCACCTCACACTTTTCAGGGTTAAATTCCATTTGCCACTGTTCTGCCCATCTGACCAACCCGTCTATATCGTCCTGTAGCCTGAGGCTTCCCTCCTCGCTATTTACCACCCCACCAATTTTCGTGTCATCTGCAAACTTACTGATCATACCTCCTACATTCATATCTAAATCATTAATGTACACTACAAACAGCAAAGGACCCAGCACCGATCCCTGCGGTACACCACTGGACACAGGTTTCCAGTCACAAAAACAACCTTCGACCATCACCCTCTGCCTCCTGCCACTAAGCCAATTTTGGATCCAATGTGCCAAATTGCCCTGGATCCCATGGGCACTTACCTTCTTGACCAGTCTCCCATGCGGGACTTTGTCAAAAGCCTTACTGAAGTCCATGTAGACCACATCAACTGCACTACCCTCATCCACACACCTAGTTACCCCCTCGAAAAATTCAATCAAATTGGTCAGACATGATCTCCCCCTGATAAAGCCATGCTGACTATCCTTGATTAATCCTTGCCTCTCCAAGTGGAGACTAATTCTGTCCCTCAGAATTTTTTCCAATAATTTCCCTACCACTGATGTTAGGCTCACTGGCCTATAATTCCCTGGTTTATCCCTACTACCCTTCTTGAATAATGATTCTACATTAGCTGTTCTCCAGTCCTCTGGCACCTCCCCTGAGGAAGGAGCAATCGATAGCTCCGAAAGCTTGTGATTTCAAATAAAACTGTTGGACTATAACCTGGTGTTGTGCGACCTCTCAATTTTGACCTCCCCTGTGGCCAGAGATGTTCTGAAAATTTGTGTCAGAGCCCCTGCAATCTCCTCCCTTGTCTCACACAGCAGCCTGGGATACATCTCGTCTGGGCCTGGGGATTTATCCACTTTTAAGCCCGCTAAAACCGTTAGTACCTCCTCCCTCTCAATACTAATTTGTTCAAGTATATCACAACCCCCCTGTCTGATTTCTATGCCTACATCGTCCTTCTCCATAGTGAACACAGATGCAAAATATTCATTTAAAACCCCACCTACATCTTCTGGCTCTACACACAGATTGCCACTTTGGTCACTCATGGGCCCTACTCTTTCCCTGGTTATCCTCTTTCCCTTAATATACTTATAAAACACCTTGGGATTTTCCTTTATTTTGCCCGCCGGTGTTATTTCATGCCCCCTCTTCGCTCTGCAAATTTCTTTTTTAAGTACACCCCTGCACTTTCTATACTCCTCTAGGACTTCCACTATTTTTAGTCCTTTGTATCTGCCAAAAACCTCCCTTTTTTTCCTAATCCATTCTCTTATATCCCTTGACATCCAGAGTTCCCTGGGATTGTTGGTCCCACCCTTGACCTTTACGGGAACATATTGCCATTGTACTCTCTCTATTTCCTTTCTGAAAGACTCCCACTGCTCTGATGTGGATTTTCCTACAAGTAGCTGATCCCAGTCCACTTTGTCCAGATCCTGCCTTATCATATTAAAATCGGCCTTCCCCCAATTTAGAACCTTTATTTCCGGTCCATCTTTGTCCTTTTCCATGACTACCTTAAATCTCACTGAATTATGGTCACGGTCACCAAAATGCTCTCCTACTGACACTTCTACCACTTGCCCAGCTTTATTCCCTAGAATTAGGTCCAGTAACGCCCCCTCTCTTGGACTTTCTACATGCTGGCTCAAAAAGCTCTCCTAGATGCACTTTAAGAATTTCGCACCCTCTAAGCCTTTCACACTCTGACTATCCCAGTTAATATTGGTGACGTTGAAATCCCCTACTATTATTACCCTATCATTTCTACACTTCTCTGAGATTTGTCTACATATCTGTTCCTCTATCTCCCCCTGACTGTTTGGGGGCCTATAGTACACACCCAGCAAAGTGCTTGCCCCCTTTTTGTTTTTAAGTTCTACCCATATTAGAGGAACCTGCTAAGATATCATCCCTCCTTACCGCAGAAATTGACTCCTTGATTAATATTGCGACTCCCCTCCTCTTTTACACCCCCCTCTGTCTCGCCTGAAGATTCTATACCCCGGAATATTGCGCTCCCAGTCCTGCCCCTCCCTCAACCATGTCTCTGTGATAGCAACAATATCATACTCCCATGTGTTCATCAACACCTTCAATTCATCTACCTTACTCGCAAGACTCCTTGCATTAAAATAAATGCCATCCAGCCTTGCCATAATCCCTTGTGCCGTTACATACTTGCTCTGACTTTCAGGCTGACTTGTTTTTTCCTCTATATTTGGCTGTGCATCACCCCCTACTATAGCTCCACTCCGTATCCCATCCTCCTGCCAAGTTAGTTTAAAGCCCCCCCCAACAGTACTAGCAAACCTCCCCGCAAGGATGTTGGTCCTGTTCCGGTTCAGGTGCAACCCGTCCGACTTGTACAGGTCCCACCTTCCCCAGAAGCAGACCCAGTGATCCAGGAAACTAAAGCCCTCCCTCCTGCACCAACTCTTTAGCCACACATTCATCTGCTCTATCCTTCTATTCCTATACTCACTGGCACGTGGCACCGGGAGTAATCCAGAGATTACAACCTTTGAGGTCCTGCTTTTTAATCTGATATCTCGCTCCCTAAATTCTTGTTGCAGGACCTCATCCCTCTTTCTCTTTCTACCCATGTCGTTGGTACCAATGTGAACCATGACCTCTGACTGTTCGCCCTCCCCCTTCAGAATGCCCTGCAGCCTTTCAGTGACATCCTTGACCCTGGCACCAGGGAGGCAACATACCATCCTGGAGTCACGTCTGTGGCCACAGAAACATCTATCTGTTCCCCTTAAAATAGAATCCCCTGTCACTATTGCTCTCCCACTCTTTTTCCTCCCCTCCTGTGCAGCTGAGCCACTCGTAGTGCCACGGACTTGGCTCTTGCTGCATTCCCCTGAGAAACCATCACAAGCAGCTACACCTCTCTCCCTGGCCATTGTCTCAGGTTGAAGCAGACTCTTTAGCCCTTGGCTAAGCTTCTGACCCCACATCGTCTCCATCACAAAGATCACCTACTTCCAGCTCAACATCATCCAAAAACATTGGGTCAGCTCCACATGTATATTCACGACACCGAGCTCTACCTCTCCACCACCAGTCTCATTGAGCAGCGCGAGGAGTGGGCTCAGCGTCGGTATAAAGAGTGTGAGTGGAGTGGCGAGAGGAGCGATGAGAGGAGCGATGAGAGGAGCGGCGAGAGGAACGGCGAGAGGAGCGGCGAGAGGAGCGGCGAGAGGAGCGATGAGAGGAGCGGCGAGAGGAGCGACGAGAGGAGCGGAGAGAGGAGCGGAGAGAGGAACGGCGAGAGGAGCGGCGAGAGGAACGGCGAGAGGAGCGATGAGAGGAGCGGCGAGAGGAACAGCGAGAGGAACGGTGCAAGGAGCGGCGAGAGGAGCGGAGAGAGGAGCGGCGAGAGGAACGGCGAGAGGAGCGGCGAGAGGAGCGGAGAGAGGAGCGGCGAGAGGAACGACGAGAGGAACGCCGAGAGGAACGGCGAGAGGAACGCCGAGAGGAACGGCGAGAGGAACAGCGAGAGGAGTGATGAGAGGAACAGCGAGAGGAGTGATGAGAGGAACGGCGAGAGGAACGGCGAGAGGAACGGCGAGAGGAACGGCGAGAGGAACGGCGAGAGGAACGGCGAGAGGAACGGCGAGAGGAACGACGAGAGGAACGCCGAGAGGAACAGCGAGAGGAACGGCGAGAGGAACAGCGAGAGGAGTGATGAGAGGAACGGCGAGAGGAACGGCGAGAGGAGCGGCGAGAGGAACGGCGAGAGGAACGGCGAGAGGAACGGCGAGAGGAACGGCGAGAGGAACGGCGAGAGGAACGGCGAGAGGAACGGCGAGAGGAACGACGAGAGGAACGCCGAGAGGAACAGCGAGAGGAACGGCGAGAGGAACAGCGAGAGGAGTGATGAGAGGAACGGCGAGAGGAACGGCGAGAGGAGTGATGAGAGGAACGGCGAGAGGAGCGGCGAGAGGAGCGATGAGAGGAACGGCGAGAGGAACGGCGAGAGGAACGGCGAGAGGAGCGGCGAGAGGAGCGATGAGAGGAACGGCGAGAGGAACGGCGAGAGGAACGGCGAGAGGAACGGCGAGAGGAGCAATGAGAGGAGCGGCGAGAGGAACGACGAGAGGAACGGCGAGAGGAGCGATGAGAGGAGCGGCGAGAGGAACGGCGAGAGGAACGGCGAGAGGAGTGATGAGAGGAGCGGAGAGAGGAGCGGCGAGAGGAACGACGAGAGGAACGGCGAGAGGAACGGCGAGAGGAACGGCGAGAGGAACGGCGAGAGGAGCGGCGAGAGGAACGGCGAGAGGAACGGCGAGAGGAACGGCGAGAGGAGCGGCGAGAGGAGCGGCGAGAGGAGCGGCGAGAGGAGCGATGAGAGGAACGGCGAGAGGAACGGCGAGAGGAGCGGCGAGAGGAACGGCGAGAGGAGCGGCGAGAGGAGCGGCGAGAGGAGCGATGAGAGGAACGGCGAGAGGAACGGCGAGAGGAGCAATGAGAGGAGCGGCGAGAGGAACGGCGGCGAGAGGAACGGCGAGAGGAACGGCGAGAGGAACGGCGAGAGGAGCGGCGAGAGGAACGACGAGAGGAACGGCGAGAGGAGCGGCGAGAGGAGCGATGAGAGGAGCGGCGAGAGGAACGGCGAGAGGAGCGGCGAGAGGAGCAATGAGAGGAGCGGCGAGAGGAACGACGAGAGGAACGGCGAGAGGAACGGCGAGAGGAACGGCGAGAGGAACGGCGAGAGGAACGGCGAGAGGAACGGCGAGAGGAGCGATGAGAGGAGCGGAGAGAGGAACAGCGAGAGGAACAGCGAGAGGAGCGGCGAGAGGAACAGCGAGAGGAACGGCGAGAGGAGCGGCGAGAGGAGCGGCGAGAGGAGCGGCGAGAGGAACAGCGAGAGGAACGGCGAGAGGAACGGCGAGAGGAGCGGCGAGAGGAGTGAGAGGAACGGCGAGAGGAACGGCGAGAGGAACAGCGAGAGGAACAGCGAGAGGAACGGCGAGAGGAACGGCGAGAGGAACGGCGAGAGGAGCGAGAGGAACGGCGAGAGGAACGGCGAGAGGAACAGCGAGAGGAACAGCGAGAGGAACAGCGAGAGGAGCGGCGAGAGGAACAGCGAGAGGAACGGCGAGAGGAACAGCGAGAGGAGCGGCGAGAGGAACAGCGAGAGGAACGGCGAGAGGAACGGCGAGAGGAATGGCGAGAGGAACAGCGAGAGGAACGGCGAGAGGAACGGCGAGAGGAATGGCGAGAGGAACAGCGAGAGGAGCGGCGAGAGGAGCGGCGAGAGGAACAGCGAGAGGAACGGCGAGAGGAACGGCGAGAGGAGCGGCGAGAGGAGCGGCGAGAGGAACAGCGAGAGGAGCGGCGAGAGGAGTGAGAGGAACAGCGAGAGGAACAGCGAGAGGAACAGCGAGAGGAACAGCGAGAGGAACAGCGAGAGGAGCGGCGAGAGGAACAGCGAGAGGAACGGCGAGAGGAACAGCGAGAGGAACAGCGAGAGGAACAGCGAGAGGAGCGGCGAGAGGAACAGCGAGAGGAACGGCGAGAGGAACGGCGAGAGGAGCGGCGAGAGGAGCGGCGAGAGGAACAGCGAGAGGAGCGGCGAGAGGAGTGAGAGGAACGGCGAGAGGAACGGCGAGAGGAGCGGCGAGAGGAGTGAGAGGAACGGCGAGAGGAACGGCGAGAGGAACAGCGAGAGGAACGGTGAGAGGAACAGCGAGAGGAACGGCGAGAGGAACGGCGAGAGGAACGGCGAGAGGAACGGCGAGAGGAACGGCGAGAGGAGCGGCGAGAGGAGTGAGAGGAACGGCGAGAGGAACGGCGAGAGGAACGGCGAGAGGAACAGCGAGAGGAACGGCGAGAGGAACGGCGAGAGGAGCGGCGAGAGGAGCGGCGAGAGGAACAGCGAGAGGAGCGGCGAGAGGAGTGAGAGGAACGGCGAGAGGAACGGCGAGAGGAGCGGCGAGAGGAGTGAGAGGAACGGCGAGAGGAACGGCGAGAGGAACAGCGAGAGGAACGGTGAGAGGAACAGCGAGAGGAACGGCGAGAGGAACGGCGAGAGGAACGGCGAGAGGAACGGCGAGAGGAACGGCGAGAGGAGCGGCGAGAGGAGTGAGAGGAACGGCGAGAGGAACGGCGAGAGGAACGGCGAGAGGAACAGCGAGAGGAACGGCGAGAGGAACGGCGAGAGGAGCGGCGAGAGGAACGTCGAGAGGAACGGCGAGAGGAACGGCGAGAGGAACAGCGAGAGGAACAGCGAGAGGAACGGCGAGAGGAACGGAGAGAGGAACGGCGAGAGGAGCGGCGAGAGGAACAGCGAGAGGAATGGCGAGAGGAACAGCGAGAGGAGTGATGAGAGGAGCGGAGAGAGGAACGGCGAGAGGAACAGCGAGAGGAACGGAGAGAGGAACGGAGAGAGGAACAGCGAGAGGAACGACGAGAGGAACGGCGAGAGGAGTGATGAGAGGAACGGCGAGAGGAACAGCGAGAGGAACGGCGAGAGGAACGGCGAGAGGAACGGCGAGAGGAGCGATGAGAGGAACGGCGAGAGGAACAGCGAGAGGAACAGCGAGAGGAACGACGAGAGGAACGGCGAGAGGAGCGGCGAGAGGAACGGAGAGAGGAGCGGCGAGAGGAGCGGCGAGAGGAGCGGCGAGTGGAGCGGCGAGAGGAACGGCGAGAGGAACGGCGAGAGGAGCGGCGAGAGGAACGGCGAGAGGAGCGGCGAGAGGAACGGAGAGAGGAGCGGCGAGAGGAGCGGCGAGAGGAACAGCGAGAGGAGCGACGAGAGGAACGGCGAGAGGAGTGATGAGAGGAACGGCGAGAGGAACGGCGAGAGGAGCGGCGAGAGGAGCGGCGAGAGGAACAGCGAGAGGAACAGCGAGAGGAACGGCGAGAGGAACGGTGAGAGGAACGGCGAGAGGAACAGCGTGAGGAGCGATGAGAGGAACGGCGAGAGGAACAGCGTGAGGAGCGATGAGAGGAACGGCGAGAGGAACGGCGAGAGGAACAGCGAGAGGAACGGCGAGAGGAACGGTGAGAGGAACGGCGAGAGGAACAGCGTGAGGAGCGATGAGAGGAACGGCGAGAGGAACGGCGAGAGGAACAGCGAGAGGAACAGCGAGAGGAGTGACGAGAGGAACAGCGAGAGGAACAGCGAGAGGAGCGACGAGAGGAACGGCGAGAGGAGTGATGAGAGGAACAGCGAGAGGAACAGCGAGAGGAGCGACGAGAGGAACGGCGAGAGGAGCGGCGAGAGGAGCGGCGAGAGGAGCGGCGAGAGGAGCGGCGAGAGGAGCGGCGAGAGGAGTGGCGAGAGGAGTGTTGGTATAAAGATTGTGAGAGGAGCGGCGAGAGGAACAGCAAGAGGAGCGGCGAGAGGAGTGGCGAGAGGAGCGGCGAGAGGAACGGCGAGAGGAACGGCGAGAGGAGTGGCGAGAGGAGCGTTGGTATAAAACTTGTGAGAGGAGCGGCGAGAGGAGCGGCGAGAGGAGCGGCGAGAGGAACGGCGAGAGGAACGGCGAGAGGAGCGATGAGAGGAGCGGCGAGAGGAACGGCGAGAGGAGCGGCGAGAGGAGCGGCGAGAGGAACGGCGGGAGGAGCGGCGAGAGGAACGGCGGGAGGAACAGTGAGAGGAGCGGCGAGAGGAGCGGCGAGAGGAACGGCGAGAGGAACGGCGAGAGGAGCGATGAGAGGAGCGGCGAGAGGAGCGGCGAGAGGAGCGGCGAGAGGAACGGCGAGAGGAGCGGCGAGAGGAACGGCGAGAGGAGCGATGAGAGGAACGGCGAGAGGAACGGCGAGAGGAGTGATGAGAGGAGCGGCGAGAGGAACGGCGAGAGGAGCGATGAGAGGAGCGGCGAGAGGAACGGCGGGAGGAACAGTGAGAGGACCGGGAGCAGCGCCACTGGACAAAGCTTTCAAACAGAAAAATCAAGGATTGACATCACAGGGCAGCAGGGACCTGAGCGGGAGTGAGAGCGGAGGTGGAGCAAATAAACAGCGCGGCAGAGGAAGGCCCGAGAGCGGAGGCAGCGGACCTGAGCGGGAGCAACTCAACAAAGACAGAATTTGAAAGAGTGACGTCAGAATTAAAAAGTGACGTCAGCACAAGGGAAGGATCTGATTGGTGAGTAGCTGGTAAGTGTGTCTAGTTAATAGTCTACAAAGTAAAGGCATGGCAGGGCAGCTCAGTCCCGTGCAATGCCCATCCTGAGCCATGTGGGAAATCCTGGTCACTTCTCGTGGCCTGGACGACCACATGTGTGTGAAGTGTCACCAGCTACAGCAGCTCGAGCTCCGTGTTCAGACCTTGAGCGGTGGCTGGAGTCACTGCAGTGCATCCGCAAGGCTGAGAACATCGTGGATAGCACGCTTCAGGAGTTGGTCACCCCGCAGCTTAATATTGTGCAGGCAGAGAGGGAATGGGTGACCGCCAGAGAGAAGAGGAGGACCAGGCAGGTAGGGCAGGTGTCCCCTGAGTACATCTCGCTCGCTTACTCTGCTCAGCTCTGAATACTGGTGAGGGCGAAGGTTCCTCTGGGGAGTGCAGCCAGAGCCACGTCCATGGCACCATGGGTGGTTCAGCTTCACAGGGGGGGAGGAAGAAGAGTGGATGAGCAATACTCATAAGGGGATTCGATAGTTAGGGAAGCAGACGGGCATTTATGCGGCCGTAGACGTGACTCCAGGATACTATGTTGCCTCCCTGGTGCCAGGGTCAAGGATGTCACTGAGTGGCTGCAGGACATTCGGAGGTGGGAGAGTGAACAGCCAGAAGTCGTGGTCCATATCGGTGCCAACGACATAGGTAGAAAGAGGGATGATGTCCTGTAGGCAGATTTTAGGGAGCTAGGAAAGAGATTAAAAAGCAGGACCTCAAAGGTAGTAATCTCCGGATTACTCCCAGTGCCACGTGCTAGTGAGTACAGAAATAGGAGGCTGGAGCAGATGAATGTGTGTCTGGGGAGATAGTGCAGGAGGGAGGGCTTTAGATTCCTGAGGCATTTGGACCATTTCTGGAGGAGGTGGGACTTGTACAAGCCGGACGGGTTACACTTCAACAGAACCGGGACCAATATCCTCGCGGGGGGAGGGGGGGTTGCTAGTGCGGTTGGGGAGGGTTTAAACTAGCTTGGCAGGGGGATGGAACCTGAGAGTTGATTCAGAAGGGAGAGAAGCAGAGCTGGGATGGAAGGCAGAAAATTAGTAAGTGAGTTTGGAAGACAGAGGAAGCAAAGGCTAGAAAATAGAGAACAAGGGAGGTTGGCAGTGCTGAATGGTATATACTTCAACACAAGGAGTCTAGGGAATAAAGCAGATTAACTGAGGGCACAGATAGACACTTGGGAGTATGATATTATAGCTATTTCTGAGACATGGTTGAAAGAAGGGCAGGAATGGCAGCTCAACATTTCTGGTTACAGGGTATTCAGACGAGATAGAGAGGCGGATAAAAAAGGAGGGGGGGTTTGTAATATTGATTAAAGAAACAATTACAGCTATGAGGAGCGAGGATATCTTAGAAGGATCATCCAACGAGCCCATATGGGTAACTGAAAAGCAAAAAAGGGGCAATCACACTTCTACGATTGTACTATAGACCCCCAAACAGTCAGAGAGGGATAGAAGAGCAAATATGTAGGCAAATTTCTGAGACGTGCAAATATAGGGCAGTAATAGTAGGGGATTTCAACTTTCCTAATATTAACTGGGATAAAATTAGTGTGAAAGCAGAATTCTTAAAATGCATTCAGGAGAATTTTATTAGTCAGTACGTAGCAAGCCCAACAAGAAGGGGGTGGTTCTGGACCTAGTTTTAGGGAATGGTTCTGGACCTAGTTTTAGGGAATGAAGCTGGGCAGGTGGAAAGGGTATCAATAGGAGAGCATTTTGGTGGTAGTGATCATAATTCAGTTAGATTTAGCATAGATATGGAAAAGGACAAGGATAGACCAGGAAGAAAAGCTCCCAATTGGGGAAAAGCTAATTTTACGAAGCTGAGATGTGATTTATCCAAAGTGGACTGGAGACAGAAACTTGAAGGTCAATCAGTGTCAGGGCAGTGGGAGGCATTCAAGGAGGAGATAGTGATAGGTTCAGAGCAAGTATGTTCCCTTAAAGAAAAAGGGTGGGACTAACAAATCTAGAGCTCCCTGGATGTCAAGGGGCATACAGGTTAGGATAAAGAAAAAAAGGGAAGCTTATGACAGATACTGAGGGCTCAATACTGCAGAAAACCTAGAGGAGTATAGAGAGTGCAGGGGTGCAATTAAAAAGGAAATTAGGAAAGCAAAGAGAGGGCATGAAAACATATTGGCAAGTAAAATCAAGGAAAACCCAAAGATGTTTTGTAAATACATTAAGAGCAAGAGGATAACTAAAGTAAGAGTAGAGACCATAAAGGTAACCAGTGTGTGGATGCGGAAGACATGGGTATGGTTCTTAATGAATACTTTGCGTCTATTTTCACAAAAGAGAGGGACGATGCAGAAATTGCAATCAGGGTGGAGGAGTGTGAAATATTAGATGAAATAAACATAGCGAAAGAGGAAGTATTAAGAGGTTTAGCATTTTTGAAAGTGGATAAATCCCCAGGCCTAGATGAAATGTATCCCAGACTGTTAAGAGAAGTAAGAGAGGAAATAGCAGAGGCTCTGACCATTATTTTCCAATCCTCTCTGTCTACAGGTGTGGTGCTAGAGGACTGGAGGACTGCTAATGTGGTACATTGTTTAAAAAGGGAGAAAGGGAGAGACCGAGTAATTACAGGCCAGTCAGCCTAACCTCAGTGGTAGGAAAATTATTTGAAAAAATTCTGAAGGACAGGATAAATCTTCATTTCGAAAGACACGGATTAATCAGGAGCAGTCAGCATGGATTTGTTAAGGGAAGGTCGTGTCTGACTAACTTGATTGAATTTTTTGAGGAAGTAACAAGGAGGGTCAATGAGGGTAATGCGTTTGATGTAGTCTATATGGATTTTAGCAAGGCTTTTGATAAGGTCCCACATGGCAGACTGGTCATGGAAGTAAAAGCCCATGGGATCTAAGGCTAAGTGGCAAGTTGGATCCAATATTGGCTCAGAGGCAGGAAACAAAGGGTAATGGTCGAAGGGTGTTTTTGTGACTGGAAGGCTGTTTGCAGTAGGGTTCTGCATGTCTTAGTACTGGGTCCTTTGCTGTTTGTGCTATATATCAATGATTTGGACTTGAATGTAGGAAGTATGATGAAGAAGTTTGCAGATGATACAAAAATTGGTCATGTGGTTGATAATGAAGAAGAAGGCTGTAGACTGCAGGAAGATATCAATGGATTGGTCAGGTGAGTAGAACAGTGGCAAATGGAATTCAATCCGGAGAAGTTTGAGGTAATTCATTTGGGGAGGGCTAAGAAGGCAAGGAAATACACAATAAATGATAGGACACGGAGAAGTGCAGAAGATCAGAGGGACCTTGGAGTGCATGTCCACAGATCCCTGAAGGTAGCAAGACAGGTAGATAAGGTGGTTAAGAAGGCATACGGGATACTTGCCTTTATCAGCCGAGGCATATAGGTTATGCTTGAACTGTATAAAGTACTGGTTAGGCCGCAGCTGGAATACTGCGTACAGTTCTGGTCACCACATTACAGGAAAGATGTGATTGCATTAGAGAGGGTGCAGCGGAGAATTACGAGGATGATGCCTGGGCTGAGGAATTTTAGCTATGAGGAAAGATTGGATAGGCTAGAGTTATTTTCTTTGGAACAGAGGATGCTGAGGGGAGACCTAATTGAGGTGTATAAAATTATGACTGGCCTAGATAGAGTGGATAGGAAGGACTTATATCCCTAAGCAGAGGGGTCGATAACCAGGGGCCATAGATTTAAAGTAATTGGTCGGAGGTTTAGAGGGGATTTGAGGAGAAATTTTTTCACCCAGAGGGTGGTGGGGATCTGGAACTCACTGCCTGAAAGGGTGGTAGAGGCAGAAACCCTCATCACATTTAAAAAGTACTTGGATGTGCACTTGAAGTGCTGTAAACTACAAGGATTTGGACCAAGTGCTGGAAAGTGGGATTAGGCTGGATAGCCTTTGGCGTCCGGCACGGACAAGATGGGATGAATGGCCTCCTTCTGTGCTGTAAAATTCTATGATCCTATGATTCTATGAATCCCTCCACTGCCTCTGTGCTGTCAGATCACTTGTCTAACACCTAGTCAAGATGAGCCACAATTTCCTCCAGTTAAATATTTGGGAGACTGAAGCCATCGTCTTCGGCCCTCGCCACGAATTCCATACCATCGCCACCCGCTCCATCCTCCTCCAAGGCCATTGTCTCAGGAATTTTAGAAGGATGGACAAAAATTGCAACAATATGCTAAAGCTAACTATTAAAATTACTAGCCCTTAGTGCATCCACTAGTTCTAATGCACAGAGGATTTTTACCCACCTTGCTGCTTTTAATGAGATTTATTCTAGGCTGGGTGTTGAACTGGAGGATCAGGACATCATCCCAAAATTCTGTTCGGAATATTTGTGGAATTACTCACAAAAAAATTATATGATTGAATCCTTTCCATTTGTTGTGCTACTTACCTTTGATCTCAAATACTTCATACTGTTTCAGGATTTTCTTACTGGGCTGTGTCTGAGTCCAGGTGAACAATCCCGCAAGTTCAAAGGTGGGGTTTCTGATTCTCAGATTAAGGGTCCCCCAGTCCTCACGTATCCTCTGAGAAATGCCTGTTATATTATTGTACTCCTCGCTCCATTGCACGGTCCAGCGCTGAACTTCTCTGTGAAAAGTTCCCAAGTGCTTTGTAGTTTGTTGCCCTGAGTGTGGTCTCCATTCCCAGACAATGGAGCCATTTCCAGGATTATCCGGGCCTTTCAATACAAAGTTGCCTTCCTGATGGAAAAAATAAATATAATTCTGGCTTCCTGCAAGAAAGGAGAACCAACATTTTAAAATCAGATAGCAACTTCTCAATCCGATCTGTGTAATTATTAATACTGCAGACAATTTGTTTTCAGTAAGTTGTTAGTTATAATTCATTTCAGAAGTGACACAACACATTCACACCCAGTTGTAAAGAAAAAAGTCACTTTCCTATAGATACACTTATAATGATGGATCATTATTTCTCAGGTAGTTTCTTAGCCCTCAAAGGTTTAACAAAAACTTATATTTCTATAGCACTTTTGATGAAGAACAGCTTCCAAGACTGTTTACACAGTGAGGAAAATAGGTAAAAGGATCAAAAGACAACAAGCAATGATGTGAAAGTTAGGAGACATGACTAAACATTGAAAAAGAAGGGTTTGGAGGATGTTTTTAAAGGGGCACAGAGAAATGGAGAGGTGGAGATATTTAGTGGTAATTTCAGACTGTGGCTGAAGGCTGAAGACCAAAGGTAGTCGTGGGGGTTATGGGAAATGGTGGAGAGGGAGAGCTGGGGGTCCTCAACAAACATATGGAAGTTGATCCCAGTGCCTGCGCATGATGTCACCAAGATAGATAAGGAAGAGGAAGGAAATATATATTTGGATACAACCGTCACAGGCCGCGACCCCGTTCCACATTCCATTCCTCTCCTGGGATCGACTTTCCCTTAATGACGCCTATTAAGGCAGCCCTGCACGTTACCCGGCCCTATTAAATGATGCGGGTCTGATGGCGGGTCTGATGGTGTTTTCACCCGGGATATTTAAAGGAGCCATGGCCACATTGCATTTAAAGTTTCATCTAGGATTGTGCAGGCAATGTACTGCAGCATTGGAGTGCTCCAAACACTTGGAAACATGATTGCACAGAGGCAGAGGGCTGCACCCAGTTTCTCAGATGCCTCCCTCCATATGCTTGTGGAGGGAGTCAGAGCTCGCAGGGAGGTCCTCTTCCCTTTGGATGGACGGAAGAGACCTCCCCAGCAGACCAAAGGAGCCTGGTTGGAGATTGCAGAGGAGGCCAACAGCAGGGATGTTGTCAGGAGGACCTGGGTGCAGTGCTGGAAATGCTTCAATTATCTCATTAGATCAGGAAACGTGAGTGCAAAGCCATACTCAACTTCATCCTACTGTGTCTCTCATCACATCCCCATCACTCTGCCTTCCCAAGCCTGCTCCTGCACATCATTACTCTCATCAACATATCTTGCACATCCACCCATCCCTCTCACACTATCTACATTATCACATTCCCATCTGACTAACCACCCCTCACACTCACCCTCATCCTAATGCAATAATACCAACTAACAACACATAAGGAGGCCACTTGGCATTGACACCCCACTCCATCACAGTCACCCTTTACAGATGTAACCCACACATTCCTTACAGTCATTCCATCACTCTCACTCAAACTTCTCTTGTTTCCCACCTTGCAGGAGAAGAAAGCCCACAATAAGAGGGAGAGGGAGAGAACCGGAGGTGGCCCTTCATCATTGGCCACCTTAAATGCAGCAGAGGAGGTCACCCTGGAACTCTCAGAAGTCTCAGAGCAGCTGGAAGTGGGTGACAGAGAGATGGACATCTCAGCAACCTGGTGACAGAATTACATCTCATACAACCACATGGCATACAGCAGTCACTCATATGGGGACTGATGTAGCAGCCAGTGAATGTTCATCATGTGCATAATAGTATCGTTACCCATTCTTGATATAATATTTCAAAATCATCTCTTTACTCTCCCATAGGTCCATCAAGAGTCTCCTCGACTGTCCAGGAGGAAGAGGAAGATGACTCCTCAGAGGAGCCTCCAGCCTCTGAGGTTGCACCGTCAGCAGACATATGCGCACCCAGCACCAGTGCAGATACGCACACCTCGGTGGGTCCTACGCGAGATAGAGTAGTGTTGTCACCTGGTGTCTCACAAGTCACAAGTGAGCAAAAGGAGATGCTGGAGACAGGGACAGCAGTGGAGACTCCTCACTGGAGGGCGCAGGTTGCCCCTAGCTCTGCTCAGCTGCATGCAGACGCATAGCCTTGGGGGCCATCGAGAAAGAGGGCGATCCTGGAGGTGCAGCAAGAAGTGCAGGAGGCTTTAACAGGTTTTGCGACCGCGATGTCTGCAAATGTGCAGAGAATGGAGGAGTCCATCACCAACATGAGCACCACCGTGTCGCAGGCGATGGCAACTGTATGCTCTTCCATGGAAAGGATGGCCACCTGCATGGAGCAGCTAATGCGCCACTCACAGGAGCACATGGAGAATAGATGGCTATCTGTGGAGAATAGATGGCTATCTGTGGAGAATAGATGGCAGACGCTCATAGACCTCCTCTCTAGGAGAGATGTAAATGTAGACTTGGGTCCTCATGGACCCACTGTTGAGCAGCAAGGTGCTGTCCACCTCCTTGCTAGCAGGGATGTGTGGGTGGCCCATGAGAGGGATGATGGTGAGAGGGGACATGGAAGTGGGGGCTCCACTCAAAGCGCTCGCACTTCTCCCATGTTGCCTGCCCCTCAGTCAGAGCCCCACATGCCTTCTGGGATCGCGATGGGCGAGTCTGCCTCTGCACAGTCGCAGGAGGAGCAGACTTCGCTGGGGCCATCGCAGGCTCCTCGACCTAGAGGACGTCTGCCAAAAGTGTCTGTGCAGTCGCAGCAGGGAAGTGAGCAGGCTGCCTCTACCTCTGCTGAAGCTATAGGGGTAGCACCTCATAGAAGCACGCGTAATGAAAGATTACACACAAGTAGATTCACAAGGGTAAGCACTTGGGTGTTTTAATAACTGTGTGAAGTTTCCGTTAATCTGATGTCACAGAAAAAAAATTATTTTCACCACTTTCCGGTCATGACGAAACCTGTCTGTAACTTTGGAAGTGGCTTAGTGAGTTGGAGTGAATGGTGAGACATAACGTTACCTCCAGCAATGGGGGTCAGTGTGAAAGGAATGGCTTGGTCATTGTTGGGATGCTTTATGGTGTTGGTGTTGGGTGTTGGGAACCTGGTGCAGCATATGGCAGCCATATGGGTGTACTGTGTAAAGTTAAGTAAATCTGGACATGATGAGACTATCCCTGGCCTCCCGGGCAGCAATGTGCTCGGGCGATGGGGGGGATCTGGACTGCAAGTACGTCCTCCTCCTCCTCCTCCGAAGAGGCTGTGCGCTCAGTGCCTTACTCCTCATGCAGCACTAATCCTCACGCTGTGCTATTTTGTGCAGGGCGCAGCAGACCACGATGATTCGGGAGACCCTGGCTGGTGCATGCCGAAGGGCTCCTCCAGATCTGTCAAGGCATCGGAAGTGCATTTTCAGCATGCCCATTGTCTGCTCTATGACACTGCTGGTGGAAATGTGTCTTTCATTATATCTCTCCTGGGCCTCAGTACTTGGCCTCCTCTAGGGTGTCATGAGCCACATCTTCAGTGGATAGCCCTCGTCTCCAAGCAGCCAGCCGGATAGTCTGTTTAGAGCAGCGAAGAGCTGAGGGAGGGTGGACTGGCGCAGGACGAAAGATTCATGACAGCTGCCAGGCAATTTGAGACACTCATGCATGATGATCTTCCTATGATTGGAGACGAGCTGCACATTGAGGGAGTGGAAGCCCTTGCGGTTCACAAACACTCCTGGGTGATGATGGGGTGCCCTGATGGACATGTGTGCAGTCGATGATGCCCTGCACCTGTGGGAAGCCAGCCAGAGTGGCAAAGCCGAGCACCCGCTCAGTAACACTGGCTTCATCAGTGGCAAAGTTGATATAATTGGCTGAATTGTAAAAAGGGCAACGGTGCCCTGTGTGATGCATCTGTGAGTGGCCAACTGCGAGATGCCGCAAATGTCTGTTGCAGATCCCTGAAGGAGCCTGAGGTGAAGAAGTTGAGGGTGCTGGTGACTTTGACAGCCACTGGTAAGGCGTGTCCACCCGTTCCTCTGGGCTGCAGGTTTTGCTCCAGCAACCTGCAAATGTCTGTGATGACCTGGCGCCATAGCCTGAGCCTCCTTTGGCACTGCTGCTCAGTCATGTTGAGGAAGCTCATCCTCTGCCTGTATACCCTGTGTTGTGGGTATCGTCTCCGGCGTATTGCAGCTCTGATGTCCTCTGTCCTGTGCAGCATCAGGTTGGTGAGGGGAAGGTTGCTGGTGTGATTGTTGGTGCTGCTGGTGTGCCTGGTGCTGCTGGTGTTGGAGCTCATCGTGATCCTATTCTGAGGACCAAGGTGAGACAGTATAAACGGCACCCATGCTGATGTAATAGATGGCAGGTCAGTGGAGATGACAGAAGCAATGTGTCAATGGTGTGATAGGTTCTACCAATGAGGTGACAGTGGATCCCAACTTTGTTGAAAACATTTGCAACCTCTAGAAAGCTAAATCTGTGCTGACAATGCACTCAGCAACAGCACCTGCCTTAGCAAAGTAAGCAGGTGTCAGGTGGGAGTATTTATTGTGCTTTCCATGCTGTGCACTAATGAGCTGGATCAATGGCCACTGAACTTCCGGCTCAGGTTCACAGAGGTGATTCCCGAGCTGCGTGATTCCCGTGGTCATCCAGGGAAATTTGAAAGGTCGGGTTAAAAAGACAATTAAGGGTTCGACAAGTCCTAATAATCATCTAAATTAGCTCGGCTGCCTCTGCCGTTAGGGTCGCTGCCGCGCTGGCAAACGTGGCAGAGGGAAAGGTGCGTAGAGGCAGGATGACGGCGGGTTCCCGACCAGCTCCAAGTTATTTCAACTTTCATTCCCGACCCGCCTCCAATCCTGACAGACTTTTTTGTCCAAAATCAAGGCAGCCTCTGCCTCCTCTGCTCCCTCCTCTTACACACTGCTTAGCAATCGAGGAGTAGATGAGGGAGACATTTGCTGATCTCACAAGGGTTGCTAAGATAAACCTGCTCACACTTTGCCTCCTTTTGCAATCTTACTTTTACAATGCAGGCTATCAGCACTTCACTGCAAGCTTGATGGAGCATCAAGGTGGGAAATTGCAAAGATCTCTGGCAGCTGTTCACCCACTTTCCAAATGCCCATTAACATTGCACATCTAAATGCACATCGAGCAAGCTGCCAACACAAGTTATCTGCACACTGCATGTTCACAAACTCACATATGTGGATGCTCGGCTTAGCTCCAGGGTGGCATTGTCTCTGCTTTTTCCAGTTGCAGCTTACAGAATTCTGCACATGAAGAGATTTGCTCCTGAGGGGGACCTCAAGTGCTCACTGACTAAATTCAGCAATTCCGCACTAGCAGTGTAACCTTTTTTAGATCAAAGTGGGGAAGAAGCTGTTTCCTTTGTTTTTCCCGTTAAAATCAATGCTCCTGAATCCCCTTGGACATTTTGGGCTCGATTTTGTCATTAATCTTTTTTATTCAAGTACAATAGTACTTATACAACTCATCAATTACATAGTAAACCTTTTCATTCCTTGATCACAATAAACAATAAAGCCTTAAAAAACAGCTTTATGGATTTCGATTTTGTCTTTTTTTTTACAAATAATCAATAATGTTTACAGTACAAATACTCTTAAACAATACCACACAACTTTTTAGATTTAAAATAATAAATCTGAAAGTTAACTCCACATAAAACAAAAACCATTTCAACACCAGTGTACAAACACATAGCACCATCATAATCCAATTAAATGCTACAGATAACACTTATTCAAATAAACCGAGAAAAAAAAATCCCATTTTACACCAGTCCTACTGGCATTGTTCGTTCGATCATTCGATCATTCATTCAATTGTTCGTTCGTTCATTCAAGCGTTGGTTCGTTGGTTCGATCAAGCGTAAGTTCCAATATGTATGTATGAGTGCGTGCGTATCATTTGTCTAAGTGCGCGCTTGTATGCGTTCGCTCGATTATCGTTCGTTTGATCGTTCACCACGCGATCATTCGTTCGCTCGAGTGTAAGTTCCAATGTGCATGCTTGCATTCGCTCGAATCGTTCGTTCGACCACTTCCCCATGAGGTCGCTCGTTTGATCGAGGGTAAGTTCCAATATGTATGTCTGAATGCGTGCGTGCGTAGCATTTGTCTAAGTGCGCGCCTGCGTGCGTTCGCTCGAATCGTTCGTTCTATCACTGCACAAGTGATCATTCGTTCGATCGAGTGTAAGTTCCAATATGCATGAATGCGTTCGTTCGAATCGTTCGTCCGTTCGTTCACTCGAGCGTCCGTTCGTTCAATAAATTACCAATATTAATTTACTTTATCTTTTCAACCACACCAACACTAGACAATAACCTCAAAGTAAATTCCTACATAACCACCAATACATCACCATGTGCAAATTCCCACAGTCCTTATCAGAAAATCAATTAAGCTTCAAGTAAACTGCTTTCAAACAGAAAACCTGAAACCTTCCCAACAAAACAATTAAATACCAGTTCTACGCCAGTCCTATTGGCAATCCATTAACTCATATCATTTGATGTTGTCGAACCATGTAAAGTCATAGGGCTGGATTTTGTCTTGGGGTCGGGTTGGGGTCGTGTAATCCGCATTTCGTGTTTCACCCCCGACTCCAGATTAATGTGGATGGCTGATGCAATTTTCACTTAATTGGGCAATTGAGTTGAAGCATGTGGGAACCCATGAACTAATTAGTGTTTTCAGTCTGAAAGTCGCCTCTGATGATGTCATCATTGCTGACTGCCTAGTCTCAGAGACTGTTGGTGAGAGAGGACCTGCCTGGCTTTTGATGTGAGTGGACCTGGATGGGGAGAGAGGGAGAGAGGGAGAGAGAGAGAGAATTTTTTGCCAAGCAGTCCTCCCCGGCAGTCTCTGAAGACATTCAATGCAGCAGCATCAGAGGCGACGTTAAGACCTAATACTACTATTACCTTCATCATATCTCCGTTGTAATAGTGGACCTGCAGCTCATAGTCAGCTATCCACTTGTGCTCCCGCCAGGTTTCACTGGAGTGTTTCACACCAGGCGTACTTCACGTCAGAAGAGGGTTAAACTAGCTACAGTGTTTCAAAATGGCATTACAGAGCCAATTTACAGCTTGTTAAGGGCTTTAATGACCTCTCCCACCTCTTGAAGGCGGGACAGAGTCGTGAACCCCGTGACTGATTCTGTCAAAATTGCGTGGAGTCGGGATGGGGTCGGAAACCCCGACCCCGCAAATTTAACCCCCCACACGCCTCCAAACCCGACTCCATGGGTCATTCAAAATCCAGCCCATAGTCCTTGTCCACAGTCTTCAGCCCTTCCACGGAAAAAGAAGCCATCCACTTCCTGAAATCCCGTAAAAAAGACCGCACACTCAAATCTTCTTCTGCTTGCTGTTATCGCTCACAGGACCCAACCATCAAAGAATACTCATCATTCCTTACCAATATTACTTTGCTTTGTCTTTTACTTTCCTTTTATTTTCCGTCTTTTAACCCTTCACATTTTCCATCTTGTAACCGCTCACGCGCCACATTACAGATGGAAACAGTTTGTCTTTCCTCCACCAATATGGCGATGCATAAACCGGTCCCATGACCAAGAAAAAGCCTCACAGCTGCCGCCGGACAGAGCACATGCTGGGCCGCTGGAACTCATTCAGGCCCGAGACCATTCTGCAACTTTTAGAACCAGTGCAGCAATGCTCACCAACAGCATCTCCCGACTCCACCTCTGCCGACCAGCCGCCCCGCCCTGGGCCCCCCGTGCTGGGCCTCCCGCCTAGGCCACTCTCCTCCGGGTCTTCCACCTTGGGCCTTCTGCACCGGGCCCTCCGCACCGGCATTCCCCGCGAGCAGCCGGGGTGTGGAGCAGCCCGTTCACACAGCACCGAGTTAAGCTGAGTTGAGAATCTCACAGCCTTTCCTCCCCGGGCCTTCTGCACTGGGCCCTCCACACTAGCATTCCCCGCAAGCAGCTGGGGTGTGGAGCTCACCTGTTCACACAGCACCAAGCTGAACTGAACTGAACTGAACTGAGAATCTTGCAGCCTGGGCTTCGATTTTGTCATTGGGGCGGGCTGGGGTCGTGTCATCCACTTTTCGTGTTAGCCACCTGACTCCAATTGGTTGTGGGAGAATTATTCGATTTTCCCCTAATTGGGCAATTGAGTTCCAGCATGTGGGAACCCATGACCCAATTAGTTTTTTCAGTCTGAAAGTCGCCTCTGATGATGTCATCATTGCTGCTGCATTTAAGGTCTGCAAAGACTGGGAAGCTTTTGGCCTTTGCTGTGAGAGGGACCTGGAGGCAAAATGAGCAGCAGGAGACCTAAGTCTGATCCCACAATTTTTCACCACCACCACCACCACCACCACCACCACCACCACCACTACTACTACTACTACTACTACTACTACTACTACTCCTCCTACTCCAGGCTCCAGGCTCCAAAGTTCCACAACAATGGTTATGACTGCTAAAAGTTCCCCCAGAATGATGATTGATCAAATCTCCTTCTTAATAGTGGACCTGCAGCTGATAGTCAGCAATCCAAGTGTGCTCCCGCCAGGGTTCACCGTCGTGTTTCAGAGGAGGCGTGCATCACGTCGGAAAAGTCTTAAAATCAGAAAGGTCTCTCAAAATGGGATTATAGAGACAATTAAGTGGTTGTTAAGGGCCTTAAGGGCCTATCCCGCCTCTTGGAGGTGGGACGGAGACGGGATCAGAAACCACGCATTTGGGAAAATTGCTCGGAGGCGGAGTCGGGCCCGCCCACCATTGTTTGCAATTTTAACACCCCTCACGCCTCCATTCCCACCTCCTCGGGCCTGGCAAAATCGAGCCCTTTGTCTCTTCCCATGATCTACCGGTGCAGTTCCCAAATGAGCTAATTTACATATATTATAATACGGGCCAGTGGCTCTGCAGCCTCGAGTTTCCTGCTCTTGCGCTCACAATGCACGAGCCCTCAGTTAGAATGAGAGTGATGAGGCTCCGATGTTTCCAGGATGAGCTGAGACAGGCAGAGAAGAAGAGTTTCTCTGAGCCTGAAGAGTGGGGAGTTTCAATTACAATGTTTGCAGCTGAGAATGACTTTTTGCTGTGATTTTTTTGGCATTCTGCCTCAGTATTCTGATTGATTCTGGGTCAGAAAACCAATCGAAACAGCTTCTGTACCACTCTGCTGTCAAAAAAAAACTTGCCCTGTCTCAGACTGTTACCCAAGAGTGTAGTTGAGACACAGACCAGGTACGATCCAAGCTCAATCTCAGGCTGTGCTGAGTTTTTTTTTTCATTCACGGGATGTGGGTGTCGCTGGCAGGGCCAGCATTTATTGCCCATCCCTAATTGCCCTTGAGAAGGTGGTGGTGAGCCGCCTTCTTGAACCTGTGCAGTCCGTGTGGTGAAGATATTCCCACAGTGTTGTTAGGTAGGGAGTTCCGGGTAATTTGACCCAGCGACAATGAGGGAATGGTGATATATTCCCAAGTCAGGATTGTGTGTGACTTGGAGGGAAACTTGGAGGTGGCGGTGTTCCCATGCACCTGCTGCCCTTGTCCTTCTAGGTGGTAGAGTTTGTGTGTTTCGGAGGTGCTGTTGAAGAAGCCTTGGTGATTTGCTGCAGTGCATCTTGTAAATGGTCCCCACTACAGTCATGTTGCGCTGGTGGTGGATGTGGTGGAGGGGCTGCCAATCAAGCGGATTGCTTTGTCCCGGGTGATGTTGAGCATCTTGAGTGTTGTTGAGAATTCATGTTATTTAACAGGATGTAGAGAGCAGGTGATGTTGCAGGACAGGGTTGGTGTGCAGGGAGCCCACATGGGAATTCTGAATTTGAAGCTTTGCTTCTTGAGTGCTGTTGGAGCTGCACTCATCCAGGGAAGTGGAGAGGATTCCATAACACTCCTGACTTGTGCTTTGTAGTTGGTGGAAAGGCTTTGGGGAGTCAGGAGGTGAGTCACTCGTCGCAGAATACCCAGCATCTGACCTGCCCTTGTAGCCACAGTATTTATCTCAGGGTAGATTTTCTGAGGCTCTGCCCCACTGTAAAGCCTCACACACAGGATATAAAGGAGGGGCTACTTCTGGCAACAAGAACAATAAGTGACCAGAATTTTCTATCGAGGTTATAAATATAAAGAGCAAACTCTGGGTCACTTACCACTGGGCTCCAGATAGTACGGGACTAAAACCCGGGGCCTATTTTGATGAAACAAAGCACATATCCAGTTCCCTCTGCCTCTGTCAGCTTTCTGAATAATCAGTCTCAATGATTTCTCTTCCCCATTCCATCCATTCAATGTTACTTCTCCAACAGTTTTGCCATCACTATTGATCCAAACAAGTCTCATTAATTCAGTGACATCAGAGACAGAGCAGGTCAGGATAACGGTGTCTCCCTCAGTCACTGCATCAGATGGTTCAGCTGTGACTGTGTAAACAAGAAAAACATTTAGATTTTAAACAATGGCCTAGAAATTCGCGTGGCCGGCTTGCCGCGGGGGTAAGGATCGCGTGCGCTCTTACCCACCGCACCTGCCGTTGTGTTTTGGGCCCACAGGAACTTCGGGTCCTGGGCCTCTCCCAAGAGCCGGCGCGCAGTGCTTGCGTGTCCCAGGGGAGCAGTTAGTGCGATGCGACCCCTGGGATCACGTGGGCCATGGAGAGCCAATGGCAGCAGACCATCTTTCATTCATAGATTTGACAGGAGACCTGTCAAATCTGTGAACTGAAATCGGCCCCAAAAGAACAGCTAAACTTAAAATGAATTTAAAAAAAAAACCATCACATTTATAAAATAACTATAGTTAAATAAATTAACCACTTTAAACAAAAATTTAAATTTTTGAAAAAGTTAAAATACTTTTTAAAAGTTATAAAAATAAACTTACCTTTCTTTAAAGTATCTAAAAAAGATAAACCTGTTGAAAAAAATTTAAAATTATACTTAATTAACTACTTACCTTGTTCAAAAGGGGTCTTACGCCTCCTTTTTATTAGCGTCGAATCTTCAATACTTACCCTCGCATTGAAACCTGAAATAAAATCTAAGTGTGCTGCGTGCGCGCAGCCTCTAGCGCGCACGCGGTTCACCTAGGAACCGCCCCCTTCAACATACCGGAAGTTCCGGTTTCCCGCGCATGCGCAGTGCATGCAGGAAACCGGCACTTCGGGAATGAATACGGGTGAGTACACATTGAGTACTCACACGGGAACGGCCGAATTTTTGGGCCAATGTCTTGATCATTGAAAATAACAATAGCATTCTGTCTCCTACCTGTTACTGTGATTAGTTTAATGGTCACAAGTTTATATGGTCCCAGAAAACATGCGTAAACTCCTGCATCTTCAAACAGCACAGGGACAATCCTCACACTGAACTTCTTGCCATTAAACTTTGTCTCTGTGGGCACCAGTCGACTCCCAAAGTAGGTCCTGTCTCCATTGATGAGCTGAGATATCGAAGCAGATGCTATTTCTTTCTCCTGATTTTGAAGATGACGTGACCTCCAGGTCCATGCAGCAGTGTTGTAAAAGTAAACATTATAGCAAATCAGGTCGAGTTCACTGTGATCTGTGCCTGACCGATAAAGTGTGTAACTCTTCCGATATAAATCTGCGATAGAGAGACAGAGAACAACGTGTTAGAATTTTCTGGTTGCTGAGGAACAGAGAAAAGCCAGAATAATTACCAGACACAATTATATAAAAATACTTTGTGTTTTGATCATCACAACTTCATTTGTCAAAGCTATGAACTGTTTAAAAATTGTACAGCTTCGGTGAATTCAAATCACAAAATAAAACAGAAATTTAGAAAAAATTAAAACTTTATGATTTTTAACAAGTTGTGTTTTTTGTCCCATGGACGACGCCATGACGTCACAGGCCCAATATTCTGAGGCTGGGCCAGCGACATGGAGTCCTGCTGGTGGCGGCTGCAGGTTGTGCAATTTTGCGATGTTTTAAATATGGTTCCTTCAGGCAAGTTCAATCCTCATTTACATGGAATAATTATTCAAAGAAGATCCCATGCTGAATTTCATGAGTTTTGGCAAAATTCTGCCTCCAGTGCTCACCTCTCCCATGTAAAATCGACACACGTCTGCTCCATGGGCCTGGCCCACTTGAACATAATCCTTAAAGCAAGGTCGCTGTTGTTTCAGTTGGTGGTAACCTGTAGTTTTTTCACAGTGAACATCTGTCTCTTCTGTATTTAACATTTTTCACAGATTTTTTACCTGTACTCATTCTTTATTTTTCTCTCTTTCTGCTAAAGCCTTCAAATTTTCTCAGCAAGACTAGCCCAGAGGCCGCGATTTTGCCGGCGCTCAGAGGGTGGGTTTGGAGGTGAGTCAGGGGGTAAAATCGCTTTGATTGATGGCGGGGTCCGATCCCGCCGTCAACCCGCATCCACGCCACTTTGCCAAATGCCGGCTCCCAGAGTCCAGATCAGTCCCACCACCAAGCTTGTTAACTGCCTGGATAAGCCTATTTTAACAGCGGTTTTCGATTTTTCCACATTTTCTGCGTGTTCCACGCCGTTCCCAAACCACTCCAGCTGATTGTGCCGGGTTCACCAAGTGGCTGACTTCTTGACAGCTGCAGCTCCAGCATCAAAACGGAGCTCGCAACAAGGCTCACTTACAGATGACAAAACTTTGTTTTTCAGGTCTTGGAAAACTTTTTGCAGATCTACTGATCTTGTAAGTGGTGAAGCTGAGATCCATCTCCACTGTGACCTCCTGGGAAAACCCTCTCCCCAAATTGACTGAGCGCTTATAACTTCTATTCCTCAACTGACATATCTACCAGCAGCATGGGAACCATTTATACCCTGTCATCCTGGTCCTCAGATTAGGAGAAAGAGTAGCCGCGGCAGCAGCAGAACCAGGCAAAACAGCAGCAGCAACAACAGGAGCGCCAACCTCCTCCTCACCCACCTGATGCTGCACAGGGCAGAGGGCGTCAGCGCAGGGCTGCACCTCGCCGCAGGAGATACCCCCAACACAGGGTTTACAGGCCGAGGATGACCTTCCTCAACATGAGTGAGCAGCAGTGCCAAAGGAGTCTGAGACTTTCGCGAGATGTTGTCGCTGACATCTGCTCAATGCTGCACCAACACCTGGTGGACACCCCTTATTAGTGGCTGTCAAAGTCACCACTGCCCTCAATTTTTTTGCTTCTGGGTCCTTCCAGGGCTCATCAGCAGACATCAGCGGCATCTCTCAGTCGGCCGCACACAATTGCATCACGCAGGTAACCGATGCCCTTTTTGGAAAGGCGCACAATTACATCCACTTCTCCACGGATGAAGCAAGTGTAACCGCGCGTGCGGTTGGCTTTGCAAATATGGCAGGCTTGCCAAGGGTGCAGGGTGTCGTAGACTGCACACATGTGGCCATTAGGGCACCCCATCACAACTCAGCTGTTTTTGTCAACTGCAAGGGCTTCCACTCCCTTAACGTCCAGCTGGTGTGCAACCACAGAAAGGACATTATGCATGTTTGCGCAAAGTACCCTGGCATTTGCCATGACTCGTTCATCCTGCGGCAGTCTATTGTGCCTCCGCTCTTCAATCCGCCAACCCAACTTTCCGGATGGCTACTTGGAGACAAGGGCTATCCCCTGAAGACATGGCTAATGATGCCATTGGGGAGGCCATCAAATGAAACAGAAGAGCGCTACAATGCCAGTCACATTTCCACCAGAGCCATCATTGAGCAAACCATCGGCTTGCTCAAAATGCGATTCAGATGCCTTGACAGATCAGGTGGAGCCCTACAGTACTCAGCAGCCAGGGTCTCCAGAATCATCGTAGTCTGCTGTACACTGCACAACATCACACAGCATCGTGGCTTGCAGCTGCCTGAGGAACAAGTGGCTCAGCGCATAGCCACCTCATAGGAGGAGGAGGAGGAGGAGGAGGAGGAAGACCTTGCGGAGGTGGATCAGCCAGCTGCAGCAGCACGTGAACACATTGCTGCCTGTGATGCAAGAGATGCACTAGTCTTTGCCAGATTCGCTTAGGTAGACGAATCAAACACATGTGGCTGGCACCTTCTTATCACACCATACACAATGTACAAGAATCTGTGGGTTCCTATCACTCTCACCACCATCATTACAAATGCAAGTCACCCTGAGCCCTCAATGTGCAACTTCCATTTTCCAGATCACATAGGCCAGAACTTCAACTGTTTGCCATCACTTTTGTTTAATCAATGCACAAAAGGACAATGCAAAATATTAAAGACAACAAAAGACAACAGAACAGAACACCCAAGTGACTACTCTTGTGACTAATTGTGCTTTATCTTCCTCTTACGCGTTCTTCTATGTGGTGCTTCACCTGTGGCTTCAGTAGATGTGGAGGCACCTTGCTCACTTTCATGCTGCTCCTGCTTCAACACCTTTGGCGGGCGTCCTCTGGGGTTGCGAGCCTGTGAGGGCTGGGCAACTGTCTGCTCCTCCTGCGGCTGTGCAGGGGCTGAGACGCCCATCTCAGTTGGGTGAGGACTCTGGTGGGGCTCTGACCGACGGCTAGGCAGTGGCATGGGAGAGTGAGCGCTTGGAGAGGAGCCCACACTTCCTTCTTGTCTGCCACCAACATCCCTCTCATGGGTCAGCCCCACTTCAGTGCTAGCAAGTGGCTGGACAGCACCTTGCTGCACATCAGGGGGGCCATGAGGACCCCTATCTGCACTGGCAGTCCTCCTCAAAAGGACTTCCATGAAGCTCTGGTTTCTCTGCTCATCTGCTGATGCTCATTGTGAGCTGTGATACACCTGGTGACAACACTACTCTATGTTGCGAAGGTGCCACCGAGGTGTGCGTATCTGCGTTGGTGCTGGGTGCGCTTAATTCTGCTGACACTGCGGCCTCAGAGGTTGCAGCTTCCTCTGAGGAGTCTTGAGGCTCTTCAGGCTCTACTTCCTGGATAGTGGGAAGGGGGGCTCTCGATGGTCCTGTGGGGGAGTAAAGACATGAGTTAGACATGTGATATTAACGCAGCAAGCACATGGAATTGTGCAGATGATAATAAGTCAATCTGTATGAACATCAGATGTCATATCAGTCACTCATGCAATGTAAATGAGAGAGATGCAAATCTATTCTGTCACCAGCTTGCTCTGTTGCGCCCGTTTGACTGTCCCCCACTTCCAGATCCTCATCAACTCCAATTATTTCGAATGCCACCTCCTCAGCATTGGTCAGCTGGGCAATGGATGGTGGCCCTCCTCCTGTCCTTGCCCTCTCCCTCTTATTGTGGGCTCTCTTTTCCTGCAATGAGGGACACAAGTGGAGTTTGAGTGAGAATGATGGAGTGAGTGTAGAGAATCCATAGCATAGATGCTTAGAAGGAGACAAAGATGGAGTGAGGTGCCAATACCAAGGGCCCTCCCTGTGCGTTGTTAGTTTTTGGCATCGCATAACAGTGATATCGAGTGTGAGGGCAGCATAGTCGAATAGTGGAGTGATTCTGTACATAGAGAGAGAGGGATAGTTAAGGGTGCAAGGGATGTAAGGGTAAGTTGGGATGTGCAGGAGTAGGTTGACAATGCAGAGCGCTGGTGATGAGAGGAGATGGGGAGCAGATTGCGGGTAAGTGTGATGCTATACTCACTTTTCCTGAGCGTACCAGGTCATGAAACCTTTTCCTGCACTGGACCCAGGATCGAGGACACAACGATCTGGAGCTGACCTCCTCAGCAATTTTCAGCCAGGCTGCTTTGCTTTGCTGAGGAGGCTTCCTCCGTCCAGAGGATGGGAAGAGTACCTTCTTGCGCCCTCTCACTCCCTCCACAAGAGCATGGAGGGAGTCATCATCAAAACGGGGTGAGGCCTTGGCTCTTGCAGCAGTCATGGGAGCAGTTGGCAACCCGAAATCCAGCATCAAAGAATGAGAATGAAACAAGGCTGCATGGGCCCCTTAAATGCAGCTGGCTGACTGACGTCAGCAGAGGCGAGCAGCAGACCTGAAACCACTAATTGGGCCGGGTAGCGCGCACGCAGGGACTCAATAGGCCAATTAAGGCAAAATTTCAATTTCTGACCGGCTGAAAGCGCCGGCGGGACCGGAACCCGCCGACCACCTGACCCGCACCCAACCCGTCACCAATGAGAAAATCGCGGCCAGAGTATTTTAATTGCTGCTACAATACAGCTTGGAAGCTGACCAAATTGGAAGGTTGGGATTCCTTTCCTTATTGTCCAGGGAGTAATCCTGATGCTTTCTCACAGAAACATGGGGGTAATTTGCCTTTGTGCGATAGTGTAAAATCGGTAACAGCAAATTGGCAGCATGTTTATATCTCACAAAGATGACTTCCATCGCACAAAGTCTAAATTACCTGACAAAATTCTCTCCCACGATAAATATTCCTCGCCCATCCTCAATGGCTCCCTGTCCCTCAACCCATCAAATATAAAATCCTTGCCAACATCTACAAATTACTCCACAGCCTCACCCCAATTTACCTCTGTAAATTCTGGCAGAATTTCTCCTTTTACATTCCCTGTCATCATCTTGCTGTCCCCTCCCTCCATTGGTGGCAAAACCTTCTGTTCCCTCAGCCCGAACCTCTGGAACTCCCTCCCTAAACCCCTCCACCTCTTGCTGTGTCTTCACACACACAATGAAAACATATCTCTTTGACCAAGCTTTCAGTCTCTTCTCTTAACATTCTCACTGATGATTGATGTCCAATTCATTCTTCCTCAGTGAAGCGTATTTCTTTCTTTCTTCAAGATGCTATGTTACTGAAAACATTTGCCGTTTTTGTTTTATCTCCGGTACAACTTACGCAATTCAGATTTTCTACCTTTCAATGTTGAACTGCTTCAATTACTTTGACAATTCTAGACAAGAGAAACAAATATTGGCTGTAGCCTTGTTCCTCTGCCCCACTTACCTCTTGACAGCTGGTGAAGTGGTTCCCCATTCAGTTACCTGTACAGAACCAGGCCACATTAAAACCATCCGCCCTCACTCCACTCCCAATCTATTGATCTCAGATGTTAACAATCGCAGAGCACCATAACTGCTGGTACAATTCTTGCACTACCAATGATGTTCAACCAAAGTCAATCATTATCGTTCCCTATGGCCGAAACTTTGCCTCCCTCGGCGGGTCAGGTGCGGGCGGTGGCCATGACGGGTTGCGACACCACTGCAAGCTCCATCCCGCTACTGAAAACAAACTTACATTAATGGGGCCTATTAAACCCGCCCAGCACGTTACCCGGTCCAATTAAATGGAGCGTGTCTGGTGACATCATTCATGACGCGTTATCAGCCGGGATCTTTAAAGGGACCACGGCCACATTAGATTTTAACAAAGTGCTAACAGTGCACTACAGCATTGAGGTGCTGCAAACACTGACATTGACTACACAGAGGTGCAGGGCTGCACCCAGGTTCTCCGATGACTCCCTCCATATGCTTATGGAGGGAATAACAGCACACAGGGAGGTCCTCTTCCCTTCCGATGGGCAGAAATGACCTCCCCAGCAGACCAAAACAGCCTGGTTGCAGATTGCAGAGGAGGTCACAAGCAGGGATGTGTTCAGGCGGACCTGGGTGCAGTGCCGCTAACATTTCAATGATCTCATTAGATCAGGAAATGTTAGTACAAAGCCACACTCAACTTCATCCTGCTGTGCCACTCATCACATCCCCAGCACACAGCCTTCCCTAACCTACTCCTGCACATCCTCACTCACACCAACATACTTTGCACCTCCACCCATCCTTCTCTCTCTATCTACATTATTACATCCCCATCTCACTAGCCACCCCTCACACTCACCCTCATCCTAGTGCAATCATACCAACTAACAACACACAAGGGTAACCACTTGGGTGTTTTATCCAATGTTTATGGAAAGTTTCTGTTCGTGTGATGTCAAACATAAAAATCTTCATTTTCAACACTTTCCTTTCTTCAACAGATTTGTGTGCACCTTTGGAAGTGACTGAGTGAGTTGCAGTGAATGGTGAAACATAACGGTACCCCCCGCAATGGTGATGAGTGTGAAATGAATGGCTGATAACAACAGAAGAAATATGAGCAGGAATAGGCCATACGGCCCCTCGAGCCTGCTCCGCCATGCAATACGATCATGGCTTGGTCATTGTAGGGATGTTTTGTGGTATTGGTGTGGGGTGGTGCCAACCTGGCGCCTCATGTGGCAGCCATATAGGTGTACAGCGTAAACCTAACTAAATCTGGCCATGATGAGGCCATCCCTGGCCTCCCGGACAGCAATGTGGTCAGGTGCTGATGCCCGGTGTCCTGTGCACCATCAGGTGATTGCGAAGGAGGTTGGTGTTGCTGCTGGTACTGCTGGTGTGCCTGGTGCTGCTGATGTTGGGGCTTATCGTGTTCCAATTCTGAGGACCAAGTTGAGACAGTATAAATGGCACCCCTGTTGATGGAATAGATGGCAGGTGAAGTACAGATAACAGAAGCATTCTGTCAGTGGTGAGAGAGTTCTTCCAATAAGGTGAGATTGGATGGAGACTTTGCTGGAAAGACTTGCAGCCTGCAGAATCTGTGCTGGAAATGGACTGAGCAACAGTTTATGCCTGAGGAAAGTGATCATCTGTCAGGTGGGAGCTTTTACTGTACATTAGATGCTGTCAAGAATTCAGCTGGAACAATGACCGTGGAACTCCCGCCTCAGGTTGACAGATGTGCTTCCCGAGCAATGTGGTTGCCGTGGCCGTGCAGTTAAATTTACAAACAAAGTTAAAAAAGACTGTTAATGGTCTGACAACTAACTGTTAATCATCTCAATTGGGCCGCCCGCTTCTACCAGTCGGGTCGGCTCAGCGATGACAGAGGCGTCTGGGGGAAAGGCGATGGGGGCGGGATGACAGCAGGTTCCCAAACCAATCCCAAAAATAAGACATGGCTGAAAGAAGGGCAGGAATGGCAGCTCAACATTCCTGGTTACAGGGTTTTCAGACGAGATAGAGATGGGGATAAGAAAGGAGGGGAGTCGCAATATTGATTAAAGAATCAATTACAGCTGTGAGGAGCGAGGATATCTTCGAAGGATCATCAAATGAAGCCATATGGGTTGAACTGAAAAACAAAAAAGGGGCAATCACACTGCTGGGAGTGTACTATAGACCTCCCAACAGTCAGAGGGAGATAGAAGAGCAAATATGTCGGCAAATTTCTGAGACGTGCAAAAATAAGGCAGTAATAGTAGGGGAATTCAACTTCCTTAATATTAACTGGGATAAAATTAGTGTGAAAGGCATAGAGGGAGCAGAATACTTAAAATGCATTCAGGAGAACTTTTGTAGCCAGTACATAGCAAGCCCAACAAGAGAGGGGATGGTTCTGGGCCTCGTTTTAGGGTAATGGTCGAAGTGTGTCTTTGTCACTGGAAGGCTGGTTCCAGTGGGGTTCCGCAGGGCTCAGTACTCGGTCCTTTGTATTTTGTGGTAAATAGCAATGATTTGGACTTGAATGTAGGAAGTATGATTAAGAAGTTTGCAGATGATACAAAAATTGGCCGTGTGGTTGATAATGAAGAAGAAAGCTGCAGACTGCAGAAAGATATCAATGGACTGGTCAGGTGGGCAAAACAGTGGCAAATGGAATGCAATCTGGAGAAGTGTGAGGTAAAGCATTCGGGGAGGGTTAACAAGGCAAGGGAATACATTATAAATGGTAGGACACTGAGAAGTGCAGAAGATCAGAGGCACCTTGGAGTGCATGTCCACAGCTCCCTGAAGGTAGCAGGACAGGTAAATAAGCTGTTAAGAAGGCCTCCGGGATACTTGCCTTTATTAGCCGAGGCACAGAATATAAGAGCAGGGAGGTTATGCTTAAACTGTTAAAACACTAGTTAAATCGCAGCTAGCATACTTTGTGCAGTTCTGGTCACCACATTACAGGAAGGATGTGATTGCACTTGAGGGGGTGCAGAGGAGATTTATGAGGATGTTGCCTGGACTGGGGATTTTTAGCTCTGAGGAAAGATTGGATAGGCTGTGGTTGGTTTATATGGAACAGAGGAGGCTGCGGGGAGACCTAATTGAGGTGTATAAAATTATGAGAGGCCGAGATAGAGTGGATAGGAAGGATCTATTCCCCTTAGCAGCAGGGTCAATAACCAGGGGGCATAGATTTAAAGTAATTGGTCGGAAGTTTGGAGGTGATTTGTGGAGAATTCTTTTCACCTAGAGGGTGGTAGGTGTCTGGAACTCACTGCCTGAAAGGATGGTAGAGGCAGAGACCCTCACCACATTTAAAATGTACTTGAATATGCACTTGAAGTGCCGGAACCTCCAAGGCTACGGACCAAGTGCTGGAAAGTGGGATTAGGGTAGATAGCTCTTTGTCAGCCGGCACGGAGAAGATGGGCTGAATGGCCTCATACTGTGCTGTAAATTTCTATGATTCTATGAATAACTTTCCCACCCGACCCGCCACCAATCGCCCCCGCTACCACCCTGGAAATCTCTGGCCATATGTGTGTGTATTGGAAGAGCACTGAATAGATATTCAGGGATGGACTTTAATGCTGTGCCCTTGCAGTGAATAAAGTGAACCATATTTAGAAAAGAATTGTCTCTGTGTTTTGGTAACTGATGAGCTATGTGAGAATGTTGCTGTCCACCTTCAACCCTTTAGCTATTTATTGTCAGATCCATCAAGACCTGGTTGTGAATATTTGCCCACTGTATTGCAATGTTATATTTACACCAATGTTCCAAAGAGAAAATAAGGTCCCAGTCTGTAGTAAAAGCATATGCTGTCTCTGTGCTCCCTGTACTTTGTGTGTAACAGTGTTATTTCAGTAACTATTTAATATCTACTGTAAGGTAGTTCTGACCTTAAACTGATCCACATCAATAGTTTTGATGCTATTTTAATAACAGAGTCTTTTTTCTACACTTCACACAAATGCAAATTCTCATCTTCTACTCCAAATTTCCACTTTCAGCTTTTCCCCTCTTCTTCCCCCAAAGCCCCACTCCCAGCCTCTGTCATTTCCCTCTGCCCACCATCTCTCCTCTACAATGCCATCATTTCCATCCTTCCCTCTCCGTTCATGGCCATTGATTCCCTGCCCTTCCCTCTTCCCTCAGTCCTGCTCCAGCTGAATGCTTATTTGAAGCCTAGAGTATGCAGCAGCTGGAATCACTTCAAATAGCAGCAGAACTCGGTTAGAAGTGGCATTGAGGGGCGAGAGGCCAGTTTTTTGTTTAATGCTGATATGTGCACCAGGCCCCCACATGCTGACTGTAAGCATGAAGTGCTGATGGTTGACATGTATGACTCCACTTTATATGTAACAGTTTTATATTAGTAACTCTTTAATATCTACTGTGAGGTAACTGCACTTACACTGATCCACGTCAAAATCTGCTTTTCCTGTGAGAATAATGGATCCATTTTCCTGCACTTCACACGCGTACAACTCCTTATCCTCTACTGCAACATGTTTGACTATCAGATAGACTGTGTTATTTAGTCGGATCTGATCAGTGTTGCTCCTGTTCTGCTGAGATGAGTCTCTCTGTTTCCATTGAAGACTGACTGTATCTGAGAGTTTGGAGATGGTACAGCTGAGTGTAACGTCACTGCCCACCACAGCACTCTGTGGACTTGACTCAACTGTGAAAAACAGATCAATAAGATTTAGTGTAAGTAGTGGCATGTACAATCCAGTGATTAGGTTCTAACTGACCGTAGGATGTGCCCATCATCAGCACTTGTACCTTGCTGCATTAAAGAGTCAGGCCAGATTACACACAAGTGCATTTTATCAGTAGAATAACACAGCGAGCCTGAAAATTCTCGGTCCAGCTCTGCCAGCGTGAATGAGCCAGAGTGCGGCCGATGACCTTTACCCCTGACCCTGCTGGAGTATCCGGGGTCAGGTTAAGGTTACATGGTTTGGATGACATTTGTGGAAGCCGACACCACAATGGACAGGTGATGAATCTCACCAGAGGAGGGTGTGATGGAAATGTAGCGCCCATATTATCAGACATGGAGAAGGCTCCAGTCCCACTCTGTTCTCAATGTGCCTCGCACACTTCAGTAAGACCACCCAACACACGCACTGGGAGCCTGTGCACAAAATCCACGTCAACAGTCATTACGTTATTTAAATGAGTGGGCTCCCAAAATGCTCCTGAGCAGAGCTCCAATCATTGAGTGTCCATGAGGAATGGCACTTCAGGAGAGGCTTGTTCTAAAAATGCCCACCCTGACTTTCAGTCCCACCTACAACATGACAAGTAAGAATCAAATCTTCAACAGGGACTTTAAATCCAATGTCAGGCCAAAAAAATGGTGCCATCCATTAGCTGCTGGAGCCCAACACTCTGGTGCCCGACCCGTGTGACATTCCCCGTGTACCAGGCACTATGTACCATGAGTGCCACTAACAAATGTAAATGAGTTGACTTTCTGTTATGGTCACCTCATTCTGGTGCAGTTTGGGCCAACACCTCAGGGGCAATGGTCCAGGCCCAGTAAAGTCACAATCATATTTTGGCCACTTCGACATTTCAGGATTGGATTATATTTTGTACCAAGTACATATGACAATGACCTCAGCCTCATTCAGATGTTACACACATCAACCAACCAGAAAGTGCAGCTGTTGAGCAGCATCCTTGGTTGGCAGGTACTAAAGATTTTGATTTATTTATACTAAATGTTTTAAAATATTTTTGTGTAGATACAATGGCCGGAATTTTTTTTTTTTTTTATTTACTTATGGGATCTGGGCATTGCTGGCAAGGCCAGCATTTATTGTCCATCCCTATTTGCCCTTGAGAAGGTGGTGGTGAGCCATCTCCTTGAAGCGCTGCAGTCCGAGTGGTGAAGGTACTCCCACAGTGCTGTTAGAGAGGGAGTTCCAGGATTTTGACCCAGCGACGATGAAGGATCGGCGATATACTTCTAAGTCAGGATGGTGTGTGACTTGGAGGGGAACTTGGCGGTGGTGGTTTTCCCATGCGCCTGCTGCCCTTGTCCTTCTAGGTGGAAGAGGTCGCGGGTTTGGGAGGTGCTGCCGAAGAAGCCTTGGCAAGTTGCTGCAGTGAATCTTGTAGATGGTACACACTGCAGCCACGGTACACCGGTGGTGGAGGGAGTGAATGTTTAAGGTGGTGGATGAGGTGTCAATCAAATGGGCTGCTTTGTCCTGGATTGTGTCGAGCTTCTTGAGTGTTGTTGGAGCTGCACTCATCCAGGCAAGTGGAGAGTATTCCATCACACTCTTTACTTGTGCCTTGTAGATGGTGGAAAGACTTGGGAGGCAGATAGGGAGTGGCGGGACTGAATTGAGCGACAGGGCCCGATCAACATTTAAAATGTCTGTCTCCCGTCCGCAGCCAGCCAGAAGGAAAGGCTCGACTGTAAAGGCCTGATGCACCAGACCACAGAGAGAAGGGAGGGAATGGTGGGGTTGTCGGAATGCCGGAGTGGGGAGGTCGGAAGGCCAGAGTTGTGAGGTTGGAAGGCCAGAAGGAGTATCGGAGATCAGAGGACAGTTGGAAAGCTGCAGGGGGGAGTTCGGAAGGCCGGAGAGGGAATTGGAGATCAGAGAGAGATCGGAAGGCTGGAGGGGGGAGGTCAGAAGGCCGGAGAGGAAATTGGAGATCAGAGAGAGATCGGAAGGCTGGAGGGGGGAGGTCGGAAGGCCGGAGAGGGAATTGGAGATCAGAGAGAGATCGGAAGGCTGGAGGGGGGAGGTCGGAAGGCCGGAGAGGGAATTGGAGATCAGAGAGAGATCGGAAGGCTGGAGGGGGGAGGTCGGAAGGCCGGAGGGGAGGTCAGAAGGTAGGAGGCACGATCAGAGATCAGTGGTCTCGTGGGGGGGGTTGTCGGAGGTTGGGTTGGAGATCGGTAGGGTCGGGGGGAGGGGTCCGATCGCGGGCGGGTGGCGAGGCAGAAACCCTGGATCCAGCAGTCCTCGTCACCCTTTCGCTGGCGGGTTCCACGAGCCCACAGTTAAATTTAAAATTGTGGATCACTATGAGGCACCCAACACCATTAGAATATTAAAAGTGCGAACTCACCTCCTGCGAGCAGGTTAGCTGCCCCCGCCCACCCCCGTCCCACCTCCGTTAAAACCAGAAGTGGGCGGGTTGGAGGCGAGTTGGGGCCAGGATTCAGATTTTTAACTCTGTAACCTCCCACCCGACCCCAAGCCAACCATTTTTTGGGGTTAAAATTCCCCCCAATGTATTTCTTTTTCGCTGCCATGTTCTTCTTGCTTTCCTGAAGGTGTTAACTCCTTGTCATAGTACGAGTTCCAGGGACACTTGACATCCTCTGGGACCTCAACCAAGTGACACATCTAACAGGTTCACTGGATAGCAATCAGGAGCAGTGACTCTGGCCAATCTTATTCCTGTCCCATCTTATTCCTGTCCCATCGCGCTGAGGCCCATTACTACAAGGGATCTATTGTTGGTAACAAAATTCAGTACATCTGACAGAGAGTGTGCCAGTGTACAGACCATAATACTCTCTGTGGGGTAGATTACTTGGTTTGCTATTTCTGGTGAAATTGTCGAAATGTTTTTACTCATGTTGACCATTTCAGGAGAAACAATGAACAAAATCTTTCCCCTGGTTATTTTAATGAGAGATGCTCTCTGCACTGGGTGATATAAATCTCACGTGATCCTGGCAATCTCTCATCATTACACATGAAATTATTTACGGAGAATCATTTTATTGTTCCTTTTCTAGACTTTGTCCCACTCACCTTTGATCCCAAATATTTCATACTGTTTCAGGATTTTATTACTCGGCTGTGTTTGAGTCAAGATGAACGATCCCGCAAAATTAAATGTGGGTTTTCTAATTCTCAGATTAATGGACCAATAATTCCATTCTATATTCCGGTACAAGTCGCTGTTTCTATAGTGATAGTTCCATTGTGCGTCCCACCAGCCCGAACTCCTTTTGTGAAAAGTAACCAGCCGCTGGATTTCTTGCCCTGAGTGTGGTTTCCATTCCCAGACAACAGGGCCATTCCCAGGATTGTCTGGTCCGTTTAATTGAAAGTCATCTCGCTTATCCAAAAAATAAATATGATTTGGTTTTCCTGTTAGAAAGAGGAACAATGTAAATATTTAAATATTTAAATGACAACTACTTAATCCCATGTTTGTAATGATTAATATTGGACTTCATTTATTTACAGTCATATTTTTTATATACAACGGATTAAGCAATGACACATACAAACCCCGGTGAAGAGCTGACTGTCTGGAATAATCTGGCCTAATCCACTGATACTTTAGGACATTAGAGGGTGAATTTCTGCCACTGCACTCTGACCTCGTGGGCCAGCAGTGTCCAATTTCACAATACGTATTTCCAGCATTTACTGGGAGTGTGGAAGGGGAATCATTACTCCCATATTGTTAAGAAACCTGAAATACCGTCACAATAATCAGTATTCTCCTAAAACTAAATACAGTACTGGTGCAGTCATATCACTTCAGGCTCAAAAATGAGGTCAGCGATCTCTACAAGTGATCTCCCCTCCTCTTGTGCAATGCCCAGTACATTGTTGGTTCTCCTGGACCACCAGTGACCAGGCTACCCACAGGATTACCGATAACAAAGGGAGGCAGGATTTTCCAATTGCCTGTAGGTCAGTGTGACAGACTCCGTGCCCGTCTGTCTTCCCAAACCGTGATCCCTGGGGAATCTCCTGAGATCATGTAGAATTCGCAATATATCGCGATTTTATAAATAAGGAGAAAACACATAGTTTCGTTCAAACAGCTTTATTTCAGCAGAATGCTGTCAGGTTTTCAAAGTGGACACAAGCAGCCTGTAAAATGGCCGCCGCACCTCGTGGCGGAACATTCTAGACTTTTCGACAGACAGACAAGATGGCGTTCCAATAAACATTTGTGCAAGATCGATTAAGATTCAGCACATTGAAGATAATACACGAGACATCATGGGTTTGCAGTATACACATAGATACTGAAATCGGTCTCCCGGGTACGAATAAAGGCTATTGTACCAAGTAATCAAGGGCCCATCCAAAGACATTAAAATGTAAAATCCCAACGACTCTACGATGAGAGAGCCGTTAGCGGGTAGTTACAGAAAACACTTGGAAGCCCCAAAACCCCTCCAGGGAGAACACCGACCGATTTAACAATGGGAGAAATATTAACAGGTACTCAGACATTTACGAGTAGCCCCGAAACCCATTAAAAACGGAGATCACCTATACAAGACATTTGAGCGCCAAACCCAAACAAAAGAAAAGACATTAAGGTTGGGCGGGAAACGGAAGATTTTGCACTATAATTGCAAGTCCCAAACCGTCCATTTTTCTCTTATCCTCTTATCTTGCTGGTGTTCATCCTCGTGGCTGCTCCTGTGTTCTTGACTCGCCGTTTTGTTCCTGCTTGCCTGGTGTCTCTTTTAAAAGACTGTTGAACTTTGTGATCCGTTCGGATCTACCTCGTGTCGTGTCAGGAAGACCTGTGTTGGTAACCGGCATCGGAACCAAAGGCCCGAGAAGAGATGAGATGAGATGAGAAGAGACGAAGACCATACTTAGCGCCACGGTCAGTAAGCCCCGACCGCGCCTGTAGGTCGAATAGACATTTCTCCTTGCCAGGAAGACTTCTTTGAACTTTAAAGAATGGACCCCGGAAGATTCTTCTTTGAGATATTGACTGATCTGTGAAACCCATCAGGGCAGATCCTCATGACGGACACTGAGAGATTATTCTCTTAAGTGTTGACTGGTACGTGAAACCAACCAACACAGATCTTCATAACAACAGACGTTCCAGCCTGCTAGCCGGAGCAGAAGCAAGTAAACAAGTGGGGCCAGGAGACCCCCTGATCGACACGTGGGTGCTGCGGTGAAAACATCCGATCAGCTATTCGGAATTTCTCCGAGTTATCACGAGTGGTGAGCATGAGTCTCGAATCCTACGAATCTAGCTAGGACAGATATTGATAGGGGAGGGTTTAAGTATTAAGGATACTTGTAATGTGTGCCCCCATTTACGGTGTGTCGTTCGTTCCTCGTTTCCCTAGAATTAGCTACATAACTGCGTGTAAGATTGTACTGTCATTAATCTGTGCTTATGACATGTATTTCGTAATCTTAAATATTATGCAATAAAGATTTTTCCATTTCGTACCATTCAACCGAGTCTACATGAGTTTCATCTCCATTACTGCTCTCGCATCTAAGTCCAGTGTCTAGAACCGTAAGGGCGAGTGATTCGAACCACTCACAGGTGTGTCTAGTGTTCCCAGACTGGCTGGAGACCAGAACAGGCAACAAGGCCTAAACCCGCACTGACATACAGGCTGCACAGAGCCGCGCGAATCTCACAGGCTGAGAGACACGCACGCAAACCCTTACAATCAGCATAATTTCGATAATTATTGTGGGCTCCCAGCAGGACTCGTGGGAGAGGGAGGGATCAAACTGCTTTGATCATGATCAATTGCTTTGCTTCAGATAGATGTTTGAAATTGAAATCCCCTCCCACCAGCCAACGCAACACTAGATTCCGGGAACATGCTGCTGTCCCTTATGTTCCAGCATTGTTATGGCAGTAATGACGGTGAATGTAACATCTGATAACACTTGCCCTCTCCACACAATTTGAATAAATCTCTCCATATTTGGGTCCATATATTCAGTGAAGTGACGACAATCTGCAGGGAGCAGCCCGCCGGATCCTCATCCCCACTTTCTGCCGCTGCCGACCACAATCTATCCAAAATTGGGCAAGAAGGGAGAGTGAAATCCTCTCCCATTACAATCCCAAGAAGATCCTTCATTGAGGAGTTCAGTCCAGAGAAGGCAATAATTTAGCACTAATACGTGAGGAGAATGCATTATATCATGTCACCTTCACTGCAGGCACGGTTACAGGGAAAAACACAGCACTTCCAGTAGATATTCTGTGTATCTATTACCAGAGCTTTCTGAACATAGATAGGCACATGAGGGAGATGTTTCTGTGCTGTAAAATATTTTGTAATTCTATGTAACATACATTATTATTACAAAAAGTAATCAAAATAAAAAGAGAGGTCATGGCTAAATTTCTTGTTACAGAAAATAAAGGCTCCAAATCTCCTCCCGACTCCTGGTCTGCAGGGGGAATTATCAAGGTGGAGCTCGGGGAGTGAAATTGATGCAGGATACGGTTACGTCGGGTCTCCACCCCGTTTGTCCTTTGATGGGGTTTCCTGAGGTGGGCAGCGATCAGCCAGTTCCTGCATCCTCCCCCCTTGTCTGATAAGACACCGTGACAGAGATAAACCAGCTCTTGGAACCTGACTTGCAGCCTCTTTCCACCAGGTGCTTTGCCTTATCTGTGAAAGGTGACAACTGTGGTTGTGATGGTGAAATTTAACGTTAATGCATTTGGATACTTCCAGGTGGCCTCTGGTGACAGTGGTCACATCATTCAGTCAATAGTTCATCGTTATCATTCCCTGGACTACATTTCCACCTTTGAATCATTATCTTCCTTCATTTCAGGGGTAACACTAAACTAATCTTCATTGTAACCATTATTCTATCTACATTGTCATAAGGGAAGTGATCGAAAGCAGTAAATCCCATGTGTTTGTAAGTCTTGATTAAATAGCAGCTCACATCACAATTACCAAAACCACAATGGCTCTGTGCACACTGTATTCACAGTGATGTTTAAACACCTTTGGACACTAAACCAAGATGTGACCCGAAGTGAGGATCAGCGACAAACCTTCAAACCTTTTCAAATGATGTTTTACCCAACTGTAACTTTTATATGTTGCACAGCCTCGAACACAAAAAGTGATTTTCAATAATTCCTAATTTTAACATTTATTAACATTTTAATATTGTTATTACTTTTGACCCATTCTATACCACATGCAATCTGTTAAGCTGTTGAATGATCAAATATAACATCATAGAAAACAGAAAATGCTCTGATGGAAGTTTGCTACATGCAAGAGTAGATGTATCGACAGATAGAGAGATTAATAGATAGATCGGGAAAAGGAATTGAAGAGCAATGAGAAATCTGCTAACATTTTTCATTTTATTAAGTTGTTCCACTGTTGGACTCTGAAAAGTGAACTTACACAGCGGCCTGGTGTTTCCGCTCGATCACGCTGCTTTTTTCGGCACGATTTCTCCGATATCGGCGTAAACGGTGCAAAAGATCGCAGAATTTTAAGCGGAAATTGCGTTCAACAGATCTAGAGTTTCCGCGATCTTTTGCGTTACTTTTAAAACCATCGTGCTGGAAGCTGGCCCCACCCACAAACCTGGCCACGCCCCCAGGATGAATTAATCAACATTGGGAGTTTCCACTCATTGTGCTCATTTGCAGGCCTTCGAGGAGGCTCCAACAAATAAGCTGGAACTTTTGTGCATAAGGACACTAATAGGTATCTTGTTGAATGATTTTGAATGATGATTTTTTATAAGGAACTCACTACAGTTCCCCAAATTTTGATAATTTAAAATCGGATTACTCACAGCTGGCTTCGATACTGTGATTTAAAATGCTTATTTTTTGTTAAACCCATTTCCAGCTGTATTAAGCAAACTGCACCGAGTTACCACTCTTAAATATATCAAGGAATACTTTTTAAAGCAACTTAAAAAAAAAATGACGTTTTAAAATGTTGCCCAATTGCGCTGCTTCAGGGCAGATTTTGCTTTCGCCGATATGCAAATGAGTTTGAACGGAAACTCGAGAAAAAAATGTTACGCCAGAATCGCCGATGGTGCCCAAAGCAGAAACTGTACCCCCTGTTTAAAGGAGCAGGGACAGGAAAATAAAGCCCTCCTTGCTTGCTGAATACTAGGTGTGTGAATTCAGTAAACACTATGATAAAGTAAAACAATATGAATGTGATTGGTGGAAATAAGGCACTTACTTTGTGTGAAAACAGATGGAAGTAGAAACACAAAGAAACTGAACATCAAACCAGCTGGCATTTTGCTGCAGAAAAATCGTAGCCACATTTCACAGATTCCGTCTCTTTCCCTGTAAGAAATATACATATAGATATAGATATATATATATCACCAGAAGTAAAACCAAGGCACATTTCCTGAATATGTTTAACACTTCAGACTGTGAAGAAAAGAAGTGAAGTAAAACAGCTTTCCAAATTATTTCCCCATTCTAACTTGGAACTGTAAAATATAGAATAAACGTCTTCAGTAAATTTCTTCATAAACTTCTTCTCCACCTCTTCCTGTGAGAAGTTTAATAAAAGTTACTCATCCTAATAAACGATGGACCATGCAAAATCCACCTCTTATCCACCAGCCACATAGACTTTCCAACTGACAATAAAGTCATTGAAATAAAAATAAAAAAGAGAAATGTAATTACCTATTATAGGAAGAATGGACAAAAAATACACTTGCAAAGATTTTTACAACATCATTTTCACTTCAACATAGTTAAATAAAACTGATCAGATAACCTATGAATTTTACGTAACTGAGGATATGAATTAACAGCAATTAACATTTTCTTATTCATTGCTGCTCCATTTATTGATAATGTCTATACAATAACATGCTTTCAATGGCATTATTATCGGCAACTCCTCCACCAGAAACTTTCAGGGGATCGCCATTGACCAGAAACTCAACTGTACAAGCCATATAAATGCTGTGGCTACTAGCACAGGTCAGATGCTGGATTTGCTGTATCAAGTGACTCCCCAAAACCTCTCCACCACCTACAAGGCACAAGTCAGGAATGTGATGGAATACTGGCCACTTGCAAGAAGCTCGACACTATCCAGGAAAAGCGGTCCACTTGATTGGCAACATATCCACTACCATAAACATTCCCGCCTTCCACCACTTGCGCACCGTGGCTGCAGTGTGTCCTATCTACAGGACGCTCTACACAACTCGCTAGGCATTTTCGGCAGCACCCAAAAGCTGCGACCTTCACCACCTAGAAGGACAAGGGCAGAAGGTGCATGTGAACACCATCACCTCCAAGTTCCCCTCCAAGTCACACACCATCCTAACTGGACATATATTGCCGTTCCTTCATTGTCGCTGCGTCAAAATCCTGGAACTTCCTACCTACTTAAGAACTTAAGAATTAGTAGCAGGAATAGACCATATGGCCACTCGAGTCTGTTCCACCATTCAATAAGATCATGGCTGTTCTTTGACCTCAACTGCACTTTAACGTCCAATCCCCATATCCCTTGATTCCCTTAGAGTCCAAAAATCTATCTATCTCAACTTTGCATATAACAACAACTCAGCATCCACAGCCCTTTGGGGTAGAGAATTCCAAAGATTCACAAGCCTCTGAGTGAAGAAATTGCTCCTCATCTGTCTTATAAAGCTGACCCCTTATCCTGAGACTATGCCCCCTAGTTCTAGACTTTTGTAAAATTCGCAAATTATCACGATTTCGAAATAACGAGAGAGAGAGATACAGATTCGTTAAAACTGCTTTATTTAAGCGAAATGCTGTCATGTTTAAAATGGATACAAGAAGCCTGTAAAATGGCCGCCGCGCCTCGTGGCAGAAGTTTCCAGAATTTTCAGTGGGCAGACAAGATGGCGTTCGAATAAACATTTCAGTAAGATCGGTTAATACTCAGCATACATTGGTAAAGACAGGACGCGATCGATCTGCCTTTGACACAAAAGCAAGAGATATAAGTGCTGGAAGCGTTTTCCAGGCACAAGCAAGAGACTACTGTACTGGGCAATCAGAGGCCCATCCAAAGCCATCAATACGCAAATTCCCCACAGCTCTACAATGAGAGAGCCGTTCTCGGGTGCTTACACAAGAATTCGGAGGCCCCCAAAACCCCGCCAGGGAGACTCCTAGCCGGTTCCACAATGGGAGAAACATTAACGGGTATTTAGCCAGTTACAAGTGTTACCAAGACCCATTACCAACAAGAATCACCCCATACAAGAAGTTTGAGCGCCAAAATATTACAAAAGATGAACATTAAGATTGGGCGGGAGATAAGAAATTACAGCACTATAACTGTAGTGAACAAACGTCCATCTTTCTCTTATCCTCTGGCTGTTCATCGAGTGCTCTTATTCTCTGATTCCTCTGATCCTCCGGGTGCTCGGTTTCTAGTGATTCGATTCTCTCCGGACTCTTGTTCAGACCCGCTGCGGACTGCTGGAGCTCTTCTAAGGGCTGGACATCGTTGATCCCAGCGGTACCGGTCGGTAATCGAATGTTGGGTGAAGCTCAAAACAGGACGAGCCGCCCCAACAAAGGCCAGTGAACGGGTGCACCATCCCAAGGGTCGGTAAACGGTGTCTGGACCCGAAGGCCCGACGAAACAGGACAAGACAAGAAGAAGAAGAAGACGCCACGTGCCGCCACGGTCAGTAAACCCTGACCGCGCCTGAAAATATATTGACCATTTTTGAACTCTATAGGTTACTGCACGAACGGGCACAGGAAGACTTTTCTTTGAATTCTACCGACAACCGGTGTCGGGTACAGGAAGACTCTTCTTCGAATTCTACAGGGCGTCCAAGGTCAACACAGATCTTCATGACAGCAGACAATCCAGCCTGCTAGCCGGAGCAGAGCAAATAAACAAGTGGGGTACAGAGACCCCTGGTCAACACATGGATAGTCAGGTGCTGCAGCGAAAACAACCGAGCACCGGTTTAGAATTCTCCGAGGTATCACGAGTGGTGAGCATGTTTCTTGATCCTACAGATCTAGATTAGAGCAGGCATTGATAGGGGAGGGTGGTTTTTATTAAGGATAATTATAACGTGTGTCCCCTTTTACGATGTGTCGTGCGCTCCTCGTTTCCCTAAATCTAGTTTTATAGATGTATGTAAGCTTGTACTGTTATTCATCTGTGCTTATGACATGTATTTCGTAATTTTGAACAATATGCAATAAAGTTTTCCATTTCGTACTATTCAACCGGGTCTACCTGAGTTTTCTCTGCATTACTGCTCTCGCACCTAAGTCCACTGTCAGAACCGTAAGGGCGAGTGGGTCGAACCACTCACAGGTGTCTAGTGCTACAAGGCTGGCTGGAGACCAGAGCAAGCAATAAGGCCTAAACCCGCATAAGCACCTAGAAGAAGCACGGAAACCCCTTACAGGAAATGGCGACCACGAAGGGACACTGGTAGCGAGAGAGTAGTGTGTTAGACCCTGGTATGAATGGGCAAAATGTTATGGAAGAGAGAATAGCCGATTATGTATTTGGGAAGGTTAATTTGACCAAAAGATGGATAAGTGACCTGCTGATGGATAAGCGTCCACTAGACGCAGCCATAAAATGGACAGGCAGTAAAGAACACAAAAAATCAGTAGAGAAAGCGGTCTGGCTGATGTGCTATAAAAAGCAAGTCAATCTTTCGGACCAGGTCATTGTGGCACAGGCAGCTCAGATCAGGGGTTTGGAGGTGGAGATGGAGGAAAAGGTCGCGGGGGGGCAGCAGCTCATCGCGTCCTTGAATGCATTGCATCAGGAACGCCAGTTAGTAGCCAACCACCATGAGGCTAAATTAGATTACCTCGAGTGTCAGGTCACAGAGGCGAAGCTAAATGAGGGTAGGATCAGGGAACGGTGTGCCTGCCTAGCTGCTCAAATAAAAGCCCAAGAAGAAAGCTTGAAGGGAGTTAGGGCGGCATATAAGATGGCCCTCGAAGATAAGCATGAGGGGGCCGACCACAGCATCTGCCAGAGAGAGATACGGAACCTTAGAGAGGCCCTGAATAAAGCACACGGCATGGTGTGCCTCATCAGCCCATCAGCACACCAGCCGCATGTGGGTGGGGAATTCCAAAAATCCCTACCAAACAAAGCAGAGGAGGTATTTGCCACTGTGCCCTCCGCGCCACCCAGCTATTCGGCAACCTGGGTAAGGGAGGAAGTGGTAGAAGTAGAGGAAGAGGTCCCCGAGGTAGTACAGCCCCCTGAGGTAGTGGCGAAGCCGGGACCGTTGTGTCCGGTCACAGGCCACAAGAGGGGCCCGAACAGAGCAAATGGGGCAGAGGGGGCTCTCCTCAACCAGCTTGTGTTGCCTCACAGCTCACACCAGCTGAGGGCTATGATTAGTCACGTACGGAAGCTGGCTGAGTCAGGCGACCCTTCCGTACATTTCAGGGAGGTAGAGCAGACCGCAGCAATTAATGGCTGTGATGATGTGGAAAAGGCAAAAATGCTGCTGTTCTCATTAGACAGCTCGATCCTACAGTGTCTCTCAGACGCGAGCAAAAGGGGAAATCATACCTATGAGGAGTTAAGGGACGAGGTCCTGGAAGTGTTGGGGGCGGACGATGAAGTTCCGTTCGTTAGATTGGGACAGACAGTGCAGATGGAGGGAGAACCCCCGAAGGTTTTCGCCGACAGGCTGTGGCCTGTATATCAGCGTAGCTGCCCAGGTGCGCCAGAGCGCGCCGATATAGACGGTGTCGGTTTAACTCACTGGCTCAGATGTTTAGTAGCCAACAGTTTGCCAGCCGTCAGGGAGCAGGCCAAAGCGTGGTTTGATCCCACTAACCCCCTCACAACTGAGGCGTCGGTCCTAAATCGACTCACGGTAGGGTACCGTAACACAAGGAGCACGGGAGCGCGTCCCCTTAAGGGAAAGGTGCATGAGGCACGGCCCGCAGCCCCGGCTCAAAAGGAGTGGCATCAGGAGGGTAATCGCGCCCCGCAAGCCAGTGGTGCTTGTTACGGGTGCGGAAAGACAGGGCACTGGCGCAAGAACTGCAGGAACCCCTGGAAGGAGTCCAGGGATAAAAATCCCGCAGCCCGAACCCAGGCGCCTGTCTCTGAAAAGGGAGCTGGTGTGCCTATCCATCCCGATGCGATAGAATCAATGTTGGGAGCCATGCGGACCCTCATGATTTCGCAAGGAAGGGTGGCAGTCGCTACCGGCCCCACAGATGCCGCAGCCCCGTCCACCGGCACCCAATGACTAGAGCCCGCGCAGCCCGTCTACCTGTGTCCGCTCAGCTATGATGCGTGGAAACGACCCCTGGTGGAGATGGAGGTAGAGAAGCAGAAGGGTAGTTATTTGTTGGACACGGGAGCTTCATGCACCGTGATTCATACGGATAGCCCCTTTGACTCACCACTGTCTACCAAGGTCCCATACACATTAGCGGGGTTCACGGGAAAAGAGCAGGCTGGCGCGTTCTCCATTCCGCTCTCCATTCATCTAGGAGCACTCCACACCACGTGGAAGTGCATACTGATGAAATGGCAAGAGGGGGGTGGCAGAGGTATCCTCGGATCAGATCTCCTATCGGAGCACAGGATCCTCGTGGACCTTAGGAATCACTGTCTCTGGGGAGCCAAGGGTGGAAAAGGCAAGGTAGTTGTGATTCCGGGGAAGGAAGGTAAAGGGGCCCTGTGTACCATGAAGCCATCCGGAGGTTACGACCTCGGGCTTATGGTCGCGGATGTCCCAACGGACATGCAAACGTACGTGTCAGATAATATGCACGCGTTTGCAACCCACAAACACGATTGTGGGAGGGTTACCGGGTTTGAGGTCAGCGTAGACGGGGACCCCATGACCCGGCCCCAAAAGCAGTATAACTTCCCCAAAGAAGCAGAACCCGATATGGAGACAGCAATGTCCTCCTTGGTGCAGCAGGGCGTGTTGAGGCCGATAGCCACACACGTGAACTCCCCATTATGGCCGGTGAGGAAGCCGGATAATTCGTGGAGGGCCACGGTGGACTACAGAGTCCTTAACAGTAACATCCCCGCCTGCGCGCCCACGGTAGCAGCAGTTGCTGACCTAATAGGGAGTATCCCAGCATCCGTGACCACGTTCACGGTGCTGGATATCTCGAACGGTTTTTGGTCCATCCCGCTGCGGCGAGAGGACCAGTACAAGTTTGCCTTTACTTTCAAAGGACAACAGTACACGTGGAACTGTTTGCCACAGGGTTTCCACAACAGCCCCAGTATTTTCCATCAGTGTATGGCAGGGAGTTTAAAGGAGTTCAGTCAGCCCAATCAGATAGTGCAGTACGTGGATGATTTGCTCCTATTTACGGACTCAAGGGAGGAGCATGGACCACTGCTGGCCGAGTTATTGGAGCTGCTAGCGAGAAAGGGTTTTAAAGTTAACTCTAAGAAAGCACGTATCGGTCAGCAGGAAGTAAAATTCCTGGGGCTGACCATTCGCGCTGGGGAAAGAGCCATAGATAAGGCTTGGAGGGAGTCGGTGCAAGAGTTACCGATTCCCAACACCATAACGGGTGTGAGGTCCTTTTTGGGACTGACCGGTTACTGCAGAGACTTCATCGAAGACTATGCAGCCACAGCAGCTCCGCTGCTCCGACTCCTCCATAAGGGAGTGGAGTGGTCTTGGGACGAGGGCTGCCAGGCCGCCTTCGAGAAGTTAAAAAGGGATTTGCAGACCGCGCCAGCTTTAGGGGCCATAGATGGGGGGAAGGGGTTTTTCCTGGAGGTAGCTGCCAGTGGAGACAGCTTGAGCGCTGTGCTGCTCCAAGAGCGTCACGGCAAGCTTAGGCCGGTTGTCTATTCGTCCAGTGTGTTAACGGATGTGGAGAGGAGTTTCTCCAATTGCGAAAGGCATCTTTTAGCCACGCATTGGGCTGTGAAAAGATCCGCGATCTTCACAGGTCTCTCTCCCATCACTCTCCTCACCCATCACACATCAACTAAGATGCTTCTAGATGGGAGGATTAAGGATGGGACCGGACCGTAAGCAGCGCTCGAATTGCGCGCTGAACCCTTCTCCTTTCCCAGATTGATCTTAGAGTTAAAGGTCTTTGCGAGCCCAGGCTTGCGGCCAATTTGGTATACCCCGGTACAGCCCACCAGTGTTCGGTGGAAGGGGTGTGGAAGGTCAACATAGGTTTGCGGGCCGGGATACATCCCACAGGTCGCGAGATTTATGTTGATGGGTCCAGCACAGTGTCCGCTGGCGAACGACTCACAGGGTGTGGTGTTTATGACCCTGCGGCAAACCTTGCCCTGGCGATTAAGCTCCCCAGCACCATGAGCGCGCAGCAGGCTGAGCTGTCTGCGGTGGCGTACGTCGTTACCCACCCAGAAATTTTCCCAACCCCATACACGATTTGTTCGGACAGTATGTTCACATGCAATTCGTGTACGGAATACCTGGCCATTTGGTCCCGCCGTGGATACACCTCCGCGGACGGGCGACCTTTAACGTTGAAGCCCTTGCTGGAAAAGATCCTAGCAGCAGTAGGGGAGGAAGGGGAGATTTTCATCCATAAGGTGAAGGCTGACTCCTCCACAGAGCCCCGTGGGGAGGGCAACCAGCAGGCGGATGCGCTAGCCAGGGAGGGTGCCCGTAACGGCATTTTCTGGGACCCCTATGGGCCCGGACCCGTGGCAGCGATCCAAGGTAGGGAAGGGAATCCCGGGAACACCAGGGTAGCACTGCCCCTAGACCTTAAGACAGTCCAGAACCAGGATCCCGCCCTAAAAGCAGTTCTTAGAACCATTGCTGAGGGCAAGCAGGTAGAGGGTCCGTACAGTACGGCAACCCCCTCCGTTAAAGAAGGCATGGTGTTCCGCGAGGAGCAGTGGGTTGTGCCGCAGCAGCACAGGAGGGAATTCCTCCAGTTGGCTCATGAGGGGCCGGGGGCAGGGCACCCCGGGCCCGAGGTTACCTGGCAACGGGTAGAGCAGGCGGGATGGTGGCCGGGACTCAGCGAGCAGGTCCGCGAGTTCTGTGCAAGCTGTCTTGTGTGCGCTGCAAACAACCCAGACCCCCAGAAAAGGAAAGTGCACATGGGGCACATCAGGAGGGTGGAGGGACCATGGCAGTCGATACAGATCGATTACGTCGGGACCCTGCCCACCACCCAGGGAGGCTACAAATACTGCCTTGTCTTGGTGGATGTGTTTTCCAAATGGGTAGAAGCCTTCCCCTGTAAAACAGCTACGGCGCTGGGTACTGCAAAAATCTTGGTCCGGGAAGTGTTCTCGTGGTGGGGACTCCCCCGTTTCGTGGAGTCAGACCAAGGGAGTCATTTCACTGGCCAGCTGATGCAGAACACCCTCATGCTTTTGGGCATTGAAGGGAAGTGGCACGTAGCGCACAATCCCCAGTCATCCGGGATTGTTGAACGCATGAACCGGACCCTGAAGGAGAAATTGAGGAAAGAGACTATGAACTCGCCCCAAAAATGGGCGGAGGTTCTGCCTTTAGTCCTCATGGGGATCCGGGCCAGTCAGTCGAAAAGTACGGGTATTCCCCGCATGAGGTGATGACTAGGAGGATCATGCGAACCCCCACCCATGTACTAGCGCCGGTGCTCACTGAGGGTCAGCTCCAAGAGGTGAAAAGGGACAAGTTCGTCCAGACCCTCTTGGAGCGCCTGAAGCAGGTTTATGAGCAGGCGGCTGGGAACATGGGAAAGCAGCATCAGGGCAATCGCCTGTTGCTGGAACCCCGCAAGAAGCAGGAGTGGGAAGTAGGAGACCAGGTCATGGTCAGGAACTATGCCAGAGTAGGGAGTCTGGAACCACTGTATATGGGGCCCTACAGTATTGTAGATAAGGCGAGTCCCATGGTATACGCCGTAAAGGTACCTCGGTGCACTAAGTGGGACCGCAGGGCACACAGACCGATAAAGCGGCCTGCGTGAGGGGTGAGGACATCCTAGGAAAGTGTAAGATCTTTTCTTGGGGTTGGGACTCAGATGAGGAAGAGTTCGAGGAGCTCGACCAAGATAGTGACCCGATCGGAGAGGAGCTGAGATTGGAGGGTGAAAGGTTCACCCTCGACTCAAGCGAAGGGGAGATAGGGATTGCGAGTGGAGGTCCACACAGGGTGGAGTCAGAAACTGAAGGTCCCGAGCCCAGGGGGGCGGAGCTAGGGGAGGCGGAGCCAGCGGCTGTGGTAGGACCACAGGCCGTGACAGTGGAAGTCTCGGAACCCGGTCCGTCCGCCTTGGAAGTCTTGCCCTTGGGGGAGATAGAGATTGCGAGTGGAGGACCGCCTACTGGGCCAAGTAGGGCGGTACCAGAAACTGCAAATCCTGAGTTCAGGGAGGCGGAGTCAGGGGAGGCGGAGCCAGCGGCTGTGGTGGGACCACAGGTCGTGACGGTGGAAGTCTCGGTACCCGGTCCGTCGGTCCTGGAGATCTTGCCCCAGGTAGCCCCCCATAGGTCAAGTCGGACACCCCAGCCCAGGAAGGTATGGTCAAGTCCCCCGCGCGCCCCCAGGCGTAGGTTCAAGGCCAAGGCAGCCCAGGGAGATCCCAGTCCCAGCGCAGCAGCAACAGGCTGCGGCAGATCAAAAGAAGGGGTCAGTGCCCTCCCACCGCCGGGAGAAGCTTGTGGCAGCCGTCGCAGAATTTGAATAGGCCGCCCTGGGAACGGGTGGCACTGTACAGTTTTAAGTTAAGGATAAGTTAGAAGTTTTAGTTATAGTTTGTAAGTTTTGTAAGTTTGATAGTTTAATTTAAATTGCAAATGGTAAAATGATGGGAGTTTTAGAAATAGGTTTTAGTTAAAAGGTCTATCCAGAACACATGTCTTTTTACGTGAGGCGAGGTCAAGGGACCCGCTCACCCTTCACAAAAGCCAGAGACTCTTGGGAGGCTGGCTACATCATTTTATCTGATCACAGGAACCAAGGAAAGATGGAACGGATTCCGGTAGTGCTCGCGGCAATCGGATGTGGATTGGCCTATCGAGGCCGCACCAAGGATGTCGTGGTGTTTGGTTGCTCCGGGGACACGGCCCCCATCGCGACGGATGGGACCGGGAGGCGAGAGGCTGAGGAGACCGCCACTTATTTCCACAAGGGAAGGTGGCCAGGATGGCTGGGAACTAATTCAACAGAATACTCCAGTACATCGGGATTTGCCTACAAAGAGACTTCTTTGATGTGCCCCAAAGTGAGGATCATTGCACCCAGAGTCAGCGTCACCGTCGGCAAAAGGATTTGTTTGACTTGCAATGGGAATGTCCCATTGAGCCGATGGTGGTGGCTACGAAAGCTGAGCAGGAATATGAGAAATTCTTCGGTCGAGTGGGAGCGATTGGGTAATAATACCCATCGGACAATTACGGGGACTAACGGACAATTGAAAGTCTGTTGGGACAAATGGTGGGAACCGGATGAGGGAATCTATGTATGTATGTGGGGGTCAAAGCACGTTTGCCCCAAAGGCATCTCCATATTTTTCATAAACCAGTGGCAGGATAACGGGAAAGGGATGAGGTGGGATGCCAGCACCAGGGGGTGCAGAGCTCCATACTCTCCGATCCCGGTAAACGCCACTGAACTCATCACGCGCCCACGCAAGGCCCCGCCCACGATTCCGGTGGTTTTGGCTCAGGAGGAAGGGTGCCCAAAAACCAGTAAGGGACCCGGGAATGGTTTGGTACTGGTCCCTACAGACCAGATACTATTTCAGGGGGTACATTACGCGGTGGCCTCGGTGATTTTAAATCTCACCGAGGTGCGGTTGCCAGAGTGGTGCCCCAAAGAGACGGAACAATTGTACCGGGTCCTGTTGACCAACATGTTTAGACAATTCTACGAGTTTGATTTTGCGGAGATTGACAAAACAAGCTTGTACACCACACCACACGAAGTTTTGGGTCAGGTGGGGAGACAAAGAAGGGGTGTTGTGAACGACATGTTCACTGCCTTCAATACAGGGACATCTGTGGTCAACACTCTAGACAACGTGGAGCTGCAGACCCAGATCAATGGTTTAAAAACTCAATTAAAAAGCATCCTAATAAGCGAAAATAAGGTGGTAGGGTCTGAGTTACATGAGGACCAGGCCATGACGCTACACTTAAAAGAAATTATAGCAGAGCTGGAGAAGCATGCACGTATGGTAAATGCCCTGATTAGGGAAGATCGGAATGCGTCCGATCAGGCTGCGCAGAACGAGGTGTGCGTGCTTTACGGGGCGTGGTTACTGGGCGAGGGCCGCAGTAATTTGGAGGATTTAAAACAAGGTTTGGTCCCGTCCTGGATAAGTAACAAACACCTGCAGGCGCTCCACCCTTTTCAGAACGGATTAAGCCCGTGCCAGCTCAGGCTAGCCTCAGAAGCATACCCAGTCCCCGTGGACTGCGGACGGTCAAACCATACCATTATGGGTATAGTATTACGTATGCCGGTTTTGGGCGACACAGCACAGCCCGCCCCAGTGTATCGGGTAGAGAACATTGGTGTCATTCAGGGGGGAGCCCACATTCGCTACGCAGCGGTCCCACCTTACGTCATCCGCTGGGAGCAAACGATGACAGGTACCGATCTCTCTGGTTGTCGTGGCCGGGGAGCACACATAATACTGTGTCCCCAGCACTTGAATGCCTTTCTAACACCACAATGCGGGTTCAGAACGGCTGGCGCCAAGCCCATGAATTGCACCATGGAGGCAATGGCACAAGATCATGTGCCTCCGCAGGTGGCATACATAGGGGGTGGAACATATTGCGTTACCACTGCAGCGCAACACTACCAGCATGGAAACCGTAGTCGGTGTCCGGTGAGTGACAGCAGTTTCTGTTTTAAACCCAGGGCTGAAGTTCAAGTGGCACAGCAGAGAATTGTCCCGATCCCTGAACCATCCACTGTTCATCTAACAGTAAAAGAGAATTTTACCGACTTGCAGTGATTCGTCGCGCATTTTGGATACATCATTCTCCCTCTCCCTGAACACCTCACCAAGCTTTTGAAAGCCGTCGCGGTATTGCAAAAACATTTTTATACACTAGAGCAAAAGACTGTCGAGATAGGGTCAGAAATTCTAGACATAGTGATCCCACCGTGTTGGGATCTGTACACCAATATTGAAGTGCCTTCATGGATTAGGATAGCCTCCCACATTTTAGTTGTGTGCCAAGTAATAATTGTAGTGTACCTATTGGTCGTGCACTGCAAGAGAGGCAAGCGCCTCACAAAGCAGGAGAACACAGGAGAGTGGCGAGAACGTTACGTGTGCGTGCACGAGGAAAGCGCCGCGTAAACGGCCAGGATGACGCCGCTCCATTTTTCCATGTGTGTCTTGTAATTGTTTATTGGTTGTTAAGATATGTAACCAAGTTTTGGAAATCTGTATTTTAAAAGAGTTGTTTTGATTATTTTTAACTTTGTGTTGTTAAAATGGTTGTTTGATTGTTTTGTTTTCTTTTTCCTTGAATAATAAAAACATGCATATGCAGGTGGTGCAAGAGGCATCGGCCTGTTACACCTGGAAGACATACACGCGGTGTAAGTTAAAAGGCAATGCTGCCTACGGTTTTATAAAATGTAATTTTTCCCTGGGAAATAAGGACAGCACGGAGACCCTAGATAGTTTAAGTCAAGGGAGTATTTTGGATATGGAGAATCGGGATAATGTTGCGCACCACCACTTTTAATTGATACGATAAGCGGAGTTATTCGCATCAACAGGAGGGACTGTGAAATTCGCAAATTATCACGATTTCGAAATAACGAGAGAGAGAGATACAGATTCGTTAAAACAGTTTTATTTAAGTGAAATGCTGTCATGTTTAAAATGGACACAAGAAGCCTGTAAAATGGCCACTGCGCCTCGTGGCAGAAGTTTCCAGAATTTTCAGTGGGCAGACAAGATGGCGTTCGAATAAACATTTCAGTAAGATCGGTTAATACTCAGCATACATTGGAAAAGACAGGACGCGATCGATCTGCATTTGACACTAAAGCAAGAGATATAAGTGCTGGAAGCGTTTTCCAGCCACAAGCAAGAGACTATTGTACTGGGCAATCAGAGGCCCATCCAAAGCCATCAATACGCAAATTCCCCACAGCTCTACAATGAGAGAGCTGTTCTCGGGTGCTTACACAAGAATTCGGAGGCCCCCAAAACCCCGCCAGGGAGACTCCTAGCCGGTTCCACAATGGGAGAAACATTAACGGGTATTTAGCCAGTTACAAGTGTTACCAAGACCCATTACCAACAAGAATCACCCCATACAAGAAGTTTGAGCGCCAAAATATTACAAAAGATGAACATTAAGATTGGGCGGGAGATAAGAAAATACAGCACTATAACTGTAGTGAACAAACGTCCATCTTTCTCTCATCCTCTGGCTGTTCATCGAGTGCTCTTATTCTCTGATTCCTCTGATCCTCCGGGTGCTCAGTTTCTAGTGATTCGCTTCTCTCCGGACTCTTGTTCGGACCCGCTGCGGACTGCTGGAGCTCTTCTAAGGGCTGGACATTCTTGATCCCAGCGGTACCGGTCGGTAATCGAATGTTGGGTGAAGCTCAAAGCAGGACGAGCCGCCCCAACGAAGGCCAGTGAACGGGTGCACCATCCCGAGGGTCGGTAAATGGTGTCTGGACCCGAAGGCCCGACGAAACAGGACAAGACAGGAAGAAGAAGAAGACGCCACGTGCCGCTGCGGTCAGTAAACCCCGACCGCGCCCGAAAATATATTGACCATTTTTGAACTCTATAGGTTACTGCACGAACGGGCACAGGAAGACTTTTCTTTGAATTCTACCGACAACCGGTGTCGGGTACAGGAAGACTCTTCTTTGAATTCTACAGGGCGTCCGAGGTCAACACAGATCCTCATGACAGCAGATGATCCAGCCTGCTAGCCGGAGCAGAGCAAATAAACAAGTGGGGTACAGAGACCCCTGGTCAACACGTGGATAGTCAGGTGCAGCAGCGAAAACAGCCGAGCACCGGTTTAGAATTCTCCGAGGTATCACGAGTGGTGAGCATGTTTCTTGATCCTACAGATCTAGATTAGAGCAGGCATTGATAGGGGAGGGTGGTTTTTATTAAGGATAATTATAATGTGTGCCCCCTTTTACGATGTGTCGTGCGCTCCTCGTTTCCCTAAACCTAGTTTTATAGATGTATGTAAGCTTGTACTGTTATTCATCTGTGCTTATGACATGTATTTCGTAATTTTGAACAATATGCAATAAAGTTTTCCATTTCGTACTATTCAACCGGGTCTACCTGAGTTTTCTCTGCATTACTGCTCTCGCACCTAAGTCCAGTGTCAGAACCGTAAGGGCGAGTGGGTCGAACCACTCACAGGTGTCTAGTGCTGCAAGGCTGGCTGGAGACCAGAGCAAGCAATAAGGCCTAACCCCGCACAAGCACCTAGAAGAAGCACGGAAACCCCTTACACTTTCCAGCCAGGGGAAACAACCTCTCAGCATCTACCCTGTCAAACCGTCTCAGAATCTTATATGTTTCAATGAGATCACCTCTCATTCTTCTGAACTCCAGAGAGTATAGGACCAATCTAATCAATCTCACTTCATAGGACAACCCTCTCATCCCAGGAATCAATCCAGTGAACCTTTGTTGCACTGCCTCTAAGACGAGTACATTCTTCCTTAGATAAGGAGACAAAACTGTACACAGTACTCCAGGTGTGGTCTCACCAAAGCCTTGTACAATTGTCGCAAGACTTCCTTACTCTTGTACTCCAACCTCCTTGCAATAACGGCCAACATGCAACCTAAAAGAATTGTGGGAGTGCCTTCACCACATGGACTGCAGAGGTTCAAGAAGAAGGCCCACCAACACCTTCTTAAAGGCAATTGATGATGGGCAACAAATGCCAGCATTACCAGCGATGCCAATATCTTGAGAATAATTTATTTAAAAAAATCTTTATCATGCATTTTTTTAAAAGCTTTACAATACAAAGCTGTTTTGCATCTCAGTGAAAGGATATTACAGGACACCACCTTCACAAGGGCATTTAGGGATGGGCAATAAATGCTGGCCTTGCCAGCGATGCCCACATCCTGTAAATTATTAAATTTTTAAAAAATTTTGAAAACCTGATATGAAATAATATAAACGACTGGTCAAGATTAGGGTTAAAAGAAGTAGTTACCAAAAGGAAAGTCTTGGTTTGTTCATCACTAACACTGAGCCAAATCAGAGTCAACTTCGTTCCATCACACCTGTGCACCAATATACTTTGCTTGTCAGTTGTGTGACAACTCATCCTTGTTTTCAAATCCCTCCATGTCCTCACCCCTCCCTATCTCTGTAATCTCCTTCAGCACCACAACCCCCCGAGATATCTGCGCTCCTCTAATTCTGCCTTCTTGAGCATCCCTGATTATAATCGCCCAACCTTTGGTGGCTGTGTCTTCTGTTGCCTAGGCCCTAAGCTCTGGAATTCCCTGCCTTAAACCTCACCACCTCACAACCTCTCTTTCCTCCTTTAAGACACTCCTTAAAACCTACCTCTTTGACCAAGCTTTTGGTCACCTACCCTAATTTATCCTTATGTGGCTCAGTGTCTAATTTTTGGTCTTAAAATACTCCTGTGCAGCGCCTTGGGACATTTTACTACGTTAAAAGCGCTATATAAATACAAGTTGTTGTTGTTGTTGTTGTTGTGAGCTGTTTGATAATCTTCTCTCAGGTTGGTGCACTCTGTATTAAGCCAAGAAATTCCTTGTATAGAGATTGCATATGATTCAAATAAGCAGCCTAGAGGTGGCAGCAGTCTGTCTTGAGCTGGGACTGAAAGTCCAAAAAATTCCAATGCGCAGCCCCCATTTTTAGGGCATAAAATAGCATCCTGAGCTACCAAAATATGGGCATTGATGGCCTCATCTTGGGATGATTGGCCTCCAATGACCACAATCTTTTTTCCTTTGTGCCAGGTTTGACTCCAACACTGGAGAGTCTTCCCCCTGATCCCCATTGACTTCAGTTTTACTGGGGCTCCTTGGTGCCACACATGGTTAAATGCTGCCTCAATGTCAAGCGCAGTCTATAAATACATGTTTTTTCTCTCTATGTGCACATACATACATGTGTACGTAAATGAGTACCTCCAGGATTAGGTTCTTTCTGATGGATACAAAGATAATTGCTCAATATAATCTTCAATGACATCCCTCCTTTCTATAGAGACATTGAAGATTACGTCACAGAAGAATTTGTCCCGTTGTGTCTGTGCCAGCACTTTGCTAGAACAATCCAAAACTAATCCCACTGCCCCACTCTCTCTCATAGCCCTAAATCTTACCCTGCCTCAAATATTTATCAAATTTTCCCTTAAAGATGCAATTGTCTCTGCCTCAACGATACCTGTAGCATGTCGTTATAGTGCCTTTCACAACCTCAGGTCATCGCAAAACTCTTTACAATCAATAAAGTACATTTTTAATGTAGTAAATGCAGCAGTCAAATTGCGCACAGCAAGTTTCACAAATAGTGAAATTTATGACCAGAACATCTGTTTTAGATTTTGGGTAAGAAACAAATGTTGACACTAAGAGAACCGTCTACTGCTTTGAGTTACTCACATGGCCTGAGTCAGTACCAGTTGCACAAGCTCATGCCAATTTCATTATGGTCAGACATTTTAAAGACCCAAATGACCGTAAATAGATAGTGATCCTTCTGTTTATAGATTTCCAAACAGAATTCTTTAAAGGTAGTGTATCTGCTATGGTGCTGCTCACTGTAGGTCAGAGGCTGGTTTATATGGGCAGGAGCATTGCACCATCTCACACACACTGTATTACTGTGCCGATAAAGGGAAACTTTGATAACTCAATGTGACGATTTCAGACTGCAAGGTGTAATTGCTGTGCTTTCCGAGCTCAATAAGAAGGTAACGGGTTTCAGGCAGATCCTTAGGTCAATTAGAGCTTCTGCCTTTCCCTGTATCATATTCACTGGAGGAGCTGAACTAAAAGTAGGGGCAGTCGTCAAGCCCACACTAAGGGCTGCCAATCAAGTTTGCCCGTAATGGTTCATCTCTTCTCTTACATTTTAGTTTTTCACTCTTTTACTTCCTATTTCTCTGCGAGATGTTTTCAACTAAATTGGGCATCACTGATTAGTCAAAGAACTGAATCGCCAGCAGAACTTTGAAGGACAATGAAAACCTCAAACAGAACCAGAGCATCACTTGGGAAACCACAAAAATCAAATCCAGTTAAAGACAACATTTTATATCGACCAGGCAACAAACAGGAAAGCTTAAAATGTGTAAAATAGCAGACTGGCAGTCATTGAGTTGTAAGAAACCCCTTATTGGAGTTTTATGAAAAAGGAGATGAAACCATATAAATAAGCACTTCATGCCCTTGTTTAGTCTAAAGGGTACAATATCATTGAGAAATGCGATCAGTTATTCAAACCACATTTAAATCAATCCTTTAAAAAGAATGATTGCAGTAAGATTGCCTACCTTGTGGGAAGAGACTAGTGAAGAAGTCCAGAGACTGAGCAGCAAAGCTCCCAGCACAGCGACACACAACACACTGAGGTTCTCAGTCGTTGCTCTGCACAGAGTAATTGACGTTGTCTCTTGTGAAACCACAGGGCAGGCGAGCTTCCTCTTCCCATTCAGCTCAGGGTTCAGACATCATTGGTTATTTGCATGTTTGAGCTGAGATCGAAAATTGGCTCAAAATAGGAAACACAGGGTAGCTCAAAATGGGAACTATCATGTTCAAGATCATTTCGGGATGGGTAGCAAAGGGGTCAGTCTTGTGATCTGTTATTTTAAATGTTACTGGAGGATCTCAAATGGCAGAGCTCATGGTAAATCAGAGAATCTGCTGTTTTATAATGAAAGGAGTGTCATACCATGAAGTGCCGGGGTCAGAATTCTCTGCTCTCAGCTCCACTACAGTTTTTTTTTAAATCGCGCTAGAAGCTTGGCCAAACCCTCAGATCGAATTAATCACCGTGGGGAGTTTCCGGTAATTTTGCCTGTTTGCTGGGCCTTCGAGGAGCCTCTTAAAATTAAGCTAATTTTTAGGCGCAGGGACACTAATAGGCATGTTTTAAAAGGTTTTGAATATAAGTTTTTTTTAATTTACTATGGAAGTGACTGCTGTACACCAATGTAACTAGTAAATGGTTCTGTACAGATTTTTAAAGTCATTTTCAGCTTTTTAAAATCGGGTCACTCACAGGTGGTGGATAGACACTGATTAAAAATGCTTATTCCTTGTGAGAAACCCATTGTGATCTGTGTTATTAAAACTGCACCAATTACCACTCTTCATTATATCAGGGAATATTTTTGAAAACAAAAGTTTTCTTTTTAAAAGTTACGTTCTAAAATACTGGTTCATGGCAGATTTTAAATTTGGCGATATGCAAATGAGTGTGAGGGGTAAAAAAGCTCTTCTTATAACGAGCACAATTTTGGGCGTAATTTGCGCTGGGATCGCCGATTGCACCCGAAGCAGAAACTCCAGGCCACCAGGTTTAAAAAGATCCATTTTTCTCTTTCACCAAGACTTTCGCAATCTTTGAAAAGAACTAATGTGCTCTTCTATTTATGGCAATGCTGAGTTCTCGACCACATATCTCCCGGCTTTTCCCTGAAATCTGTATGGAGCACTTCCTCTACTGAAAAAGCGTCATTTACAAAACATATTTTACTGCAATCGAGCACTTTTTCACGTAGTGGAAATCTCCGTTTCGCTGTTCCTGCACCCCCTTTTACAATTGTATCATTTTGTTTATATTGCCTCTCCTCATTCCTCCTACCAAAATGTATCACTTCACAGTTCTCTGCATTAAATTTCATCTGCCATGCGTCTGCCCATTTCAACAGTCTGTCTATGCCATCCTGAAGTCTCTTACTGTCCTCTTCATTGTTCACTAAATTTCTGAGTTTAGTGTCATCTGCAAAGTTTGAAATTATGCCCAGTATACCCAAGTCCAGGTTATTAATATATATCAAAAAGAGCAGTGGTCCCAACACTGACCCCTGGGGAACACCACTGACCCTCCAGTCTCTACGGAGTACGCCGCCAACCTACGAAAAGAATACAAACTTACCTCGTGCGAGACCCAGAACGGAGACTTGCTGTTTGCCGCTGCAGAGCTCTGCGCAGCGTATGACATCAGGGAGGCGGCGCGCAGCGTACAGCCTGTGCGTAAGGGAAGACACGCCCACAAAATCTGTCAAAACTAAGCCATGCCCACAGAAACTTTTTTCAGTCTCTTCCATTGAAATTACATTTCAAAAAGTTTTAAAAACTTCTAAAAACTTCTAAAACGTGTACTTTATTGTAAAGTGATACCAGAATGGTTAACAATTCTTTCAGATGCACTCAAATGGGTTTCAATGTTTTCCTGAAAGGGCGACGAACACATTCGACCATTTAATGAGTAGGTTTTAAGAGGACACTGAATGATCTTAAAGAGGTTTACATGCCACACCAAAGTTCAATATGAATTAAAGCTTGTGGCTCCATCAAAAGTGCAGTGATTTGTCAGCAGGTCATTTTCACAATCATCCTCACTGTGCAACTTCTATTAGATTTTGGAAATAACCAGCATACATAGTTTTGCTTTATTATTTTCATCCAAACTCAGAATTTATTCGTCCCGATGTTTACAACTTTCTGTTTTGATACTCAATAAAGGTCTAACACTCCGAAAAGTAACATTGTTGAACTTCAGAAAGAGATTCCGAGCCATATATTCAATGTTAATTTTCAGGATTAAAATATATTATTAAGATCTCATTTAGACTGGTAATAGATAAATCTATTTTCCTTGTTATAGATGCATTATATTGTTTGTTATGTTGTTCAGTTTTGAGTTGAAAGGACAGAATTGGTCACTAAATTTGATAGATGTTCACTTTATTTAACTTTCTTATTCAACTTCACAAGTAATTAAAATGAAACTCGACCGACAAAAAAAGTTTCCTCCACCAAAACGTACACAATAGACAGACATAGATCTTCTTTAAAGATGTGAAACAGGCTCCTGCGCCTGCTTTCAGTAATGTAAGAAAAAGGTCTGTAATTGCTGGGCAGTTGGTGGGCAAATAGCCCAAATCTGCACCAGCAATTGGGATTTCCAAGGCCGTGTAGATCATCTGTCTAGGCGTACCTTGACAGATCGCAAGTTCGGGATTGAGTGCAATGCGGAAATCCCAAACTTCCTGCATATTTCAAAGGCGGTATGATGGCATAATCTCAGAGTACGTTATCATACCCACTGCAAAATTCGAGCCAATATGTTGCGAGAAACCCGATATGGTAGAGATTTTGAGAAATGACTACAGAAAAATCAGGACTAGGAATTAAACATTGCAGGGTATAACATATTTAGAAAATATAGCGAGGGAAAAAGGGGAGGTGGAGTAGCTGTACTTATCAGAGATAACTTAACGGTAGTAGAAAAAAGTGATGCAGCCATCAGTAAGACAGAAATATAATTTATGTGGATCGAGTTAAAAGTTAATGGCCCAAAAATTAGTGTTGCTACGCGAGAGTACGCACTGTGTACTCTCGCGTATTCTGTCTCCAATTGCCGGTTTTCTGCATGCACTGCGCATGCGCTGAAAACCGGCACTTGGTGATTTCAAAAGGGGGCGGTTCCTAAGTGAACCGCGTGCGCGCTACAGGCTGTGCGCACGCAGTGCATTTAGTGCTTTGAACGCGCAGGTAAGCATGGAACATTTTGCACATAAAGAAAGGAGGCGTAAGACCCTCTTTTAACAAGGTAAGTAGTTAATTAAGTATTATTTTGAATTTTTTTCAACAGGTATATCTTTTTTAGAGACTTTAAAGACAGGTAAGTTTATTTTTATAACTTTTTAAAAGATTTTAAATTTTTTCAAAAATTTAATTTTTTGTTTAAAGTGGTTAATTTATTTAACTATACTTATTTTATTAATATAATGGTTTTTTTTTAAATTTAATTGAGGTTTAGCTGTTCTTTTGGGGGGTATAGATTCATAGCTTTCACAGCACTTGCTGTGAAAACTATGAATGAAAGATGGTGTGCTGCCATTGGCTCTAACTGAATCACGTGATCCCACAGCTCGCACGAATTAACTGCGCCTGTGGGATACGCAAGTACTGCCCAGCTGCTGTCTAGAAAATCAAGTTCGTGCGAGCTCGGAATGAAAAAGCCGGCGCACAGTGAGATATCGCGGGGAAGCCTTACCCCTGCAGGAAGACTCCGTCTTTAATTTCTGGGCCAATAAAGGACCAATCACACTTTCGGACTTAACTTAATCACTCTAAAACCCAATATAAAATTACATTACGTTCACTCTTCCCCAGAGGCATCTTTGGTACAAGGTTATTAATTAATCCTTCCTCATAGCACAATACTAGATCTAAAATAATCTGTTCCCTAGTTCGGTCCTCGACATACTGATCTAGAAAACTATCTTGAATACATTCCACAAACTCATCCTCCACACTATTACCACAAATTTGGTTCGCCCAGTCTGTATGAAGATTAAAGTTCCCCACGATTATTGTATTATCCTTGTTATATGTAACTCTAATTTCCTGACTTATACTCTGCCCAACACGACAATTACTGTTAGGAGGTCTACAAACTACTCCCACCAGTGTTTTCTGCCCCTTGTTGTTTCTACCCAAAGTGATTCTACATCTTGATTTTTCTGAGCTGAGATCCTTTCTCTCTACTGTCTTTACCCCATCCTTTATTATCAGGACTACACCACCCCCCCTCGCCCCATTTTGCATTTTGCCTATCTCTTCTAAAAGTCAAGTATCCTGGAACATTTAGTTCCCAACTTTGGTCACTCTGCAACCACATCTCCATAATGGCTATTAGATCAAACCCATTTATTTTTATTTGTGCTATTAATTCATCTATTTTATTGTGAATGCTTCACACATTCAGATAAAGTGCCTTTAGCTTTGACTTTTTCTACTTTTCCCTGACGTCACCTTAGTCTCTAATGCCCTATAACCTCTCTGCCCTTTCCTGACCCACAATGCTTATTTTAACCAAATCCCTACTCTGCTCTACAGCCTTGACATTTCTCTTACTGCTTTTGAATTGACCCTTTCCTGAACCCTCCCTCCCCCACTTCATTAGTTTAAAGTCCTATCGAACGCTCCAGTTATTTGATTCATCGGGACACTGGTCCCAGCCCAATTTAAGTGGAGTCCATCCCAACGGAACAGCTCCCTCTTTCCCCAGTACTGGCGTCAGTGCCCCATGAAGCGAAACCCCTGCCTCCCACACCACTCTTTCAGCCACGCATTGAATGTTTTAATTTGTGTGTCCCTCTGCCAATTTGCACGTGGCTCAGTTAACAATCTAGAGATTATTACCTTTGAGGTCCTGCATTTTAATTTTGACCCTACCTCCTTAAACACTCTCAGCAGAAACTCATTCCTAGTTCTACCTATGTCGTTGGTTTCTATGTGGACCACAACAACTGGATTCTCACACTCACACTCCAAGTTCTTCTCCAGCTGCGAGGAGATGTCCTTAACCCTTAAGGCAGGCAACCTTCAGAACTCCCAGTCACGGCTACAGAGAACAGTATCTATCCCCTGATTATATGGTCCCCTATCACCAATGTTCCCTGTAAGCTGCACGGTCGCATAGCGCTCTGGTCCTCCTGCGCAGCCGGCTCACCAACTTATCAATGGGAAAAACCACGCATGCACTGGATTTTGAATGGGCCGCGGGCCAAAAAAAATATTAAAGGTAACATTGCCTATCACTACCACATTACTTTTCACTCCCCCCACTTGAATGGCCTCCGGTACCACGGTGCCATGGTCAGTTTGCTCATCCGCCTTGCAGGCTTTGCCCTCATCCACAGAGACAGCAAGAACCTCATACCTGTTGGATAAAGGCAAAGGCTGAGACTCCTCCAGCACTGCACCTGGGATCCCTTTACCTGCCTGAGCCGCAGTCACACCCTCCTGTCCCTGACCATTAACCAATCTTGTACAACTACCTAACCTAGGGGGTGTGACTGCCTTCTGGATCAAAGTGTCCAGGTAACTTTCCCATTCCCTGATGCCCCGCACCTTGAACTCCAGCTCAACAACTCTGAGCTGAAGTTCCTCGAGTTGCAGACACTTACTGCAGATGTGGTTGTCTGGGATGGCGATGTTCTCCACAAGCTGCGGTTGAGGCACACCACCTGCACTGCCATCCCTATCTCACCTCGTTTCATTTATTCAGTTATTTACTGAAAATTAAATTAAATGAGGGACTCCTTTTTAAACTGCTCAGGTTCCTCCTCTTTTACTCTGCTCTGCTCCTTGTTTATTTGTTTATTATTCATTATTAGATTATTTAATTAACTCTTATTTATTATTTATATGTGTCAGATTTTAATATAGTAAAAATTACTGTTAGTATACTCTATCTTTAATTTTAATGATCTCTCCCTAGATCTGATTAATTAATTAAACACTAAATCTAATTATATAATAAGTTACGCACTTGACTTAGTTATAAAATAAATTGATCTCTTAGCTGTAGTTCCTCAGGCTCCACCACTCCTCTGGCGTCACATTTTCAGATTTAGAATTTTTTTTTCAGATTCTTGCCTGTGTCACAGAGAGACCGCTCCTCTTGTGCTTTATCCCAGGTCCGCTCCTCTCTCTCTTTATGCCACTTTTCTCTAGAAAAGAGGTCTTTAAAATTATGAAGGGGTTTGATAGGGTAGAGAAGATGGTTCCACTTGTGGGCGAGTCTAAAACTAGGGACTTGGTGAGACCACACCTGGAGTACTGTGGGCAGTTTTGGTCTCCTTACCTGAGGAAGGATAGTCTTGCCTTAGAGGGGGTGCAACAAAGGTTCACTCAACTGATTCCTGGGATGAGGGTATTGTTTCATGACAAGAGATTGAGTAGAATGGGCCTATATTCCCTGGAGTTTAGAAGAATGAGAGGTGATCTGATTGAAAATATGAAATTCTTAAGGGGCTTGACAGGGTAGATGCTGGGAGGATGTTGCCCCTGGCTGGAGAGTCTAGAACTAGGGTCACAGTCTCAGAATAAGGGGTTGGCCATTTAGGACTGAGATGAGGAGAAATTTCTTCACTTAAAGGGTTGTGAATCTTTGGAATTCTCTACCTCAGAGGGCTGTAGATGCACAGTTATTGAGTAAATTCAAGACAGAGAGCGATAGATTTATGGATATTAAGGGAATCAAGGGATATGGGGATATGGCGGGAAAGTGGAGATGAGGTAGAAGATCAGCCATGGTCTTGTTGAATGGCGGAGCAGGCTTGAAGGGCCGAGTGTCCTACTCCTGCTCCTATTTCTTATGTTCTTATGAAATCACACTGCCTATTGTGTTAGTTGAACCCTCAGTTTATGGAGTGTGTCTGGAAGCTTGCAGTCTCTGTCTCACTTCCTCTTTTCACTGATCCATGCTGTGTTGGGGATCAGTTTCTGTGCCCGCAGATTCGGGAAGGGGAAAATCAGACACAGTTCGTGCCTCTGATTGCTGTCCTTATAACTAGCTTTTATTTTTTTAAGATCACCTACCAGGTCTTTCCTATCAGAGCGGTAAAGCCCAATTTTCTCCACTCTTTCCTAATAACTCAAGCCTCTGACACAAGAAACCAGTCTCGTGACTCTTTGCTGCAATGATCTCAGTGTCTGAACATCTGCTTTGTTTCTTGGTGACTGGAGCACTGATCAGTTTGACTCTCACTTCCTCTAACTTATACCTTACCGTTTTGGCTATGTAGTTCAACCAGCTGTTGGCCTTGCTGATTGCTGCTTTGCGTTGGTTTAATATGTTGAGGGTCGAGTCCACTAAGACTCTCTTAGCCTCTTCCTTAGCTATTTCATGGCTTACGTGTGCCACCCATTTCTCTAACTATCAGCAACACTTTGCACTCGTCAGCATTAAGTTTCATCTGTCACTGTTCTGCCCACTTATATATTTTGTCCAACTCACTCTATAGTGTCTGATCTGCCTCCTCTGAGTCCACTGCTGATTTTAGTTTGGTATCTTCTGCAAATTTAACTAATCTGGAATATTAAATATTAAAGCTGGCTTGGGACTTCAAGATTAGAATTAAAATTGTCCTATGAGGAGAGATAGATTAGACTCGGCCTATATTAGTGTGACCATACGTCCCTGTTTTTCCAGGGTCATTCCCCGGATGAGGGACAGTATCCCGGGGCAAACAATGTCCCCGGAAGAATCCCCGGTTCAGGAAACTCGTCCCTGAGCTGCCCTGCGGTCGATTAATAAAGTGGGCGGGGCTGTGCGGCGGGGCGTATTCCGATTGGTGGGAGGGATGTCAAACTCCAGTTTTCAACCAGTAGAAGGGGTGGACTCACTGAGGGACTTTAATTTTTGCAGAGATCGCGCTCTGTGGCTGCAGTACGCATGCTCCGCCACCCCACCCACCCCACCCCCTCCCCCTACCCAATCCCCGGATAGTCCTGGGAAATTCGGTTGAAGTGAAATCGGGGCCCAGAGCCAAAATGTCCGAGTAACGGGGGAGCTGGTAACAGGACTCCTGAGCGGTGGCCGGAGCTGGGCCTTGTGGATGTCCCGAGAGCTGGATCGGAGCGCGCTCTGCGACCTCATGTGGTGTGGGTGAGTGTCGGGCTCTGAGGAGGGGGAGGAGCCGGTGATTGCGGCCAGCAGATGTTGTGAACAGCGGCTGCGCTATTCAGGTGGAAAGTTCTGGTGCTGCTTTTTGCAGATTCAGCTTGCATCAAATAACAAAAAGTTTTGCCTCACAGAGCTGCGCAACCTACAATTTCCATCCGGCCTACTTTACTGTGTTGTCCCGGATTCGGTTTAGAAAATGTGGTCACCTCTTCTATATTCCCTGGAGTATAGAAGAATGAGAGGTGACCTTATTGAAATGTATAACATTTTTGAAGGGTTTGATGGATTGGATGCTGAGAGGACGTTTCCCCTGGCTGGAGTGTCTAGAACCAGGGGTCACAGTCTCAGGATAAGCGGTCGGCCATTTAGGACTGAGATGAGGAGAAATTTCTTCACTCAGAGGGTGGTGAATCTTTGGAATTCTCTACCCCAGAGGGCTGCGGAGGCTCAGTCATTGAGTATATTCAAGACAGAGATCGATAGATTTTGGAAACTAAGGGAATCAATAGATATGGGGATAGGGCGTGAAGGTGGAATTGAGGTAAAAGATCAGCCGTGATCTTATTAAATGGCGGAGCAGGCTCGAAGGACCGAATAGCCTACTCCAGCTCCTATTTCTTATGTTTTTATGTTCTTATAAGATTGTCACAATTAAATCTAACAATGAATTCAGGAGAAACTTCTTTACTCAGAGAGTGGTGAGAATGTGGAACACTCACCACATGGAGTGGTTGAGGCGGATAGCAGACATACATTTAACAGGAAGCTGGATTAGTACATGAGGGAGAAAGGAATAGCAGGATATGTGGATAGGCCGAGATGAAGAAAATAGAGTGGGAGGAGGCTCGTGTGGAACAGAAACACTGGCATTGGAGAGTGGCCTGTTTCTGTGCTGTAAATTCTATGTAATTCTATAGAAACATTCTGAACAATACAGATGACCTCACACCCAATGTTCCCGTTAAGCTGCGTGGCCGATTGCCAGATTCTCAATGGAAAAACCACACCTGCGCAGGAATTCGAATGGGCCCCGCTGCCCCTTAAAGGGGCCACACTGCCCCTTAAAGGGGCCGTGCACCCCAAAAGAAATTTAGAGGGAACATTGCTCAGACCATTCATGTAAGTTCAAACTTTCCACTAGTTAGCACATTTCTGTTCCTCTCACCCCAAAAGTTCCGTTTCTACAACTCACTTCACCCAAAAGCACACAGCTTTGAAACACTCCTTTCTCTAACACAAACCCGATAGGGCTCTCCGAAACAGAAACTTTGCTTTTGAATCGACTGAGATTTGACTTTGAGTAAATCAGGTGAACCAAACCTGCCACAGAGGAAGTGGTTTACAGAGCGACAAATTCATTTCTAGGCCCCAACACTACTGCTGCTCTCTACCGCCACCAGACCACAGCAACAAGAATAACAGCACACATTAAAAAGCTTATCTCCTGTCTCAAAAGTATTTGCTTGTATAAAGAAAGATTTGTGCCTTTCACAACCGTAGGATATCCCAAAGCGCTTTACAGCCAATGAAGTACTTTTGAAGTGAATTCACTGTTCTAATGTAGAAAGCATGGTTGCCAATTTGTGCACAGCAAGCTCCCACGAACAGCAATGCGATAAAGACCAGATAATCAGGTTTTTTTTAAATTTCTGCTCTCCCCCAACTCCATCTCCCAATCTTCGGGGGTTCAGGCCCTGGTTCTGGCCCCACTCCATCAGTTTTAGCGAGGTATGCTTGCTGAGTACCTGCGCCAACAGTTCATTGAGTCCAAATTGAGGGCCAAGGACTGGAAACCCCCGACATGGAGTCCTCACATCCTGACCCCTCCATCTGTGTCAGTAGCCTTGTTTGGAGTAGGCGGAGGTTCTACCCTCTAAACATACGTACAGGCATCTCCCTCGCAAGACCAGAGCCTGAGGAAATTGCTCAGAATTATAGTGGGAGTTCACCAGAACGGCCAACCAATTTCATGACTCTTTGTACAAATTCATCCTTAATGAATATATTCAAGTTTTAGCTCAGTGTGAGTAAGGTATTGTTTTTGTACTTAGGCTCTGGCCTCTACTCTAGTCTATGTACCTTGTGGGGAGATCATAGAAAAATATCAAACATAACAGAGGAGAGATGAGGGAAAATTCATTCCATAAATAGAGAAGGGTTGAGTTTGCCTTTGGGCAAAAGTTTAAAGCTGGCGATATCAGATCAGCCCACCATTATATATCTTTCCCAATTTCCATTTCCACAATGGCGAGATGTACAATGGTCGTCTGATCCGATATCACCCGATTTACATTGTTGGCCAAAGTGTAGAATTCGCAATATATCGCGATTTTGTTAATAAGGAGAAAACACAGAGTTTCGTTCAAACAGCTTTTATTTCAGCAGAATGCTGACAGGTTTAAAGTGGACACAAGCAGCCTGTAAAATGGCCGCCGCACCTCGTGACAGAACATTCTAGACTTTTCAACAGGCAGACAAGATGGCGTTCCAATAAACATTTGTGCAAGATCGATTAAGAGTCAGCACAGTGAAGATAATACACGAGACATTATGGGTTTGCAGTATACACATAGATACTGAAATCGGTCTCCCAGGTACAAAGGAAAGCCATTGTACCGAGTAATCAAGGGCCCATCCAAAAGACATTAATATGTAAAATCCCAACGACTCTACGATGAGAGAGCCGTTAGCAGGTAGTTATACAGGACACTTGGAAGCCCCAAACCCCTCCAGGGAGATTACCGACCGATTTAACAATGGGAGAAATATTAACAGGTACTCAGACATTTACGAGTAGCCCCGAAACCCATTAAGAACGGAGATCACCCATACAAGACATTTGAGCGCCAGATCTTAAACAAAAGAATGGACATTATAGTTGGGCGGGAAACGGAAGATTTTGCACTATAATTGCAGGCTCCAAACCGTCCATCTTTCTCTTGCTGCTCTTATCATCGTGGCTGCTCCTGTGTACTCGTAGTTGGGCTTCTGCTTGCCTGTTGCCTCTTCTGAAAAGACTGTTGAACTTTCTGATCCGTTCGGATCTACCTCGTGTCGCGTAACGAAGACCTATATTGGTAACCGGTATCGGAACCAAAAGGCCCGAGAAGAGATGAGATGAGATGAGATGAGAAGAGAGGAAGACCATATCCATCGCCACGGTCAGTAAATCCCGACCGCGCCTGTAGGTCGATTAGCCAAGTTTTCCTCGCCAGGAAGACTTCTTCGAACTTATAACGAAACATATTGCATCGATGATAACTGGACTGTGCCCAAAGTAACTGGAATGTGAAAGCCACCAATACAGATCTTCATCACAGCAGACGTTCCAGCCTGCTAGCCGGAGCAGCAGAAGCAAGTAAACAAGTGGGACCAGGAGATCTCCTGACCGACACGTGGGTGCTGCGGTGAAAAACATCCGATCAGCTATTCGGAATTTCTCCGAGTTATCACGAGTGGTGAGCATGAGTCTCGAGATCCTACGAATCTAGTTTAGGATAGATATTGATAGGGGAGGGTTTAAGGATTAAGGATATTTGTAATGTGTGCCCCTATTTACTTTGTGCCGTTCGTTCCTCGTTTCCCTAAGATCGACTATATAACTGTTTGTAAGATTGTACTGTCATTAATCTGTGCTTATGACATGTATTTCATAATCTTAAGTATCATGCAATAAAGATTTTCCATTTCGTACCATTCAAACCAAGTCTACATGAGTTTCATCTCCATTACTGCTCTCGCATCTAAGTCCAGTGTCTAGAACCGTAAGGGAGAGTGATTCGAACCACTCACAGGTGTGTCTAGTGTTCCCAGACTGGCTGGAGACCAGAACAGGCAACGAGGCCTAGACCCGCACTGACATACAGGCTGCACAGAGCCACGTGAATCTCACAGGCTGCGAGACACGCAGGGTCAGAATCCCTTACAAAAGTCAAAATCACCCCCATCGTGTTTTACTCTTTGGTTGGGCTGTGTGAAGAATGCTGAAGATTGGTTATGTTGTTTAATCTGCTGAAATGGTTTGTAAGTCTTCATAACATGATTCTTGTGTAATGTCGTGAACCGCTGACACCATGGGCCGGGAATTTCCTCAGCGTTACTCCCGCTCCATCGCCATAACTTCAGCGGAAGTCCGACGGAAACCCCGTTTACGCATGTGATGAAATAATGGCGGCGGAGCGGGAGCAACTCTGAGGAAAGTCGCTCCCCCATTACACCGTGGAACGGCATGCTTGAGTTTTTCCGCGACCGGTGGGCGCCGCGGGGACTGGAGTGCATCGTCGCCCTGGGCAACCAAATTTTAATTTAATTTGTTAAGTTTCATTTAAATTTTTACTGATTGACAGATATTTGATTTGGTACCTATCAAAAGAGTACACCGTGGAACGAGGCTCTCTGACTGAATTGTTTCACAGGTGCTTTGCGCTGTACACCTGTATCTTTCAGTGCCGGCTTCAACATATTTGGCTCACCATTAGTTTATGGGCTAATCTTTGTATTGGGCTTGTACGTTTGTTGATGCCTCCACCTTTTTCAAGTGGTTTCAGACTTCCGTTTTTGCTGAACTGTTGCTCTGAGCTTTCTCTCAGGGGTTGTCCCCCATCCTATTATTTCTTCTAGTGGTAAACACTGCTATTTTTGACATTGCGATCCATGAAGTGAGCGATCTGCGGTGAGTAAGAGGCAGCTCCCCCGGCGAAGTGTATTTGAAGATTGAGCCTCTGCGATGCTGTACGCTGCGATATCACACCACACCCTGAAGTAGAGTGCGGTGGTTAACCGCAGCGTATTTCTCATTGACACAGGTGCTTTTCTCAGCTATCAAGTCTCAGAAGTTCCTTCTAAGGGAGGTTGCTTTATCTGCAGTAAATCTGCATCCAGGCTGTGAAGGAAATCAGCTCTTAGTGTTTCTGGTTGTCAGGTTTATTATTACGTTTTAGGAACATCAACATTTGGGAAATGCTGCCCTGTAAAAGGGGAAGTGGAGCAGAACGGCAATTGACCCACAAAAGCGGGATGTCCCGATTAAATCAGGACACTGGAGTGGTGTGCACAGCAGGGTGGCTCCAGGTTTATAGCTTCACTGAGGAAGTAGGCAGCAACAGCCTTGTCGTAGATCCTGAGCGCATCTACGGAGAGGCCGTGAGAACGAGCAAGATCGAGCGGGTGGCCAAGCATGTGGTTGGATTAAATTATGGGAGGATAGGAGTGTGGTGAATTCGAAGGAGAGGCGGTTTGCGAGAGTTGAGGTGAATTTTCAACATAAATTGGTGGCTGTTGTTTAGTTATTTGGACCTAGAAATTCGGCCGCGGCAGGGGGGGCGCTGGTCTCAATCCCTACCCTTGAATGGTGAGGACTGAGGCGGTCCCGATATTGGGCTTTGGGCTCATTTCCATGAAGCAAGCGAGCTGCAGAGAGTAAGAGGCAACTCAGCCGGCGAAGTGTGTTTGAACATTGTGCAACTGTGACGCTGGAAGCCGCCCTCAGTTAAGTGAAGAACTAATCCAATGACGTGTAGTGATAATTACCACCTGTTGGATTACTGCCAGTGGCACCATTGATATTATTCACATGTAAATTGTTCTTTTTGTTGCTTGAAGCCTTTAAGCAAGCAAATTTAGTAAGCTGGGGTTCTAGACCGGAGCCAAGTATCCCATCTTCCCCTTTAACCAGTGGGGGATGAGGGCTGGCCAGGGGGGTGGGGTGTGTGGTAGAGGGCTGGCGGTGAGGGGGAGTATCGAGCGAGTGTCGGGTCGCGAGGGGCGGGGTTTGGTAGGGGGCTGGCGGTGAGGGGGAGTATCGAGCGAGTGTCAGGTCACGGGGGGCGGGGGTTGGTAGCGGGTAGGGTGGCGATTGGGCCTCGGTCCAGGGTGGTGGGATCGACAGCGATCTGGGTCGGAAGGGGGGGAAAGAGGGTCGATTGGAGGCCTGGTCGGGGGAAGCCATGCCAATCGTGGGGGTGGGCGGAGCTACGCCAATCGGGGGGGGGGGGGGAGCAGCCCGTGTTCTTTTAATATGAAGCGTTGCAGGAGTCGGAAATTGAGAAGGGGACCTGCAAAACGTGTCATGCACTCCGGCCACCAGCACAACCATATTATCCAAAATAGCAGGCGGCGCACCTCCGGCTTGTAGCGGGTGGTGGTTTGTGTCAGCTTCATCTCTGACTTCTGAGCGGTTCGAATCGCTCCCATTCACTTGGTTCTAGACCTTGGACTTATTTGGGGGTTGTGATAAAAGGTGCAGCAGATAACTGGGTTTGATGAAAGAACTTCAATCTTTATTAAAAGGCAAAACACAATAATAACACTCTTAACACTCTAAAGGTGGGGAACACTTCAGTACAAGCGAGGGAAATGACAGTAGAACAATACTTCACCCCCCCCAACCCCACTTTACTAGCTAAGTTAGGCTTTGAAGGACCAGGGATAATGCTCACCAATACTTTGACAGTTGAGCTAAATCACGGTTTTGGGGTTCGTTGTTTGTCGGTTAGTGTCTGCCGTACCCTGTACGCGGTAGAGGACTTCACCTGGGTCTCTGGTCAGTCTTCGCGAGTCCGCTGATGCGGTAGGATGTCAGTTTGGATTTAGCTGGTGAGTACCCAATTTCTTTTGGTTAGCAGTAGGACTTAGAGTCTATGGTAAAATCTTACCCAGGGGTAAGTCAGGAGTAGATTGTAGAGTGGAAACTTTGCGATTCTTTGGGTTTTCTTCCCTTGAGTTGGTCTTTGTTGGTCGCGGTGGCCTGCTATTGCCCGGTCAGTTGGGGGTAATATGCGGTTGTTGGTTTTGTGAGGCCTTTGGTTTCCGCGATGGTTTTAGGCCTTGTCTAGTGTGTCGGTCGACCTCGTGGAGCGGTCGGTGGCTTTTCGGCTTGTTGCTCCGGGTGACTGTGTTGGGACCGTTGTTGGAGGTCCGTCGAGGTGGTATCTTCATGAGCTGGACTCAGGTGTGTCTGAGTGGTGAGCGATGCCGACTCGCTTCCAGCTCGACTTGGGTCTGTGATGTTGCTCCCTGTCTCCACACTGGACTGTGTGTGTGATGCTGATGACCCGCTTGTCTCGACTGTCGAACCGCTTAACAGGCCTTCAATTATGCCAAATTGAAGTGGCCTTATCTGCCCGCCAAATCTGCTCAGTTCATTGTCTGGTTTTGGCGGGCTCGTTAACGGTAACGACTTTACTAGCGTTTTAACTGGTTTTGAACAGGCCTTCAATCTCACCCATTGAACATGGCCTTATCTGCACGCCAAATCTGCTTGGTTCTTTGTCTGATTTTGGCGGGCTAGTTACCAGTAACTGTTCTGTAAGTGTCAAATGGCTTTTGGGATGGCTTGCATCCTGTCGATCTCCTCGGTTAATTGCAGGTGATTGTTTTTGTGTTTGGTTTTCTTGACTGGGCCCGGGATTTCTATGGAATGGATCTGAGTGTTTCTAATTATGCATGTTTCTGATGGACCCTGTAATCGGTTTGATGGGGCCTGTGTTTTGGGTGGGACTGCCTTCTCCCAGGGTCTATTGTCAAAATGTTAATGTCTGCTGGGGCTTGAGTGGGGTCATCCTGGTTCCCCAGGCAGTGTAATTAACTGCAATACCCAAACTGCTTTTTTACAGAGGTCGAACCCACCTCCTTGTCCCTTTACAGGCCCAGACATGTTTTTTAAAATGCTAAAACTTGGTTTTTGGTCTTAAATTCCTTATGTTAGGCCCAAATGCATTTTTATCACTCTGAGGTAGTTCCAAAGTCCTTTTTCCTTAGGTTTTGGAGATCTGTAAATTTTGGAAACCTTACAGGCTGGAAAGGTGCGCTCGCTTCCTGACCGCCATATTGGAGACTTAGGAAGCCGGTAGTGCCCAAAAAACGGGCGCTGCACAGCTGTAATTCTAGGCCATGATTTGTTATCAATAAACAGATGATAACAATAGATGTATTTATACTTAAATAACATTAAAACTTGGTTGACTTGACTTATTCTATTAAATCTGTGTTTAATGCTGTATAGACAATGATGTGTAGTGAAAATTACCGCCTGTTGGATTACTGCCAGTGGCACCATTGATATTATTCACATGTAAATTGTTCTTTTTGTTGCTTGAAGCCTTTAAGCAAGCAATTTTAGTAAGCTGGGGTTCTAGACCGGAGCCAAGTATCCCATCTTCCCCTTTAACCAGTCAGCTTGACCAGCGCTTTCTTCTGAGGTTAACCTCGCCAGCCTCCTCCCCATCGTGCTCAACCTTCCCACCATCAGCACCCCAGACCCCACCAGTGGATTAGCAATCACAAGCCCGCTCTGTATTGCCCTCCCTTCATTCACTGGTGAACAAGGCCCTTGCTATTCACGACCTGTTTGTAGATAATCCCATTAACATCCTGGCACTGAGCAGAAATGTGGCACGTGGGCGGTAACCTCTGCCCTCTAACGAAAGCTTTCCCACCTGACTATACGTTACACCACCCTCACTACAATAAATAAACTTGCATTGATATAGCGCCTTTAACGTAGTAAAACATCCCAAGGTACTTCACAGGAGCGTTATCAAACACAATTTGAAACCGTGCCACACAAGAAGATAATAGGACAGGTGACCAAAAACTTGGTCAAAGAGGTGGATTGGAGGAGCGCAGAGATCGTGGAGGCTTGTAGGGCTGGAGGAGGTTACAGAGATAGAGAGGGGTGAGGCCATGGAGGGATATGAAATCAAGGATGAGAATTTTAAAATTGAGGCATTGCTGGGCGGGGAGCCAATGTAGGTCAGCGAGCACAGGGGTGATGGGTGAACAGGAGGTCAGTAGTAGCAGTACGCCACTCATCTCCAAGTAACAGCTTGGCCTCTCCCTCGACTATTGCGTCACCTTCTCCTCCATTGAGCACGTCAGGCCCTTCCATCTTTCCTGCCTTTTATTTAAAATCCCCAATGTTTATTTTGCCCTCCCAAGTCCCATGCCATCTTTCGTTCAATGATGTCCTCCCATCTCTCTTCCCTCGGCACTGAGTGTCTCCTTATCCTTGAGAATTTCAATATTCACCTCAACTCCTCCATTAAATTCAAGAGAGATGGTGGGGAGGAAGAGCTGTCTGTCTTCAGCATATATGTGGAAGCTGACCCCATGTCTGAAGGTGACATCGCTTGCCTCCATCCCTACCTTAGCCCATCTGCCACTCAAACCCTCATACATGCCTGTGTCATCTCCACACTCGGTTACTCCAATGCTCTCCTGGCCAGTTTCCCATTGTCTATCCTCCATAACCTTTATTTCATCCAAAACTCCGCTGCCCGTGTCCTATCCTCCATTAATTCACCATGGCCTCTGTCCTTGCTGATCGACATTGGCTCCTGATCTGCTAACACTTCAAATATAAACCTCTCATCCTTTGTTTAAATCTCCGTGACTTCACCTCCACCCCCCCACCATCTCAGTAACTTCTTCCATCGTCAGAACCCCAAAATCTCCATTACTCTGAATGAAGCCTCTTGTGAATCCTGCCTCCATTGGTTCCACCATTAGTAACCATGCCTTTATCTGCCTAGGATTCATGCTTGGAATTCCTTCCCTAAATCCCTCCGCCTCTCCATATCTTTTGGAACCCATCTCTTTGACCAAGATTTTGGTCAGCCCTCCTAATTTCTTCTTCGCTGCACCTTGGGAGGTTTCTCTATGTTAAAGGCGTTATATAATCATAAGTTGTTGTTAGTTTTGCGGATAAACTCATCAAACCGCTGGGGAAACCTTGATCAATTGTTTCTGATCCAGACCCCACTAAAGTGAGTTGATGTTTCTGTGATCACAGGAGGCTTTCAAACAGAATAATCTCAAGTTTTAGCAGATACATTTTATTATGTACTGTGCTGGATTCGAAGTGGTTTATCGAGCCCACAGATCCATTACCTTGGATGTATTTCCATGAATGGCTCGGAGAATAGAACTCAAAAGGAAAGTTACTCTTCCCCATTATTAGAGTGCGGTTCAATAGGAAATACCAACCCATTCCATTCCAAACCAACCTTTTTATTACAATTGATAACAAGTAAACAAATGATTATCGAGACTTTTAAAATTTGTTCCAAAGCAGAAATTCATCAAACATTATGAAAAGCTGAAACACATGAAAATATTATCAAAGCCTGTAAAATGAAAAGGAAAGTATTTGTATTTATGTAGCGCCTTTCATGACCTCAGTTCATCCCAAAAGGCTTTACAACCCATGAAGTGTTTTTGAAGTGTAGCCATTGTTGTAATGTAGGGAAACTCGGCAGCCGATTTGCGCAGAGCAAGATCCCACAAACGAAAATGAGATAAATGACCAGATCATCTATTTCTTCAGTGATGTTGGTTGAGGGATAAATATTGGCCAGGACACTGGGGAGAACTCCTTGCTCTTCTTTGAAAAAGTGCCGCGGGATCTTTTACAGCAGACGGGGCCTCGGTTTAACGTCTCATCCGCAGTCTAGACTTAGAATTTTCTGTAACGTATCAACAGCCACATTTTGTAGAAAATGTTTGAGATGGGGATTTTCCTGGGTCTGTTCCAAGGGGCACTGGATGGAGTGAATATCGGACAGTCAGACGATGCTCCGATTATCTGATATCCACAACAACCAGGTGGATGCAGTACCCTTGGGCACCGACCCAGGAAAATCTCCCCTTTGTTAGTTTTGGGATCTTCTTTGCCAGAAACAGTGTTGAACAAGCACCTTCTTCCGCGCCTCATTCTGTGACCAGCTGGGAGGTGGTACGGGAAAGCCCCCCCGCCCCGAGGTGACTGACCCAAGTTTTATTCCCTCTCAGTTGGGACGGACCTGCCTCCATTCAACTGCTTAGCACATAGTCCAGTTGAGATGAGGAACTCACCAGCGGGTAGTTTTAACTTTTTCCGATATTGTAAATGGGCGTTATTGGAACGGCCTCCCGTTAAACATCTCGTCTGATCTTCGTTTCCATTGACTTCAAGGGACCAATCCAATATCGGCCATTTTACACGATCGGAAAGAGTTAAAATCACCGGCACTGTGTGAGGAATCACAGGCACAAATCCCACCACGTCAAACTGAACAAGCACCTACACCACTGGCTCATCATTAGTCACTATAGTGCTAGTCAATACTTGAGAAGTAAAATAAGAGATACCTAAACTAGTAATTATTGAAATACACACCTCAGGATGTACAAATTCCCATACTACAAACTAATCAAGACAGAGAAAAAAAAGTGGCAAAATAAATCCAGAATAAAAATCACCAAATGTACAATCTATTTGCCAAATTTCTAAGTTGGACCAATCTGGTCTTCAGAGACTGCGGGCTGGATTTTGTCTTGGGGTCGGGTTGGGGTTGTGTACTCCGCATTTGGTGTTTCCCCCCCGACTCCAGATTAATGTGGATGCCTGATGCAATTTTCACTTAATTGGGCAATTGAGTTGCAGCATGTGGGAACCCTTGAACTAATTAGTGGTTTCAGTCTGAAACCCGCCTCTGATGATGTCATCATTGCTGAGTGCCTGCTCTCAGAGATTGTCTGGCTACTGGTGAGAGAGGACCTGTCTGCATTGCTTCTGATGTGAGTGGACCTGTAAATAAATATATATATATATGAGAGAGAACATTTTTTGCATCCAAGTCCTCTTACACCAAATGCCATGACATTGAATGTAGCAGTATCAGAGGCGACTTTCACACCTCATACTACTACCTTCATCACATCTCCGTTGTAATAGTGGACTTGCAGCCGATAGTCAGCTATCCATTTGTGCTCCCGCCAGGTTTCACTGGAGTGTTTCACACCAGGCGTGCTTCACGTCAGAAAAGGGTTAAACTAGCTACAACGTTTCAAAATAGCATTGCAGACCCAATTTAGGGCTTGTTCACAGAATCCCCACAGTGCAGATAGAGGCCATTTCGGCCCATCGAGCCTGCACTGACACATATCCCACCCTATCCCCGTAACCCCACGTATTTAATCCCCCTAACACTAAGGGTCAATTTATCATAGCCAAATCAACCTAACCCGCACATCTTTGGACTGTGGGAGGAAACCGGAGCACCCGGAGGAAACCCACGCAGACACGGGGAGAATGTGCAAACTCCACACAGACAGTCACCCGAGGCCGGATTCGAACCCGGGTCCCTGGCGCTGTGAGGCAACAGTGCTAACCACTATGCCACCGTGTTGCCCAAGTGTTTTAATGGCCTCTCCCGCCTCTTGGAGGCGGGGCGCAGTCGGGAACCCCGCGACTGATTTTGTCAAAGTTGCGTGGAAGCGGGATGGGGTCGGAAACCCCGACCCCACAAATTTAACCCCCCACACGCCTCCAAACCCGACTCCATGGGTCATTCAAAATCCAGCTCTGCAGGTTTCAGATCAGTGTTGGAGTTCAGGCTCTGTAACGCTTCTTGTGAATCACCTGTTTCATTTCCTGTCGCCTCGTCTGGATTCCGGCAGTTCGACATCTGACAAGAGGCAAGAAATGTGGTTTCAGTAAAGAGCTTCTCCTTCAATAACAAACACTGGAATGGGAGCGATGGATAAAGAGGATTCAATAAATGTTAAATCACGGGGTAAATTAATCTGTGCCGCATCCAGCATACAAATAGATGAGCATTAATGAAATATCAACAATGGACGTCATAAATAAAATCAAATACAGCAAGAAGAACGGCAGATGCTGGAGATCAGTAGCTGCTGGAAACACTCGGCAGGTCAGTCAGTATCTGTGGAGACAGAAAGGCTGAGAGACCATTTCCGATGTGGAGCCTTTGTCAGAACAACACCTGAAACGTTCACTCATTTCTTCCCTCCACTGACCTGACCTGCTGAGCATTTCCAGCGTTTTCTGTGTTTACTTTGAATGTTGGGCTCCTGGTTTGAGCTGGATGGTAATGTCCACTCATTAATAATCAGGCCAGCCCTTCAGAGATTTCCCCGATTCCTTCCTCTGAGCGCCCCCGTGGAAAGTGGGAGCAGGAACGGTTCTATCATTTGAACCAGAAAACAAGCTCTGATCAATAAGATTTCACCGACTTGTAGCAGCGGTGCTCTTTAAATGTATTTATGATGCGCTAATTTGCAGCATTTAAATCCAATAGGTTTAGGTGGCCACATATTACAGGTGAAAGGCTTTGGAATGGTGCAAACCAGTTCTATAAATGTCGAGTGACATCTGTGCACTGGTTACTGAATTACTAAAAAGCAGCACAAAGTATTTTTAAATGCTTCCTCCGCTCACTCCCCTCAAGAAGCAAATTAGTCCGACAGCAGCGCTCAGCTGAACAAACAAGTACCCGGAAAGTGCCAGGATCCAAGTGTCCGGAGGGGGTCTCGCTCTCACTGTGAAGGACAAAGTTGATATTTTCAGTTGCAATTTCCATCTCGTTTAGTATTTAAACACCAGCCATTCTGAGGCCATCATAGGAGCGTTATCAGACAAAATTTGACACCGAGGCACGTAAGGAGATATTTGGACAGGTTGGTCAAAGCGGTGGGTTTAAGGAGCATCTTCAAGGAGGAGAGAGAGGTAGAGAGTCAGAGAGTTTTAGAGAAGGAATTCCAGAGCTTAGGGGCTAGGCAGCTGAAGATATGGGCCGCGATTTCGCCTACCGAGGCGGGAGCGTGGCGGCCGGGGTCGATGGCGGGTCGCGGTCCCGCTCCTGTCTCCATGCCAGCTTCCCACACGACTTTCTCCTGATTGGGGTTGTTAAGCCTGCCCAGCGAGGTTCCCGGCCAATTAAAAGGAAGCGAGTCTGATGACGTCATTTGATGACGCGTCATCAGCCGGTTTCCTTAAAGGGACCATGCCCAAATTGATTTTGGCAGTTGTGCTGTCAGTGTTGAGGTGCTGCAAACACTGACAAGCTCTGCAGAGAGGTGCACGGCTGCACCCAGGCTCTCCCATGACTCCATCCATATGCTGATGGAGGGAGCCACAGCACGCAGGGAGGTCCTCTTCCCTTCCATTAGGCGGAAGAGACCTCCCCAGGGGACCTAAGCAGCCTGGTTGCACATTGCACAGGAGGGCACAAGCATGAATGTCATGAGGAGGACCCGGCGACAGTGGCGCAAACCTTTCAATGATCTCAGTAGATCACGAAACGTTACTGCAAAGCCACATTCAACCTCATCCTAGTGCAATCAAACCAACTAACAAGACACAAGGGTAGGAACTTGTGTCTTTCAGCTGATGTTCATGTAATGTTTCTGTTAATGTGTTGTCAAACATTGAAATCTTTATTTTCAACACTTTGCATTCTTGGACAGATCTGTGTGCACCTTTGGAAGTGTCTTGAATAACAACAGAAAATGCTGGAAACACTCAGCAGGTCAGGCAACATCGTGGAGAGAGAAACAGAGCTAACGTTTCAGGTCGAGGGCCCTTCGTCAGAACTGGAAAAAGTTAGAGAAGTAACAGATTTTTAAGCAAGTGTGGGACAGGGAAAGGAAGGAGGGGAGGAAAGAACAAAGGGAATGTCTGTGATAGGCTGGAATGCAGGAGAGAGTAAAAGAGAAAAGGGATGCTGGTGCAAGGCAAAAGGAGATGGTAATGGGACAAGTTAAGAAACAAAACATGACTCAAGATGAGGTGTAAATGGCAATGGCAGAATCATCAACAGCTGCCATGTGAGAGAAGAAAAAGGGAAAAAAGAAAAAAAAGGTAAGAAAATATATAGGGGCCGAGATTATAGTCTCGATGTTGAGTCCAGAAGGCTGTAAAGTGCCTAATCGAAAGATGAGGTGCTGTTCCTCGAGCTTACGTTGAGCTTCGTTGGAACAGTGCAAGAGGCCGAGGACAGAGAGGTCAGAGTGGGAGTGGAGCGGAGAATTAAAGTGACAGGCGATCGGAAGCTCAGGGTCATGCTTATGGACTGAACGGAAGTGTTCCGCAAAGCGGTCACCCAATCTGCGTTTGGTCTCCCCAATGTAGAGGGGACTGCATCGTGAGCAGCGAATACAGTATACTAAATTGCAAGAAGTACAAGTAAATCGCTGTTTCACCTGGAAGGAGTGTTTGGGGCCTGGACAGTGGGAAGGGAGGAGGTAAAAGGTCAGGTGTTGCATCTCCTGCACTTGCACGGCAAGGTGCCGGGGGAAGGGGAGGGGGTGTTGGGGGTGATGGAGGAGTGGACCAAGGTGCCGCAGAGGGAGCGGTCCCTTTGGAATGCTGAAAGGGGAAGGGAGGGGAAGATGTGTTTGGTGGTGGGATCACGCTGGAGGTGGCGGAAATGGCAGAGGATGATCCGCTGAATGTGGAGGCTGGTGGGGTGAAAGGTGAGGACAAGGGGAACCCTATCGTGGTTCTGGGAGGGAGGGGAAGGGGTGAGAGCAGAAGTGTGGGAAATGGAACAGACACGGTCTAGGGCCATGTAAACCACAGTAGTGGGGAATCCTCGGTTGAGGAAAAAGGAAGTGTCTTAGTGAGTTGTAGTGAATGGTGAGACATAACAGTCCCCGCCGTCCCCCCCCCCCCGCCCCCCCCACCACCCCGACCCCACAAATGTGATGAATGTGAAAGGAATGGCTTGGGCATTGTAGGGAAGCTTTATGGTGCTGGTCTTTGGTGGTGCCAACCTGGTGGATCTTGTGGCAGCCAAGGTGTACAGCATCAAGTGAAGTAAATCTGGCCATGGTGATGCCATCGCTGGCCTCCCGGGCAGCAATGTGGTCAGATGCTGATGCCCTGTGTCCTGTGCAGCATCAGGTGATTGCGGAGCAGGTTGTTATTGTTGTTGTTGATGCTGCTGTGCCTGGTGATGTTGGTGTTGGGGCCGATCGTGGTGGGATTCTAAGGACCAAGGTGAGATTTATTGAAGGGCACCGATGCTGCTGGAATAGATAATAGATGGCAGCTGAAGTTGAGATGACAGAAGCGATCTGTCAATGGTGAGAGAGCTTGCTCCAAGGAGGTGACAGTGGATAGAGAGTTTACTCCAAACACTTCCAACCCGCATAAAGCTGAAAAAGTGTATTACAAATCCTGAAGGGTCCAGCTTCTGAGATTGGAAAGTGAACAGCTGTGAAATGGTAGCTTTTATACCACTTTTGCAGCTGTCAACTATTCAGAGGAATGGAGAGTTATTGAACACCCGACCTACTCACCTGATGTGATCCCCAAGCGTGGGGAACCTCGTGAAAAAGTTGGAAAAATGTTAAGTACATGGTAAAATGCTGCTTAAATACCTTTTAACAAACTTTTAACTCTATCAATTGGCTCCCCTGCTGCTTGGAGTCGGGTCTGTAAAGCGTAGACAGACCCAGCACTTGGGAAACTGACATGGAGGCAGGTTGACAGCGGGCTCCCGACCCGCTGTCAATCTTTTATATTTTGACAGCAGACCCGCCTCCGAACCCACCCTCTGAGCGCCAGCAAAATTCAGGCCTTGGCCATAAATGATGGAGAAACAAAATCTGGGATGCACAAGAGTTCAGAATTGGAGGAATGCAGAGGATTGTAGGCAATGTTTGATCTAATTTTTGGGGGGAGTGCGCGGCCCAGTCAAATTTCCCATTAAAAGTGGCAAGTGTCCTTGTCGGGACCTCCAGACCACTGCACGGCAGCGCAGATTAATGGGAACATTGGTGGTGGGGCTGGGGGAGATTACAGAGATAGGGAGGGGCAAGGACATGGAGGGATTGAACATGATGAGAATTTTAAATTTGAGAATTAAATGTTGCAAATCTGCTTTCACGTGGTGTAATAATCTACACAGGGCAACTCGTGATATGTCACCTCAATATTCTAGATATTCAAGTGCACCAGGCTTACTCATCCCAAATGTTTAATCCGGGACCTCAGGTGAAGGGCATTGGCAACAAGGTGTGTCCACCGTAAAGCTGACTCCCCCTCCAGGGCACTCAGTGACTGATCTGTGCGGTCTGGAGTCCTCCACCTCGAGTCAGCTGTGACTCAGTGGTAGCAATCTCATCTCTGAGTCAGGAGGTTGTGGGTTCAATTCCCACTCCAGGCAGGTGAGCACATAATCGAGGCAAACACTTGATGCAGTACTGAGGGAGTGCTACACTGTCCAATATACTGTCGTTCGGATGACACGTTAAACATATTATTCTACTTGCAGGATAGCCTGGGCCTCGGTTCAGTCTAGAGGCAATGGAAAGTTACTAAAAGGGAGGTGCCATGTTGAGTCAGGTGACAGAAGGAATCCAATCAAGGGAGAAGAGACAGATTCTGGAATCTATTATAAAGGATGCAATAAAGGGGCACTTAGAAACTAATAGTAAGATTGGGCAGAGTCAACATGGATTTATGAAAGGGAAATCATGTTTAACAAACCGATTGGAGTTCTTTGAGGATGTAACTAGTGGAGTAGACAAAGGGGAACTGGTAGATGTGGTCTATTTGGATTTTCGATAAGGTCCCACACAAGAGGTTGGTGAACAAAATTAGGGCTCATGGAATTGGGAGTAATATACTAGCGTGGATTGAGAATTGGTTAACAGACAGAAAACAAAGAGTAGGGATAAACGGGTCTTTTTCAGGATGGCAGGCTGTGACTAGTGGGGTACCACAATGATCGGTGCTTGGGCCCCAGCTATTCATAATCTGTATCAATGATTTGATGAGGGGACTAAATGTAACATTTCCAAATTTGCTGATGATACAAAGCTAGGTGGCAGTGTCAGTTGTGAAGAGGATGTGAAGAGGCTTCAAAGGGATCTCGACAGGCTCAATGAGTGGACGAGAACATGGCAGATGGAATATAATGTGGATAAATGTGAAGTTATCCACTTTGGTAGAAAAAACAGAAAGGCAGAGTATTTCCTAAATGGTGAAAGATTAGGGAATGCAGATGATCAAAGCGACCTGGTTGTCCTTGTACATGAGTCACCTGAAAGTGAATGTGCAGGTGCAGCAAGCCATTAGGAAGGCAAATGGTATGCTGGCCTTCATTACAAGAGGATTTGAGTACTGGGGTAAAGAAGTCTTACTATAATTATATAGGGCCTTGGTGAGACAACACCTGGAGTACGGTGTACAATTTTGGTTTCCTTACCTAAGGAAGGATATACTTGTCATAGAGGGAGTGCAACGAAGGTTCACGAGATTGATTCCTGGGATGGCGGGACTGTCGTATGAGAAGAGATTGAGTAAACTAGGCCAGTATTCTCTTGAATTCAGAAGAATAAGAGGGGATCTCATTGAAGCATACAAAATTATTACAGGGTTTGATAGGGTGGATGCTGGGAGAATGTTTCCCTTGGCTGGGGAGTCTAGAACCAGGGGCCAAATCCTCAGGATAAAGGGTAGGCCATTCAGGACTGAGATGAGAAGAAATTTCACCACACAGTGGGTGGTGAATCTTTGGAATTCTCTACCACAGAGGGCTGTGGAGGCTCAGTCATTGGGTATATTCAAAATAGAAATCGATAGATTTCTGACTAGTAAGGGCATCAAGGGATATGGGGATAGTGCAGGAAAGTGGAGTTGAGGCAGAAGATCAGCCATGATCTCATTGAATGGCGGAGCAGGCTCGAAGGGCCAAATGGCCTACTCCTGCTCCTATTTCTTATGTTCATCTGATTCAATTTTACTAGGGGGACAAGAATTCAATAAAAAGAGACATTTTGCGCTTAGAAAAGTTAGTATCTCTTTAATCTACTTTGCTTGCAAAGTGCTTTACAAGCTGATGGAAGAAATAAAGGTATTGCACCTGAAGCAACAAAAACTTCATTACTGCTCAAGTAAAAAGACAGAGTGGCTCCTTGTGGGTCTTTTTACCAACACCCTGAGTAACAGAGCTTCTGCTATAGTACAGTGAACAAAGAATTACATTTCATTGAGTTGCACTGTCTATTTATTCTGCATCAGTTTGTACCTGTGCTGCTGGTGTAGAATTCGCAATATATCGCGATTTTATTAATAAGGAGAAAACACAGAGTTTCGTTCAAACAGCTTTTATTTCAGCAGAATGCTGCCAGGTTTAAAGTGGACACAAGCAGCCTGTAAAATGGCCGCCGCACCTCGTGACAGAACATTCTAGACTTTTCAACAGGCAGACAAGATGGCGTTCCAATAAACATTTGTGCAAGATCGATTAAGATTCAGCACAGTGAAGATAATACACGAGACATTATGGGTTTGCAGTATACACATAAATACTGAAATCGGTCTCCCAGGTACAAATGAAAGCTATTGTACCGAGTAATCAAGGGCCCATCCAAAAGACATTAATATGTAAAATCCCAACGACTCTACGATGAGAGAGCCGTTAGCAGGTAGTTATACAAAACACTTGGAAGCCCCAAGACCCCTCCAGGGAGAACACCGACCGATTTAACAATGGGAGAAATATTAACAGGTACTCAGACATTTACGAGTAGCCCCGAAACCCATTAAGAACGGAGATCACCCATACAAGACATTTGAGCGCCAGACCCTAAACAAAAGAATGGACATTAAGGTTGGGCGGGAAACGGAAGATTTTGCACTATAATTGCAGGCTCCAAACCGTCCATCTTTCTCTTATCCGATCGACTCTTATCATCGTGGCTGCTCCTGTGCTCTTATTTTTTTTTCGTAACCTCGTGGCTGCTCCTGTGTACTCGTAGTCGGGCTCCTGCTTGCCTGTTGCCTTTTTGAAAAAGACTGTTGAACTTTCTGATCCATTCGGATCTACCTCGTGTCGCGTAACGAAGACCTATGTTGGTAACTGGCAGCGGAACCAAAGGCCCGAGATGAGATGAGATGAGATGAGATGAGAAGAGAGGAAGACCATATCCATCGCCACGGTCAGTAAATCCCGACCGCGCCTGTAGGTCGAATAGCCAAGTTTTCCTTGCCAGGAAGACTTCTTCGAACTTGCAAAGAACATATCACATCGATGATATTGACAACTGTGCTCGGAAAGTACCTGTTAAACCAACCAACACAGGTCTTCATCACAGCAGACGGTCCAGCCTGCTAGCCGGAGCAGCAGAAGCAAGTAAACAAGTGGGACCAGGAGATCTCCTGACCGACACGTGGGTGCTGCGGTGAAAAACATCCGATCAGCTATTCGGAATTTCTCCGAGTTATCACGAGTGGTGAGCATGAGTCTCGAAATCCTACGAATCTAGTTAGGATAGATATTGATAGGGGAGGGTTTAAGGATTAAGGATATTTGTAATGTGTGCCCCTATTTACTATGTGCCGTTCGTTCCTCGTTTCCCTAAGATCGACTATATAACTGCTTGTAAGATTGTACTGTCATTAATCTGTGCTTATGACATGTATTTCATAATCTTAAGTATCATGCAATAAAGATTTTCCATTTCGTACCATTCAACCGAGTCTACATGAGTTTCATCTCCATTACTGCTCTCGCATCTAAGTCCAGTGTCTAGAACCGTAAGGGCGAGTGATTCGAACCACTCACAGGTGTGTCTAGTGTTCCCAGACTGGCTGGAGACCAGAACAGGCAACAAGGCCTAGACCCGCACTGACATACAGGCTGCACAGAGCCGCGTGAATCTCACAGGCTGCGAGACACGCAGGGTCAGAATCCCTTACACTGGTTATCAGTTTACAACATAAACACTTACTCACGATTTCCAGATAGTACGGGATTATAATCTTGGGCCTGTTTTGATAAAACAAAACACACATCCAGTTTCCACTGCCTCTATCAACTTTCTGAATAATCAGTCTCAATGATTTCTCTTCCCCATTTGATCCATTCCATGTTTTTTCTCCAACAGTTTTGCCATCACTACTGATCCAAACAAGTCTCATTGATTCAGTGACATCAGAGACAGAGCAGGTCAGGGTAACGGTGTCTCCCTCAGTCACTGCATCAGATGGTACAGCTGTGACTGTGGAAACAAGAAAATCATTTAGATTTTAAACAATAATTGATAAATGATGACTGGTAATAATGGTTGCATTCTGTCACCTACCTTTAACTCTGATTAGTGTAATGGTCACTATTTTTTCTGAATAGACAGTTAATGTGAAATCTCCTGCATCATCAAACAGCACAGGGACAATCTGTACAATGATGTTCCTATCAAAGTATCTCTTTATTGCATTTATTCGATTCCCAATGTACGTCATGTTTAGATCGATACGGTGAGATCTGAAATAAGAAGCTATCTGTATCTATTGATTTGGAGAGTGATGTGACTTCCAAATCCAGGCAGCTTCACAATATCTCCAGAAATAACGAGAATCATCCATCAGGTGAAGTTCACTGTGAACTGGACTCGACCGATAACATGTGTAGGCAGGCTGATGAAAATATCGAACTGTATTAGGAAAAGAGGATTTTGATTTTCGCACCGACTGTGATACATCAAAAAGGAAGAAATAATTACTATAATTACACATGAATTATTTTGTGTTCAGACCATAACATCATTTAATAAAGGTTATTGATTATTTAAGTAGAGCACAGGGTGGATAGTCTCCTATATATGAGAATAGGAAAGTCATTTTCAAATGACTTAATTTTAAATCTCTGTTAGATTGCAGTACCTGCACAGATAGAGTGTTCTTTCTCATGGTGCCAACTCATGAAAAAGATACAGTGGATAAAATGGCGATCTAGTCTGCTTTTTTTCACAAATTCCCTCAAAATGGCATTGTCACTTATAGCTTTATCCTTCCATTCAAAAAGGGCTGCTATGTGAATAATAAAAGTGGCAAGGAATCTTGTTAAGATGTCTCGTTAACCACGTGTTATTAGGCGGCACGGACAAGATGGGCTGAATGGCCTCCTTCTGTGCTGTAAATTTCTATGATTCTATGGTTCTATGAATAACTTTCCCACCCGACCCGCCACCGATCGCCCCCGCTACCACCCGGGAAATTTCCGGCCATACACTGTATTGGAAGAGCACTGAATAGATATTCAGGGATGGACTTTAATGCTGTGCCTTTGCAGTCAATAAAGTGAATCATATTTAGAAAAGAATTGTCTCTGTGTTTTGGTAACTGATGAGCTGTGTGAGAATGTTGCTGTTCACCTTCAACCCTTTAGCTATTTATTGTCAGATCCATCAAGACCTGGTTGTTGATATTTGCCCACTGTATTGCAATGTTATATTTACACTAAAGTTCCAAAGAGAAAATAATGTTCCAGTCTGTAGTAAAAGCATATGCTGTCTCTGTGCTCTCTGTCCTTTGTGTTTAACAGTGTTATTTCAGTAACTATTTAATATCTACTGTAAGGTAGTTCTGAACTTACCCTGATCCACATCAATAGTTTTGATGCTATTTTAATAACAGAGTCTTTCTTCTACACTTGAAAAAAATGCAAATTCTTATCTTCGACTCCAAAGTTCCACTCTCAGCTTTTCCCTCTTCCTCCCCCAAAGCCCCACTCCCAGCCTCTGTCATTTCCCTCTGCCCACCATCTCTCCTCTACATTGCCATCATTTCCATCCTTCCCTCTCCGTTCATGGCCATTGATTCCCTGCCCTTCCCTCTTCCCTCAGTCCTGCTCCCAGCTGAATGCTTATTTGAAGCCTAGAGTATGCAGCAGCTGGAATCACTTCAAATAGCAGCAGAACTCGGTTAGAAGTGGCATTGAGGGGCGAGAGGCCAGTTTTTTGTTCAATGCTGATATGTGCACCAGGCCCTCACATGCTGACTGTAAGCATGAAGTGCTGATGGTTGACATGTATGACTCCACTTTATATGTAACAGTTTTATATTAGTAACTCTTTAATATCTACTGTGAGGTAACTGCACTTACCCTGGGCCACAGAAAAATCTGCTTTTCCTGTGAGAATAATGGATCCATTTTCCTGCACTTCACACGTGTACAATTCCTTATCCTCTACTGCAACATGTTTGACTATCAGATAGACTGTGTTATTTAGTCGGATCTGATCAGTGTTCCTCCTGTTCTGCTGAGATGAGTCTCTCTGTTTCCATTGAAGACTGACTGTTTCTGAGAGTTTGGAGATGGTACAGCTGAGTGTAACGTCACTGCCCACCACAGCAGTCTGTGGACTTGACTCAACTGTGAAAAACATATCAATAAGATTTAGTGTAAGTAGTGTAGAATTCGCAATTATCGCGATTTCATTTTAATAAGGAGAAAACACAAAGTTTCGTTCAAAACAGCTTTTATTTCAGCGGAATGCTGTCAGGTTTAAATTGGACACAAGCAGCCTGTAAAATGGCCGCCGCACCGCGTGACAGAACATTCTAGACTTTTCAGCAGGCAGACAAGATGGCGTTCCAATAAACATTCTTGCAAGATCGATAACGATTTAGCACAGTGAAGACAATACACAGGACATTATGGGTTTACAGTATAAACATCGATACTGGAATCGGTCTCCCAGGTACAAAGGAAAGCCATCAAGGGCCCATCCAAAGGACATTAGTATGTAAACTCCCAACGGCTCTACGATGAGAGAGCCGTTAGCAGGTAGTTACACAGGACACTTGGAAGCCCCAAACCCCTCCAGGGGGAACACCGACCGATTTAACAATAGGAGAAATATTAACAGATACTCAAACATTCAGGAGTAGCCCCGAAACCCATTAAGGACAGAGATCACCCATACAGGACATTTTTGGGCGCCAAACCTTAAACAAAAGAATGGACATTGTAGTTGGGCGGGAAACGGAAGAACTGTGCACTATAATTGCAGGCCCAAACCGTCCATTCGCTCTCTTGATTCTTGCTCTGGCCTCTTGCTCTTGCTCTTGCCTCGTGTTCTTGACTCTTGCCGCTTGTTGCTGTTATCATCGTGGCTGCTCCTGTGTAAAAGACTGTTGCAAAGACCTATGTTGGTAGCTGGCAGCGGAACCGAAGGCCCGGGATGAGATGAGATGAGATGAGATGAGATGAGAGGAGAAGAGAAGAAGACCTTATCCATCGCCACGGTCAGTAAATCCCGACCGCGCCTGTAGGTCGATCAGCCAAGTCTTCTCGACAGGAAGTTTTCTTCTTTAACAAGACATATTGCATCAATGATAACTGGACTGTGTAAACACATCGTATCAGCGATATTGACAACGGTGCTCCACCATACCCTGTATCCAACCAACAGAGGTCTTCACTACAGCGGACGGTCCAGCCGACTGACCGAGCAGCAGAAGCAGTAAACAAGTGGGACCAGGAGATCTCCTGACCAACACGTGGGTGCTGCGGTGAAAAACATCCGATCAGCTATTCGGGATTTCTCCGAGTTATTACGAGTGGTGAGCATGAGTCTCGAGGTCCTACGAAGCTAGTTTTAGGATAGTTATTGATAGGGAGGGTTTAAAGATTAAGGATATTTGTAATGTGTGCCCTATTTACGTTGTGCTGGTCGTTCCTCGTTTCCCTAAGAGTGATTATAACTGTTTGTAAGATTGTACTGTCATTAATCTGTGCATATGACATGTATTTCATAATTTTAAGTATCATGCAATAAAGATTTTCCATTTCGTACCGTTCAAACCAAGTCTACATGAGTTTTATCTCCATTACTGCTCTCGCATCTAAGTCCAGTGTCTAGAACCGTAAGGGAGAGTGATTCGAACCACTCACAGGGGTGTCTAGTGTTCCCAGACTGGCTGGAGACCAGGCCTAGACCCGCACTGACATACCGGCTGCACAGAGCCGCGTGAATCTCACAGGCTACGAGACACGCAGGGTCAGGAGAGTATCCCTTACAGAAAATGGCGACCGCGGCAGGACACTGGCAGCGAGAGGGTAGTGTGTTAGATTTTGGAATGACTGTACGAAATGTGATGCAGGAAAAGATAGCGGATTACGTATTCGGAAAGGTTAATCTAACGAAAAAGTGGATAAGCGAATTGTTAGCGGATAAGAGCCCACTAGAGGCAGCTGAAAGGTGGACGGATAGTAAGGAGCATAAAAAGGCAGTTGAGAAAGCAGTCTGGCTTATGTGCTACAAAAGGCAGGTTCAGATTTCAAACCAGACCAATACAGCGCTAACCGCTCGAATCAAGCAGTTAGAGGAGGAAATGGAGGAGAAGGTTTCTGGAGGGGAGGCGCTCATTAAGAGTTTAAATGAGTTACGCCAGGAAAGCCAGGAAGTCTCCAGTTACCTTAAAACAAGGGTAGAGTATCTCGAGTGCCAGATCACTGAAGCAAAATTAAACGAGAGTAGGATGAAGGAAAGATGTAACCGTCAAGCTGCCCAGATAAGAACTCAAGAAGAGAGCTTAATGGGGGTTAGGTCGGCGTATAAGTTGGCCCTTGAGGATAAGTTTCAGGGAGCCGACCATAGCGCCTGCGAAAAAGAGATAGAGAGCCTCAAAAAGGCCGTGAATAATGCGAACGGCATGGTGTGCCTTATTAATCCGTCGGCACGCCAGCCGCTAGTAAATGAGAGATTTAGAAATTCCCCACCAAGTAAAGCAGAAGAAGTAGTAGCCAGTGCGCCCTCCGCGCCACCCAGCTATTCGGAAACCTGGGTTAGGGAGGAAGCAACGGAAGAAACAAAAGAGCCCGTTGAAAAGGAGGTAGAAAAGGGATCGTTGTATCCAGTAACGGGGATTAAAAGGGGCCCAAGCAGAAACGGTGGGGAAGAACCGGGGGATCTCCTCGGACAGCTGGTGTTGCCTCACAGTTCACATCAGCTGAGGGCCATGATAAACCACGTAAGGAAGCTGACCGAGATAGACGACCCTTCCGTACATTTTAGGGAAGTTGAGCAAGCCGCAGCCATCAACGGCTGCGATGATGGGGAGACAGCAAAAATGCTGCTGTTCTCGTTAGATAGCTCGGTCCTTCAGTGTCTCTCAGGCGATAGCAAGAGGGGTAATAAAAGTTATGAGGAATTGAAAAATGAGGTCCTAGAAGTAGTGGGAGCGAACGACGGAGGTCCGTTTGCTAGAGTGGGACAGACAGTGCAGATGGAGGGAGAACCCCCGAAGGTTTTTGCCGACAGGCTGTGGCCAGTATATGAGCGCAGCTGTCTAGGTGCGCCCGAGCGCGAAGATGTGGAAGGCGCCGCTTTAATTCATTGGCTTAGGTGCATAATAGCCAACAGTTTACCAGCCGTTAGAGAGCAGGCAAAAGCTTGGTTCGATCCCAATGACCTCAACCTTACGGAAGAGTCGGTCTTGAATCGACTCACGTTAGGTTACCGTAACATAAGGGGTATGGCAACACGTCCCTTTAAGGGAAGAGTACATGAGGTACGACCCGCAGCCCCGACTCAAAGAGAGTGGCATCAGGAGGGTAATCGCGCCCCACAGGCAAGTAATGCCTGTTACGGGTGTGGGAAGACAGGGCACTGGCGCAAGCACTGCAGGAACCCTTGGAAGGATTCCAAGGATAAAAATCCCGCGGTCCGAGCCCAGGCGCCTGTCCCGCCTAAGGAAGCAAAGGCACCCACCTCTCCCGAAGACCTCGAAGCAGTGTTAGGAGTCATGCGCAAGATGGTTTTGAATGCGCGTGGACAGGTGGCGGTCGCAACCGGCCCCGTAGGTGCCGCAGGACCGTCTAATAGTACCCAATGACTAGAGCCCACGCAGCCTGCCTACCTGTGTCCTTTTAAAAGACACGCACAGGAGGGGGTCTGCGGTGAGGAGGCCAGGTTAAAAGAGCAGGCCTTGCGGGAGGAGAACGCCCGCTTAATAGGGAAAATAGATGGGCTGGAAGGGCAGCTTAGAGAGCAGGCCCTGCGGGAGGAGAATGCCCGAGCAATGGGAAAGTTAGACGTGGTCAGGCTAGAAGGGCAGCTTAGAGAGATAAAAGCAGCCTACAGGGTAGCCAAAAGCCGGGAGTATGAGGATGTAAACCAATGCAAACTGTACCAGCCAGGTGCGCAGGGGAAAACTACAGGGGTAAATCCCGCCAATGGGAAAACACAGCCCCAGGTAGGACCACAAGGCACACAGGCAGGCGTAGCAGCTTGCATCAGGGGAAGGGACACCCCGGACGATCATGCAGCGTTTTTCTGGAGTTGGGGGTTAGATGACGAGGACCCCAGGGTACCCTGGTCAGATGAGGATAGGGCAGATGAGCATAGTGATGATGACGGGTGGTTTCAGAGGAACGGTCTGGAAGGATTGGGGCCGCTAGGTAGAGATCCATACGGGGTGGACACACAAGCTGCAGGTCCCGACAGCAGGAGGAAGGAGCTAGAGGAGGCCGGGCCAGCCGCTATGTGGTTCCCAGAGGTGTGGCCGCCCGCTTTGAACGTCCAGTCCTCAGGGGAGGCAGAGTTCGCGAGTGAAGGGCCGCCTGCTGGGCCGAGCAGGGCGGGGCCCCGAACTGCCAGCCCCGAGGTTAGGGAGGCGGAGTCAGCGGAGGCGGGGCTGGCGCCTGTGATGGAACCCCAGGTCATCCCGTTGAAGGTCTCGGGACCCGGTCCGTCCGTCACGGAGCCCCCGCCCATAGCAATTCCCCGTAGGTCAAGCAGAGTCCCCCAGCCCAGGAAGATGTGGTCAGGTCCCCAGGCTGCCCCAGGGCGTAAGTTTCAGGTTAAGATAACCCGGGTAGAGACAGGCCACATCGAAGCAGTAACAGGCTGCGGCAGATCAGAGGAAAGGGTCAGCGCAGCAACAGGCTGCGGCAGATCAGAGGGAAGGGTCAGTGCCCTCCCACCGTCGGGAAGAGCTCGCAGCAGCCTTCTCAGGATTTAAAGGGGCCGCCCTGAGAACGGGCGGCATTGTAAAGTTATTAGTTTAAGGTTTTAAGTTTTAGTTTAAGGTTTTAAGTAGTTTTAATAAGGTTAAGTTTGTAGTGTTTTTAACAGATAACGATAAAATGATGGGAGTTTTAAGGCTAGGTTTAGAGGAAGTCTATTTAGCAAACGTTGAAGTTTACGTGAGGCGAGGTCAGGGGACCCGCTCACCCGTCACAAAAGCCAGAGACTTTTTGCGAGGCTGGCTACCTCATTCTATCTGATCACAGGAACCAAGGAAGGATGGAACGACTTCTAGTTTTGCTCGTGGCAATCGGATGTGGATTGGCCTATCGGGGCCTCACCAAGGATGTCGTGGTGTTTGGATGTTCCGGGGACACGGCCCCCATCGCGGTGGATGGGACCGGGAGACGGAAGGCAGAAGGGACCAGCACCTATTTCCACAAGGGAAGGTGGCCAGGATGGCTGGGAACGAACTCAACGGAGTATTCCAGCACATCGGGGTTCGCCTACAAAGAGACTTCTTTAATGTGCCCCAAAGTACGGATCATCGCACCCAGGATCAGCGTCACCGTCGGCAAACGGATTTGTTTGACCTGCAGTGGGAATGTCCCATTGAGCCGATGGTGGTGGCTGCGAAAGCTGAGCAAAACTATGAGGAACTCTTCGGTTGAGTGGGAGCGACTGGGTAATAATACCCATCGGACAATTACGGGGACAGATGGACAAGTGAAAGTCTGTTGGGACAAATGGTGGGAACCGGATGAGGGGATTTATGTTTGTATGTGGGGGTCAAAGTACGTTTGCCCCAAAGGCATCTCCATATTCTTTATTAACCAGTGGCAGGATAACGGACAGGGGATGAGGTGGGATGCGAGCACCAGGGGGTGCGGAGCCCCATACTCTCCGATCCCAGTAAATGCCACTGAGCTCATTACGCGCCCACGCAAAGCCCCGCCCACGATTCCGGTAGTTCTAACTGAGGAAGAAGGGTGCCCTAAAACTAGTAAGGGTCCCGGGAACGGTTTGGTACTGGTCCCCACAGACCAGATACTATTTCAGGGAGTGCATTACGCGGTGGCCTCGGTGATTTTAAATCTCACTGAGGTACGGTTACCAGAGTGGTGCCCCAAAAAGACGGAACAGTTGTACCAGGTCCTGTTGACCAAGATGTTCAGGCAATTTTACGAGTTTGATTTTGCAGAAATTGATAAGACAAGTTTATACACCGCACCGCAGGAAGTTTTGGACCAAGTAGGGAGGCAAAGAAGGGGTTTGGTGAACGATGCGTTCACTGCTTTTAACACAGGGACATCTGTGGTCAACGCTCTAGACAGTGTGGAGCTGCAGACCCAGATTAATGGTTTAAAAACACAGTTAAAGGATATTCTTACGGATGAGAATAAAGTGGTAGGGTCAGGTCTGCACGAGGACCAAGCCATGACACTACACTTAAAAGAGATTATAGCAGAGCTGGAGAAACATGCGCGTACGGTAAATGCCCTGATTAGGGAAGATCGGAATGCATCCGATCAAGCTGCGCAGAACGAGGTGTGCGTGCTTTACGGGGCGTGGTTACTGGGCGAGGGCCGCAGTAATTTGGAGGATTTAAAACAAGGTTTGGTTCCGTCCTGGATAAGTAACAAACACCTGCGGGCGCTCCACCCTTTTCAGAACGCATTAAGTCCGTGCCAGCTCAGGCTAGCTTCAGAAGCTTACCCAGTCCCCGTGGACTGCGGACGTTCAAACCATACTATTATGGGAATAGTATTACGCATGCCGGTTTTGGGCAACACAGCAAAGCCCGCCCCGGTATATCGGGTAGAGAACATTGGTGTCATTCAGGGGGGAGCCCACATTCGTTATGCAGCGGTTCCACCTTACGTCATCCGCTGGGAGCAAACGATGACAGGTACAGATCTCTCTGGTTGTCGTGGCAGGGGAGCACACATAATACTGTGCCCCCAGCACTTGAATGCCTTTTTAACACCACAGTGCGGGTTCAGAACGGCTGGCGCCAAGTCCATGAATTGCACCATGGAGGCAATGGCACAAGATCATGTGCCTCCGCAGGTAGCATACATCGGGGGTGGAACATATTGTGTTACCACTGCAGCGCAACACTACCAGCATGGAAACCGTAGCCGGTGTCCGGTGAGTGACAGCAGTTTCTGTTTTAAACCCAGGGCTGAAGTTCAAGTAGCACAACAGCGAATTATCCCAATCCCTGAACCATCCACTGTTCATCTCACAGTAAAAGAGAATTTTACCGACTTGCAGCGATTTGTCGCGCATTTTGGGTACCTCATTCCCCCTCTCCCTGAGCATTTAACCAAACTTCTGAAAGCCGTCGCGGTGTCACAAAAGCATTTCTATACATTAGAACAGAAAACCGTCGAGATAGGAACAGACATTTTGGACATAGTGGTTCCACCGTGGTGGAATCTGTTCACGAATATTGAAGTACCCTCATGGGTCAGAATAGCCTCCCACATTTTAGTCGTCTGTCAAGTGTTTATTGTAGTATACCTATTGTTCATACATTGTAAAAGAGACAAGCGCCTCACCAAGCATGAGAACACGGGAGAGTGGCGAGAACGTTACGTGCGCGTGCACGACGAGAGCGCAGTGTAATGGGAAAATGGCGTCACTCCCGCTCGCCACGTGCGCCGCGGAAGTTTGTACTCATTGTAAATACGTTGGAAACTCGACATGTTTAAGAGTTGGGATTTGTTTATTTTGGTGATGGTGTTGATTGTTTGGTTTTTTGGGTTTTGTTTTTCCTTCCCTTGAATAAAAGACAAATATACAGGTGATGCGTGAGGTATCGGCCTGGTTACACGGGAAGGAAAACAAGTGGTGTAAGTTTAAGGGCAAATGATGCCTACGGTGATATAAAATGTGATTTTCTTGGGAAATGAGGACGACACAGAGACCCTAGTGAAGTTAAAATTTTATGGGATTAATTTACTGGATTCGGAGTGAAATCGAGATAAGATTGCTCACCACTGAGATTTTTGATACGATAAGCGGAGTTATTCGCATCAACAGGAGGGACTGTAGAATTCGCAATTATCGCGATTTCATTTTAATAAGGAGAAAACACAAAGTTTCGTTCAAAACAGCTTTTATTTCAGCGGAATGCTGTCAGGTTTAAATTGGACACAAGCAGCCTGTAAAATGGCCGCCGCACCGCGTGACAGAACATTCTAGACTTTTCAGCAGGCAGACAAGATGGCGTTCCAATAAACATTCTTGCAAGATCGATAACGATTTAGCACAGTGAAGACAATACACAGGACATTATGGGTTTACAGTATAAACATCGATACTGGAATCGGTCTCCCAGGTACAAAGGAAAGCCATCAAGGGCCCATCCAAAGGACATTAGTATGTAAACTCCCAACGGCTCTACGATGAGAGAGCCGTTAGCAGGTAGTTACACAGGACACTTGGAAGCCCCAAACCCCTCCAGGGGGAACACCGACCGATTTAACAATAGGAGAAATATTAACAGATACTCAAACATTCAGGAGTAGCCCCGAAACCCATTAAGGACAGAGATCACCCATACAGGACATTTTTGGGCGCCAAACCTTAAACAAAAGAATGGACATTGTAGTTGGGCGGGAAACGGAAGAACTGTGCACTATAATTGCAGGCCCAAACCGTCCATTCGCTCTCTTGATTCTTGCTCTGGCCTCTTGCTCTTGCTCTTGCCTCGTGTTCTTGACTCTTGCCGCTTGTTGCTGTTATCATCGTGGCTGCTCCTGTGTAAAAGACTGTTGCAAAGACCTATGTTGGTAGCTGGCAGCGGAACCGAAGGCCCGGGATGAGATGAGATGAGATGAGATGAGATGAGAGGAGAAGAGAAGAAGACCTTATCCATCGCCACGGTCAGTAAATCCCGACCGCGCCTGTAGGTCGATCAGCCAAGTCTTCTCGACAGGAAGTTTTCTTCTTTAACAAGACATATTGCATCAATGATAACTGGACTGTGTAAACACATCGTATCAGCGATATTGACAACGGTGCTCCACCATACCCTGTATCCAACCAACAGAGGTCTTCACTACAGCGGACGGTCCAGCCGACTGACCGAGCAGCAGAAGCAGTAAACAAGTGGGACCAGGAGATCTCCTGACCAACACGTGGGTGCTGCGGTGAAAAACATCCGATCAGCTATTCGGGATTTCTCCGAGTTATTACGAGTGGTGAGCATGAGTCTCGAGGTCCTACGAAGCTAGTTTTAGGATAGTTATTGATAGGGGAGGGTTTAAAGATTAAGGATATTTGTAATGTGTGCCCTATTTACGTTGTGCTGGTCGTTCCTCGTTTCCCTAAGAGTGATTATAACTGTTTGTAAGATTGTACTGTCATTAATCTGTGCATATGACATGTATTTCATAATTTTAAGTATCATGCAATAAAGATTTTCCATTTCGTACCGTTCAAACCAAGTCTACATGAGTTTTATCTCCATTACTGCTCTCGCATCTAAGTCCAGTGTCTAGAACCGTAAGGGAGAGTGATTCGAACCACTCACAGGGGTGTCTAGTGTTCCCAGACTGGCTGGAGACCAGGCCTAGACCCGCACTGACATACCGGCTGCACAGAGCCGCGTGAATCTCACAGGCTACGAGACACGCAGGGTCAGGAGAGTATCCCTTACAGTAGTGACATGTACAATCCAACGATTAGGTTCTAACTGACTGTAGGATGTGCCCATCATCAGCACTTGTACCTTGCTGCATTAAAGAGTCAGGCCAGATTACACACAAGTGCATTTTATCAGTAGAATAACACAGTGAGCCTGAAAATTCTCAGTCCAGCTCTGCCAGCGTAAGTGAGCCAGAGTGCGGCCGATGACCTTTACCCCTGACCCTGCTGGAGTATCCGGGGTCAGGTTAAGGTTACATGGTTTGGATGACATTTGGGGAAGCCGACACCACAATGGACAGGTGATGGAATCTCACCAGAGGAGGGTGTGATGGAAATGTAGCGCCCATATTATCAGACATGGAGAAGGCTCCAGTCCCACTCTGTTCTCAATGTGCCTCGCACACTTCAGTAAGACCACCCAACACACGCACTGGGAGCCTGTGCACAAAATCCACGCCAAAAGTCATTACGTTATTTAAATGAGTGGGCTCCCAAAATGCTCCTGAGCAGGGCTCCAATCATTGAGCGTCCATGAGGAACGGCACTTCAGGAGAGGCTTGTTCTAAAAATGCCCACCCTGACTTTCAGTCCCACCTACAACATGACAAGTAAGAATCAAATCTTCAACAGGGACTTTAATTCCAATGCCAGGCCAAAATAATGGTGCCATCCATTAGTTGCTGGAGCCCAACACTCTGGTGCCCGACCCGTGTGACATTCCCCGTGTACCACGCACTATGTACCATGAGTGCTACTAACAAATGTAAATGAGTTGACTTTCTATTATGGTCAACACATTCTGGTACAGTTTGGGCCAACACCTCAGGAGCAATGGTCCAGGCCCAGTACAGTCACAATCATATTTTGGCCACAATGACATTTCAGGATTGGATTATATTTTGTATCAAGTTCATTCGACAGTGACCTCAGCCTCATTCAGATGTTATTCACGTCAACCAACCAGAAAGTGCAGCTGTTTAGCAAAATCCTTAGTTGGCAGAAACTACAGATTTGATTTATTTATAATACATGTTTTCAAATATTTTTGAGTAGATACAATGGCTGGAATTACAATTTGGAGGCAGAAGGGGAGTGGTGGGGCTGAAATTAGCAGCAAGGCCTGATTAACATTTAAGTCTCTGTTTCCCACCCCGCAGCCAGCCAGAAGGAGAGGCTGACTGGCTGTCGAATGTGTAGGCCTGCGGCACCAGGCCGCAGAGAGGAGGGAGCGAGTGACTGGTGGGGATGTCGAAGGCTGGAAAGTGGAATCGGAGGGCGGAGGTCAGATGGCAGGAGGGGGCATCGGAGGGCGGAGTGGGGAGGTCGGAAGGCCAGAGGGGGCATCGGAGGGTGGAGGGGGGAGGTCAAAACACCAGAGGGAGTATCGGAGATCAGAGGAGGATTGGAAAGCTGCAGGAGGAATTCGGAAGGCTGGAGGGGGAATTGGAGATCAGAGAGAGGTCAGAAGGCCGGAGGGGAGGTCAGAGATCAGAGGTCTCGTGAGGGTGTGTCGGAGGCCCCAGGGGGAGTTTGGGGGGAGATCGGATGGTTGGCTAGGCAGAAACCCTGGATCCAGCAGTCCTCGTCACCCTTTAGCTGGCGGGTTCCCCGAGCCCACAGTTAAATTTAAAATGGTGGATCACTATGAGGCACCCAACACCATTATTATATTTAAAGTGCGAACTCACCTCCTGGGAGCAGGTTAGCTGCCCCGCCACCCCCATCCCACCTCCGTTAAAACCAGAAGTGGGCGGGTTGGAGGCGAGTTGGGGCCAGGATTCAGATTTTTAACTCTGGAACCTCCCACCCGAGCCCAAGCCAACCATTTTTTGGGGTTAAAATTCCCCCCAATGTATCTCTTTTCTCTGCCATGTTCTTCTTGCTTTCCTGAAGGTTGTTAACTCCTTGTCATAGTACAAGTTCCAGGGACACTTGACATCCTCTGGGACCTCAACCAAATAACACATCTAACAGGTTCACTGGACAGCAATCAGGAGCACTGACTCTGGCCAATCTTATTCCTGTCCCATCGCGCTGAGGCCCATTACTACAAGGGATCTATTGGTTTGGTAACAAAATTCAGTACATCTGACAGAGAGTGTGCCACTGTACAGACCATAATACTCTCTGTGGGGTAAATTTTTCAGTTTGCTATTTCTGCTGAAATTGTCGAAATGTTTTTACTCATGTTGACCATTTCAGGAGAAACAATGAACAAAATCTTTCCCCTGGTTGTTTTAATGAGAGATGCTCTCTGCACTGGATGATATAAATCTCACGTGATCCTGGCAATCTCTCATCATTACACATGAAATTATTCACTGAGAATCATTTTATTGAACCTTTTCTAGACTTTGTCGCACTCACCTTTGATCCCAAATATTTCATACATGCGAACATACGAATTAGGAGCAGGAGTAGGCCACGCGGCCCTTCGAGCCTGCTCCGCCATTCAATAAGATCATGGCTGATTTGATTTCTCCACATTCCCGCCTACCCCCGATAACTTTTCACCCCCTTGCTTACCAAGAATCTATCTACCTCTCCTTGAAAAATATTCAAAGACTCTGCTTCCACCGCCCTCTGAGGAAGAGAGTTCCAAAGACTCACGACCCTCGGAGAGAAAACATTTCTGCTCATCTCTGTCTTAAATGGCGACCCCTTATTTTTAAACAGTGACCCCTAGTTCTAGATTCTCCCACAAGAGGAAACATCCTCTCCACATCCACCCTGTCAAGACCCCTCAGGATCTTATATGTTTCAATCAAGTCACCTCTTACTCTTCTAAACTCCAGCAGATACAAGCCTAGCCTGTCCAACCTTTCCTCATAAGACAACCCGCCCATTCCAGGTATTAGTCTCGTAAACCTTCTCTGAACTGCTTCCAACGCATTTACATCCTTCCTTAAATAAGGAGACCAATACTGTACACAGTACTCCAGATGTGATCTCACCAATGCCCTGTATAACTGAAGCATAACCTCCCTACCTTTGTATTCAATTCCCCTTGCAATAAACAACAACATTCTATTAGCTTTCCTAATTACTTGCTGTACCTGCATAGTAACGTTTTGAGATTCATGCACTAGGACACCCAGATCCCTCTGCATCTCAGAGCTCTGCAATCTCTCACCATTAGATAATATGCTTCTTTTTCATTCTTCCTGCCAAAATGGACAACTTCACATTTTCCCACATTATACTCCATTTGTCAGATCTTTGCCCACTCACTTAACTTACCTATATCCCTTTTTAGCCTCCTTATGTCCTCTTCACAATTTACTTTCCTACCTATCTCTGTCTCATCAGCAAATTTAGCAACCATACCTTTGGTCCCTTCATCCAAGGCATTTATATAAATTGCAAAATGTTGAGGCCCCAGCACTGATCCCTGTGGCACACCACTCGTTACATCTTGCCAATCAGAAAATGACCCATTTATGCCTACTCTCTGTTTTCTGTTAGCTAGCCAATCTTCTATCCATGCCAATATGTTACCCCCTACACCATGAGCTTTTATTTTCCGCAATAACCTTTGATGTGGCACCTTATCAAATGCCTTCTGGAAATCTAAGTACAGTAAATCCACTGGTTCCCCTTTATCCACAGCACATGTCACTTCCTCAAAGAACTCCAATAAATTGGTTAAGTATGATTTACCTTGCACAAAACCATGTTGACTTTGCCTGATTACTTTGAACTTTTCTAAATGCCCTGCTATAACATCTTTAATAATAGCTTCTAACATCTTCCCTATGACAGATGTTAAGCTAACTGGCTTGTAGTTTCCTGCTTTCTGTCTCCCTCCCTTTTTGAATAAAGGAGTTACATTTGCTATTTTCCAATCTAATGGAACCTTCCCGAATCGAGGGAATTTTGGAAAATTAAAACCAACGCATCAACTATCCCACTAGCCACTTCTTTTAAGACCCTAGGATGAAGTCCATCAGAACCTGGAGACTTGTCAACCCACAGCTCCAACAATTTGCTCAGTACCACTTCCCTGGTGATTATAATTTTCTTGAGTTCCTCCCTCCCTTCCATTTCCTGATTTACAGCTATTTCTGGGATGTTTTTGTATCCTCTATACTGAAGACCGATGCAAAATACCTGTTCAATTCAACTGCCATCTCCTTATTTTCCATTATTAATTCCCCAGACTCACTTTTTATAGGACCAACACTCACTTTGTTAACTCTTTTCTTTTTTAAATATCTATAGAAACTCTTACTATCTGTTTTTATATTTCTAGCTAGCTTTCTCTCGTACTCTAATTTTTCTCTCCTTATTAATCTTTTAGTCAGTCTTTGCTGTTTTTTATATTCTGTCCAATCTTCTGACCTGCCACCCATCTTTGCGCAATTATATGCTTTTTCCTTAAGTTTAATACTATCTTTAACTTTTTTAGTTAACCACGGATGGTGAGTCCTCCCCTTGGAATTTTTCTTTCTTGTTGGAATGTATATATTCTGTGTATTTTGAAATATCCCCTTAAATGTCTGCTACTGCAACTCTATTGACCTATCCCTTAACCTAATTTACCAGTTCACTTTAGCTAGCTCTGCTTTCATGCCCTCATAATTGCCCTTATTTAAGTTTAAAATACTAGTCTTGGACCCGCTCTTCTCTCTCTCAAACTGAATGTAAAATTCAATCATATTATGATCGCTGCGACCTAGGGGCACTTCACTATGAGGTGATTAATTAATCCTATCTCGTTGCACAATACCAGGTCTAGTATAGCCTGCTCTCTGGTTGGCTCCAGAACGTGCTGTTGTAAGAAACAATCCTGAAAACATTCCATGAACTCCTCATCTATGCTACCTTTGCCCATCTGATTTTTCCAGTCTACATGCAGATTAAAATCCCCCATGATTATTGCCGTACCCTTCTGACAAGCTCCCATTATTTCTTCCTTTGTACTCCATCCTACCATGTGGTTACTGTTAGGGGGCCTGTACACCACTCCCACAAGTGACTTAGAAACATAGAAACTAGGAGCAGGAGTAGGCCATTCGGCCCGTCGAGCCTGCTCCACCATTCAATATGATCATGGCTGATCATCCAAATCCAGTACCCTGTCCCTGCTTTCTCACACGGAATCCCCACATCGAGCCTGCACCTATCCCACCCTATCCCCGTAACCCCACGTATTTAATTCCCCCTAACATATCCCATCCTATCCCCATAACCCCACATTTTTAATCCCCCCCTAACACTAAGGGTCAATTTATCATAGCCAAATCAACCTAACCCGCACATTTTTGGACTGTGGGAGGAAACCGGAGCACCCGGAGAAAACCCACGCAGACACAGGGAGAATGTGCAAACTCCACACAGACAGTCACCCGAGGTTAGATTCGAACCCGGGTCCCTGGCGCTGTGAACCACCAGTGCTAACCACTATGCAACTGTGTTGCCTTTATTATTTCTCATCTCTACCCAAACCGCTTCTACATCCTGGTTTCCTGAACTTAGGTCATCCCTCTCTACTGTGCTAATACCATCATTAATTAACAGAGCCACCCCTCCACTTTTTCCCACCTTCCTGTCCTTCCTAAATGTCATGTACCCTTCAATATTCAGGTCCCAATCTATGTCATCCTGCAGCCATGTTTCTGTAATGGCTATCAGATCATATTTATTTATTTCTATTTGCGCTATCAGTTCATCTGTTTTGTTTCGAATGCTACGTGCATTCAGATGCAGAGCCTTTAGTTTTGTCCTTTTATTATTTTGTAACCTCAAGCCTTATCTATTGATTTACTCTTAGCTTTGTACTCTCTATCCCTTCCTGTCACGGGCTGTTTATCATTTCCCATATTAATACCTTTCTCTATTGCCTTGTCTTTAATCTTTGAATTACCACATCTTCCCAAATTTGATCCCATGCCCCCAATATTTAGTTTAAAGCCCTCTCTACCACCCTAGTTATACGACTCGCCAGAACACTGGTCCCAGCAATGTTCAGGTGAAGACCGTCCCAACGATACAGATCCCACTTTCCCCAGTACTGGTGCCAGTGCTCCAGGAATTGAAACCCATTTCTCCCACACCAGTCTTTGAGCCATGCATTCATCTCTCTAATTTTATTTACCCGATGCCAATTTGCTCGTGGCTCAGGTAATAATGCAGACATTATTACCCTTGAGGTTCTGCTTTTTAATTTAGCCCCTAGCTGCTCATACTCTCTCAGCAGAACCTCTTTCCTAGTTCTACCTATGTTGTTGGTACCTACATGGACCACGACCACTGGCTCCTCCCCCTCCCACTGCAAGTTCCTCTCCAGCCCAGAGCAGATGTCCCGAACCCTGGCAGGCAACACAGCCGTCTGGACTCTCGCTCTTGGCTGCAAAGAACTGTATCTATCCCCCTGACTATGCTGTCCCCAATTACCACTACATTTCTATTAACTCACCCCGCTTGAATGGCTTCCTGTACCTCGGTGCCATGGTCAGTTTGCTCATCCACTCTGCAGCCACCGCTTTCATCCATACAGGCCGCAAGAACCTCAAGCCTGTTGGACAATTGCAAAGGCTGAGGCTCCTCCACCTCCTGGGTCCCCATACCTGCCTCACTCACAGTCACATCCTCCTGTCCCTGACCACTGACCAAATCAGAAGACCCTATCCTAAGGGGTGTGACTGCCTCCTGGAATAAAGTGTCCAGGTAACTTTCCGCCTCCCTGATGCATCGCAGTGTCCGCAGATCTGCCTCCAGCTCATCAACTCTGAGCCGAAGCTCCTCAAGCCGCAGACACTAACCGCAGACGTGTTCGATCTGGATCAGACTGGCGTCCAGGAGCTCCCACATACTGCAGTCGCAACACATCACCTGCCCTGCCATCTTTATTGAGTCTTAATTAATTGATTTTTATTAATTAATAATTAACAAACCCTACTACACCTAATAAGATTTATTACAGCTGGTAAACTAGTACTAATGAAACCTTACAATTACTAATAAATTTCCTGGGCTTTAAAAGATAAGGGAAGTGAGCAAAGTACTCACCAAGCAATCACTTACCCTTTCCCCTGTGATGTAACCTTTTAATTTTCTCCAGATGCGGTTGGGGGGTGTCACAGAGCCGAACTCACGCTGGTTCTCTGTCCCCTCTTTTGCAGCTTTTTAGCTCCTGCTCTCCTGGAAGCTGACAAAGATAGAAAAAGAAAGGAACACCTCCCTCCCCAAACTCCCTCACTCACCAAACTCGCAACTTAACACTCTGTTCCGATCTGCACTCCGTGACTGTTTCAGGATTTTATTACTCGGCTGTGTTTGAGTCAAGCTGAATGATCTCGCAAGTTTAAATGTGGGTTTTCTAATTCTCAGATTAATGGTACCAGGATCCCGTTCTATCATTCGGTACAAGTCACTGGGTACAAAGTGATCGTTCCATTGTGCGTCCCACCAGCTTGAACTCCCTTTGTGAAAAGTAACCAGCCGCTGGATTTCTTGCACTGAGTGTGATTTCCATTCCCAGACAACAGCGCCATTCCCAGGATTGTCCGGTCCTTTTAATGGAATGTCATCTCCCTTATCCAAAAAATAAATGTTTTTGGTTTCCTGTTAGAAAGAGGAACAATGTAAGTATTTACATATTTAAATTGCAACTCCTTAATCCCATGTTGGTAATTATTAATATTGGACTTCATTTATTTACAGTCATATTATTTTATATACAATGGATTCAGCAATGACACAAACACACCCCGGTGAAGAGCTGACTGTCTGGAATAATCTGGCCTAATCCAGTGATACTTTAGGACATTAGAGGGTGAATTTCTGCCACTGCACTCTGAACTCGTGGGCCTGCAGTGTCCAATTTCACAATATGTATTTCCAGCATTTACTGGGAGTGTGGAAGGGGAATTGTTACTCCCATATTGTTAAGAAATTTGAAATACCGTCACAATATTGAATACAGTACTGGTGCAGTCATATCACTTCAGGCTCAAAAATCAGGTCAGCAATCTCTACAAGTGATCTCCCCTCTTGTGCAATTCACAGTACGTTGTTGGTTCTCCTAGACCACCACTGACCAGGCTACACACAGGGTTACCGATAACAAAGGGAGGCAGGATTTTCCACTTGGCCATAATCTGCCTGTAGGTCAGTGTGACAGACTCCGTGCCCGCCTGTCTTCCCAAACCATGAACCCCGGGCAAATTCCTGAGGTCAGCATCATTTCCATAATTATTGTGGGCTCCCAGCAGGATTCGTGCTTTGATCTGAGGAAACCACCTGGGAGAGGGAGGGAGGTTGTTGCTGTGGGTCTCGAGGTCGTGCAGCAGCAGATCAGGGCTGGTTACCCACGAGGCAGCTGAAGAGGAGGGGCAACTATGGATCAATGACAAATCTGCCTGGTGATTTGTCGCCTCATGATCAATTGCTTTGCTTCAGAAAGATATTTGAATTTGAAATCCCCTCCCACAAGCCAACGCAATGCTAGATGCCGGGCACATGCTGCTTTCCCTCATGTTCCAGCATTGTTATGGCAGTAATGACGGTGAATGTAACATCTGATAACACTTGGCCTCTCCACACAGTTTGAATGAATCTCTCCACATTTGTGTCCATATATTCAGTGATGTGACGACAATCTGCAGGGAGCAGCCCGCCGGATCCCCATCCCCACTTTCTGCCCCTGCCGACCACAATCTATCCAAAATTGGGCAAGAAGGGAGAGTGAAATCCTCTCCCATTACAATCCCAAGAAGCTGGCAAAGCTCCTTCATTGAGGAGTTCAGTCCAGAGAAGGTTACAATGAAGCAATAATACATGAGGAGAAAGCACTGTATCACATCACCTTCACTGCAGGCACTGTTACAGGGGAAAACAGAACACTTCCAGTAGATATTCTGTATATCTATTACCAGAGCTTTCTGAACATAGATAGGCACATGAGGGAGATGTTTCTGTGCTGTAAAATAATTTGTAATTCTATGTAACATACATCATTACTACAAAAACTAAAAAGGGAGGGCATGGCTAATTTCAGAAAATAAAGGCTCCAAATGTCCTTGCGACTCCTGGTCTACAGGGGACATTATCAGGGTGGACAGGAGCTAGCGGGAGAGAGATTGGTGCAGGATACGGTTATGTCGGGTCGCCTCCCTGTGACAGGGTTTCACGAGGTGAGCGGAGATCAGGCGGTTCCTGTGTCCACTCCACGCTTGTCTGAAACGTGACAGAGATAAACCAGCCCTTGGAAGATAAAGCTGACTTGCAGCCTCTTTCCACCAGGTGCTTTGCCTTATCTGTGAAAGGTGACAACTGTGGCTGTGACGGTGACATTTAACGTTAATGCATTTGGATAATTCCAGGTGGCCTCTGGTGACAGTGGTCACATCATTCAGTGAATAGTTCATCGCTATATTTCTACTTTCGAATCATCATATGCCTTTATTTCAAGGGTAAAATAAACTGATAAAACCCTTATTTTAACCATTATTTTATTTACATTGTCATAGGGGAAGTGATCTAAAGCAGTAAATCCCATGTGTCTGTAAGTCTTGATTAAATAGCAGCTCACATCACAATTACCAAAACCACAATGGCTCTGTGCACACTGTATTCACAGTGATGTTTAAACACCTTTGGACACTAAACCAAGATGTGACCCGAAGTGTGGATCAGCGACAAACCTTCAAACCTTTTCAAATGATGTTTTACCCAATTGTAACTTTTATATGTTGCACAGCCTCCAACTCAAAAAATTATTCTCAATAATTCCTAATTTTATTAACATTTATTAATATTTTAATATTGTTATTAATTTTGAAACCATTCTGTACCACATTCAATCTGTTCGGCTGTTGAAATCTGAAATATTGTGGAATACAGAGAGTGCTCCACAGAGTGAGTGTGACACTTTGAAATGTGACATCGAGCTGTGTGATGGACGTTTGTTACATGCAAGAGTCGATGTATAGACAGACAGAGAGATTAATAGATAGATCAGGAAAAGGAGTTGAAGAACAATGAGAATATGATAATTTTTTTCATTTTATTAAGTTGATCCATTGTTGAATCTGAAAAGTGAACTTACACATCCTGTTTAAAGGAGCAGGGACATGAAAATAAAGCCCTCCTTGCTTGCTGAATACTTGGTGTGTGAATTCAGTAAACACTATGATAAAGTAAAACAATATGACTGTGATTGGTGGAAATAAGGCACTTACTTTGTGTGAAAACAGATGGAAGTAGAAACACAAAGAAACTGAACATCAAACCAGCTGGCATTTTGTTGCAGAAAAATTGTCGCCTCATTTCACAGATTCCGTCTCTTTCCCTGTAAGAAATATACATATAGATATAGATATATATATAGCACCAGAAAACCACCAGAAGTAAAACCGAGGCACATTTCCTGAATATGTTTAACACCTCAGACTGTGAAGAAAAGAAATGAGGTAAAAGAGCTTTCCAAATTATTTCCCCATTCTAACTTGGAACTGTAAAATGTACAAGAAACTTCTTCAGTAAAATTCTTCATAAACTTCTTCTCCACCTCTTCCTGTGAGAAGTGTAATAAAAATTACACATCCTAATAAACGATGGACCATGCAAAATCCACCTCTTATCCACCAGCCACATAGACTTTCCAACTGAAAATAAAGTCATTGAAGTAGAAATAAAAAGTGAAATGTAATGACCGATTATGGGAAGAATGGACAAAAAGTACACTTGCAAAAGATTTCTCCACTAAAATTTTCACTTACAAATAATTAATTGAAACTGATCAGAAAATTTATGAATTTTATACAATTGACTATGAATTAACAGCAATTAACATTTTCTTATTCACTGCTGCTACATTTATTTTTAATATCTGTACAATAACATGCTTTCAATGGCATTATCATCGCCAAATCCCCCACCAGCTACTTCCATGGGATCGTCATTGACCAGAAACTCAACTGTACCAGCCATATAAATGCCGTGGCTACTAGCGCAGGTCAGATGCTGGGTTTGCTGTATCAAGTGACTCCCCAAAACCTCTCCACCACCTACAAGGCACCAGTCAGGAATGTGATGGAATACTCTCCACTTGCAAGAAGCTCGACACTATCCAGGGCAAAGCGGTCCGCTTGATTGGCAACATATCCACTAGCTTAAACATTCCCGCCTTCCACCACTTGCACACCGTAGCTGCAGTGTGTCCTATCTAAAGGACGCACTGCACAACTCGCCAGGCATTTTCTGCAGCACCTCCAAAACCTGCGATCTCCATCACCAAGGACAAGTACAGCAGGTGCAAGGGAACACCATCACCTTCAAGTTCCCCTCCAAGTCACACACCATCCTAACTGGACATATATCGCCATTCCGTCATTGTCGCTGCGTCAAAATCCTGGAACTTCCGACCTAAAAGAATTGTGGGAGTACCTTCACACATGGACTGCAGAGGTTCAAGAAGAAGGCCCACCCACACCTTCTCAAGGGCAACTGGTGATGGGCAAAAAATGCAAGCTTTACCAGCGATGCCAATATCTCAAGAATACTTCGTTAAAAGAAATCTTTGCTGTGCATTTAAAAAAAAAGCTTTACAAGGCTTTTTAGCCCCCCAGTGAAAGGATATTACAGGGCACCACCTTCACAAGGGCATTTAGGGATGGGCAATAAATGCTGGCCTTGCCAGCGACGCCTACATCCCGTGAATGAACACATTAAAAAAAACAACCTGATGTAAAATAATATAAACTACAGGTTAGGATTAGAACATAAGATATAGGAGCAGGAGTGGGCCATTTGGCCCTTCGAGCCTGCTCCGCAAAAGCTGACGCCTGAACCACGCAATGACCGCACGGACCCACGCTGCAGGTGTCCAAGATTTAGGGTTAAAAGAAGTAGTTACCAAAGGAAAGGTGTATTCAGCACTAACACTGAGCCAAATCAGAGTCAACTTAGTTCGATCATACCCGTGCATCAATATATTTCCAACTTTTTCCAGTTCTGACGAAGGGTCATCGACCTGAAGCATTAACTCTGTTTCTCTCTCCACAGATGCTGCCTGACCTGCTGAGTATTTCCAACATTTTCTGTTTTTATTTCAGATTTCCAGCATCCGCAGTATTTTGCTTTTGAATATATTTTGCTTGTCAGTTGTGCGAGCTATTTGCTATTTTTTCTCAGTTTGGTGCACTCTGTATTAAACAATGAAATTCTTTGTAAATGAGATTGCACATGATTCAAATCAGCAGCCTGGAGTTGGAAGCAGCCTATCTGGGTCTGGGGCGCATAGTCCAAAAACATTCCAGCATGCAGCCCTGTTTTAAGGGCACAAAATGGCGTCCTAAGCTACCAAAATGGTGGGCAGCAATGTCCTCAGGCTGGAATGATTGGCCTCCAATGACCACAACCATTTTCCATTGTCCCAGGTTTGACTCCAAATATTGGAGAGTATTCCCTCTGATCCCCATTGAATTCAGTTTTACTAGGGCTCCTTGGTGGATTCAGGAAAGAGCAAACTTAAAAGCAGCGAGAGAAATGTTAAGACTCTAGAGCAGAGTAGAGTTTTGGGTAAAAATAAGCAGAGTAGGTCAGGAAGGGACAGAAAGAGTAACAAAGGTAATAAGGCATCAGTGACTAAGTTGACATCAGGGAAAAATAGAAATAAGTGAAAGCTAAAGGCACTATATCTGAATTTGCAACAAAATAGATGAATTAATAGCGCAAATAGAAATTAACATGTTTGATCTAATAGCCATAATGGAGTCGTGGTTGCAAAGTGGCCAAGGTTGTGAACTAAATATTCCAGGATACTTAACTTTTAGAAGAGATAGGCAAAATGGAAAAGGAGGCAGGGTAGCTCTGATAATAAAGGATGGCATAAAGACAGTAAAGTGAAAGGATCTTAGCTCCGAAAATCAAGGAGTAGAATCAGTTTGGGTGGAGCTAAGAAACAGCAAGGGGCAGAAAATATTAATGGGATTTATTTATAGGCCCCCAAACAGTAGTTGTAATGTAGGGCAGAGTATAAATCAGGAAATTAGAGGCACATGTAACAAGGGTAATACAGTAATCATGGGGGACTTTTATCTACATATAGACTGGGCAAACAAAATTTGCAGTAATAGTGTGGAGGACGAATTCATGGAATGTGTGCAAGACAGTTTTCTAGATCAGTATGTTGACGAACCAACTAGCTTTTTAGATAGAACATAGAAACATGGAAAAATAGGAGCAGGAGTAGGCTATTTGGCCCTTCGAGCCTGCTCCACCATTCAATATGATCATGGCTGGTCCTCTATCTCAATACCATATTCCCGCTCTCTCCCCATATCCTTGATGACTTTTGTGTCTAGAAATCTATCTATCTCCTTCTTATATATATTCAGTGACTTGGCCTCCACAGCCTTCTGTGGTAGAGAATTCCACAGGTTCATCACCCTCTGAGTGAAGAAATTTCTCCTCATCTCAGTCCTAGATGTCCTACCCCGTATCCTGAGACTGTGACCCCTCGTTCTAGACCCCACAGCCAGGGGAAACATCCTCCCTGCATCCAGTCTGTCTAGCCCTGTCAGAATTTTATACGTTTCAATGAGATCCCCTCTGATTCTTCTAAACTCTAGTGAATACAGGCCTAGTCGACCCAATCTCTCCTCATACGACAGTCCTGCCATCCTAGGAATCAGTCTGGTGAACCTTCGCTGCACTCCCTCTATGGCAAGTATATCCTTTCTTAGGTAAGGAGACCAAAACTGCACACAGTACTCCAGGTGTGGTCTCACCAAGGCCCTGTATAACTGTAGTAAGACATCTTTGCTCCTGTACTCAAATCCTCTTGCAATGAAGGCCAACATACCATTTGCCTTCTAAACTGCTTGCTGCACCTGCATGTTTGCTTTCAGTGACTGGTGTACAAGGACACCCAGGTCCCTTTGTACATCAGCATTTCACAATCTATCACCATTTAAATAATACTCTGCCTTTCTGTTTTTCCTACCGAAGTGGATAACTTCACATTTATCCACGTTGTACTGCATCTGCCATGTATTTGCCCACTCACTCAACTTTTCTAAATCGCCTTGAAGCCTCCTTGCATCTGCCTCACAACTCACAATCCCACCTAGTTTCGTGTCATCAGCAAACTTGGAAATATTACATTTGGTTCCCTCATCCAAATCATTGATATATATTGTGAATAGCTGGGGCCCAAGCACTGATCCCTGCGGTACCCCACTAGTCACCGCCTGCCACCCCGAAAAAGATCCATTTATTCCTACTCTCTGTTTCCTGTCTGTTAACCAATTTTCAATCCATGCCAGTATATTACCTCCAATCCCATGTGCTTTAATTTTGCACACTAACCCCTTATGTGGGACTTTATCAAAGACCTTCTGAAAATCCAAATACACCACATTCACTGGTTCTCCCTTATCTATTCTACCAGTTACATCCTCAAAAAACTCCAGTAGGTTTGTCAAACACGATTTCCCTTTCATAAATCCATGTTGACTTTGTCTAATCCCGTTGATATTTTCTAAGTGTCCTGTTATCACAACCTTTATAATAGACTCTAGCATTTTTCCTAATACTGATATTCGGCTAACCGGTCTGTAGTTCCCTGTTTTCTCTCTCCCTCCTTCTTTAAATAGTGAGGTTACATTTGCTACCCTCCAATCTGCTGGAACTGTTCCATAATCTATAGAATTTTGAAAGATGACAACCAATGCATCCACTATTTCCATGGCTACCTCTTTTAGTACTCTGGGATGCAGATTATCAGGCTCTGGGGATTTATCAGCTTTCAGTTCCATTAATTTCTCCAGCACTATTTTTTTACAAATACTAATTTCCTTTCATTCCTCCTTCTCATTAGACCCTTGGTTCCCTTGCATTTCGGGGAAGTTATTTGTGTCCTCTTCCATGAAGACAGAACCAAAGTATTTGTCTAGTATTGTACAATGAGAAAGGGTTAATTAATAACCTTGTAGTAAAGGGTCCTTTAAGGAAGAGTGACCATAGTATTTTATATTGAGTTTGAAAGTGATTTAGTTAAATCCGAAACTAGGGTCTTAAATCTAAACAAAGCAATCTATGTAGGTATGAGGGGCGAGTTGGCTAAGGTAGATTGGGATACTTCATTAAAAGGTTTGACGGTAGACAAGCAATGTCTAGCATTTAAAGAATTAATACATAATTTACAACAACTATACATTCCTTTAAGGCACAAAAACCCCACTGGAAAAGTGGTCCAACCGTGGCTAACAAGAGAAGTTAAAGATAGTATTAGATCAAAGGAAGAGGCTTATAATGTTGCCAACCAGAGTAGTACACCTGAGGATTGGGAGGATTTTAGAGTTCAGCAAAGGAGGACCAAGAAATTGATAAAGAAAGGGAAAATAGAATATGAGAGTAAACTAGCGAGAGACATAAAAACAGACTGTAAAAGGTTCTATAGGTATGTAAATAGGAAAAGGTTAGCGAAAGTAAATGTGGGTCCCTTACAGGCTGAGACAGGAGAAATTATAATGGGGAATAAGGAAAAGGCTGGAAATTAAACAAATACTTTGGTCACGATTTTGCTGGTGCTCAGAGGGCGGGTTGGGAGGTGGGTCAGGAGTGAAAAACTAAATGATTAATGGCAGGTTGCGAACCCGCCGCCATCCCACCTCCACGCAACTTTGCAAAGTGTCGGGTCTCCGAGTTCCCGATCAGACCCGACACCAAGCGGCGGGAGAGGCGATTAAGGCAGTTAACAGCTTGTTAATTGCCTACATAATCCCATTTTAACAGGCTCTTCCCATTTTACGACATTTTCAGCATGTTGCACGTTGTGCGACAAACATGCCAGCTGATTGTGCCGGGTTCAGCAACTCGCTGAATTCTTGACCGCTGCACCTGCAGCATAAAAGCGGACCTGTAACATGGCTGACTTTCAGATGCCAGAACTTTGTGTTTTGAGGTTTTGGAACACATTTTCCAGATCTATTGAGCTTGTAAGTGTTTAAGCTGAGAACCATATGCACTGTGACCTCCTTGGAAAACCCTCTCCCCACATTTACTGAGCGCTTATAATGTCTATTCCTCAACTGAGATATATACCAGTGGAATGGGAACCATTTATACTCTCTCATCCTGGTCCTCAGAATTGGAGGAAGAGCAGCTGCGGCAGCAGCAGAACCAGGCACAACAGCAGCAGCAACAACAGGAGCACCAAACTTCTCCTCACCCACCTGATGCTGCACAGGGCAGAGGGCGTCCGCGCAGGGCTGCACCGCGTCACAGGAGATACCCCCAACACAGGGTTTACAGGCAGAGGATGAGCTTCCTCAACATGACTGAGCAGCAGTGCCAAAGGAGGCTGAGACATTCGCGAAAGGTAGTCGCTGACATCTGCGCAATGCTGCACCAACACCTGGAGCCCAGAGGAGCGGGTGGACACTCCTGACCAGTGGCTGTCAAAGTCACCACCGCATTCAACTTTTTTGCTTCAGGGTCCTTTCAGGGATCAGCAGCAGACATCAGCTGCATCTCCAGTCGGCCACGGACACTTGCATCACACAGGTTACCGATGCCCTCTTTGCAAAGTCGCTCAATTACATCCACTTCTCTATGGATGAAGCAAGTGTAACCGTGTGTGCGGTTGACTTTGCAAATATGGCAGGCTTGCCAAGGGTGCAGGGCATTGTAGACTGCACACATGTGGCCATTAGGGCACCCCATCACAACCCAGCTTTATTTGTCAACTGCAAGGGCTCCCACTCCCTTAACGTCCAGCTGGTGTGTAATTACAGGAAGAACATTATGCATGTTTGCGCCAAATTCCCTGGCAGTTGTCATGACTCGTTCATCCTGCGGCAGTCTACTGTGCCTCAGCTGTTCAATCTGCCAACCCATCTTTCCGGATGGCTCCTTGGAGACAAGGGCTATCCCCTGAAGACGTGGCTAATGACACCGATGAGGAGGCCATCAAATGAAGCTGAGGAGCGCTACAATGCCAGCCACATTTCCACCAGAAGCATCATGGAGCAAACCATTGGCTTGCTCAAAATGCGATTCAGATGCCTCGACAGATCAGGTGGAGCCCTACAGTCCTCACTGGCCAGGGTCTCCAGAATCAACGTGGTCTGCTGTGCACTGCACAACATCGCACAGCATCGTGGCTTACCGCTGCCTGAGGAACAACTGGCTCAATGCCCAGCCTCCTCCTCCTCCTCCTCCTCAGAGGAGGAAGACCTTGCAGAGGCAGATGTGACAGTTCCACCAGCACGCGAGCACATTGCTGGCCGTGAGGAAAGGGATGCACTAATCCAGCCAGATTCGCGTAAGTTTACAAAGCAAACTCATGTGGCTACCACATGGAAATGTGTGTCTGGCCGACCTTCTTAACACATCATACAGCATCTGTACAATAAACTGTGGGTTCCTATCACTCTCGCCACCATCATTACAGATGAGAGGTGCCCTGACCACTCACTGTGACACGTCCATTTCTGGGCACACATACGCCATTGCATTTCTTTATTACAATTGAAATAACGATGATAATCTTCACTTTGTATTAGATCAGAACACACAAGTGACTACCCTTGTGACTATTTGCATGTTAACTTTCTCTTACGAGTGCTTCTACATGGTGCTTCCCCTGTGGCTTCAGCAGATGTTGAGGCACCTTGCTCACTTTCATACTGCTCCTGCTTCGACACCTTTGACGGGCGTCCTCTGGGTTTGGGAGCCTGGGAGGGCTCAGCAACAGTCTGCTCCTCCTACGGCTGTGCAGGGGCTGAGATGGCCATCTCAGTTGGTGAGGAATCTAGGGCTCTGACCGAGGGCTCTGCAGTGGCATGGGAGCGTGAGCGCTTGGAGAGGGGCCCACACTTCCTTGTTGTCGACCACCAACATCCCTCTCATGGGTCGCCAGCACTTCACTGCTAGCAAGTAGCTGGAGAGCACCTTGCTGCACATCAGTGGGGACATGAGGACCTGTCTCTGTACTGACAGTCCCCATGTACCTCTGGTTCCTCTCCTCAATAGATGTCCATCTATCCTCCATAGCAGACCATCTATTTAGAAGAGTCACCATGTTCATTTGCATCTGGCGATTTATGTCCTCCATGGAGGTTGCCATCCTTTCCATGGCAGCACCTACATTCGCCATTGAGTGCACCATGGCATTGCTCATGTTTGGGATGGACTCCTCCATTCTCTGCACACTCGCAGTTACAGTGGTTGCAAACCCTGTCAGAGACTCCTGCACTTGTTCCTGAAGTTCCAGCACCGCTCTCTTTCTGGATGGCCCCAGAGGCACAGGGTCCACATGCAGCTGAGCAGAGCTAGGAGCGCCCTGCGCCCTCTGACGAGGACTCTCCCCTGCTGTCCCTGTCTCCACCATCTGCTGATGCTCACTTGTGAGCTGTGATACACCAGGTGAAAACACTAATCTATCTCACGAATGACCCACCAAGGTGCGCGTCTCTGTGCTGGTGCTGGGTGCTCTCAATTCTGCTGACACTGCACCCTCAGAGGTTGCAGCTTCCTCTGGGAAGTCTTCTGGCTCTTCCTCCTGGACAGTGGGGAGGGGGGCTCTCGATGGTCCTGTGGGGGAGTAAAGGCATGAGTTAGACATGTGATATTAACGTAGCAGACACATCCCATTGTGCAGATGATCAGAACTCAATCTGTATGAACATCAGATGCCATATCAGTCACTCATGCAATCTAAATGAGAGGGTTGCAAATCTATTCTGTCACCAGCTTGCTCTACTGTGCCCGTCTCTCCGTCCCCCACTTCCAGCTCCTCAGCACCTCCGACGATGTCGATAGCAGCCTCCTCAGCGGTGTTCAAATGCGCCATGGAAGGTGGCCCTCCTCCTGTCCTGCCCTCTCCCTCTTATTGTGGGCTCTCTTTTCCTGCAATGAGGGACACAAGTGGAGTTTGAGTGAGAATGTTGGAGTGAGTGTAGAGAATCTACAGCATAGATGCTTAGAGGGAGACAAAGATGGAGTGAGGTGCCAACACCAAGGGCCATCCCTGTGCGTTGTTAGTTGTTGTCATTGCATAACAGTGATAGCGAGTGTGAGGGGTGCATAGTAGAATGGTGAAGCGATTCTGTACATAGAGAGAGAGGGATGGTTAAGGGTGCAAGGGATGTAAGGGTAAGTTGGGATGTGCAGGAGTAGGTTGACAATGCAGAGTGCTGGTGATGAGAGGAGATGGGGAGCAGATTGAAGGTAAGTGTGATGTTATACTCACTTTTGCTGTACGTAGCAGATCATTGAACCTTTTGCTGCACTGAACCCAGGTGCGTGCACACAAAGACCTGGCGCTCACCTCCTCAGCAATTGGCAGCCAGGCTGCCTTGGTTTGCTGAGGAGGCTTCCTCCGTCCATTTGAGGGGACCAGTACCTCTTGGTGCCCTCTCACTCCCTCCACAAGAGCATGGAGGGAGTCATCATCGAATCTTGGAGAGGCCTTTGCTCTTGAAGCAGTCATTTCGCTATCTGCCACTCTGAGAAGCATCAGAATAGGAATGAAAAACCACAAGGCTGCAAGGGCCCCTTAAATGCAGCTGGATGGAAGACGTCAGCAGAGGCGAGCAGCAGACCTGAACCCACTGATTGGGCCGGGTAACAACGGGCTTAATAAGCCCACTTAAAGGAAAATAGTTAATTCAGAGCAGCTGAAACCGGCAGCGGGATTGGAACCCGCCGAACAGCCAACCTGGCTCCAACCCGCTGCCGATGGTAAAATCGCGGCCTTTGTGTCTGTCTTCACGAAAGAAGATGCAAAAAATTTCCCGCAAATAGTGGAAAACCAAGGCTCAAGCGAGAATGAAGAACTGAAAGAAATTAGTATTAGTAAAAAAATAGTACTGGAGAAATTAATGGGACTGAAAGCCGATAAATCTCCTGGAGCTGATGGCCTGCATCCTAGGATTTTCAAAGAGGTGGCTATAGAGATAGTGGATGCATTGGTTGTCATTTTCCAAAATTCCATAGATTCTAGAATGGTTCCTGTGGATTGGAAGGTAGCAAATGTAACCCCACTATTTAAGAAAGGAGGAAGAGAGAAAACGGGGAATTACAGACCAGTTAGCCTGACATCAGTAGTCGGGAAAATGCTAGAATCTATTATTAAGGACGTGGTAACAGGGCACTTCGAAAATAATAATAGGATTGGGCAGAGTCAACACGGATTTATGAAAGGGAAATCGTGTTTGACGAATCTGTTAGATTTTTTTGAGGTTGTAACTAGCAGAATAGATAAGGGGGAACCAGTGGATGTGGTATTTGAATTTTCAGAAGGCATTCGATAAGATGCCACACATGAGGTTATTAAACAAAATTAGGGCTCATTTGATTGGGGGTAATATACTAGCATAGATTGAGGATAGGTTAACAGACAGAAAACAGAGAGTAGGAATAAACGGGTTATTTTCGTGTTGGCAGGCTTTAACTAGTGGGGTACCGCAAGGATCAGTGCTAGGTCCTCAGCTATTCACAATCTACATCAATGATTTTGATGAAGGGATGAAATGTAATATATCCAAATTTACTGATGATACAAAGCTGGGTGGTAAGCTGGGTGTGTAAGTTATGAGGAGGATGCAAGGAGGCTTCAAGGGGAGATAGACAGACTAAGTGAGTGGGCAAGAACATGGCAAATGGAATATAATATGGAGAAATGTTATTCGCTTTTGTAGGAAAAATAGAAAAGCAGACTATTTTTTAAATGGTGAGAGATTGGGAGATTGGGAAATGTTGGTTTTCAGAGGGACCCGGGTGTCCTTGCACAAGAATCACTGAAAGTTAATGGCCCAAAAATTAGTGAGTGAGCCTTCGTGCGAGGGTAAGGCTTCCCCGCGATCTCTCACTGCGCGCTGGCTTTTTCATTCCCAGCTCGCACGAACTTGATGTTCTGGACAGCAGCTGTGCAGGGCTTCCGTATCCCACAGGCGCAGTTAATTTGTGCGAGCTGTGGGATCACGTGACTCAGTTAGAGCCAATGGCAGCACACCATCTTTCATTCATGCTTTCACAACAAGTGCTGTGAAAGCTATGAATCTATACCCCCCCAAAAGAACAGCTAAACCTCAATTAAATTTTTTAAAAAACCCATCACATTAATAAAATAAGTATAGTTAAATAAATTAACCATTTTAAACAAAAAATTAAATTTTTGAAAATTTTTTAAATCTTTTAAAAAGTTATAAAAATAAACTTACCTTTCTTTAAAGTCTCTAAAAAAGATATAGCTGTTGAAAAAAATTCAAAATAATACTTAATTAACTACTTACCTTGTTAAAAGAGGGTCTTACGCCTCCTTTCTTTATGTGCAAAATCTTCCATACTTACCTGCGCGTTCAAAGCACTAAGTGCACTGCGTGCGCGCAGCCTGTAGCGCGCACGCGGTTCACCTAGGAACCGCCCCCTTTTGAAATCACCAAGTGCCGGTTTTCAGCGCATGCGCAGTGCATGCAGAAAACCGGCAATTGGAGACAGAATACGCGAGAGTACACAGTGCGTACTCTCGCGTAGCAACACTAATTTTTGGGCCATTATGCAGGTACAGCAAGCAATTAGGAAAGCAAATGGTATGTTGGCCTTTATTACAAGAGGGAGAAGTTGCACAACACCAGGTTATAGTTCAACAGTTTTATTTGAAATCACAAGCTTTCGGAGCGGCTGCTCCTTCGTCAGGTGAAGTGAAGAAATACAAATCGGCACAGCATATATAGACAGAGAACAATGCCTGTGCAGAGAACAATGTCAGACGACTACAGTTAATCTTTCTGATTGCCTTTAATCACACCTCGGCAGAGAGACAACCAGGTCAGTCAGGAAGACATTATATCAAAGACATAGCAAGATACAACTGAGACAATGAGGTGGGGTCACAGGGGGTCTACTGTGTCAGATGCTGCAGTCTGTATGGAAAACCAGAATCTTTAAACTTTTTACTTTTTTTACTGGAAATCACATCTGTGAACAATCAATGACGACTCGAGTCTGGATGACTCTACGTCAGGTGGGGTTACATGTAGCGTGACATGAACCCAAGATCCCGGTTGAGGCCGTCCTCATGGGTGCAGAACTTGGCTATCAGTTTCTGATCGATGAATCGGTTTCATTCTTGGACACATGAATCTCCATCAAAGACAGACACCTCAGCACTTCACTCTACCGCAAGCCCATGGACAACCTCACGATTCTCCACTTCTCCAGCTTCCACCGTAACCACGTTAAAGAAGCCATCCCCTATGGACAAGCCCTGCGAATACACAGGATCTGCTCAGACGAGGAGGAACGCGATGGACACCTACGGACGCTGAAAGACGCCCTCATAAGAAAGGGATATGACGCTCGACTCGTCGATCGACAGTTCCGACGGGCCACAGCGAAAAATCGCATAGACCTCCTCAGAAGGCGAACACGGGACACAACCAACAGAGTACCCTACGTTGTCCAGTACTTCCCTGGAGCGGAGAAACTACGCCATTTTCTTCGCAGCCTTCAACATGTCATAGATGAGGACGAACACCTCGCTAAGGCCATCCCCACGCCTCCACTACTCGCCTTCAAACAGCCGCCTAACCTCAAAAGTACCATCGTTCGCAGCAAATTACCCAGCTTTCAGGAGAACAGCGACCACGACACCACACAACCCTGCCACGGCAACCTCTGCAAGACATGCCAGATCATCAACACAGATACCATCATCACACGTGAGGTCACTACCCACTAGGTACATGGTACATACTCATGTGACTCGGCCAACGTTGTCTACCTCATACGTTACAGGAAAGGATGCCCCGGAGCATGGTACTTCGGCGAGACCATGCAGACACTGCGACAACGTATGAACGGACACCGCGCAACAATCGCCAGGCAGGAATGTTACCTCTCAGTTGGGGAACAGTTCAGCAGTCAAGGACATTCAGCCTCGGATCTTCGGGTAAGCGTTCTCCAAGGCGGCCTTCGAGACACACGACAACGCACAATCATCGAGCAGAAACTGATAGCCAAGTTCCATCCCATGAGGACGGCCTCAACCGGGATCTTTGGTTCATGTCACACTACATGTAACCCCACCTGACGTAGAGTCATCCAGACTCGAGTTGTCGTTGTCTTGTTAACAGATGTGACTTCCAGTAAAAAAAGTAAAAAAAAGTTTAAAGTTTTTGGTTTTCCATACAGACTGCAGCATCTGATACATTAGACCCCCTGTGACCCCACCTCATTGTCTTAGTTGTATTTTGCTATGTCTTTGATATAATGTCTTCCTGACTGACCTGATTGTCTCTCTGCCGAGGTGTGATAAAAGGCAGTCAGAAAGATTAACTGCAGTCGTCTGGCATTGTTCTCTGCACAGGCATTGTTCTCTGTCTATATATGCTGTGCCAATTTGTATTTCTTCACTTCACCTGACGAAGGAGCAGCCGCTCCGAAAGCTTGTGATTTCAAATAAAACTGTTGGACTATAACCTGGTGTTGTGCGACTTCTCACTTTTGTCCACCCCAGTCCAACACCGGCATTACACATCATGTTTATTACAAGAGAATTTGAGTATAAGAGTAAAGACGTCTTACTGCAATTAAATAGGGCCCTGGTGAGAACACAACTGGAGTATTGTGTACAGTTTTGGTCTCCTGACTTAAGGAAGGATATACTTGCCTTAGAGGGAGTGCAACGAAAGTTCACCAGACTGGTTCCTGGGATAGGGGGATTGTCCAATGAGGAGAGATTGAGTAGACTAGGACTAAGCATATGGAGGGAGTTGTGAGAGAGCCTGGGTGCAGCCCTGTGCCCCTGTGCAGTGCTTGTCAGTGTTTGCAGCACCTCAATGCTGTAAATCAATGACAGCAAAAATGTCAAATTAAAGTTGGCCATGGCCCCTTTAAGGTAACCGGCTGATGACGCATCATCAAATGACGTCACCAGACCCGCTTCTTATATATGGCCTGGAAACGTGCTGGACGGGCTTAACAAGCCCAATCAAGGGAAATTCATTCTGCACAGTGGGCTGGAGCCTTCAGTGGGGCCAGGACCCGGCACCGACGTCGCCCGCCACGGACCCACCGAGATCGGTAAAATCCAGCCCATAATATCTTTCACAACCTCAAGACATCCCAAAACACTTTACAATAAATTACATTTGTTATGTAGTAAACGCGGCAGCCAATCTGCGCACAGCAAGTTTCACAAACATTAATTAAATTTATGACCAGAACATCTTTTTTAGATTTTGGGGAAGGAATAAATGTTGACCAGGACAACACGAGAACAGCCCTGCTCTTCTTCAAATAGTGCCCTGGGATCATTAACGTTTACCTGATAGGGCAGATAGGTCATCCGAAAGACGACACCTCCAACAGTGCAGCACTCCCTCAATACTGCACTGAAGTATCAGCCGAGATTATGTGCTCAAGTCTCTGGAGTCGGACATTAAACCACAATCTTCTTACTCAGATGCGAGAGTGCTACCACTGAGCCATAGCTGACACCTTATATTTTGAGTGTTTTGTCTGCAAGTTATGTGAAACTAATAATTTTTATATTTGGAATTACAAATAAAGTATATATCAAGTCTGAAACATACGTAAAAACAATTTTTTTTAATGTCAGATAATAATGAAATGGTCATGGGCTTGTCTAAATGGTCCTCAGTTACGTCATGTGACTAACCCAAAGCAGTAGATGGTTATCTTATTGTCACAGTTTTAGATTAACTACATCGACATCCTTCAGCGATCTACCTAACGCTCAAATGTGCTTCATCTAAAACTGTGACATTAAGAGAACCATCTACTGCTTTGGGTTACTCACATGGCCTGAATCAAGAGCAGTTAAACAAGCCCACGATGATTTTATTATTGTTTAACATTTAAAAAATCCAAATGACCGTAAATAGGCCATAATCCTTTGGTTTATAGATTTCCAAACAGAATTCTTTAAAGGTAGTGTATCTGCTATGGTGTTGCTCACAGTAGGTCAGAGGCTGGTTTACAAGGGCAGGAGCATTGTACCATCTCACACACACTGTATTACTGTGCCGATAAAGGGAAACTATGAAAGCTCAATGTGGCGATTTCAGACTGCAAGGTGTAATTGCTGTGCTTTCCGAGCTCAATTAGAAGGTAACGGGTTTCAGGCAGATCCTCAGTTCAATTAGAGCTTCTGCTTTTCCCTGTATCATATTCACTGGAGGAGCTGAACTAAACGTAGGGGCAGTCGTCAAGCCCACACTAAGGGCTGCCAATCAAGTTTGCCCGTAATGGTTCATCTCTTCTCTCACATTTTAGTTTTTCACTCTTTTACTTCCTATTTCTCTGGGAGACGTTTTCAACTAAATTGGGCATCACTGATTAGTCAAAGAACTGAATCGCCAGCAGAACATTGAAGGACAATGAAAACCTCAAACAGAACCAGAGCATCACTTGGGAAACCAGAAAAAACAAATCCAGTGAAAGACGAAAATTTTATATCAACCAGGCAACAAGCAGGAAAGCTTAAAATGTGTAAAATAGCAGACGGCAGTCATTAATTTGTAAGAAACCCCCTTATTGGAGTTTTATGAAAAAGGAGATTAAACCATATAAAGAAGCACTTGATGCCCTTGTTTAGTCTAAAGGGTGCAACATCTTTGAAAAATGTGATCAGTTATTCAAACCACATTTAAATCAATCCTTTAAAAAGAATGATTGCAGTAAGATTGCCTACCTTGTGGGAAGAGATGAGTGAAGAAGTCCAGAGGCTGAGCAGCAAAGCTCCCAGCACAGCGACACACAACACACTGAGGTTCTCAGTCGTTGCTCTGCACAAAGTAATTGACGCTGTCTCTTGTGAAACCACAGGGCAGGCGAGCTTCCTCTTCCCTTTCAGCTCAGGGTTCAGACATCATTGTTGTTGTACACATTTGAGCTGAGATCGAAAACTGGCTCCAAAAAAAACCAGAGGGTAGCTCAAAATCAAGCTCAAAAACATTTCAGGATGGGTAGCAAAGGGGTCAGTCTTGCGATCTGTTATTGTAAATGTTACTGGAGGATCTCAAATGGCAGAGCTCATGGCAAATCGGAGAATCTGCTGTTTTATAATGAAAGGAGTGTTATACCATGAAGTGCCTGGGGTCGAAATTCTGGGATTCCAGCTCCGCTACAGAATAAGGACAGACCGGGACTCCCTGCCACCTCCAGCCATAAACGTTGACCCCTCCCCAAATCCCGGGGATGGGTTCATTAGCACGTTCGGGCGATTGCATCACACCTGTAAGGTTAATCTGTGATTCCCCCTCGATCCACTCCAGGTGATAAGGATCGGGAGATGACCGCTACAGGTAAGGGGTCAGTCTTGGGATCTATTATTGTAAATGTTACTGGAGGTCTTTATGGCCTGCTAATTTGAAGGAATTTCACACCACATTCATCGGATTATGAATTATCCATCCTTGATTGTTCTATTTTCACCCAAGGTATTTCTGGGAGGAAATGGTACAATGAGGGATGGATAAATCATGGAGCACTCTGCTATTTCCTCATCTTGGATTGGAGTTTGACACAATGCAACTCCACCATTAGACCCAAGCTAGGTCAGGGGAATGGTTTAATGGTGGAGTTTCATTGTATCAACTCCAGTGTAACATGAGGAAATAGCACAGTGACCCCGGAATCCACTGCACATGATATAATGCACATCAATGCTGTCAATCATTTTCAAAATTGAGAGGTCGCACAACACCAGGTTATAGTCCAACAGTTTTATTTGAAATCAAAGCTTTCGGAGCTATCGATCGCCCCTTCCTCAGGTGAAGTAAAGAAATACAGACTCGACAAAGCATATATAGATAGAGAACAATGCATGTGTACCTTACAATTGCAGACAACTAAATTAAATCATCCTGACTATCTGCCGAGGTGTGATAAAGTTAATCAGGTCAGCCAGGAAGGTACCACATCAAAGTCATAGCAAGATACAACTGAGACAATGAGGTGGAGTCGCAGGGGGTCTAACGAGTCAAAAGCTGCCGTCTGTATGTAAAACGATAAGCTGTAAAATTTTTACTTTTTTACTGGGAAAATTTTTACTTTTTTACTGGGAATCACATCTGTGAACAAGCCAACGACGACTCGAGTCCGGATCACGTCATGTATCGTGACATAAACCCAAGATCCCGGTTGAGACTGTCTTCATGAGTGCGGAACTTGGCTATCAGTTTCTGCTCGATGATTATGCGTTGTCGTGTGTTCCTAAGGTTGCCTTGGAGAACGCTTACCCGCAGATCCGAGGCTGAATGTCCTTGACTGCTGAAGTGTTCCCCGACTGGGAGGTAACAATCCTGCCTGGTGATTGTTGAGCGGTGCTCGTTCATACGTTGTCTCAGTGTCTGCATGGTCTCGCCGATGTACCATGCCGCGGTGCATTCTTTCCTGCAACGTATGAGGTAGACAACGTTGGCCGAGTCACATGAGTATGTACCATGTACCTGGTGGGTAGTGTCCTCACGTGTGATGGTGGTATCTGTGTTGATGATCTGGCATGTCTTGCAGAGTTTGCCGTGGCAGGGTTGTGTGGTGTCGTGGTCGCTGTTATCCTGAAAGCTGGGTAATTTGCTGCGAACGATGGTACTTCTGAGGTTAGGTGGCTGTTTGAAGGCAAGTAGTGGAGGCGTGGGGATGGCCTTAGCGAGGTGTTTGTCGTCATCGATGACATGTTGAAGGCTGCGAAGAAAATGGCGTAGTTTCTCCGCTCCGGGGAAGTACTGGACGACATAGGGTACCCTGTTGGTTGTGTCCCGTGTTTGCCTTCTGAGGAGGCCTATGCGATTTTTCGCTGTGGCCCGTCGGAACTGTCGATCGATGAGTCGATCGTCATATCCCGTTCTTACGAGGGCGTTTTTCAGCGTCCGTAGGTGTCCATCCCGTTCCTCCTCGTCTGAGCAGATCCTGTGTATTCGCAGGGCTTGTCCATAGGGGATGGCTTCTTTAACATGGTTAGGGTGGAAGCTGGAGAAGTGGAGCATCGTGAGGTTGTCCGTGGGCTTGCGGTAGAGTGAAGTGCTGAGGTGTCCGTCTTTGATGGAGATTCGTGTGTCCAGGAATGAAACCGATTCTGAGGAGTAGTCCATGGTGAGTTTGATGGTGGGATGGAACTTGTTTATGTTATCGTGTAGTCTTTTCAGTGATCCTTCGCCATGGGTCCAAAGGAAGAAAATGTCGTCGATGTATCTGGTGTACAGCGTTGGCTGGAGGTCCTGTGCAGCGAAGAAGTCTTGCTCGAACTCATTTTCACCCATGGATATGAGCCTGATTCCAAGGGACAATATTCCGAGTATTTAAGTATCTGTGTTGATCACATTATGCTATTTATTTCTTCTGAAAAGAACTTGTAACATTACCAAATATGATGGATAACACAGAGCATGCATGAAATTGATTTGTGAATTGGAGTGTTTAATGGGCAGGGACTGATAAATGGCCGCCTAAGATGGAACTCACACTGGTAACCAAGGAAAAGAATGATAAGAAAGATTTGTATTATATAGCGCCTTTCACAACCTCAGGACGTCCCAAGGCACTTTGCAACCAATGAAGGACTTTTGCAGTGTAGTCATCGTTGTAATGTAGAAAATGTGGCAACCAACCTGTGCACAGCAAGCTCCCACAAACAGCAATGTGATAATGACCAGGTGATCTGCTTTAGTGACATTGATTGAGGGATAACTTCCCTGCTCTGCTTTGAAATAATGCAATGGTATCTTTGACGTCCACCTGAGAGAGCAGACGGGGCCTCGCTTCAAGCTCTCGTCCAAAAGACAGAACCTCCCACAGTGCAGCACTCCCTCAGCACTGCACGGGAGTGTCAGATTAGAGTTTTGTGATTAAATCTTTGAAGTGGAATTTGAACCAACAACCTCATAACTCAGATGCAATAGTGCTACCAACTGAGCCACGCTTGACACAAGGATAACAAGAGCAGTCGGTGCATCACTGAGTGAATTAATTAAATGTTGGTGGCTATTAACAGATGAATTTACTCACATTGACCCAGTCGGAGACAGAAAAACTCAAGCTTAAGCGACACATTGCATAGTTGAATCATCATTGTTGGTTATTACACTTCTGAGACATTCATTTATTTTCATAAAATAGCTGATTTTTTTACATAGCATCTGTAAAAGTTGTGAAAGGATTGTTGAAACTATACTAAGAGAACGATTTCTATTTCAAGTTATCATTCGTAAGTTATGTTCATGTTTGAACAGCGTGATGCAATGATTGTGTTATATCAGAGCAGATACATAGGAAGAAAGCTACATATCTGTTCTCAGGTAAAAATATCAGTTCCCAAAAATGTTATATTCCACATATCAAACTTCAAGCTCTTCCTCTCTGTCCTGTGCAGATCATTTATATTTTGCTGGTGCTATTTGTGCATAGATGACAGATGAATCATCTTCCTTTGAAGGAGCCAGGTTCTGCAAGAGAGAAATTAACCATTTATAATAATGTGATCTATTATTGCATCTCTTTACATCAGATAACAACTTTACAAATTTGTTACAGATATTCATATTGTAGGTCGTGTGATTTCACCAATAGGAATTGATATACTTACAGTATCTGAAGATTGCTTATTGCACTCGGTACCATGTCTGGACCCTGTGATAATTGCAAACATCACAATTAAAGGATAACATTGATGGACCGGACTGACAAAAAAACTGACAATTGGCATACAAATGTCCGCAATTTACTGCATTTCACTGGTACAGCCAATGGATCAGCAAGACATTGATTGACGGTGAACCCAGTTGGCCTCTGTATGACTCAGATCCACACGAAGCACTGCATTTACACAGTGAGCCACAGGGATGGTCATAAATGAACAAAGCTCCTTACACTACTCTGCAGAGTTTGAGAGTTGCATTGCTGCTGCAGCGTTAGAAGGCAAAGAAATTACAGCACAGCAAGAGGCCATTTGGCCCATTGTAGCTAGGTTGGTGCTAGCTGTTCAACTGCAGCCCCCTATTCTAATCCCATTTCCCTGCCTTTTCCCACTAATCTTTTATAAACCCCATTTACAATTTATGCTATATTAGATGTTGAGCTTGTTTCTCCTGGTCCCTCCTTGCCCGAGTGCTGCACATGTGGAGCAGACTCAAAGAGGGATCTGTCTGTCCAGGCCTCAGAGTGTCTTAATCTGGTTGGTCAGGTCATTAGCATGGTCTGATTGAACTACTGTTGCAGGCCCACTTCCTAGAAGAGCCGTCCCCTGGGAAACGGACAGAATACAAACCACATCTGCAGGCCTGAGAGGACCTGCAACCGTGGGATGGGCCACCGGTCTCGGGGCGTTCTGGCTGTTGACCATCAGTCACAAGGCTTAGTTCAGGCTTCCATGATTGTTGGGAGATTGCATGACCCACTGCGAGCTCATTGAGGTGCTGTTGGAAGTGGGTGCCCTTCAGGTGAAACCACAGGAATGTGAGGCTGGAGGTAGCGGGAACTGCTCCTCCAATCGTATCTCCATTGAAGCATGCAGGCAACATAAAAGGGATAGAGGTCCCATGTCACAGATCACCACCCCTTTTTCCTATCATTAAGGCCCAGGGAATAAGTGTTTTCTAGCTACTGATAGGACAATCAGCTTTAAGTGAAATCAGACTTGACTATTCCAACGCACTCCTGGCTGTCCTCCTACATTCCACCCTACGTAAACTTGAGGTCATCGAAAACTCGGCTGCCCGTGTCCTAACTCACACCAAGTCCCGTTCACCCATCACCCCTGTGCTCGCTGACCTACATTGGCTCCCGGTTAAGCAGTGCCTCGATTTCAAAATGATCATCCTTGTTTTCAAATCCCTCCCAGGCCTCGACCCTTCCTATCTCTGTAATCTCCTTCAGCCCAACAACCCCCCCGAGATATCTCCGCTCCTCTAATTCTGCCCTCTTGAGCATCCCTGATGATAATCGCTCAACCTTTGGTGGCCGTTCCTTTTGTTGCCTCGGCCCTAAGCTCTGGAATTCCCTGCCTAAACCTGTCCGCCTCACAACCTCTCTTTCCTCCATTAAGGCGCTCCTTAAAACCTACCTCTTTGACCAAGCTTTTGGTCACCTGCCCTAATTTATCCTTATGTGGATCGGTGTCAAATTTTTTGTCTTAAAATACTGATGTGTAGCACCTTGGGACATTTTACTACGTTAAAGGCACTATATAAATACAAGTTGTTGTTGTTTACTTATAACACCTTGGAAAGAATTTTTCATCGTGCCTTTCACATCCTCAGGACGTCCCAAAGCAAATTAAACACTTTTATAGTTTAGTCATTGTTCTAGGCCTCCAACAATGCAACAGTCCCTCTGTGTAGATTGCACCAAGCCAGGCGTGAACCCATGACCTTCTTTCTCAGAGGTGAGAGGGCGACCCCTGAGCCAAGCTGGCCCTCAAAAGGCTGAATCAAGTTCTACGTCACATGTGCAATATTTGTTGTGACATCATTCAAGAATGTCAGATGATTTCCTCTGACTATGTTTCCATATTGCTAATAACGTCAACCTTTTGTTCAAAATTAGTTACAAATACAGAGGTTGTCTATCACGTCACCTGTTTTTCTCGAAAAAGTTGCAATTAGAAAGACACTACCGATTCTATTAATAAAGTATACAATGTTGCCAATAGTCTTAAGGGCCCTTCGCCATCCTACACCATTTTATATGTTTATTCTCAGGATGTGGCTGACCCTGATCAGAATCACATTTAATGCCCATCCCCAGTTGCCCTAAGAAGGCCGTGGACATTCTTCTTGAAGCAGTTGTATACTTCAGAGAGCAAGTGTGGTTTAGAGTCCAATTTAAGTGACAAGACAAGTGCATTTCCCTGAAGGACATTAGTAAACCCAATTATCTAGAGTTCCCTGGTGCTGGCCACAAAGTGTGAGGTTTAAAAGATTCGGTTTCACAGCATACCATGGTATGATTGGAACTCCTGACTTTCCGGTTTTTTGGTCCTGCACCGTAGTCCTGCACCACAATACTGTGTCTGACTATAGAATTTTGGAAGATGACAACCAATGCGTCCACTATCCCAATGGCCACCTCTTTCAAAACCCTAGGATGTAGGTCATCCGGTCCTTGGGATTTATCGACTTTCAGTCCCATTAATTTTGCTGGTACTGTTTTTTTACCAATAATAATTTCTTTAAGTTCCTCATTCTCACCACGCCCTTGGTTTTCTCATATTTCTGGGAGGTTTTTTGTGTCTTCCTCCGTGAAGACAGAAACAAAGTATTTATTTAATTTCCCGTCCATTTCCTCATTCCCCATTATAAATTCTCCCGTCTCTGACGGTAAAGGACCGAGATTTACCTTTGCCAGTCTTTTCCTTTTCACATACCTACAGAAGCTTTGACAATCCGTTTTTATATTTTTCGCTAGTTTGTGCTCAAACTCCATTTTCCCTTTCTTTATCAATTTCTTGGTCCCCCTTTGCTGATTTCTAAAAAGATCCCAATCTTCAGGCTGGCCGCTTTTTCTGGCAACTTTATAAGCTTCCTCCTTTTACTTAATACTAGCTTTAATTTCTTTTGTTAGCCATGGTTGGATCACTTTTCCTTTTGGCTTTTTATGCCCTAGAGGAATATATGTTTGTTGCAAATTATGCATTATTTCCTTGAATGTTAGCCATTGTATGTCCACCTTCATACCTTTTAGTGTAGTCTCCCAATCTACCATGGCCAACTTGTCCTTCAGACCCTTGTAGTTTCCTCTGTTTAGATTGAAGAACTTAGTTTCAGATTGGACTACATCACTCTCAAACTTAATGTAAAATTCAATCATATTATGGTCACTTGTCCCTAAAGGCCCCTTTACCACAAGATTATTGATTAGCCCTTTCTCATTACACAGTACCAGATCCAGAATAGCCTGTTCCCTGATTGGTTCCTCCACATACTGATCCAGGAAACCATCTCGCATGCATTCCAAGAATTCATCCTCCACACCATTAGTGGTAATTTGATTTGCCCAGTCAATATGTAGATTAAAGTCCCCCATGATTACCGTAATGCCCTTGTTACATGCACTTCTAATTTCTTGATTGATACTGTGCCCTACATTACCACTACTGATTGCAGGCCTATACACAACTCCCACCAATGTTTTCTGCCCTTTGCTGTTTCTTAGCTCCACCCAAACTGATTCCAGTTCTACATCACGATCAGCCAAGCCAAAATCTTTTATCTCTACTGATCTCATCCCTTATTAACAGCACTACGCCACCTCCTTTTCCTTTTCGTCTGTCCTTCCTAAATGTTGAGTACCCTGGTACATTCAGTTTCCAGCTTTGGTTACCCTGCAACCATGTCTCTGTAATGGCAATTACATCAAACCCATTTACTTCTATTAGTGCCATTAATTCATCCACCTTGTTGCGAATGCTACGTGCATTTAGATAAAGTGCCTTCAACTTTGCCTGTCTGAGAGAGCAGAGCATGAAGAGGGCAGCGCAAATGAAGATGAAGGGGATATCAACCTTACCCTTAAAGGCATCAGCTCAGAGATTGGCACACCGCATCGTTCAGAAGGTTGTCTTAGAGTTGTCTTAACTGCGAGATACAGCAAGCACTGGAGCCCAGGAGCAAGGTCAGGGGAATAGGATGGCCGGCGAAGCAGCTCGCTGGAGGGAGAGCTCGTATCCTCGTCCTACTGCAGAGGGCACAGGTGAAGACTTTGAGAGCCCAGCCTTTAAAAGAAGACTGACGGATAGACACCCAGGACCCTCTAAGTGCACTGGGCTGCCTTCCAATGAGCCTGCACACAATGGCAGAGAGCATGAAGGAGTTTAGCTCCAACTTGTATGGTGTTTTTGCGCAGGGCATTAAAACGATGCCATCAACCATGGAGCTTCATTTCTCTATGAGGAGTAACCCAATATGCAAATAATACAGAACAAGCTGATGTGGGTTCAAAACTAAAAAAAGAAATTCAGGCATAAAACAGGTGCAAAAAGGACCAATTTGTGCGCAACACTCTGTGCCCCAAGAATGCCTGAAAAAAGCCTGACCGGAAATTGGGTCTAGACGACACGGCTGCCTAAAATAGGCATTAAACCCCTTTTCATATGCCAATGGGTGGGCCTAATGCCTGTTTAAGGAACCTTACAAGAAATTAGGTTGCCTTGAGCAGAGCAGGCCTTGGGCCTGCACGGTTCAGGTTTTTGGGACATAGATGCGGCCTAACCAACGGCCGCCACCGAAAAGGTAAGTGAAAGATTAATTTTTAAATTTCTGTGGAGTCAGGAGGAGCAGGAGTGCTCCTCACGGCTCCACAGTGCTTCCAATAACCAGTATCGGCCGCAAACGGCCCCCCTCGGGCGAGCTACCTGTGGAGGTGCGAGAGGTGTTGACAGCTGCCCTGAATACTGAGATGAGGCCCGAGGACCAATTTCTTGCGATCCTCGGACCAACGTCTTCGGGCACTGGGATTATTCATCTGCGCCCATTTACCACAATATAAACGGCTTAACGAGTTTCTAGGCTGTGTTTTCACTACGGCTCTGTGGAAACCGTCAAATGAGTATCTTAGCTCCGTGTGGTTAACCACAAAACAAGCCAATATTGAGTCAGATCCTGTTGCTGACTCACATCGACAGATTTTGTGTTTTCAGCTGTCCAAAAAAACACGACAGTTTGTTTTCTCGTAAACCACTAAGTCTTGTTTCTGATGCAAATTTTAGCTGTGAAAATATTAACACTATATATGAGTGTACTCAGGACAGTAACCACGACAGCTTCATAAAAAAATTCTCGTGGAATTTGACCATGACTGAATGTAAAATCCTGAGGTTTCAATTGTTTTTCTGTTTAGTGTTTGGGTTACAAAAGCATTATGGGTGCATAATGCAGTCCATGACTCTGTAGTGCTTTAGAAGTCAACGTGGTTGACTCTTAACTGCCCTGTGAAGTGGCCTAGCATGTCACTCAGTTAAAGGCAACTAGGGATGGGCAATAAATGCCGGCCTTGCCAGCGACGCCCACATCCTGAGAATTAAAAATGTCACCAGCACCAGGTATAATTGGAGATGGAGATCAGGCCCTAATGTGCACCTATTCCAATGGAAATGAAGACAGACAGAACTTAGCGCACTAGAAGCCTGTGAACTGACTGTGTGCAAGGCTCTTTAAGATCTCACTTATTATTTAAATTAGGCCAAAGCCCTGGAGCAGTTCTCCATTGGAAACAGGGGAGGCCTAACATTAAAATTAAAAGGTTGCCCTTGGGTGTCTCGATCCTTCTAATAGAGCCACCCTTTGTCCAGGTATCTCACTATGCAACATTATCTCTACAGTTCCACGGGGATCTATTCTTGGCCCCTTCCTGTTTCTCATCTACATGCTGCTGCTCGGCGACATTATCCGAAGACATGATGTCAGATTGCACATGTCTGCTGACGACACATAGCTCTACTTCACCACCATCTCTCTCAATCCCTCCACTGCCTCTGTGTTGTCTGACTGCTTGTCCGACATCCGGTCTTGGATGAGCCAGAATTCTCTCCAATTAAACATTGGGAAGACCAAAGCGACTGCCTTTAGCTCCCACCACAAACTCCGCTCCCTCGCCACCATTCCATCCACCTCCCCGAAACAGTCTTAAGTTCAAGCAGTCGGTGTGCAAACTAAGCATCCTATTTGACCTTGGACTGAGCTTCGAACCGTCTATCCTCTCTATAACAAAGACCGTCTTCCTCTGGAACATCACCCATCTCCGCTGCTGAAATATTCATCGATGCTTTTGTTACCTCAGGAGTTGACTATTCCAACACTCTTCTGACCCGTCTCTCATCTTCCACCCTATATAAATTTGAGGTCATCCAAAACTCCACTGCCCCTATCCTAACCTGTACCAAGTCCGCTCACCCATCACTCCTGTGTTTGCTGACCTACATTGGTTCCTTGTTCACTAACGCCTTGCATTCAAATCCCTCCATTGCCTTGCTCCTCTCTATCTCTGTAACCTCCTCCAGCCCTGCAACCCTCTGAGAAATCTGCGCAGCTTCAATTCTGGCCTCTTGAGCATCCGCCACTCCCTTCACCCCACCATTGGCGACTGTGCCTTCAGTCATCTGGGCCCTAAGCTCTGGAAGTCCCCCCCTAAACCTCTTTGCACCTCTCTCTCCTCCTTTAAGACCCTCCTTAAAACCTAACATTTTGACCAAGCTTTTAAGCACCCTGCTAATATCTCCTCCTTCAGCTGATTAAGCTCCTGTGAAGCACCTTGGGATGTTTTCCTACATTAACGGTGCTATATAAATGCAAGGCCTCGACCCTCTATCCAAAACTCTGCTGCCCATATCCTTTCCTACACCAAGTCCTGCTCACTTATCACCCCTGTCCTCAGTGGCTCAACACCTCCAATTTAAAATTCTCACCCTGATGTTTAAATCTCTTCACAGTCTCTCCTTTCCTATCTCTGTAGCTTCCTCAAGTGCTCCAACCCCACCCCACCCCCACCGAACTCTCCATTCCTCTGATCCAGCCTCTTGTGCACCAGCTTCCCTTCTTTCCCCCCACCATTGCCAGCTGGACCTTGAGCTGACTCGGCCCCATGCTCCGGAATTCCCTTCCTAAACCCACCCACCTCTTTCATCAAGATTTTGATGAGAAGTCGCACAACACCAGGTTATAGTCCAACAGTTTTATTTAAAATTACGAGCTTTCGGAGCGCTGCTCCTTCTTCAGGTACAAGTACAGTGAGGGAATCTATTACACAGTATATATACACAGAAATCAAAGGTCTGCAGAAACCCTTGATTGCTGTGTTTTTATACTGTGTAATAGATTCCCTCACTGTACTTGTACCTGAAGAAGGAGCAGCGCTCCGAAAGCTCGTAATTTTAAATAAAACTGTTGGACTATAACCTGGTGTTGTGCGACTTCTCATTTTTGTCCACCCCAGTCCAACACCGGCATCTCCGCATCTTGATCAAGATTGTGGACAGCCCTCCAAATATCTCCTGCTTTAGTTCAGCGTATACTTGGACCATTATTCCCCTGTGAAACGCCTTGTTTTTCTATATTGAAGGCGGTATAGAAATAGAAGTGGCCGTTGGTGCTGGGGGTGGGCATCTATCACTTGCTTCCATCTTTGGCAACTTGAAAAGTTAATTCCTGCTTTCAAACTGTCAGTTCCTGTTAACCTAAAGGAGGAAGTGGGCAGTGAAGAAGTTTCCTCATTGTTATTGTAGCTATGTTGCAATGACCCGGCCAGCGTGTAGACCAACGACTATAAGGAATATTCAGTGTCAATTCCAGATTCTTGCTGCTCATTCTTGAAGTTTAGAAAAAAAAAATCTGAGGAATAGAAAATAGTGAAAGCTGCAATACAAGAATTGGTTGACGGCGACCAAACTGAGTTTTTAAAATGGCAAGAGCTTTGCGCTGCCACTCTAGTTCTGCATTGCCTCGTCAATCCTTGGAAGATTGGAACAGCTCACAAAATATGAAGCCTTTCCACGTTACCAGTGCTCACCATTATAGGAGAAAGAAACACAGGGAGAGTAGTTTCAGTACAAAATACAAACTCTGATAGCTAACATTTAAAAACAGAAATCAAAAACACAAAATGAAGATTGATGAGGTATTTTTAGTGAGTCATTGTCCTTCATCTAGGAGCTGCCATGTTAAGTTTGCACTCACACCTGGAGTCACTCAGATAATGCAGGTAAAGGGATGTCTGCTCATATCTTCGAATGGCTTCATTAACTTGTAAAAATGGCCCGAAGGTCAATCCAAAGGCA